>CM039631.1:12253599-13453599 GCA_022457165.1 Juglans mandshurica
GGAGAGAGAGAGAGAGCTACGTCCGCGCGGGAGGGGAGGGAAAATAAGGAAGAAAAAGAAAAAGAAATAAAAGAAAAGGAGGAAAAGAAAAATAGGGGAAAAGAAATGAGGTTCAATCCTCATAACTTGGGTCACAAAAATGATCCAACGGAAACGGTTTTAAAACCATAAGTTAAATAAAATAATTTAAACGTAATGGTGAAGTCAAATTGAAATAATTAAATCCCACAGTAATTAATTTAAATATTAAAAGTAATTTAAATGCATAACAATAAATAAATATTAAGAAAGCACATAAAAATAATTTTCACCAAATTAAAATCATAAAAATAACCCACAAAAATCCAACAATTTTAAAATAAGAGAATAAATTTTTGAATCCATAAAAATAATTCATTCAGTAAAAATACATTAAAATACGGGGTGTTACACACTACAACAAATATGAGTTTTTTCCACGAATTCTTTTTCCAAGATAAACGATCATCGCAAATAGTAGGTTTATGACACGAAAATTGGTCGTGGAAAAAAATACAAGTCTTTTGCTACGAGACCACATCGGTGAGTATAACTTTGTGGGAAAACGACTTTTTGCCACAAAATAAAAGTTTTTTGCGGCGATTATATGTCGCCCGAAATAAATTTAACAAAAATGTCCCTTTCGTGGGTTATAAGTTTTGGCCACAAGGTTATAATGTCGCCGCAAAAAAACTAATACACGAATTTTTTTTGGTCGTCGGTTATTAGTTTTTTCTATGAGAATTTTGATCTTTTTTCGGCGACGCCTGTCCGCCACAAATATACTAACCATTTTAATTCATGTTATTAGTATTTGCGGCGATGTTATGACCTTTTCCAACGATAATAACTGTAACACCCCATATTTTAGTGTATTTTTATTGAATGATTATTTTTATTTTATTCAAAAATTATTCTCTTGTTTTAAAATTATTGAATTTTAATTGGATTATTTTTAGGATTTTTAATTGGTGAAAATTTATTTTTATGTGCTTTCTTAATATTTATTTATTGTTGTGCATTTAAATTGTTTTTCATATTTAATTAATTACTGTGAGATTTAATTATTTCAATTTGACTTTATCATTACGTTTAAATTATTTTATTTAACTTGGGGTTTTGAAATCGTTTCCGTTGAATCATTTTTGTGACCCAAATTATGAAGATTGGATCTCATTTCTTTTCCCTCCATTTTTCTTTCCTCTAATTTTCTTTTCTCTTTCTTTTCTTTTCCCCTTATTTCTCCTTCGGCCTTCTCTCCCGCACGCGACCCAACCTCTCTCCCTCTCCTCGTGCATTTCTTTCATCTGCCCAGCCCACCGCCACCGCGCCGCCGTGACTTGCACCGCCCGGCCCACTGTCTTCCCCACCCACCGACGACCGTCCTCCTTCGATCTCAGCCTCCCTTGCGTCATCGTTAGCCTCCACGCGTACCACAAAGCCGCAACACCTCTTGTGCTCGCGTGCCACCGTCGCACAACCATTGATCACCATCTTCACACCACTTCATCCTCGACCTCTTGGCAACCCATTGGACCCACCCCACCTCCGATCCGTCACCGGTGAAGCACAACCAACCCCATTTCCGTTTTGGGTATTTTTGGCCTTAAACCACCCCTTATGCCGCCACCCACGGTCAACCTTCACCACCACTAGCTTCACCGACATCCCTAGGTCCTATTCTATCAATTTTGGGTCTTCGTTTGTCTTCGTTGAAAAGTGGGTATCTGTGACCCACGGCCACAGTGTATTTTACACTGCTCTGCAGCTGTTTTTCACTTCTGGCAGCTTCGTGATTCTTCGAAAATTGTTATATAGTACTGTAAGTATTTTCTAAAGAATTCTTATGAATTTAATGTATTTTTGCACTAACACATTACACTGTATTTGAACTGTTGATTGGTTTACTACTAAGCTTTTTATCTGATGCTAAAATCTTTTGAAGAATAGGAGTTTCTTGGTCTAAAATGATGAAAATTCTTTGGGAGAATCATAAATTACCTCCCATTATCATTGTCAAATTGCTTTGAGCGTAAGATACTTCTCAAGGATATGTAGAACTTTCTGATGGAAGTATAAGTGGCGTGGGATATGTTGATGTTTTGGGGTAAGTCTAAAATCAAAGGATAGCTTTTACAAAGAAGCATACTTCTTGAATACAGGAACACTAGTGCTCTAGATATGAGTTTACCTTTTCCACCTGGATCGAAGTTTTTATTTAGGGTTAAATACAAATAGTGTTCCTGTGGCTTTTCTTGAAATCATATTATTTTCTGTGTTTTTATTTGACCTTTTCACTCCCTGTAGTTTTAAGAAAGATCAACTTGATGCTTCCATTGGAATTACATTAATTACATTACTAAACCATTGGTAACATGACATCAACACCTATCATTGTTTGACATATATAATTTTAACTTTCGTATATGCTTTTTTTTTTTTATAAAAAATATTAGGTCTTTTTTTATAAAAACCATTGGTAACATGACATCACATCTGCTTCTACTGAACTACTCTTTGAATTTTGATCTATTTACTTCATTGTCCTCTTGCAAGCCTTCACCAACTCAGTGAAGCATTCTGCCCTAAGCCACACATGACAAGAAGGATACCTCCCTTGCCTTAGACCCCAACAATCCTATATATATATATATATATATATATATATATATATATATATATATATATATATATATATATATATAAATTTTCGTGCATTGAAGAGTTCAACATTATTTTGTAGACTGTGTATGATCTGAATGTTCTTGTGCCAGAATTTTTCAATTTTGTTGCATCTGAATTAATTAGCCTATCCGAAGCCCAAATCATTGAGGTCTTTATTTCTACAACCGTGTCGAGTTCTATATTAATGATACCATATAGGTAATTTAATCATTTGAGTAACACTTTCTTGGATAAAAGAGCACAATAGTAAGCTGGAGCGATGTTTGCTTGTTAGCGATGAGCAGCACATAACTTGATATGTTCATAAGACTGTTCCTTGATATTTTCTAAAAGAGCTGCTCAACTATAATGCCATGAGCCATAAGATCTGTTTATATAGAATTTATTAACAAGTTTAATTTGTATGTAGTGAGCTAGGGTGGCCCCATATATGTATGACAAATAAGCGAATTAATTAAGGTAACACCTGTTAGATTGTTAACATGTCATGATTTGCCATCTCAAAGACTATAAATTACATAAATCATATGTTGGTAGATATAAGGTTTACTACATATATAGGCTTCACAAATTGAAGTTTGGCCAATTAAAGGTGACTATAAAAGTGACTATAATAATTTTTCAGCCCATTTCCTATTTTTTATTCAAGTTAATCATGCTTGTCTACATGGTGGATGACTTGTCATACTACATCCTTGGTTGGCACATACCTGAAGGTGTTAAGGTGCAGAATGGAGGTTGGTTATTGTTATTCCCATCTTTTTATAAGACTATGGTTCTCAAGTAGCTTAGACCAACTTCAAAGTAGTTGGATATACACTCTGGTCAGAATATAACTCTATTTTGGTCTCTCTGTTAGTAGATATAATGTTCACATGTTACATTGAGGTTGTAATTCAAATATACATCTCGGACATGGTCAGTAGTAAAGTTTTCATTATATATAGATGTGTATATATATTGATAGTTGAGCACAAGTTACATGAGACTAATGGCTGTGTAAAAAAGATATAGTTTCATAACTTTATTCTATCATCCCATTAATATTAGCCTTGTGGTTATTATGTTGATGATGGTAGGTGTTAGAAAATTCATGATTGGTTGTTATTGACATTTACAAATACTGAACTAAAATAATTTGTAAGCCATTGGGTGGTTTGGTTGGTTAAAACTAGTTGGTTTGTAGGGGCACCAAGCTCAAAGACTATTCCATGCATGCTTCAATTACCTGCATTAAGTCACCCAGATTATCCATGCATGATGATCTGTTTTTCCTAATTTGGTCCATGCATGATGACTTGTCAGCCATGAGAACATAACTAATTGACAAGAAATATGTAGTGACAGGCAGGACCAAGTATTCTGCTATAGCAGAATAAATTGAAGAAATCATCATGTATACGTCACTAAGTACTTAAAATAGCATAACAGTTGGTATATATCTACCAACTTGCTCGAAATTAATTTGAGATTCAACTCCTATGACATTTGGCATTTTCCATGCATGACCCTAGGATATTCTTTTTGGGAAGCCTCATGATTTGTGATTAATGCACTATGAAAATAATTAAATCTATGTACAACATGTTACAACAATTATCATGTTACAACAAAACTTATATGGATAATTAAGCCTCATTATTTGTGATTCAACTCTTGATATCATTAGTAAGCTTCCTAGCCCATCTCACTTCCTTGGCCATATAAGTATTATCAATGGACATAGTTCTCATCAGAAACATTTCCCATCAATACCCAACATGAATGGCCAGACTTAGGAATTGGTGTATGAAATGAAGAGGGATTCAGAAGAAAGACGTCAGCTTTAATTTGGCCAGTTCTTTAATATAATTGTTAACTATTTTCCTGTAATTTGCCTTTGGTAATGGCTATTGTAATGTTCTAGCTACTACTTTTTCCTAAATAAATGTTTTCTATTGGCTAATACAGTTAAGCATGGCTAACAATTTGGTTCGGGTGGATTTTTGGACACCATGCTTTGTGGATCAAGAGGGGAATATTAATGATATTTTCAAGAATTAAGATTGTCTCAGTGAATCAACATTACTATCACATGAGAGGTTTACTGCAGTGATATCATTTAGTCCCAAGGCTGCATATCATCCATGTTGTTGGGTTGTACTTTGGTTATATTTGCTCTATTCATTGTATTTTGATGGCCTTAATTGACTTGTTAACCCAATGGACAGAATTGTAAAGTACAATATTAATTATGTATAACATATGTTACCAACTTTGGTGGTTTGGTTGGTTAGTTTTTTGGGTGTTGGTTACATTTGTTGATGGATTATTGTGTTAAAAGAGGTTCAATACAAGTCTATTTGTGGGATAAATGTAGAAAGTGACTATATTTTTGGTTGGATTGTTTGTGGGATTGATTGGCAGGAAACCAATTTTTTTATAGTGGCAGACATTACTTCATAAAACCTATTTATGAGGAGTTGATTTGGTGGGAAAACAGGTGTAATGAAACAATTGTATTTCCTACGACTATTATTCCTGGGTAATTAACTTTTTTGACGTATGACTTTGATGGGAAATATAAAACAAAACTGAGTAAAAAATGATATTACTACCGATAATTGTAATGAGAAAATCTCTTTTGCCATGAAATAATACCCGTGGGATATAGTAATGATCGCTTTTGCTACGAAATGAGGTTAACCGGGAAAAACCATTTACAACCACTTCAGTTCATAGCAAGTTATCTTTTCCCACCAATTGATTGTGGCGGAATACCCTATTTCCACCAAAAGTCACCATCCAGAGTAATGTTTTCCCTTGAATGAATTGGTGGGTAAAACTTATAATACATGACTTTTGCCACAAAGTTCATTTATGGATATAGGAGATTTTCCACGAACTACTGCCATGGAGGATGACGTTATTACTGACCACGAGTTGATGTTAGTGAACTTATTTGCCACAAAATTAAAATGCATTATTCACCATTTATGTCATGCGAAAAGGGTGGTTTTACCCATGAAATAAAAAATTAGTGGAAAAAATATCTTTCCTCACCCATTTTATTCCACGAGTCTCCCACGACAAAAATTGATGGGAAATATTTCTTTTCCTAGGAAGTATACACTTTTTTCGACCGCACCCCCTCTTGGGAAAAACCAAGTTGCTGACATGAAAGTCCTTTTCGAAAATGAAAGTTGCTGACATGGACGAGGGCAAGGGGGGCCTTGGCCCCAAGCTTTGATTCAAATATATATATATATATATATATATATATATATATATATATATATTATAACCTTGTGTCTAATTTGTATATCTTTCTTAGTGTTTGACACTTTTGTTATTATTGTTGTCCACAATTCAGAACTAGCACCGGTCGATGCTCTTTATAAATAGGCAGTTTTAAGGCATGTCTTGCAAATTGTCAACAAATTTTTAATAGATCTTTCTTATATTCATCAAATTAGAATTTGGTCTCATTTAAGATTTTATAGTAATTACATATTTTTTTCTTGTTTTATTTTAAGAAATTAAATTAGAGTATAATATTCACATTGGATATGTCTCTTTTAAAGTTTGTAATTATATGGGTGAAACGTATTTAACAAAATACATTGTATAGTAGTAAAGTTTAAATATATGACATTACCACTATACATTAATCAGCAAAATACAAAACGTAGTTTCTGGTTTATATATATTACCTCTTTTTTTATAATTCTTATATAGATCGTTTCTATAGTTTAATATCTTCTCTTAATTGCAACATATGAAAAACTTAAGACCAATAGTAGTGAAGTGGCTAAACTTTGGCCAAAATTCAACTAGAGAATCCATTTTTTTCACTTTAGCTAACCAGTTTTTATTGACATCAAATCAAACTCTATAAATCTATCTCTATTATATTAAAATATATATTTTAAATTTTCATTTATATATATATATATTTTTAATTCTAATAGTAACTAGAATATTTATTCCTTATTAAAAAAGAGCACACTAAAGTACTACGACATTTTCCGGCGAATCATATTATTCCAACAGACATAATTTTCTAACGGTCATATTTTTCCAACAGTCATACTCTTCCAACGGTCTTATTCTTCCAACGGATATATATTTTTTAATTTCTTAACATTCATATTATTCCAACGGACATAATTTTCTAATAGTCATATTTTTTCAACGGTCATAATCTTCCAAATGATATATTTTTTTAATGGTTATATTTCTCCAACGGTTATATTCTTTAACTGCAAAACAAAACATTCTCTCAACAATTTTATTCACCTCAACTCAAGTTTCTTTGTAAAATTATTTTTTTATTTTCTCCCAATGGATCATTCACGTTTTCGGAAAATGGCACCATCATTTATTTGCAAGTATGATTGTATTAATGTTTTATTTTTCTTTGCACTATCATTTCTTTTTGTCTTTCTAGAATAATGTGTCCATTTCTCTCATGCATTTCCTCAACAATTAATGTATGCCTTCTTTGTCACTGGTTTATTGAAGGTTTAATTCATAAAATAGACTTCTAAATTCAAGTAGTACTAGGCTGGTTAATTATGATGAGGACTCATCTTGAAAATTTCCTGTATGTAGAACATATATAGCATATGATGACTACAACTGTACAAAAACTTGACACTGAAATAGTAAGTTAAGAATTCAAGGAAGGGGTTCGATCATACCAAGTGATTCAAGCATCTTGTTCTACATTTTAAATGTATAATTAATCACTAGTTCTACATGTCCTTCAAAAATGTAAAATGGAGTATGTCTTTTGCATGTCCTTACTTTGAAGCATCAAAAAACAAGCCAACAAACAATAAATATGGTTCAAAATATCTTTCATGACAATCAACCAAAATACATTCCAAAATATACTACTTTGATCCAGCTTTACGACTTCCATTTTTCGTTGAAGATAGTATTCTTGTAGCATCGGAGACATGACATTTGTATTAATTGTCATAATTCTTTCTTCTTTCTTTTCTTCATTATGTAGTTTCTCCTACTCAACAAGCACCTTATCTTGCAAAAAACACATTTCTTCTTTCCTAAGACGAAGCATCTTATAATTATCATGATCACGTGCTTCTTCAAAAAGTTTTATTTTATTCTTTCTATCTTCCTTCATCTTATTTAGTATTATGAGAGAATCCAAATTAACCTGTTCTTTCTTTTCTCTTTTGTTTCTCTTTCTCATCTTTACGGCATATTGATCGATCAAAATTCAAATAATTTACTGAATCTGAAGTTGAAGTATTTGAGCTTGGCTGTGAGTTTTTCTTTGGCTTTACTATTTCCAAATGTTCCACCCACTTTGGATGGAATCTCAACATGGACCAAAGTGGAAAGTTTACTTCTCTAATTCTAGGTACGTGACCTTTTCCTTCCAATCTACATGGAGTTAAGCATGCACCATGAAGTTAAGAAAAGGTGAAAAGCATAAAAGAAATAGGATTGAAAACTCAACGATATATCCCAACAGTTAGCTGTGCCAAAAATCAATGGGCTCAAGTGGGATACTCTGCAAATCAGCCATCTGTGCTCACCAACATCAGAGCATCTCCATTCTCCACCACCATCCACAAATTCCTTACCCCGCACCCACTTCCTTCTATCCCACTCATTTTTTCTATCTGCACATCACATAATAAGAGTTAAAATGACGATCTAAATAGAGACATGAATACAACATGAGCACTCCAGCAAAAACAATATGAATCAATGCACGTCTTTTTCAAAGTGCACATCTACATGCAACATCCCATAAAAGAAACAAGAAACGATGATAAAGATACCTTGCCTTGCTCATTAAAACCACTTGGTTCCTTCAACATGATAAAGAACAATGCAGCAAAATACACAGAAACCTCAAACAAAAGACTACAACCTCACATCCGTTCAAGTAGGTTGAAGACCAAGAAAAGCCAAAACGAACTCAATTAAGAACCGGTCAGTAATAAAACAAACGAGGAAACTTCTACGAAAAAATCAAAGCTCGTCAAAATTGAAGAATTCCAACGAAAAACAGAGCTACCAAGTGAAAAAAATAAAAAATATAGAAACGAAGGAAAAGGTAAACCAAGTCAAAAAGGAAGTGAGACCCTCTGGTTTACTAGGTCTCTGAAGCGAATATTGAAGAAGAAATAGAAATGGCTGCCTTTTAACAAGTGAGTAAGCAAAAATGACAATTGAACTAAATCAGAAATATACTGAAACAGATAAACTAAAAAAAATAAGAACAATAAAAAGAAACGGTGTTAACAAGTTCGAACCTTGAAATGTGTGAAGGTTTTGATGATTCAGTTGGTGATCACAAATTGAGCAACATTGGTTATTCAGCCCAAGTCAAAAAGCTCCGATAGAGATGATGCCTTCGTGCAAAATGCGAAATGAAAGGATGAAATGAGATGGCATCAAAATGATAGAGCACCAACAATAAAAAAATGACAAAAAAGTGAATCGCCAGCCAGTTTCACTGACATGATTTGGCTAGCCAAAATAACCATGGGTGAAATTACTATTCATTTACCGAGTTTGCTATGGGTTGTGTTTTGAGCTTGCAAGCCGAAGTATGACTAGATTTTATCTATGACTAGCTTACTGCTCTTAGTTAAGAGTCTTAGATGTAAAATCACCCATATTTATGAAAGAATCCAAGTTTGAAATTTACTTTTTTTCTTTCTTATCTTTTACTTGGGTTTTTATCAATATGTTAAATGTATTCCTAAAAATTCTCAATTCAACTATTTATTCTGAACCTAAAAATTTTTATATAAGCAATATTATAATACTAGGGAACAACCTTGGGTTTGTTAGCCCTGGAGTGCACCTGACATAATGATTTTAATAAAAAAAAATGTGAAAAATTCAGTAGCTTATTTGTCTGGGAAAATAAAATACAAGGTTAAAGAAAAATAAAAAATCAAGATTAAAAAAAATCTAAATTTCAGTACAGTATGAGCATTGGTCTGCATCCATAATAGATTATCTATTTACTCTCTATATAATAATAAAATATTATTAATTTCGTAATTTTTTTAATTTTTATTTTTATCACATTTTATAGTTCTACTAATTAAAATATTAATAATAATTATATTCTAATCAAATTAATAATATTCAATATTAATATTAATAATAATTATATTCTAATTAAATTAATAATTAATATTATATATTGAGTGTTTTAAGTATTTTATTAGATAAATTTACTTGAAGTTGAATTTTACAATGAGAATGCTCTAAAGCATTTCTGTTCTAAATAGTAAAGTCATTTTAATTTTTTTATTTAAAAAAAAATTGAAACAAAAAGAAAGGAAAATGAGTATACTGTCAAAACAAAAAGGACATGAAAAAGAGACGTCAATTCATGTATACCGCAGGGCTATTAAGGGTTTTTTAGTAAAACATGATTCTTCATTAAATTTTACAAGGGAGTTACAAGTCAAATGGTCAAGGGTCTTAAGGACCTTTTGGTAAATGTCTTAAGGACCTTTTGGTAAAACATGATCCTTCATTAAATTCTACAAGGGAGTTACACGTCAAATGGTCAAAGATTTTAAGGGCTTTTTGGTAAAACAGGGATCAACAGACTTAACGAAAAAACACGAAAAGTTAACGGAAAAAAAAAAAAAAAAAAGTTACTATTCACAGTTAGATAGCCACTTATTATAATATATATTGTAGATAGAGAGAGAGAGAGAGAGCATAATTAATTAGTGAGGAACCTAATAGGAAATAAACAAATACTAGCTCCAATAATAATTAGTTTTTATCTAATCTCATGATAAACACCCTTTAATTCCTGATTATTATGATTCTTACTCCTATAGCTAGGATTATTGCTACACTCTAGTTTCAATGAAATATAATTAATGGAACATGATCTACTTTTACAAAAATTAATGTAAATGTGCATGCCCCGTTCATAAAATGAGCTTAGAAAATTATGGTAAATAAAACGTACTTATATTTCTTACATTCTAATCTTTTTGATGAAACTAATAATTTGATCATTATTAAATTTAATTTCTTTATTAAAGAAAATGAATATTTCAGTATTAGTATGTACGCAAAAAATACTAATTTGGTGCTTGACCACAATGCTAATTCCATTAGTTTGTTTGCGGGTATATTTACATGGTCTCCAAAACTGACCATAGGTTTATAATCATGATTAAAGTTCCCACAAAACTCTCATCTGAGCACGGCCAACATAGATCATCAAGTAAATCATAGTTTATCTTAGCGTCTCTCCAAGATAGGGTCTTGGTTCTTGGAAGGCTTCGGTCCAAGCGCTTGTTGGTTTTCTACGTGCATGGCTGGTGCTGGGGGCAACCAGCCCCCCTCCCCCCCACCACCCAACGTCGCATGGCAAGCCAAGAACTTTTGCCGAGTTGGTATTTCAAATTGCTCAGGCCCTCCCTGAGGTGTCTATTCCTTTCTGGCCATCTAAATGTGTTGATGGTGAGTTTTCTGTGCAATTTACAAAGGAGGAGTTGGATCGTTCAGCAGTCCCTTTTCGGTTCTCTATGGTGTTAAAATTCTTAAGGCAAAGGCCATTTTTGGATCCCATCCGAGGATTTATTCATAGCAGATGGGGCCTTTCGAAACACCCAGTAGTTTCAGCGATGCGGAAGTCTCGGAATGTATTTGTGAGATTTCCGAATGAAGAGGATTTCTTGAAGTCCTTGTCCCGTGAAAGCTGCGATATCGAAGGGGCTGCTTATAGGCTCTTCAATGGTCGACAGATTTTAAAGAAGATGAGGAACCGGCGCTGGTACCGGTTTGGATCATGTTACCTGGGCTACCTCCAAATCTTTATCAAGAATTGTTCTTACGTAATATTGTTGCACCGATTGGAGTCTTCTTCAGGAGGGATAATGCGACACGCTGCGCGACTCGAACAGATGGTGCAGGGGTGTGCGTTCTGATGAATATAGATCAGGAGCCGATTCAGTCCATTTGGATTGGGACGCCAAGGCATCCAACTAGCATTTTCCAAGAGGTTGATTATGAAACGTTGCCTGCATTTTGTTCCTTTTGCAAAGTGCAAGGGCATAATTCAAAGACTTATAAGGCTAACATGAAGGAAGGAAAAGAGAGCCAGAGTTTGAAGGTTATTAAGTCCAGTAGAATTTGGGTGCCAAAAGGAAAAAGAAGAGGACGCGAGGGTTAATAAAGGGCAGTCAGAGAATAATACAGAATCCCCTGTTTTGGTTCTGGAAAACTTGGAGACCGAGGAGCTTGTTTTGGATAAGGGTAAGGAAGTACGAAAATTGACGTTGGAGACCGAGGCAGATCATGTACCGATTGCTGAGATTAACCCCTTGGTTGATGATGTAATAGCAAATGTTGCTACGCAGTCAGATAATCCGCAGCAGTCTTGGAAAATTTGCAAATGGTGATTTTCAATCTGGCAACCGTAATGGAGTCCAAATCTGATGATGAATGTAATATTTCGCACCCTGGGAAAAATAAAGATGATTCTTCTGATTCTGAATTAGTGATAAAAAATGCACCAAGTGGACGAATGTTACATAATTTCTATAGGGTTTCGAGTAAGTCCTCTTAGCAGTATAAATGATTAATAAACTGATGTTTTGAAACATTCGAGGTCTTGGCACCTTGAGAAACGTTTGAGGGGGCTGTTACGAATGCATAAACCTATTATTCTGGTTCTTGCGGAACCTTTCAGGGATGATAATCATTTGGGTTATTGGAAGACGTCTCTAGAGTTTGATGAGTGCCTGTCGAATGCTAGTCAAGCAGGAAAGATTTGGTGTTTTTGGAAGTCTGGTTTGCAGGTGGATGTTATGGGTGTTTTCGATCAGCATATTACCCTGCTTATTAATTCAAGTTTATTGATCTCTACGGTTTATGCTAAGTGCCGGTATTTAGACCGGAGGTATTTATGGGCCGATATGCTTGTTGTTAATAATTTGCAGTGTCCTCGTGTGATTATTGGGGATTTCAACGTCTTACATAATGATAGTGAGAGAAGAGGGGGAAATCCAAGGATGCTTATTGTAATGAAGGATTTTTGCTCTTTTATTGATGATGGCAGATTTGTTGAGTTGCCTTTCTCAGGTAATGGTTTTTCATGGTGCAACGATCAATTAGGGATGGCGCGTTCATGGGCTAGGCTTGATAGCGCTTTATGTAATTCGAAGTTTAGGGATCTTTACCCATCGGGTAGAATTCAGTACCTTCCTAGGAGGACTTCATATCACTCCCCTATGGTTTTGGGTCTTTCGGAATCATCTCCTAGGTATGGTCATGTCTCGTTTAAATTTCACTATATGTGGACGAGTCATGAAGATTTTTGGAGATGTGTTTCTAGTTCTTGGCAGGTGGAGGTTATGTCCTGGTTTGTGGAAGTTTGCCAAAAAACTGAAGAGGTTAAAACTGGTTCTTAAAACTTGGAACAAGGAGGTGTTTGGTTGGACAGGAAAGCACATTAAAGAACTGGAAGCAAAAGTGGAGGAAGGCAAATCTAGTTTACAAGAATGCTACTTAGAGGATGTTGAAGCAGATGTTTTAGCTAACAAGATTGAGCTTGATATCTAGTTAAAGAGGGAAGAGTCTCGTATTGCTCAACAAGTCAAGAAAAAGTGGGTCTCGCATGGTGAGGTTTCGACTGCTTTCTTTAAAGTTTTGCAGAATCATAAACATAATGTGGTGATGGAAATGAAGCTCGTTGATGGCAGAGTGCTTACCTCGCTGGAAGGTATTCATGAGGCTGCGTGCGTTTATTTTGAGGATTTCCTCAAAGCAAAGTCAACAAGTTCATTGTCAGAATTGGTTGAGTTAATTTCGGATGAAGTTTCGGAGGAGGAAAATTATGTTTTTGGTAGTAACCCTTCTATTGGGGAAGTAAAAGATGCCATTTTTTCTATTCCTGTGGATAGTAGTCCTGGATCGGATGGATTCGGCTCAGGTTTTTTTCAGCATTGTTGGTCCTTGGTGCACCAAGATTTAACGGAAGCCGTTAGTGATTTTTTTGGCGGGGCTGCATTACCAAGGTTTTACTCTGCCTCTTATATTGTCTTAATTCCAAAAGTTTAGAATCCTACGTCGTTTGGGAAATTTAGACCCATTAGTCTCTGTTCAATGGTCTATAAAATTTGCTCTAAGATTCTAGTGAACATATTTACTTCAGTCTTCAACAGGATTATTTCCATGGAACAAGGAGCTTTCTTGCTGGGTAGAATTATTTTTGAAAATATTAGTCTTACTCAGGAGCTTATTCATGATATTAATAAGCCAGTCAGAGGAGGTAATATTATGATGAAAATCGATTTTGCAAAAGCTTACGACACGATTGACTGTGATTTTTTATTTCATATTTTGGAAGCTTTTGGGTTTTCTTTGAAGGTTCATCATTTGTTAGTCCAATGTGTTACTGCGCCTTGGTATTATGTGGTAATGAATGGCACTGCGAGAGGGTTCTTTAAGGGTGGACGAGGTCTCCGTCAATGGGATCCTCTATCTCCTTATTTATTCATTTTAGTAGAAGAAGTTCTTTCTCGGCTGTTAAAGAAGAAATTTGAAGTTGGAAGAATTAAATGCTTCTCTCATCCTAGACATGGTCCTGTTATTTCTCACATTTTATATGCTGATGATATGGTGATTTTCGCTAATGGAGGGAAGTCTTCAGTTTCAGAGATTGTTGATGTTCTTCGTACTTATGCTGTGTGGTCAGGTCAACAGGTAAACAGCGCCAAATCGTCAATTTTTTTTCTCTAAGAAAATCAATTCTGCTAGACGTCGACATCTCTTATCAACTACACAGTTTCTGGAAGGGGTGTTCCCGGTCAGGTACTTAGGGGTGCCAGTTGTTTCTGGAAGATCGAAGTTAATTCATTTTGAGGATGTTATTCAAAGAATTCAGAAGAAAATTGAAGGTTGGAAGTTGAACTTTCTTTCCACTAGGGCGAGAGTCATGCTATTAAAGCATGTCTTGTCAAGTATGCTGGTTCACTTGCTATCTGTGATGCAGGCTCTGAAAATGGTGCTGCTTTAGTTTAATAAAGTATTTAGCACTTTCTTTTGGGGCTCAATTAATGGGAGTTCTAAGAGGAAATGGATTAAATGGGACAGATTATGCAAACCAGTGGATGAGGGAGGGGTTGGTTTGAGAAATTTTGTTGATGTACAAAGATCGTTGCACCTTAAATTTGCCTGGAATTTGTTGTGTTTAGATTCTTTATGGAAAATATTTTTTTGCGCGATATACATGCATGGACAACATCTACTGGAGATTAATCCATCCAGAGGCACCAAGTTTTGGAAAGCAATTGCAAAAGAGATTCCTGTTGTACTTTCGCGCTCCAATGGAAGATTACAGAGGGGAATGTGTCTTTCTAGAGAGACAATTGACTTAATTCTGGACCTTTGATGGAGCAGTATCCGATGGTGGGAGATCCAAAATTGAAGGTGAAGCATTGCATGATTAATAACAGTTGGGATATGGAGCAACTTGAGCAGCTAGTAGGGCCAGAGAAAACGGAGGAGATAGTCAATGAAATTAGTAGTAGAAGGACAGGAAAGGATCAACTTATTTGGTTAGGAAATTCGGATGGGTCTTTCACAACGAAAAGCGCCTGGTCTTTTGTTCAGATTATTAATCCTAAATGTCAATGGTCGGATTGGATTTGGAATGTGACTTTACCAAAGAAATTTTGTGTGATTATCTGGAAGGCCTTAAACTCAGGCATTAGTGTGGATGATCGTATAAGGAGACTTGGTGTGCCTTTAGTCTCGAAATGCGAATGCTGTCAGGAAGGCACCTTTGAGGATATTAATCATGTGTTATATAGTGGTAATATTGCTAAGGCCATATGGAAATTTAGTTCAAATACTT
This sequence comes from Juglans mandshurica, assembly GCA_022457165.1. Lineage (NCBI taxonomy): Eukaryota > Viridiplantae > Streptophyta > Magnoliopsida > Fagales > Juglandaceae > Juglans > Juglans mandshurica. Next base: position 12,269,171 of record CM039631.1, read on the forward strand.
TGGGTATCCCGTTTGTCCCATTCCGGTCTTGGAGGGCAACTATTGAGGCTTGGTTTCGAAGAGCATCGAAGTCATCTCAGTTAGGTAATCTTATCGGAATTATACCAGTGATCATCACATGGAATTGGCAATGTAAAGCTAGGATGGAAGGAAGGAAAGAGAAGGTTTGGGATCTATGGAGATCGATAAAGTATTGGATTCATTGGGTTGGTATTAAGGTACATAAGGATTACCGGCTAGTGGAAAAAGATGTACAGATCTTGAAATCTTTGAATCTTTTTTTTAATTCAAGAAAGAATGAGACATTAATGGTAGTAAGTTGGGAGAAACCGAAGAAAGATTGGTTTACACTGAATGTGGACGAAAGTAGTATTAATAATTCTGGCATTTTGGGTGCCGGAGGAGTAGTAAAAAATGAGCTTGGGAATGTGGTTTTTGCATTTGCCGAATCAATTGTAAACAGTAGCAATAATCTTGCGGAAGTTATAGCCCTGCGAAGAGGGATTGAGCATTGTAAAAGATTGGGACTTAATAATATAATTATTCTTTTGGTTGTTAACTGGGTTCAGAAAGGAAGTTGTAGTCTTTGGTACTCAGAGGATTTTTGGGAAGACATTATGAATATGTTGGCAGAGATAAATTTTTCGATTAAGCATATCTATCGGGAAGGAAATAAGGCTGCAGATTTTTTGGCTCGGTTGGGCAGTAATGGGGTCTCTCATGAGTGGTCAGGGCAGATGGAAGTTCCTCATCTATTAAGAGGTATACTTATAACAGATTCATGTGGACTGGCTTATCTCAGGAAGTGTGGATGTCTCTAGCGTGGGTACTACATGGTTTTTAAGAGTGACGGCATGCGTGTCATTGTGCTTACTCAAATAAGAATTTTATTTGTCTGGTTAAATCCTTTATATAGGCTTGTTTAAATTGTTTTGATCAGTTATAGGCCTAGTTATAGTTTTTGAATTATTTGTTTTGGTGTTCTGGTTCTTGGGGCTTATTAGTCTTTCATATTATTGTAAAGCCTGAGTACCTTGATTGTTACCACGATATTCCTTCGCTACAAGTGAGAGAGCTTATTAATAAACTTGGGTAGGGGTCACTATTAGACAGGTGACTACTCACTCTTTAATAAATAATAATAATAATAAAAAGAGCACGGCCAACATATATATCTAGTTATTGACTCTGTGATATATAAAAGTCATGACGGCCGATACTTGGTACTTGAGTTTCATTAATTTAATAAGATTAAGAGATATGTTGTATTCTAATTATGAGATAAAATGCCCAACTTTATCATCAGATTTTAACAATATTAATTTACATGAAGTCATAGGAAGTACTATTATTTAGATATTAATTATATGCATGCAGTGTGCATTAGTCTCATCACTAGGTGCATGCATGCATGATCTAAATCATATTCTAAATTACTAGATGACTAATTCATGTACCTCATCATATAACCAAGTTGGATATTCATTAATTTTAGCGAAGGAAAAACACATGAGGTTGAATCCGATTCTTGAAGGTACCAAACTAATTCAGGCATTAGTCGACTTTATACAGCTGAAAGACGAAAAAAAAAACATAATTATGTAATTTTGCACGTAAAGGTAAATCAATTATGGCCTAGAACTAAGATTCTAGTTCACTATATAAACTAGGATTATATCACAACTATGGCAAAAGTTGAGTAGTTTAAAACTACAATTACCAAATGGACAAACATTTTTTTCTTTCTTAAAAGTAAAACACCAGGTTTGGGGTAAAAAACAAGTCCCGTGAAGCATATATACTGATAAATGTTATTTTTATGTGATTTTTATCACTCTTTTATTTATGAAAAGTGTCATTTTCCCTTCAATACTTTTGATTTTATTTTATTTCTACATATTTTATTTATTTTTTTGGATTTGAAGGAACGAGAAGATTTAGTACAAAAAGAAGAGCATTTTGGTACAAAAGAAGAGACTATGGATCCAAACCGATAAGAGCCAACGAGATCTAAAAAGAGCCGATGAGATTTGGGCAAGGAGCCTTGTCCCGTGGGCAGCAAAAAGATTTATCTCACCCAAAGGCGAGAGAAGACTTATCTCTCGGTAGGCGAGGAGACTCGTGACCTGAAGGCGCGAAGACTTAGCGACAAGGCTCTAGGCGGCTAGATTGGGCGACTAGTTTAAACGACTAACTTTAAGGACCAACCTAAATGACATCATGGGCAACAACTAGAAAAGGCAAGAGGAGTCTTTCATCCCTGTCAGAAGTCTTTCCACTCGGCAGGCGAGGAGAGGGTTGTGTGGTCCTTTGTGACCTCTATGCCAATTATACTCTACGCATATGGCATCTACCCGGTGGGACCATTCCAAGTTCCGCAATCAATCTATAGGCGACCAAATCCTCCCAAACTCCGCGATTCAAGCCGCATATCACTGAATCTTCCATTTTAGATAATTTTGATATTCTTGGGATAATTTCCTTATGTTAACATCTATCTTTAGAAATTATTTTCCAGATTTTTAAGCTAGATCGTAGTCGCATTTATTTTATTTCCGGATTTGAGTTTTGATATCTATTTAATCTCGTCTTGTGGGATGAATATAGAGTTTTTGGTTCCTAATCTTAGTTTTAGTTTTAGCTTTAGTCTTAGTCTGAGTCTGAGTTTAGAGTTTTATAATTTATTCTTTAAGTGTTCTTTCAAGAAGGCGGAACTAGAGGGTAGAGGCGAGAGCCACATATTTCATCAACCGACTTCAACGCAAAACATCGATTTTATTCTTTTTCTTTTCAATTTCATTATGAACTAATTCCATTTTCTAGAGTTTTGATGTAGCCTATCATTGAACACACATTTAAATTCCAAGTTATTTTATTTTCAATATTTTCATGATTGAGTGTTTATTTCTTGTTCTTAATACTTACAATTTTCTAGCTAACTATTATTCGATCTTTTGGATTGCAATTTGACTGAAAGGTGATTTGTGATTAAAGCTCTAGGATCACCATTAGTTCAGCAAAAGCAGAGAGATGTTTTACCGTGACTAGTGTGATTTTCAAGAAAAACCCAAAGAACTTAATGAGTCTCCAATTAGTTAAATTCACATAGATATATGAAGTTATTAATTGGAGATATTTTTGGTATTGTTCGAGAGAAAATATTTAATAGTTAAAGGATTTTTATCATCAACTTTGGATAATTGGGATTCTATAATAATGAAGAATAAATTATGTGGGATTGCTTGGTGAAGTCAAATGCTCTAAATCTATTTTTATTTTTTTAAATTTTAATTTTAATGTTCTTTTCTTCAGTTTAATTTAGATAAACCATTCTTCAAATTTTAGTTTTCCAAATAGTTATTAATTTAGTCAATTTCAATATTCAATAGCATAATTATTCCCTGTGGGTTCGATATCGGTTTTCTGTAAAACACTTTACTACTTGTTATGATTCTGTGTACTTGCAGATATATTTTTATGCAAACATATAACATATTATAGGGGTTTGGAAAGTAGTTTTGATGTGAACAAGGTATCCATGCAAATAATTGCTTTATATATGAGCATGATCCAATGACCCTTGTATGATTTTATTCCAATCCTAATAGTGTTCGATCTTGTTTTGACTTTGAGGCTTAGACTAGTGGGATGAGAAAAATAGATATATAAAATGAGTCATACAGGCATGGACGAAACTAGACATGGATAATATAGACCCAATTAGCTTATATCATGAAAAATAGAATATAGTAGGCCAGTACGTGCCACTATATAAATTAGAAATATATTAAGATTGAAAGCTAAATTGATATTAAAAAAAATAAAAACTAGGGTTCACTCCATACGTATAAAAAAAAAATGAACAAATTTGAGTAAAAATGTTTTGGCTAACTCACCAGAACCATATGCTACGTATTCGCTATATAATAGGTACAAATCAATAGGCAATGTGAAATACATCTTGCAAAATATACATTGACTGCTATACAAGGTAACAATTGTTAAACTTGACATAAATAACATGAGTGTGCTAAATTAATGGAATTGTAGAGCAGGAGTACTGATCTATTACTTTGTACACTAACATCCTCCCGCAAGCTAATGGGAAGAGAACAGAACAAAAGTTAGGATTTGAGAAGTGAAAACCAAGCATAAGAGAGGCCCTCTATGAAGATATTTGCTAATTGATCAGTAGTGGAGATGAACTTGAGAATTATGTCACCATTCAAGACTTTTTCCCGGATGAAATGATAATCAACCTCAATATGTTTAGTTCTAGCATGGAGTACAGGATCAAAGGCAAGTGCAAGTGCACTAACATTGTCACACCATAATATGGGAGGTTGTGAAATAAAGATATGGAGATCCTTGAAGAGCATGTGTAGCCAAAAGAGTTCAGCAATAGTAATTGCCATTTCTCGATACTCAGCTTTTGTGCTGGACCTCAAGACAACTGGTTGTTTCTTTGCACTCCAAGAAACAAGAGAGTTGCCTAAAACTATTCCAAAGTCAGAAGTAGATCGACGATCATCTGGACTCCTTACCCAGTCAGAGTCACAAAATGCTTGAAGGTGCAAACTGCCTGGAGTATAAAGGAGTCCATGATCACCAGAGTTTTTCTAGGTACCTTAGCACTCATTTTACAGCAGACTAGTGAACTGTTGTGGGATTGTGCATGTGTTGGCACAATTAGTTTATTGAGAAGGCAAGATCAAGCCTTGTCAATGTGCAGTATTGTAAGGAGCCAACCACTTGTCGATAAACCAATGGGTCAGGGAGAGGGTCTCCATCATCCTAAGACAGTTTAGACCCTAAGGAGCAAGGAGAGCTAGTGGATTTAGCACCAAGCATATGAGTGCGATGAAGAAAGGTCTTGAATATACTTGGATTGACAAAGGTGCAAGCCAGCAACTGTACGTGTGTCTTGGATGCCAAGAAAGTAGCTGAGGGAACCTAAGTCTTTGAGTGAAAACTGATGCTACAACTTAGAACCCAAAGACATAATCATAGACATATGAGTTCCAGTAATTATTATATCATCCATATATATGAGCATGAATACTTTGATGTTGCCTTGAACAAAAATGAATAAGGATGATTCAACTAGAGAAGCTGTGAACCCGATATCAAGGAGTGAGGAAGAGAGACAATGGAACCAAGCTCTTGTGGCCTGCTCAAGTCCATAAATAGTCTTGTGAAGCTTGCAAACATAGTCTGTATTCCTAGAGTAAAAAAATCCTTGAGGTTGTTCCATGAGCTCTTCATGGAGGAAAGCATTAGACACATCGAGTTGTTGAATGGGCCAATTAAAGTGAACTGCTAGAGCCAACACAATACGAATTGTAGATGACTTAACAACTGGACTAAATGTATATGTATAATCTATCCCAAGTTGTTGTTCAAATCCTTTTGCAACTAAGTGTGCTTTGAGTCTATCAATTATGCCATTAGGATGCTGTTTGATTCTATAGACCCATTTGTTACGAATAGCATGGTGATGATGTGGCCTTGGACAGAGTGTCCAAGTACCATTTGAGAGAAGGGCTTCAAACTCTTGACACATGGCCTCTTTCCAACGGGAATCAACAATAGCTTTTGAGAAACAAGTTGGTTCAGTTTCTAAATGGGTATTGTGGAAGGCAAGAAACTGAAACAACTTGTTTCTAAATGGGTATTGTGGAAGGCAAGAAGAGGTGTCGGGTGGAGTAGTAAAGTTGGAAATATGAGTAGTCTTTTGGTCAAAGAGAGCTAGTATGTGTCCTAGTTTGCATGGGATGAGAAGTTGAAACAACATTTGCTGGTTCTAGTGTTGGAGAGGCAGAAGTAGAGGAATGAAATGATAATGCACTAGTGTGATCATTCACAGAAGCAGATTGCTCAGGTGACATAAGAAAATTGTCATCACTAGAGGGATGTATCTCAGTGAAGTCATTGGAAGCATTGGCATTACTAGAGTACTCAGCAGTAACTATTGGTGAAATAGAATTAGGAAAACTTACAGGAAGGACAAAAGAAGAATCAGCAGTGGCATTAATCTTAGAAGGCAGTTGCAATGCCACATGCTACTTGGCTGGAGAAGATCTTTCATAGAAAACTACATGTCGAGAGAGATGAACTCTACCTGAAATAGCTCAAAGCAACAATAATCAGCATGACTATAACTAAGAAAAATGCAGATCTTGGACCGATACTTAAGTTTGTGAGAATTATATGGTCTAAGAAGAGGGAAACACTTACAACCAAAGATTCGGAGTAAAGCTTAGTTAGGCACTAACTTGAAAAGTCTTTCATAAGGGGATATGTGATCAAGGACAGCAGTGGGCAGCCTGTTTATGATGAAGATGGACTTAACAAAGACATTAACCTAGTAGCAATTTGAGAGGCCTGAATGTGCAAGAAGCGTAAGGCCTGTCTCAAGGATATGTCTGCATTTTCTCTCAGCCAACCCATTATGTTGTGAGGTATATGGACATGACTTTCAATACACAATTTCATTTTGAGTTAGAAATGATTTAAAACGAAGTGAGGTGAATTCACCTCCTCCATCATATTGCAACTTCTTGATTTTGCAGGCGAATTGAGTTTCTACAATTACTTTAAATTTGACAAAGCACCCATAGGTTTCACCATTGGTGTGCAAGGGATAAAACCATGCATATCTTGAGAAGTCATCCACAAAAATATCTACAACAACTTACAGATGGAACATGAGATGTCCATAAATCTATGTGAATGAGTTCTAAGGGTGCAATAGAAATTCGAGATGAATGAGAGAATGAAAGCTTTTTGCCTTTGCCAAGTTGACAAGAATCACAAAATGGATGCTCATTGTTATTGTCTGGAGAAATAGATAATTAATGCCCTTTTATTATTCGAGAGATTAGTACAAATGATGCATGTCCTAGTCTAAAATGCCTCACAGGAATTGTGGTTTTTAAGCCTATAACAATAGTAAGAGCATGTTTATTTTTGAGTGAAGATCCTTGAATTCGCAAGGGATACAACCCATTTTCAACTTTGCCTTCCAAGAGGGTTGCCTTGGTCTAATTGTCATTCACAAAAAAATGTTTAGATGTTAGTACAAAATGGCAATCATTATCAAAACAGAACTTATGAATAGATAAAAGATTAGCCGAGGCCTTTGGGCAATGCAACACATTTCTAAGTTGGAATTGAGAGGTAGATGAGTGGAAATTGATGGACCAGTATTTTGATTTGAAGCCCTGCACCATCATCAACTGTCACAATATCATTGCCTTGGAAAGGTTGCTGCAGATTCAATTTTTCCAGACCATTCATGATGTGGGCATTTGCACCACTATCAGCATACAAAGTTTGTTCTTCCAGCTCTTGGTTATTGTGAGCCACCATAGCAGCAAGGTGGGATGAAGGATGTCGACCTTGGTAGGAGTAGTCCATCCTATGGAAGCAATCAAGATCTATGTAATTGGTTTTTCCTCGGATTAGGCATGGAGGTTACTTGGTGTTGCTAAAATTTTGGTCATTGGAGTGTTGTTGAGACTTTAAAGACATGCCTCAAGAAGGTTTGTTAGGTCCATTTCGTGGAACGTTGTAGGCTTGGGCATTTTTATTTTTCTTTTGAAATTGTTGTAGACCATTGCAAGAAGGATATCTGGTGACCTATGAAGTATTGGTTTTGGGCATAAAGGAGTTTACTGCTGGAGTAGCATCTCGTGACTAAGTAGTTCATCTTGAAAATCCAGGAAGGATAAATGATTGTCTCTAGTAGCAAGGGTAAAATAGGTAACAAAGGCATTGAATGTAGGATTAAGTCCACTGATGATGAAGGAGATTAAATCATCATCCTCAATTGGTTTCCCAAATGCAGCCAACTGATCTGCTAAGAGTTTAGCATGTTCCAAATAATCAGTATATGATTTGTTACCTTGTGAAAGACACTGAAGTTGTCTTTTTTGAAGTGTGAAACTCGAGATTGTGATTGTGAAGCAAATCAACTAGCAAGAGTTGTCCAGACTTGGTGAGCTTTTTGTAATCCATATATTGTGGAGAGTAATACTTCAGAGAGAGTCATGTTAATCCACCCGAGAAGGAATTGGTCCTTCTTCACCCAAAGGGCATGGGCTAGATTAAGAACCTCTTTGCCTTGAGCATTATAGGTAATGAGAGAAGGGCATGGTTAAGAACCATCCACAATGCCCATCATACCATGGCTTCTTAGTACAGGAACTAATTGAGACAACCATTGTAAATAATTTTTGCCATCAAGTTTTACACCAGTGAATTGGGTAAAAGATTGAAAAATAAACGGAGCAGCAGACAAATTGTTTGAAGGTGAAGCCATGGAACCAAGATAGGGGTGTGAGCTTTTGATAGCTCTGATACCATGAACAAATTTGAGTAAAAAGGTTTTGGCTAACTCACCAAAACCATATGCTATGCATTCATTATATAATAGGTACAAGTTAATAGGGAATGTGAAATACATCTTGCAGAATATACATTGACTGCTATACAAGATAACAATTGATACACATGATATAAATAACAAGAGTGTGCTAAATTAATGGGATTGTAGAGCTGGAGTACTGATCTGCTACTACGTACAGATGGTTGACTTTCCATGTTTGTAGAGCTTAATATCTTGTGGCTTGCTGATCACATGATTTGTTGTAAATATTCTTTACAAGTCTGAATTCTGTATTATCACAAGATAAAATGGATGTGAGACTTGAGTTTGCTGCACACGTGTTTACACTGTTGATTGGTGCTTTACATGTGCCTGCAGTAGGTCCTGTTGTTGTACATGCATGTGTTTGCAGTAGGTACTCTAACACAAAACACAAGACAATATAAGACCGTTTCGTAATTATTAGTACAGATTTCATATTTCAATTAAATTGCCTATCAAAATGAACCTTATAAATAACTTAGATGCCAAAAATCATCTAAGAACACGTATAAACGTAAAGATTTCAATAGTACCATATTATTATAAGCCCCCTACAAACACATATAATATATGAAAAAACGCACGCAAACTTTTATGGTGCAGGGAGTCTTCGTAGCTAGTAGGTACAGATCAAGAAGTCATGGTTACTGCTGCATGATGAACATTATTAATGTTGGGGTAGAACGTGGTAAGTACGCATGGTGCAGAGATTTATAGAAAGCAAAGTCTAGACATTTTGACCGTCAACAAAGGAATCAAAGACGGTAAAACACATGCATGGCCTGATCATCTAACCCATTCTTAAAATATATATATATAATTATCAATGTTAAAAAAAGCCTGCTCCCTGTACTGTAAAAACATAAAATAAAACAAAAGCTAGCTCTCGGTAATACAATCAATAATCATGCCCAACCTCTTACCCTTCCTCTTGATCTTATACAGACAGAAACAGAAAGAAATAGTTTTTATAAAGAGATATTAGATAGAGATTGTGTGACTTTTGACCTAGCTAGTTAGCTAGGAAGCTGGTGCGTCCATCTTTTAGGGCTGCCGATATGAGTGACCTTTATATATATATATATTATTCGTTTGAATAGCAGTGGCTTTAGTGGGGATATTTTTTTCATCAAAATCTTTGATATATGAGAGACAAACGATGTGTTTCTTCCTATATCAGAAGACATTAGCTAATTCAGAACAAACATAAAAAATTAAACGTTTGTTGAAATCATCAATTTTTTAAAGTAATAAGGGAGAGGATAATTGTTCGGAAATCCTTTTTTATTTGATTTCATGTTGGAGGAAATTCAAATGCTTTTCTTTTACAAGAATTAAAGATTTCAGACATTTATCCTAATCAATCTCAAGACGAGAAGCAAATTTAAATTTAACCTTTTGACCAAAAGGGTCGGTAGTAATACCATCTTTCTCAGTCAAAAAAGAATTTTGAAAAATGTAACATTTTTCTTGAGATTTTGAAAGGGCATAAGTTTGTTCGACTATCCGAACATTTTGGGAGATATTGAAAGTCTTTTGGACCTAAGAGGTCTGATAAATAGAATTAACTGGAAGCTTAGGGATTTCCCAAGATTCCAGAACAGGGGGAATAGAAATTGCCTCTTCAAAAGAGCAGTCTTCTTCATTAACAATGTCAGTTGGTCTGGTCGACCTGGAACTAACAGTTGAATTAGATCTAAACATTCTATTCATTTTATTGCTAGACAAAACCGACCTTCGCATCTCAGGGGTCTGCGAACATCATCTTTTCCCGACCCGACAACCCAAAACTGTCCTCACGCTCTCATAGCAAACGAAACTTACCAAGGGTACTAGATAGATAGAAAAGATGCTAAACCAACCAAAGTAAGAACTTAGAGTGGGGATTGTAGAACAATAAAACAAATGAAATGAAGAGAAATAATTGCAACAAAGTTAGAGCCAAGTGGCTCTGATACCAAAAACAGCAGAAATCAAGAGACTGAAGAAGAAGAGAAGGAATCAGAGTATGCACAATTTATATGCAGGCAGTTAAACCGACCATATGCATGTATGCATAAATAGAATGGATAGTTGCAAAATTGCAAATTAATATATATATATATATATATATATATATATATATATATATATATATATATATAGTCTATAAGAGTGTGATCAAAATGGTTTTGATGATTTTGATGCTTTTATTTTATTTACTGTGAACACCCCATGCTAATGTGTGCATTTATGCACAAGTTTTTATTTTTTATTTTTTGGGTGATCTGACTATATGTATATATGCACCTGAATTATTCAATAAATGATCATCTAATAGTGATAAATATACTACATCTTATATAGTAAGATGCAGATCATAGTATGGTGTATAGAATTTATAAAGACTGTTTTGTTGCAAACAATATTCAATAGAATATGAATGTGAAGCGCCGGCCATGCGCTCCAAGAGAAGATATGAATGACAGCCATGTGTTGATATAAGTATCTTAATTGCCTGCTCCCAAAATTAGAACGTCATGTGTTTCTCATGTTTTGTCTGCTAGTTAAGAGTTAACCAAGGAATGCGTAAAGTCACCCAAATATGAGTATGGCCATACATCAACGGGAGAAAACATATATAGGGTTTTGAAATTGAGATGATCAAGTCGGCCTTGATGATCATAAATCATTTAAGAAACTCTGTAATCAAGAAATTAGAGGTTTAAATTTAGGATACTGAATCACTGACGATGTAAGTGTGGCTCGGGATTAAAAGATTATAAATAATATCTATATAATTCTTTTACAATTCTAATGACATTTATGCAAAATTAAAAGATTCAAATTAAAGTCTCGTTTATTTTTACAGATGAGATCATAAGTTGAGATAAAAGTTAAAAATTGAATAAAATATTATTAGAATATATATTTTTTAATATTATTATTATTTTGAGATTTGAAAAAGTTGATTTTTTTTTTTTTTGTGAGAATTGAAAAAATTTATAATAATTAGATGAAATGAGATATATCGTAAAAATAAACGGAGAGAAAATTTTTGAAATTTTTTATTAAGTGGCAGTACTATCACATGATTTATTAGTTGTAAAATAATCGTATATGTGTCACTATTCGTGTTAAAAAAGTTAGGGAAACCAGGATTGACGGAATAATGATTTGATACAAATACTATAATCCACTTTACAACCACAGCCAATATATATGATAGTAGTGTCACTTTATTAAAAGAATAATGTTATTGTGTCTTCTTATTTTGATCGCTCATATATTTATTTATTTTTTTAATTTTTTTTAATGAATAAAAAAGTGACTATTAGTGTACTATTGAAACTGACTTGATGAATATATATATATATATATATATATATATATATATATATATTTGGCCTAACTCGAACTATTAATTAAATGGAAATTACTTGATGAATATATATTTTTTGGGTATAACAAATTATCAAGATTACCAAACGCTTTTCTGAATTCAAATAAACTAATTACCTAAAAAGTATATATTAATGAACCACGTGTTAATTTGTACGTTGTACATCTATTAATATTATATATATATATATATATATATATATATACATCGAGCGGGAACGACACTGCAAGAAAACTGTTTATTTGTGACAATTTAATTCTAGCGAAATGATTATTTACAGTTAAAATGAATTTGTTTTGATTACAAACAGCATTTTTGCCGCAATTAAATTACCACAAAAACTCATTTTTCTTATATATATATTATATATATATATATGAGTCGCACGCAGTGAGATGATTTCAGACAACGAACAAGACATCCTAACGAGTAATTTTCTATGGGTGTTGACTAAGTACTTATCTTTCATGGCACGCATTTTGTTGCCGTAATAACTACGTAGTCACATGATTTTGTTGCTGTAATATATATATATGCAGTGATCCGGTCAAACATCAACTCCTCAACCGTCTGAATAAATAATTAGCTTCACCATATCGTACGTAGGGTTACAGCTCGACTCCATGTCACAACCTATAAATAAAATCTTATTTGTCCATCTAATTTAATTTGTTCATGCTATATATAATTTGCTTGAAAATTAATTTCTGTACGGCAAAGAAAAAAAATTTCAAGCCAAACTACTTTGTAGCATGACATCTCAATACTATATATAGCCAAAAAGATAAACTAATTATCTACAAATTAATAATCATTTATATGCAAAACCTAAAAAAGAATGTCACATTTGATTAGCTGATCGATCGATACAAAGGTGCAGATTTAGCAAAAATCGTCAACTTTAAACCAATTAATTCAAATAGAATGGCCAAGAACTTAATGGCCTGATGGCATATAATCCAGTTCTCTAATAGAAAATTGGATTCGAGTCCCTACCCCTTATCAAAAAGATAAAAAAATAAAAAATATCGAGTAGAATGAACAGTAGTGTAACAATTTTATTCGATATTCAATGTGTAAACCTATTTGCATACATGCAACCTATTGCACTTGTATCTTTTCAGTTTTCCATTTATATATCATTTAGAAACACAATCAAGTCTCAACAATGGAGTGTCATGATTGAGCCATATATATAACTGTCATACCCGGCTCGTAGGGCCCAAGCCCAATTCCCTCAAAAACCCAGTCCAGTTTTAAGTAAAAAGTGCAATCATCTCCTTCAATGTCGTCCATCTATATTTTCAACTTCCATTTCTCAATTCTAAAGCCGGGTTTGGATACAAAAGACGTTCCAGAGTTGGAATATTTCGCTTAATCCTTGTAAATACAAAAGTTACTAACTTAGATTCAAATTTGCAAAGTCACCCCTTAAATTTTGGAAGAATTTGTCCATAAACTTAAGGAAATGGCTAATAGATTCTAAACTATACCAAAATTTCCATTCCTCATATAAATCTCATCCTAAATACAAATATGAGTTTAGGAATTTTTAAAACTAGACCCAAGTATGAAAGCTCCTCTTGGCTGATTCACTCCTGGGCTAAAATCCATGATTTTGTTTTTACTTGACCAATTAACGTACTAACATGCTTAAACCGAATAGAACAATTTTAAAAAATCATATCCTTAATTTTAAAATCATACCAAGACACTGATATATTAAACAAAACCTTAAACTCAACACTTCAAGGAAATGCCCAAAACATCAAGACTAGATCAAATAAAACCAAATCTTGGTGTTCTTTGTCTAACACTTTCATATCAACTCCAAGGATTCCAAAAGCTGAGTAGAAGCTTTTGATCGCTTAGATCATTTCGGAAGGAAAGAGGACTTCACTGTATGCTATTGAAGAAATTCCAGAAAGAAAGAAAATGTTTACCAGACTAGATAAAGGAAAAGGTATCCAGACTGGAAGCTCATTACCAACCACATACCCAATATGTGGGATGTGCGGTAAAATCCACGGAGGCAAGTGCAAACTTACTTTAGGACTCGATTTCAGGTGTATTCAACATGACCAATTGATAAAAAAAACTATCCCAAAAGAGTTTGGAGAAATGGAACTATTCTCAACAGAGATTCCAAACCAAAGCCACTGCCTCCACTTCCAACTCGAGTGTATGTAGTCACTCCTGAAGAGGTAGATGCTGACGTCCCAAGAGCAGAGGGAGCTGGCATCATTTCTGGTATTTTTCTAAGATCTATGTATTGTTAAGCTTAACTAAGATTGATTGGATTGCAATTGATAGTCATTACATTATTGTTATTGTAGGGTAATGTCAAGATGTTGAGATTTGTAGCTTGTACGTTGTTTGATTCAAGCGTGTCACAGCTTTCAGTGACTGCAGCATCGCACAAGAGTTCCATTTGCATGCCGAATTATTACCCAGGAGATAAGAGTAACAATTCTCATTAGGAGTATTATACTATTTATACTTGTGTAGATCTAAAATATCCTTTAGTAGTAAGAGGAAAGATGTTGAAGGTCGATTAATTAGTCTTCCGTGTAAAGGAGTTTGTTTTGATTCTGAGTATGAATAGACAGAACAAATTATCCAACGTAAAGGGCGTGAACTACATTTTGATTGGGAAAGTAGGGTAATTGGGAGAAACTTTGTCCTTAGTTGGATTTGCATTTGATAATAGTTTCTTGACCACCAATAAGTGACCTTTGGCAAAGCACTGCATTAATTGAATCTTAGATCGCCATTATATTGAAGATAAATATGGGGAGAGTTAAAGTCTTAGTCTTGAGATTTTGCCTGGACAATTGGAACATATCCTCTTTGTTAGAGTTAGAAAAAAAAGATAGCTCATGTTGGATAGAAGAACTATGCCAACCATAAGAGAGAGCCTTCAGTTTTGATTAATAACAAAATGACTATCAAGGTACCACCTATGAAGAGGAATGATTCATTTTAGTCATGAAGAAATAATCATTAGGAAACATGGGCATTGTAGAACATGTCTTTGTGGAATTAGAGATTTTAGACTGCATGGTCTGCTTTAGGATCTTTGACGCGATGTGCTATTGAAGGAACTAGTCATGGTCATAAATGAAGGACTTATAGAAGTAGAGGAAGATGAGAGAAGAGCATCGTATGAGGTGACTCATTGATCTGGACAGGTAGATCGTTGTCTATTGCAGGAGATGGATTGACTCGAGCATCATTGCGCCCATATGATGGACAAATGAGAACGAGGTAGGCTATGAGCGGAAGGCCTTGCCTCATGAGGAGCTATATCCGCCCCTCCCCCTGATCACCTAGATGGATCGAGAGAGATTAATGGTGAGGATGTCATGTGACAAACCTGAGTCTAGCCACTCAGCTCAAGAGTGGTCACCATTGTCATGCCCACGACATCTGGATAATTGATGTCATCCACTCATTGAGGATGACTACTAATTTAGGCGCACAGTCCTGACATCAATGATGAGGAGGTCGGGCAGCATATTGACCCAGGCCTTTCGGCACCAAGGTGTACGACTCCAACAACGGTGTGTTATACTATTTGCCGCAGCATAGCACTTCAGTGGAGACAGACTCGCCACCACCCGCATAGCCTAGCAACTTCATGTCCAGTGACAAACAAAAGACTTGGTGAGTGTTATATTCTCTCCTCTTATGTAGTAGTTGTATTATGTACGCACATAGATTTCAATGATGAAATTATTTTTAGGAGGGGAGGATGTAACAACCCAAAAGAAACTCAATGGATAAATTTCTTTAGACCAGATTCCATGAATCAAGCGAACGATTTTCCGACCTGCAATGGTCGGAAAAGACTTGGTGAGTGTTATATTCTCTCCTCTTATGTAGTAGTTGTATTATGTACGCGCGTAGATTTCAATGATGAAATTATTTTTAGGAGGGGAGGATGTAACAACCCAAAAGAAACTCAATGGATGAATTTCTTTAGACCAGATTCCACGAATCAAGCAAACGATTTTCCGACCTGCAATGGTGACAAAGCTGCATTTTTATTGATTTAAGCTAATTAGGATGATAAGTTAGCAAAACGAATTGCACCATTAGCCTGTGATGATTATATAGGATTTTATGGTGTAGTAATACGTTTCCCATTCCATGATTGAACAGTAACTGGGAGTGCCGTTTTATTTAATCGAGTTACTTGGGAGTTGAATTTTACGAAAAAAATTTGCATCACTAGACTTGTATGATTATTTAAAATTTTATGGTGCGATAATAAATTTTGTAAGTTTTTAGGTTAATAATAAGACTTGGGATAGTGCCACGTGGCACCCTGTTCAAATGATTATCAAATCGCTATATAGAAAGTCCAAACTCAATTATAATCAATAAGATTACTTTTGAAATGGACTTGGCACCTCTCTAGCCACTCTTTGGAATAGTAATAGGAAACTTGTCACTTAGAGAGTTAAGTGTAATGGAATGGAGGGCAAATCAAGCCATATGATCTTGTCACCTATGCAAACACTATTCCGACCAACCGAAACATTTTTTGACCAACCAAAATAGGGTCTCAACCCTAATGAAACACCAAACCATTGGAAAAACTCTATGTGTTGGCCGAAAGCCTAAACTTCGTCTCAAACCCTAATGTGGCCCAGTTTTGATCAAGTGTTTAATCACATGGGTTAATCACTTCTACATGCTATTAATCACTCAATTTTTCACTCATATACCATTAATCACTCTTTACATCTTGACAATCATATTTGGCCAAGAAAAATTATTTTGGACTTGATCCCAACCGAAACCCCTAATGAATCCCATTGAAATCCCAAATTGGAACCCATTGGTTAGGCCCAGTTTTGGCCCACTGAACACCATCACCAAGGGAAGCTTCTTGAGGAAGTTTCTTCCCCTCTCAAGGCCAATACAAAGGCAGACACACTACTCAAGTCTAGCCCCAAGAGTCACTCGATGGGAAGCCAAAAAGCCTACAAACCCTAAACCATCCACTCGAAAAGTTTTGGCAGCAATGGGACAACAACCAAGCAACTCACTTCTCCTCCACCTTTCGACTTCCAACCTCCCATCCAAGGGTCACTCAACCACTCCATGTAAGTCCATTCTCTTCGACACCCTCATTTCTCACTTCTCACTTCGCATTTTTCCTCACTTGTTTCGAGAGAAACTGAGAGAGACCAAGAGAGATTGGTATAGATTGGTATAGTTTAGATTGGTATAGTTTGGGCAATGTTTCATGGAGTATTGATTGGTGAAAGTTTTTTTTTTAACATACAAAAGTCATAATGGGCAACAATTTTGATGTTTGTGTGAATCTTTAATATTTTGATGGAGTTTTTTGTGAAACTTTGGGTAGATCTTACTATGGTGAAGTATTAATATGGTAATATTTAGTTTCAGATTCATAGCATGTTCATATTTTTAGAAAAAAATTTTGCATGATTTTGGAAAGTTAGAAACGGGAAGTTAGAAAACAGTTTATGTTTTGGTGAATTTGTGATGTTTGGTTTAAGAAACTTGATCTAATGGCTTTGATCTTCACATATGATGTTTCTTAAGGCTTCGATATATGTGTTAGGAGTTTATTTTTTAAAAACTTTGGTTTATACCTTGATGGAATAATTTTATGCATGCAAATGTTTGTTTAGGACTCTATCTAGACACTCTCAAGGTTGTATTATCTTTTGATGAAATGTTTACCATGTGATGCTAGATTTAATACTAGGATCAAGTTTAAAATTGAATATGAGGTATATGGTTATATTTCTTGAGGATTTATTTCACGAAAATCAAGGATCTAGTTATTTTATTTTAAGACCAAAGCATGCCATACTCGGTTTTGATGTTTTAGTGCAAGTCGATTATGTAGGTTGTATTTTTATGATTTTGGTTATTTAATCAAGTACGATATCACTTAGGTTTGAATGATGAACATGTTAGGAGTGTGATTATAGACTTTTGGAGTCATTGGAGTTGATTTGAAAAGTATTAGACCAAGAATATCAAGAGTTGATCCTATTTGACCAAAACTAGGCAGTTTGGCATTTTTGTTGATATGATGAGTTTTAGATTTTTGTGAAATGTATATTTTTATGTCTTAGCATGATTTTAGAACATATAATATGATTTTTAGGTGTTTCAAAATTTGTTTAAGTATGAAATTTTGAAGGCTGGGTAAATTGCAAAAAAAAAATAAAAAATCAAATTTTTGCCTAGAATGTGAATCAGCCAACGTGTGGTTGACCACGTTCTGCTATGTTTTAAATATTTATTATTGGAGATTTATTTTTAGGACAACATTTAAGTAAGGTATGTAAATTTTGGTAAACTTTGGAGTTAGTATGCAAACTCCTTATTTTAGGAGCAAAATTGTAATTTTCCACAACTAAAGCAGTAACTTTGCAATTTATTCCATAAGTTTGAAACTTTTATGTGTCTCAGTATTTAGTGAGACATTGTAACCCTTAGAAATATCTCATTTCAATTCACGCTTATTCACGCTATGCTTAACATTACGCTACACTTTTGCTTTAGTTAAACAATCTGTAAGTTAGCTTCTATCTTACTTTCGGGATATTTATGTATGTACGGTGGTAAGACTGTCATTGTTATATTCATGCACTTTGCTTACTTTAATTGCTATGATATACCATGCCATGTCATCAGTTATCTGTTATACATTTAACTGTTACATCTTTATCTGTTACATGAATGCCATTACTTTTACACATCTATCTGTTATATGTCACAAATGCCATGCCATCATTACTATTACTCATCTATCTGTTACATGTTACGAATGTCTCGTCATCATGTATGTTACACGTTTATCAATCACATGCCATAAATGTCATCTCATCATGTATGTTACATGTTTGTCTATTACATGCAACGAATGTCACGTCATCGATTACATAGTTATCAGTTACACTCCACGAATACATGTCATGAGTCACACGAGTCTATCAAGAACTTTTTTCTCAGTCATTCATGCATGGGATCCCTGTGGCATAATCACTATGATTATCCGAGTATCTCCATTGATAATTTATGGTACTTCTGGCATAATCATAATGATTGTTAAAGTATCTCTATTAAAATATTCATGGCATAATCATTCCGATTGTCAGAGTATTTTCATTAAAACTATTAAAATGTACTCCTGGCGTAATGTGACGCCCCCAATCCCCGCTTGGGATAGAACGGAGACTTAGAGCGTTGGGACATGCAACACAAGGTTACATACCCCCGTTCATGACAGTTAATATGCAATGCATCCTAGTATGCAATAATCGCAGCGGAAATAAAAGGTTAAGGTGAAAAATATGCCATAATAACTAAAACATCCAAACTTCATTAGATAATCATCATGTTCAAAATACTAAAGTAGCATAGACTTATATACAAAGTCATATCATTCTCTTAATGCGATCTAAAGCATCAAGGACTTGGGCTATGAACATCAAAATTAAGTCCAGCTTCCTCTCCAGATCCAACTCCTCCTCAATCATGCGAACCCAGTGCTCCATCAATCTCGTCCTGGTGGATTCCTGACACAACTTCTATCATTCCGTGATAGTGATCCCATTAAAGGGTGAGATTTACTCGAAATCTTAGTAAGTTAAACAACTAACTGACACAAAGATAAATCAATCATGAAAAATGATAAATATGCAATGCATGAGATGCAGAAAATTAGTATGCATGTCTCCCATCCAAATTCCTCAACATCTCTTAAAAATATGGAGACACGGGTTTTTACTCAGTAAATAATTTCGTCATCATTTTTTTTTTAAAAAGAGACATAACTTCTTCATAAAAATTTCATCATAAACTTTCATCATCATAAACTTACATCATTATCTTAATTAATATCATAACGTGTGGTAGTGTCACAGTTCCCCATATGCACTGTGAGTATCAGCCGGTGACCGTAGTAAAACTACGTTGTCTATAGACTCATCATAAAAATTATAACGTGTATACCCACCAACGTTAGGTGTCATAACATGTTGATTTCGCTCTGGCGTTCTTTAAAAAGAACCCATTCGAAGCCTGTTGATTGTTCTTTGTCAACCTAGGGGTTACCACTTCATTATTAAACACTACAGAGTGGACAGAGGAGTTCCACCATGATAATTCCCCAACCTGGCCTTTGGGGTCGTGACAAAAATGATTTTCATGCTATACTTTAAAAAATATTTTTCATGACATGTGCATATGTAGTAAATTTCATGCAAAAATAACATTTATAAAAGTAATATGAAAAAATGGTGAAAATGTCATATGTTATGTAAGTATGCACTTAATATTTCATATAACATGATAATTTATGCTCAAAATGATAATTGAAGAATAAATGAAGCATTTATCAATAATTCATAAGAAATTTATCAAGGTGTAAGTTAGAGGCCAACTTACAAACTTTCGGAAAAATTCGAAATTAGCGTCGTAGCTGCGTAAATCGTATGTATACTAAGTTAGGATTAATACTTATGGATAGGTTCAAAATCAAAGGCTTCAAAAATTAGATATTTACAAAAATACCCCTAGACTTTCGAAAGTTGCCATTTAGGCCCTAAATTTTCACTAGTTGCGAACGAACTCCAAATTTAACCAAATTTCATGGGATTCATATTTTTGGCATTCTAAAACCATCTATGCCCTTCTATTTTCAATATTCAAAGTAGAACTTGTCCAATTAGTCCCAACCCATGGCATGCATCCTAGTTGATACCTATGTGTATTTTCAACTATTGATCCCTATGAATGCATACATATGAGATTTTCTTTAATCATTAATGATCACTAACATCTTTAGGGACATTATGAAGTCTAATCGTTGAGTAATAAAGTTCATCCCAATACTTAATCAAAGCTAAGAAATCCTTAATCACCAATATGCTTAAAACCGATTCATGCTTGATGATCAAAACAAGATAGATTTAAAACCTATCATGACATGCTTCTAATCACAAATTTAACCTTCCATAATCATTTTAGGATATTGATAGATCATATCAAATCATGCTTAGGACATGCCATAGCTAAACTTCCAATTAAAAACATTCAATCATTCAAACCTTCCTTTAATTGACCCGGTTTTGCATTAAGCATCATAACCTTCTCAAAACTCAACCAAATTTCATACCAACACTTGGAAACAAAGCTTTACATGCTAGCTAAGATCAAAAGGAAGAAAAATTACAAATTTCGTGGCCTTGCAAGCTCTCTAGACTGCCTTACACAATAACACTCAAGAACTCACCAAAACTCACTCGGTTTGCACTCTTTCGATCTCTAAGAGGGGGAAATGCTCTCAAGGCTTAAGATGATGCTTGGAGCTGTGGTGTGGGTGAAATGAAAAGGGGAGGGAAGTATTTATAGGAGGCCAAGGGGTGAGGGACGTTGGCTTGGGTGCTTGGTGATTGGGTGAAGTGGGAGGTGCTCAAATCTGGAAAGATTTGCTTGCACGAGCTTAGGTCACTTGTGCAGAATCAAATAGTGCCCGAAACCACCATCATTTCCTCTCCACAGTAGCTGAAAGGGTCGTGTAGATGTCCAGGTCATGGGACATCATTTGGATGGCAGAAAATCCCTTAAACCACCCTTGAAAGCAGGTGGATGAATGTGGTTTTGTGGTGATAGAAAATCAGTTCGGTTTTGGATCTTTTTGGACAGAAAAAATGTGTCAAAATCCTTCATGATGGTCATGGGACTTCTTGGTGATTGGGTGGAGAAGGATGTGGCGTGGAGTGGTGGTGCAAACCATAGCAGGAGGCTGGTTCAAACTCAATCCAATTGGTTCCTACACAAACTAGACCAAGGTGTACCCGGTTTGGTTCTTTGAGTTGGTTGATGCAACCAATTTCGTCCAAGGCTCAAATTGAGTTTTGGAGGGTCTCATAAGGTGTTTAAGGGCCATATTACCCTTGAGGACAAACCACAAAAATGTTGGATCCAAGGGCAAAACAGTCCAAGTATTACAAAGGGCAATGCACAAAACCGGTTAAAGCATGGTTTGGGCTTGTTATGTCATTTTTCTTAATGACATGTGGAATGGTTTAGCTAGGGTATTGACATGGTCTAATCATGATTTAAAGGAGTATTAATTCAAGAAAATTTAAATTAAAAAACTTAAGAAAAGATTAAGCATGATTGAGCTTCAAAGCATGGTTTAAAGTGCACTAACCTCAAGTATGATGGTTAATGGCCTTAGCCATTTTTTAAAACTTAAATTGGGTAATTTGAGTGTGATTTGGGTTTAAGGAAACCAATGGTATAGTGTATTGGGCCTTTGGTCTTTGAATGGTAAAATGAGTCCAAAATGGCTATGGGCCATATGAGCTTGAAAATGGCCAAGGGTCCAATCTACACCAAAAGCCTTATGCCTTCCTATACTTGGACCAAGACTAGCCTTCATTTCCTAAGGGCTTGGTTCAAGGTTTTTCTTAGGCTAGGCCCATGAATGTACTTGGGTCCTAAAAAGCCTCACCAAAATTACTAATGGGCTTGCCTCTCTAATCCTTAGCTCATTAACACTAAGTACCAACATTAATGCTAATCCCACTATCAACCTTAATGAAAGTGATTAAGCCATAATTAAAAGCCTAATCTAGAGTACTTAAAGGTTAATCAAAAGTTAATTAAGCAGGGTGTTACACGTAATCATTCTGATTGTTTGAGTATCTTGGACAGAATACGTTGGACGGAATCATTTTGTTTGTTCACCTATTCCTAAAAAAAAACTAGTGAAATTATTCTGATTGTTAGGGCATTCTATCAAGAAACACATGTTTATTAACCAAGTCTCATGTTCATGTAAAGTCATGTTATGTTCATGTCACATTCATTTCAGTTCTTGTCAAGTTTAGTTTAGTCAAGTCACCTTATGTCCATGCATAGTCATGTTATTGTTTTCAAATCAAACCCATGTCATGCTATTTTCTAAGTCATGTCACGCGTATTCATGTTCACGTCACAATGCATCCATGTCATTTTACTGTCATGCATGCATATGTGTATTGTTGGTAGCTTAGTAGCTTACTTGCTGAGATTTGTAAATAAATATCACTTGATAGTCCCAACTACCATTTCCCCTAGAATGGTAGACGATGTATCTGGATCTCGAGAGCACGCACACGGTAGACAGGACCGAGATGAGTAGTCCACAGCAAGATGACGAGAAACTTATAACTACGGTCATCTGCTTTTTGGACGTGATTTTAGAGATCACGTCCGAGCTGTGTGAGTAGCTCAACAATTTAGTGCAGTAGATTTTAATTCCAGTTCGTATTTATGGAGCATTGTCTCCAGTTGTCTTTATATTACACACCTATTGGACAAGTGCTATGACCTTTTGGGAATTTGTTCATCATTTGAAATTACGAAGTATGTTTATGTTTTTGGGATATAGTACTTCTGATACATAGTATAGAGCAAAGAAAACAAATTATCCATTACTTGTGGAAGTGTACTTGTGTGGTTGGTTGCTTGTGAAAGTGACTTAACCAAGTGGAAAAACACTTTACAAATCAGCCATGTTTAGGGTTTGGGAGAATTTAGGGTTTCAGTTTACCTTCAAGGATTTGGAGTTTCATTAGGGTTAAAACCCTCTTTTGGTTGGTCAAATAGTATTTGGTTGGATGGAATAGTGAATGGTATAAGAGAGCATGATGACAAGGCTCGGTTTACATCTCATCACTTGCACATTTGTACTCATCTAGACAAGCGTCCCCAGGTTTTCTATGTAGATGGCTAAGATTGTGTCATGTGTACAAAAAAGGTCTTCTAGTGATCCTAACTGGATTTGGACATGAGTTAATCTTCTGGCGGATCCATCAATTATTCCCCAAATAGCAACCCTCCAATGGGTGAGTGACAAGTACGCTTCCCAAAATAGCTCCGATGTGACCACACATCAGAAGATCACGCACATCCTCTCCAGCCCCTCATCCCCTCCCCCCCTCTCGCACGAAAATAACATAGACCAAAGGTTGAATGAGCAACTAACCAGTTGTACAACACCATTTTTATTAGTTTCTTCACCATCAGAGATTACATCAACAGTGGCCACTGATTGAGTTGAATTATTGCATATTTTATACATCTAGAACCCAAATATTTAAATTATTTCATTACATTATTATTGGTTTTAGATAGAAAAATGGTTAAGATGTATAAATCCGAGTTGTGATTTAAATTGACTTATAGCATAGTTAATGCTTAATTTTATAACTTGTGATTTAATTGGACAATATTTCTTCAAATGCACAACACAGTTTTGATATTCTATTCTTTCTTTTTATTTTACTTTATTTTATTTTATTTTTCTGATTTCATTTTGTTTTATTTATTTTTCATTCCAAGCCAAGAAATGCAAAAGCATGAGAAAAGTCAAAGAGGCACCAAAAGACAAGTAAAAAATGCACCAACATTTTTTATCTCTTGGTGTTTGGACTTTGGACAGAAGCAACAAGAGGCAGCTTTTGGATTTCTCTAAGAAACACATGCCGCACGCACAAAAGGAAGGCCCATGACACACTACACACTAAAATGAAAAAGAGATTTCTTTTGTGGGTTAGGAGGCAACACGGCTCCGTGAGGCCGAAAATCACGCACGCACGCTGAAGAACAACAACATATGGACGGGTTGAAAAAATGGGGTTTTTTTCTTTCTGGCTTCTGGAGAGACGCATACAGCAGCGTCGTTGAAGAACCTTGAAGGGTCCAACTGCTACTGCCCAGCCTCCTCCATTGCCTACCACCTCCATTTTCATTCCTGTGGCTTGCTCTTTCCACTCTCTACTATTTATTTAATTTTAGTTTAACGTTTATGATATATTTTTGAGATATTTAGCTTAGACCTTTGGGCATTTTATTTGCTGTTTATTTACTTGATGTTAGTTATTTTTCTTGCTTCTTTAAGCTTCCATTAAATAGACATTACAATTGTTATGGATTGATTTTGAGAATTTATGATTTAAATACAAGGATGAATCCTAGAATTTTGATTTTGGGGCTTTTCAATTTTCAGCTCATATTGCATTAATTATTTTCTAATCTAGCTTAGTTCTTAGTTTAATTTTGTTAATCTTTTAGTTCCTTTGTATATTGGGTTAATTAGGACTTAATTAATTTCGGTTTTATTAATTAATTTTCTGATTAATTGAGATTGTTTAGCTTAGTTGGTTTCTTGATTGTTAATTTCAATTTGTTAGTCACTTACATTTCATCTCGACACTCAAAAAAATCTAAAAATATGAATCTAGTAAACGACTAGTGCCATTTTCATTCTCGTTGCACTCTTCCATTGATTGCACATACCACCACTTTTTTTTTTTTTTTTTTTTGTGTGAATATTTTCACTATTTTAAACGAATTTGATTTTAATTAACTTGTCCTGAGGAGATGATCTAGGAATTTATTCATAATTATTAAGCGACATCCTCCTGCACTTAGAACAACCTTTGTGCTGCTCATTTTTGAGTGAGTCAAGTTTTTAGTGCCGTTGCCTGGGATAGTTGCTTGACGTAAATTTAAACTCGTTATTTTTATTTATTTTTTATCTCAAATGTTTCTTTCACTATCTTATCTTTGATTACACATTTCCCTTGTCACCTACTACTCAGTCGCTTGAACCTTAGTTATGCTATTTGGACTGATGTTTCATGTTATGGGTGAGAGACAATTCAAATAGGTTGCTTAGAGTTACACCGAGCACTGAGAGTAGTATACACAACTCAGAGATAGATAGCTCTTATGTTTTTTTACAGACGAGGATATTGAAATTGAATAAACCATGGCTGTACTTGCACCACAAACTCTTAGGTTTTATTTGCAACCCACTCGCGCCACTACACCATCATGCATTATTTTACCTGCTGATGCCCATAATTTTTCTATTAAACATGACATGATGTCAGTGATACCTCAGTTCCACGGGATGGATTCTGAGAGTCCTTATCAGCACCTAACAGATTTTGAGTTGGCCTGTACTACTTTTATCAATTGAGCCACTACTGATGAATTTATTAGACTTCGTTTATTTCCTTTCTCTTTAAAAGATAAAGCGAAGATTTGGTTTAATTCTTTGAGGCCTAATTCTATCTCTAGTTCGTCTGATATGCAGCGTGAGTTCTTACAAAAAAAATTTCATTTTCAGAGAACTCAGTATTTACAAGAGCAGATCAACCAGTTCAATCATAAATCTGACTAGACTTTCCAGGCCAACTGGGAAAGGTTTAAGGATTTGGTGAACATCTGTCCACATCACGGTTTTGAATCTTGGAAGCTAGTGAATTATTTTTAAACTAGTCTTACTCAGAATCCAAGCAGTTTGTTCAAACTATGTGCAATAGAGAATTCTTTAGCAAGGAACCTGATGAAACATTGCCATTTTTTGACTATCTTGCTGAGACCACACAACAATGGAACACTCGGACTGATCGAGTTTCATTGACAACACATCCACTGAGGGCTATTGTTGGTGGGGGCAGATATGAGCTTAAGGAGGATATTGACATTCAAGCCTGAATAGCTGTATTGACTAGAAGATTAGAGGTCAAGGAGATGGAAAAAGTGAAGGCCGTGAAAACAGTAGAGGCATGTTCTTTATGTGCTGATTCAAATGACAAGACCCAAGACTGTCCAATTATGCCAGTATTTCAGGAGAATGGGTCTGAGTGGATGCAATCAGCGAACTGGGTTAACAGAGCACAAAATCAGCATTTCTCCAATACATATAATCCGGGGTGAAGGAATCACCCAAATTTCTCATGGAGGAATGATCAACCTAGCTAGTCTCAGCCACCTTCTTAGCAGCCATTTCAATAGGCTGCTCCTCATCACCAGTATCAGCCATATCGGAGTTCTCAGAGCTATCCTTTTATAGCACCTCTAGGATTTCTGCCTCATGTAGCTGCACAGAGTTCTCAGCCTCCATCATCTATGAAGAAGTCTCTAGATGACAGTGTGACACAGATGGCCAATACACTTCAGCAATTCATGCATATTTTGGCCACCACAAACAATCAGAACACTCAGGCCATAAATGACTTGCGGGGCACCATCAATAAGATGCGCACAACATTGAGCACTCTAGAGAAAGGAAAATTTCTAGCACAACCTCAGTCTAATCCTCAAGTATACTGGCAATAATCACAACAGATACATAATGTCTCAGGGGATGTTATTGAGACAGTGAAGGCCGTTCTTACTTTGAGAAATGAAAATGAAGTTCCCCAACCTGAGATGACCATTGACAGACAGGTAGTTGCTCCTATACCTGAAGATGTAACAGAGACTGATGAAGCTGAAAAAGAACTAGAGGTAGTGAGACCAGAGTCGAAGAAGCCTGTGAGTGCAGAGGCTGAAACTAGTAGGGGGTACCAACCTAATAGGGGTACCAACCTGTGGTTCCTTATCCTCAGAGATTGGCAGCCGGCCAAAAGAACAAATACCACACTGAGATTCAGGAGATCCTCAAGCAAGTAAAGATTAATATTCTACTCTTAGATGCCATACAACAAGTTCCTTCATATGCAAAATTTTTGAAGGACTTGTGCACAGTGAAGAGGAAGTTGAATGTAAAGAAGAAAACTTTCCTAATAGAGCAAGTCAGTGAATTGATATTGAGTGAGACTCCTCAGAAGTTCAGAGATCTCGGCCCTCCCAACATTTCCATTATGATCGGTCAGTCACGCATTGGAAGAGCTTTACTTGATTTGGGGAGTAGTGTGAACTTGCTACCATTCTTAGTGTATGAGCAGTTGGGATTGGGTGAGCTGAAAAAGACCTCCATCATGCTACAGTTGGTTGACAGATCAATTAAGGTGTTGAGGGGTATTGTTGAGGATGTGTTGGTCCAGGCGAACAAATTTTTCTACCCAGTGGATTTTATAATTCTTGATATGTAGCAACCAGCCTCCACTATTTACCAAGCTCCTGTCATCCTTGAAAGACCATTTCTAGCTACGTCAAATGCTTTGATTAATTACAGAAGTGGAGTTTTGAAACTTACTTTTGGGAACATGGCACTTGAGTTGAACGTTTTCAATGCTTGCAAGATGCCAACACATTTTGATGACACAAGTGATTTGAATGCTCCATTTAGAACTGAAACCACTTCCTCAAGATTTAAAGTATGTTTTTCTTGGTCCTGAAGAAGGCACTTTTCCTGTAGTGATTTCCTCGAAGTTAAATCAGAAGGATGAAACTTAGTTGATTGAAGTCTTAAGAAAGCATCGAGGCACAATTGGTTGGACAATAGCCGACATCAAAGGTATTGATGATGATGTTTGTACCCACATAATCCATCTTAAAGATGATGCTAGACTAGTTCGTGATGCTCAACGTAGGCTTAATCCTACCATGAAGGAAGTTGTCAAAGAGGAAGTGCTCAAGCTGCTCGTAGTGGGTATCATTTACTTCATCTCAGACAGTAAGTGGGTAAGTCCAACTCAAGTGGTATTAGAAAAATCTGATTTAACTGTTGTCAAAAATGAGAAAAGTGAATTGATTCCAACTAGAATGGTCAATGGCTGGAGGATGTGTATTGATTATGGAAAACTTAATTCAGCTAGTAGGAAAGATAATTTTCCCTTACCATTTTTGGATCAAATTTTAGAACGTGTGGCTGGTAATACATTTTACTGTTTCTTGGATGGATTCTCTAGTTATTACCAAATTGCTGTAGCACCTGAGGACCAGGAGAAGATCACCTTCACCTGTCCTTTTGACACTTTTACTTTTACTAGAATGCATTTTGGTTTGTGTAATGCTCCAGCTACTTTTCAGATATGCATGATGAGTATTTTTTCTGACATGATTGAGGATATTTTTTAAGTATTCATGGGTGATTTCTCTGTTTTTCAAAAATCTTTTAAGAGTTGTTTACCTAATCTTCCTTGTGTCTTTCAAAGATGCGAAGAAAAAAAATATTTTGCTTAATTGGGAGAAATGCCAATTTATGATAACTTATGGCATTGTTTTAGGTCATATTGTTTCTTCTGAAGGTATAAAGGTCGATAAGGCAAAAATTTAATTAATATCTAAACTTCCTATCCCTAGGACAGTTAAAGATATTCATTCCTTTCTTGGCCATGCTGGCTTTTATAAGCAATTTATTCAGGGGTTTAGTTCTATTGCAAAACCTTTGTGCACTCTTTTACAAAATGATGTTGAATTTGTTTGGTTCAATGAGTGCCAAAAAGCTTTTGATACCCTTAAGGAATCACTTACCACTGCCCCCATTAAGCAATCCCCACAGTGGAACCTTCCCTTTGAAATCATGACTGATGCAAGTGACTATGCCTTAAGAGCTGTTTTGAGTCAGCGTGTGAATAACATGCCATTTGTGATTTACTATGCCAGTAGAACTTTAAATGATGCACGGAAAAATTACACCACTACTGAAAAAGAATTGCTTGCTGTGGTTTTTGCACTTGATAAATTTTGGACTTACATTCTTTGTTCCCCTGTCACTATTTTCACTGACCACTCTGCTCTTAAGTATTTGTTGGCTAAGAAAGATGCAAAACCACGCTTGATCGACTGGATTTTATTACTTCAAGAGTTCAACATCACCATTAAGGACAAGAAAGGAGTTGAAAACGTGGTGGCTGACCATCTCTCCAGATTGCCATCATCTTCCTCTTCAAAAGTCATCCTTCCTCTTGATCATAGTTTCCCAAATAAGCAGCTATTTGTGGTTCACAAAGCTCCCTGGTTTGCTGACATATTCAACTATTTGGTGACTGAGCAAATGCCCACTGAATGGTCCATCCAAGATAAGCGTCGACTTCTCTCTGAGGTACGACACTTTTACTTTGATGATCCGTACCTTTTCAAATATTGTTCAGACTAATTGATTCGAAGATGCATTACTGATGACGAGTTTTCTTCTTTGTTGAGATTTTGTCATATGGGTGCATGTGGTGGTCATTTTTCAGCAAAGAAAATAATCGCTAAAATTTTCCAAAGCGGTTCTAACTTGCCTTCCATGTTTAAAGATGCTTACAATTTTTGTAAGGCTTGCGAGCCTTATAAAAAATTGGGATCCATCAGTAAAAGAGATATAATGTCTCTTTCCTCTATTTTCACTTTAGAAACTTTTGACTGTTGGGGAATAGACTTCATGAAGCCTTTTTCGGTTTCCTTTGGAAACACATATATTTTATTGGCTATGGATTGTGTTTCAAAATTGGTGGAGGCCGTTGCTTGCAAAACAAATTACCATTGTGTTGTCCTAAAATTTTTGCAATCTCTGTTTGCTCGTTTTGGCATGACCAAAGTTATCATTAGTGATGGGGGTTCTCATTTTTGCAGCAAACCATTTTCTACACTTACGAAGAAATATAGTATCACACACCGAGTTTCTACCCCCAATCACCCTTAAACAAATGGGCAAGCGTAATTGGCAAACAGAGAGATCAAAATCATTTTGGAGAAAACTATAATCCTAATAGGAAAGACAAGTCAGTTAAGTTTCTTGATGCTTTGTGCGCTTATAGGACTGCTTTTAAAACTAATCTAGGGATGTCCTCTTATCGATTAGCTTTTGGTAAAGCTTGTCATTTACCTGTTCATATTCAGCATCGAACTCTTTGGGCTATAAAACATGTTAACATGTCACTTGATGAAGCTTCAAGGTTGAGAAAATTGCAGATCAATGAATTGGATGAAACTCGTCGAGATGCCTATGACAACGCTCAGCTGGCGAAGGAACACATGAAAATTATACATGATCAGAAAATTCATCCCAAGCATTTCACACTTGGCTAGGAAGTTCTTCTTTACAGCTCTCGCTTACATATTTTTCTTGGTAAATTGAAATCTCGATGGAGTGAGTTGTACATTATAAAGAAGGTTCATCCTCACGGGGCAGTAGACATTGTCAATCTGAAGAATGGCAATAGCTTCACTGTCAATGGACAACGTCTAATGGACAATGTCTAAAGCCCTTTATGACTGCCTTTGATCCAAACAAAGAGATCTTGCTTGTGCAAGACTCCAGGGAAGTGTCTTGATTTTGATTTTGATTTTTTTTTCTTCCCTTTACGGCTTTCTTTAATTGTTTTGCATTGATTTTATATCACATGCTAGGTTGTCTGTTTTGCTTACTTATTCCTGTACACTTCGGTTTCTTTCATTCAATTCATTGAGGATCATGTCTCTCACTAGTTGGGGCGTAGTGTTTGTGCACCGAATAACACAATTTTGCATTAATGTGATGTGTATTGATACACAAATGATTGACACACACTCAATTTCTACCATTTTGTGAAACTTGAACACCTTAATGGAGTGGTTGAGCGAATTCTTTTTGTGAAAATTTATTTCCAAGCTTGAGCATAGAGTGAGAGGTAACATTAATTTATTACATTGCCAATTATGCCCTTATACTAGTTTTAGCTTTGCTAGGGTTCCTTTGAGCATAGGTGCGCCATATGGCCGCCGCTGGGGGCCCTGGGCCAATGAGGAACACTGGGTGGCAGAGGAATTTTGCTGACATGGTGGCTCAATCTCCGTAGCCCTTACTTGAGGTAGAAGTTCCATTTCGTCCGGTCAAAGTGATAGATGGCGAATTGTGTACATTTTTTCCAAGGAAGAGATTGAGACATCTACCGCCCCTTTCATGTATTCCATGGTTTTGAAGTTTATTAAGCAAAGGCCGTCCCTAGATGTACACCATGCATTTATTCGAAGTTGATGGGGGTTGGAAGTTCAACCTGTGGTTTTGGCCATGAGAAAGGCCAGAAATGTGTTTATCAGATTCTCTAATGAACCCGATTTCGTCAAGGTACTGTCGAGGGAGGCGACGAACGTTCATGGGGTGCCTTACTGTGGTTTTCATTGGCATCTAGATTTTGATGAGGAGTCCGAACCATTAGTAGTGCCTGTTTGGATTTTTATTCTAGGTTTGCCTCCTAATTTTTACCATGAATCATTTTTGAAGATTATTACTTCTCCTATTGGGCATTTCCAATGCCGTGATAATGCTTCAAAATGCGTCACTAAAACTGATGGAGCGAGAGTGTGACTGGAGATGGATGTTGCTGTGGAACCAATTCGAGGGATTTGGATCGGTACGCCCAACCAAAGCTCCAGCATATATGTTGAGATTGAATGTGAAACACTCCCTGCTTTTTGCACTAGATGTAGGGTTCAAGTGCAAAAGGAAAGAGGGGGCCAAGAATGCAAGGGATACAAATGTGAAAGGAAGTGAGAAAAATGTGCAAGTTTGGCAGGTTCAGAGTCAAGTAAATGTGGAAAAGAAAATAGGGAAACAGAGACCCTACCGCAACTAGAGATGGTTGAAAATGGGGGGGACTGGTCCTAGTTCGAAGGTGGCTAATCCCGTTGATCTCCAAGGGGCAGTAGGGAATTGTTTGTTAGAAATAGAAGGGGAAAAGTTGGCTAAGCAGGGGGAAGATGTAGCTGCCGAAACAGAGGCAAATGCATTGGTGGTGTGGTCCAAAACGGGGGATGTAGAGATCAAAAGTGAAGGGAATGGTGAAATGGAGAGAACCAAAAATGACCCATGCCAATCCTTTGTATTGGAGACCCTCCAAGAGCCACAGGTTGCTCTGTCGAGTTTGGGGGCTGGGTTGATTAACCTTACGGGGGCAGGGCCTAGTTTTTCCAAGGAAGTGCCTTTGAATGATCATCAAGGGAAGGTCGATATCATTGTGACTGAAATGGAAGAGGTGAAAGATTATACCAATAGGGATCACAGAGTGGAAGAAAATGAGGTAAATACAATGGGATTGTGATAAAATGAGAGGGACCGAGAATGCGACTCTGGGAATACTGAAGAGGTATCGGAACTCTCACTAATGGAAAAAAAATTATAAACTTGCCTATGTGTTTGGAAGGGAATGACAATTTGGGTAGTGACGAAATGAGTGTTGAAATGGTGCCAGAAACTATGTTGGAAGAGGTGTTTATGCAGGAGTTGCAAGATACCGGGCAAAGGGATCAAAATACTTCGGTTAATTTACAAGATGGTATGGCCGAAGAAAGTGTTTCAGAACCAAAAAATGAAATTGGGGAACATTTGAGTAAAAATAAACAATATCCGTTAGATAGCGATGAAAAAAAGGAGAAATTGCAAGGAAAGGGTGGAAGAAATCTCAGAATGACTCAGGTTCCTCGCAAACCCGTTTGCATGGACTTATGATTTGTAGTCCATTATATTGGAATATCCGTGGTCTCCGATCATCATGGAGAAGGTTATGTAAGTTGATCAGAAAGTTGAAATTGAATTTAATTATGTTAGCGAAACCTTTTGCAGATGAGAACAGGGTGGCAGTGTTCAAAAATAGGCTGAAGTTTGAGAACAGTTTTTCCAATCAAGGTGCTGGTGGTAAACTTTGGGTGCTTTGGGGAAGTGGTTTACAGGTCTCGATCATTAATTTTAGTTCTCAACATATCACAATTTCTAGGTTTGCTAATTCTCGGCAACTTATCATGTCAGCAGCTTATGCTAAATGTAACTATCTGGAAAGGCGAGATCTATGGAGATTGTTACAATTGGATGCCATGTAGGACACTCCTTGGTTATGTCTTGGAGATTTTAATATTATTCATAGAGAGGGGGAGAGAAGAGGCGGGAGGCCTTGGTTGAGGGCTGCCATGGATGATTTCAATGACTTCATTGATAATTGTGGACTCATTGAAATGAACTCAATAGAGAGTAAGTTCTCTTGGTGTAATGGTTAGAGGGGCATATCTAGAAGCTGGTCGAAGATTGACAGATGTTTGTTGAATCCCCTGGCTGCCAATTTCTTGCCAGATGCCTATTGCAAGTATTTAGCCCGCACGACATCTGACCACGCTCCGATGTCTTTTTTGCTACAAGCACCTGATATTCGTTGTGGTCTTTCTTCTTTCAAGTTCCAGCAAATGTGAGTCTTCCATGATAATTTCATAGACGTAGTTAATAAGGCATGGAATGATCCAGCTGTGCCTAGGGGCATCTTCGGTTTGGTTACTAAATTGAAGAAAACAAAAGTGATTTGAAGGGATTGGAATTGTCGGGTATTTGGGCTCATCGAGACAAATATTCAGTTATTAGAGAATTGGATTGATCATTTAGAAAACTAGATTGGGTTTTCAGAAGATATTGAATCGGATTTATTGGTAGCTAAGGAACAACTTGATATATGGCTGCAAAGAGAAGAGATTAGACTTAATCAACAGGCAAAGCTTAGCTGGATGGAAAAAGGGGAGGCATCGACTCAGTTCTTCAAGACTTATGCTTTGTATCTAAGCCTGTTGTTGATGAGATGAAACTTAGGGATGGGTCGCAGCTGACCACTCTCGAAGCTATTCATTCAGGTGCAGTGGAATTCTTTAGTTCTTTTCTTCGGGTGAGACCTCAGAGAGATCTTCATAATTTGTCGACATATGTACAAACCACTATTTTAGAGGAGGAGAATGATTGCCTCCTTAAGCTTCCTTTGATCCAAGAAGTAGAAGATGCGATGTTTTCCATTCCGATATATAGTAGTCCTGGCCCTGATGGGTTTGGCTCTGGATTCTATAGAACGTGTTGGGATATTGTTCAAGCTAATGTGGTGGCAGCATTTAGAGACTTGTATAGTGGTGTTTCGATGCCAAGATTATACTCAGCTTCCTATATGGTTCTCATTCCGAAAATGCAGCAACCTACAGGCTTTGATAATTTTTGGCCTATAACCTTGTGTTCTGTCATTTATAAGGTGTTTTCAAAAATTCTAGTTCGAAGAATGTCTACAATCCTAAGCAAAATTATTTCCTCGGAAAAAGGGGCGTTCTTACCTGGGAGAAGCATATTTGAAAATATTATGTTGCCCAAGAAATGATATAGATGATAAACAAAAAGGTCCGTGGGGAAAAAATTCTTATTAAAGTGGACATGGCCAAGGCATATGATAGTCTTGACTAGGACTTCTTATTGCACGTCATGACATATTTTGGTTTCTCTAACCGATTTCTGTGAGTTGATAAGGCAATGTATTTCGAATCTGTGGTTCTCTGTGGTTATGAATGGGTCTGGTAAAGGGTTCTTTCCCAGTGGTCGTGGTCTACGCCAAGGAGACCCGTTATCCCCATATTGGTTCATACTGGTTGAAGAGATTTTATCCCGTTTGTTAAAACATAATTTTGAGATGGGGAAAATTGTCCCGTTCTCCCATCCCCATGGCACTCCCCTTGTCTCCCACCTACTTTATGCTGATGATATTGTGGTATTTACAAATGGTGGTAGAGCTTCCCTTCAAGCCATTTCCGATATGTTTACATTGTATGAAAACCTGTCTGATCAGGTGGTAAATAAGGAAAAGTCGTCTATCTTCTTCCCCAAATATGTTAATATTGCTCGGAAAAGAAATTTACTACAGTTGACCTCTTTTTCGGAGGGTTTCTTTTTGGTCAAATACCTGGGTGTTCCTCTTTTTAGTGGACGATTAAAGGTGTCTTATTTCGAGGAGTTGTTGAATCGTATCCATGGTTGACTAGAGGGATGGAAAAATAGATTCTTATCAACGAGTGCTCGTCTTCTTTTACTGAGACAGGTTGTTTTGAGCATTCTAGTTCATTTGCTTTCGATGCTACATGCTCCCAAGAAAGTGGTATCATCTCTTAATAGGATTATGAGTAATTTTTTTTGGGGTGCTTCGAATGGTAAACAGAAGCGTAAATGGGTGGCTTGGCAGAAGGTTTGTTTGCCGACCCAGGAAGGGGGTTTGGGTTTAAGAAAATTTGAGGAAGTTCAATCTTCACTATTCATAAAGCTTGCTTGGAATTTATTTACTAGAGATTCTCTATGGGCAAATTTCTTCAGGACTAAATACTGTAAGGGCGAGCATGTGACTTTGGTGGATAATAGTAAAGGCTCGTCTCTCTGGAAATGTATTATGGCTATGGTTCCGAAGATCCTTAATAATGCTTGGTGGTGGGTTAAGGATGGACAAGTTTCATTTTGGCGGGACCCCTGGTTAAAATCTGGCCCTATGGTGGAGTCTTGCGAGATTACTGCACATCCGTCTTTAAAGGTGAGGGAATGCAGAATTCAGAATGGATGGGATGTGGATTTGTTAAAAGAATTGGTGGGGGAGACAAAGGTGGAAGAAATTCTAAACTATCTAGGGACACATAAAGAAGGCGCAAATGTGTTGATTTGGAAACCGGCTTTGAATGGGGATTTCTCCTCTAAGTCGGCTTGGGATTATATTCGTGTTCGTGTGCCGAAGTCTGAATGGGCTTCTTGGATATGACATTCCGTGCTACCTAAGAAATATTCGGTTACTATCTGGAAGGCTTTTAATTATAGCTTTAGTGTTGATGCTCGTATTCGAAATTTGGGAATCCCACTGACTTCCAAATGTGAGTGCTGTGAGCAGGGGTGTATGGAAAATCAAGACCATGTCCTTGCCACAGGGACGATTGCTTCGGCTATATGGAGACTTATGGGTATGCCGTATGACCAGAGGAGATCCTGGAAAGCTAATATGGAGATATGGTTTCGAAAGGCAGCTCATACAACTCAAAAAGGTACTTTATTTGGCCTTGTTCCTATTATTATAACTTGGCCCCTTTGGGTTTGGAGGTGCAAAGCCCGCATGGAAGGGAAATTGAATAATGGAGATAGCTTGTGGGGGTCGATAAAAGCTGCGATAGCTTGGATTGGTTTAAGATTGCGTGCTAGCAAAAAGTGCAATGATGGAGATGGAAAAGTTTTACTAAATCTATATATCCCGATGAAAGTGGTTAATAGTCTGTGACATTATTTTGTGAAATGGAACAAGCCAAGTGCAGGGTGATTTAAACTTAATGTGGATGGGAGTTCTTTGGGTAACCCGGGTCGGATGGGTGCAAGTGGTTTAATTAGAGATTATAAGTGTTGTCTAATTTGGGCTTTTTCAAAAGAGATGGATGTTGAGACCAATAATGAAGCTGAACTAAGAGCTTTATATTATGGATTACAGCATTGCAAGGACTTAGCAATTCAAAAAGTAGAGATTGAAGTGGATTCTTTGTTAGTTGCTAATTGGTTGGTAAAAGGAAGATGTAGCATATGGTACCTTGAAGATTACTGGGACAGGATACAAGACTTTCTCTATACATTGGAAATTAAGATTATGCATGTCTTTAGAGAAGCTAATGTAGAGGCGGATTTTCTAGCTCGCTGGGCTTCGGATAAAAAATTCGAAACTTAGGCAGACTTCAATGATGTTCTTTACAAGCTAAAAGGGATATTAAATGTTGAAAAAATGGGCCTTTACGCCCTCAGAAGGTAGGGTCCTATCTTGCTCTGATGTTCGTTTTCTTTCTTGTTGATTTTGATGCTTTGTTGTTGGTCTTTGGTTTTAGAGTTAAGGTCCTTTATACGCTTGGGTTTTGTGTGTTTTAATGCTCATCTTGTAACCCCCCATGTTTTTTGTTGTTCCATGGTTTTCCTCCACTAAAAGCGAGGTTTTGAATAAAACTGGGGAGGGGTCACTCTTGGACATGTGGCCCCAACTCTTTAAAAAGAAAAAAGAAACTTGAGCATAGAGCATGATTTTTTATGCATCATATTTTGTTGATATGTGGCTTGAAACACCTGGATGCTATACTTATTGAAATAAGACTTGGTAAGATTTATATAAAACGAATGGCAAATTTTGAAGGACATTTTGCACATGCTTACACTTGTAGTATTCCTGATTTACTGTTCACCGATTTAACACAGGACAAGTAAACTGTAGGACTATCGAGCCATGCTAAAAAAAATAGAAAAGAAAAGAAAGGACAAAACAAAAAAAAAGGAAAAGAAAAGAAAAACATCTGAATTCTGAGACATATTTACCAATTCTATGTGGATGATTGTTGAGACAATCTTGGTGGTTATAGCCCTTGGGTTTGAAAAGTCATGGGTCACCTTTTGTGAGAATTCATAATTATGTTTGATTGCTTCTGTTTGAATTTCGATCTTTATGCAATATTCATCTCAATTAATTTTCACTATTTTGCTCAAGAATTAGCAAAACGCTAGTTGGGGGGTCTAATTGAGCTGAATTATTGCATATTGTATACATCTAGAACCCATATATTTAAATTATTTCATTACATTATTATTAGTTTTAGTTGGAAAAAATGGTTAAGATGCATAAATCCGAGTTGTGATTTAAATTGATTTATTGCATAGTTAATGCTTAATTTTATAACTTGTGATTTAATTGGGCAATATTTCTTCACATGCACAACACATTTTTGATATTATATTCTTTCTTTTTATTTTATTTTATTTTATTTTTTCTGATTTTATTTTTTTCTTTTCCAAGCCAAGAAATGAAAAAGAATGAGAAAAGTCAAAGAGGCACCAAAAGGCAAGTAAAAAAGGCACCAACATTTTTTTATCTCTTGGTGTTTGGACTTTGGATGGAAGCAACAAAAGGCAACTTTTGGATTTATCTAAGAAACGCATGCCACACGCATAAAAGGAAGGCCCAGGACGCAAGACACACTAAAATGAAAAAGAGATTGCTTTTGTGGGTTAGGTGGCAACACGGCTCCTTGAGGCCGAAACTCACACACGCACACTGAAGAACAAAAACAGATGGACGGGTTGAAAAAATGGAGTCTTTTTCTTTTTGGCTTCTGGAGAGACGCATACAGCAGCGCCGTTGAAGAACCTTGAAGGGTCCAACTGCCGCTGCCTAGCCTCCTCCACTGCCTACCACTTCCATTTCTATTCATTTGGCTTGCTCTTTCCACTCTACTATTTATTTAATTTTAGTTTAAAGTTTATGATGTATTTTTTAGACATTTGGCTTAGACCTTTGGGCATTTTATTTGTTGTTTATTTACTTGATGTTAGTTATTTTTCTTGCTTCTTTAAGCTTCCATTAAATAGACATTACAATTGTTATGGATTGATTTTGAGAATTTATGATTTAAATACAAGGATGAGCCCTAGAATTTTGATTTTGGGGCTTTTCAATTTTCAGCTCATATTGCATTAATTATTTTCTAATCTAGCTTAGTTCTTAGTTTAATTTTGTTAATCTTTTAGTTCCTTTGCATATTAGGTTGATTAGGACTTAATTAGTTTCGGTTTTATTAATTAATCTTCTGATTAATTGAGATTGTTTAGCTTAGTTGGTTCCTTGATTGTTAATTTCAATTTGTTAATCTCTTACATTTCATTTCGACACTCAAAGAAATCTAAAAATATGAATCTAGTCCACGACTAGTGCCATTTTCATTCCCGTTGCACTCTTCCATTCATTGCACATACTACCACTTTTATTTTCTCTTTTTGAATATTTTTACCATTTTAAACGTGTTAGATTTTAAGTAACTTTCCTTGAGGAGACGATTTAGGAATTTATTCCTAATTATTACGCGATATCCTCCTGCACTTGGGATAAATTTGTGCTGCTCATTTTTTAGTGAGTTGGCTGCCTTTGAGATCATATATATAGATCGAACACTAATTTAAATGATTTTGCTGAATGTTACTCGATTTTCGGCATTGGGTTTGCAAGACCGATTTTTTTTTTTTCGTGATCTAGGATATCTTTTATTTTTTTTTTTGAGATTAATTTCTTATATATTTATTGTTGATTTGGACATAGAATTTTCCTGTGTTGGGATATTCTCAGTGTTTTTATTTTGGTTCAGCGAGCATTGTGGGGAGGGAACTGGGAAGTAAAAAAAGAAAAAAAAAAAAAGAAATTTAGGTTTCATTTCTGTGATTGCTTAATGGTTTAGAGATATGGGATTTGCTTCGCTTGCAAACAATGTTAGTGTGCAGGCATTTAGCACCATCTTTTTTCTCTGAATATCTTAAAAAATGCGAGGAGAATAAGGATACAAATGTTTCTTAGCGATGGGGAAGAGAGGGTCACAACAATGGGAGAGGGAGAGAGAAATCTTGCATGGTTTGTTAGTTTCATGGGAGTTTTATTTTTCATATAACTTATTACCACATCTGTGAAACATTGAAGAAGCCATGGGAGATCCACAAAAACAACTCCAGTCTCTCTCAAGACTTCAATGGATCTCGATGCTTCCATGAACAAACTCATGGATCTCGTGTGCGATGGAGATGGTGTTCAACAGCAAAATTACTAGAGGCCGATGGAGCTAGTGATGTGCGGCGGTGGGCGACGACGACAAGATCTGATTTCTTTGATGACCGAGGTTGAGTTTTGTAGAAATCTCTTCAGGTTAGTACTACAATGGCAAAATTTGACTGGGGCTTAATGCATGGTTGAGTTTTGCAGAAAGAGTTTATTCTATCCAATGTGATGAGCCTCTTCTATTTTGTGTGAAATTGCGTGGAAAAATTCTAGTGGTGGCTGTTAAAGCCTTAACAATAGCTAGACCAGTGCAAAGAGGCTTTGTTTGGACATCCTACAAGCTGATTTGACAGCTGTTTGAAGCAGATGCCATGTGGCGCTCTCCCAAAGGTTACTATTCACCTGACAAACTCAACTTTTATTGCACCATAAAATTCTAAATGTTCATACGAGTCAAATGGTTCCATTAGCTTCATAAAACTATACAACTAAGTGCTTCAATTAAATAAAAAAGGCAATTTCGTCTCTACAGTGGGTCGAGATCTGAATATGCTAATGGACCAAAACATAATTCATCGCTCGATTCGTGAAATCCTTTCGGTATTTCACAACGTTTCTAATGAGTTAAGCGTTTACGGAGAATGATTACCTATTTATAGTCGCATCCTTCCTCGTGCATTGTGCATCTTACCTTTTCCTTGTCCATTTAAGTTCGTAATTGGGCTCGAATAAATATGGAAACTACTCCTGTGTGACCTGCTTGAATTCCCATGTAAACTCTTCATTCCTGCATTCCCCCATTGCACCTTTACGAAGGGTATGACCTTAGACCTCATCTCATCTCTTTCCTATCTATGATACGTACGGTCCTTTCTTCATACATAAGATTCTGTTGTAATTGAACTAGATCTGGTTCAATTACCCAAGGATGTTGGTTCTTGAAACTTCTCCTAAGTGAGGAAATGTGAAACATGTTGTGAATACCTTAGTATTTCACAGGCAACAAAACTCGATATGCCACTGAGCCAACCCTTTTCATCACTTGGTAAAGTCCAATATATCTTGGGCTTAATATTTCCTCTATCCCAAATCTCTCAACGCCCTTCATTGGGGATACCTTAAGGTACACCCAATTGCCTTCTTCAAAGGTTAATTCTCTCCTCCTAGTGTCGGCATAACTCTTCTATCTTGGGGTCCCGATCCGATACTATAGTCGTAGGGATTCTATGTAATCTGTAAAATTTCATTACATACAGTTGAGTGAGTTTGCTCATCATATATATAGTAGTGATCGATAAAAGTGAGCACTTTTGGGATTGATCGAATCCACTGCTACCCACATCGCATCCTTACCCATAGGAGTTCAGGATAATCCCACCACGAGATCCAAGGCAATATCTTCCCATTTCCATTCTGGAAAAGGTAAAGGTTGCAAGTTCCTTGTCGGTCGCAGATGCTCCGCTTTTACCTTTCTACACGTATCACATCTTTCAATAAATCGAGTGATGTCCTTCTTCATTCCTTCCCACCAATATCCCTTCTGGAGGTCTCGATACATTTTTCGTTACTCACGGATGCATGGCATATGGCAATGAATGAGCTTCCACCATAATTCTTCGTATAACTTCCGGGTTATTTGGGATCACTTTTCGCCCTTCGAACAATAAGATCCCATCTTCACCTAAGCTAAAATGGGTAGGTCCTTCACCTTTGCCTATTTTCTCTCGGATCTCCAACAACTTCCGATCCTTCACCTACTGCTCTCACAATTCTTCAAACCAATTTATCCTCAACTGTTGTAGGGCAGTGAGAAACTCCTTTGGCAACCTGTTCTTTACTAGTGAGAGTCTTTTAACATCGAATCTACCTCCGAGGTCTCTCGTTTTTCCTTGGTATTTGACTTGCGGATTAGGGCATTGGCGACTAAGTTAGCCTTACCCGGGTGGTACTTGATCTCGCACTAATAATTGCCAATGGTCTCCAACCATCTCTGTTGTCTCATATTGCATTTCTTTTGAGTAAAAAAATATTTTAAGCTCTTGTGGTCCATGTATACCTTTCACTCTTCCCCATATAGGTAGTTTTGCCATAACTTCAGGGCAAACATCATTGTTGATAATTCCATGTCTTGAGTGGGCTAATTCTTTTCATGACCTTTCAATTGTCTGGATGCATAGGCTATTACCTTGCCTTCTTGCATCAAAACACATCCTAAGTCATACTTTGACGCGTCAATGAATACTATGAATGGTTTAGTCGGTTTTGGTAGTGCTAAAACAGGAGTTGTGGTTAACCACCTCTTTAGTTCCTCAAAGCTTTGCTCACATCGATTAGTCCAGATGAACTTAATGTGCTTTCTTGTCAATGTTGTGAGAGGGCTTGACAAATTACCATAATAACTGGCTAACTCCAAGAAACTCCTAACCTTTTATACCGAGGTGGGTCTTTTCCAATACATCACTGCATCGACCTCGCTGGGGTCGACCATGATTCCCTCCCTAGAAACTATGTGGCCTAGAAACCTTACTTCCTCCAACCATAAATCACACTTGCTAAGTTTAGCATACAACTGATGATCCTCAAGGGTCCATAACATTATCTTGAAGTGATCTCCATGCTCCTCAGCATGTTTGGAATACCACCACAAATAAATCTCTAAATGGTCTGAAAACCCTATTCATAAGATCTATAAAGGTTGCTAGAGTGTTCGCCAAGCCAAAGCACATTATGGTGAACTCATAGTGATCGTACATAGTCTAGAAAGTCATCTCAAACACATCACCTTCCTTAATCCTCAGTTGATGGTACCCAAATTTGAGATCGATCTAGAAAAAGATTTTGCTTCTTGCAGTTGTTCAAAATTTGAATAGATCATCTATCCTAGGTAGTGGGTACCATCTATTATTGATGGTCACCTTGTTCAACTCCTGATAATCAAGTGCACATCCTAAGGGTCCCATCTTTCTTTTCCACAAATAGTATCAGCGCTCCCCAAGGGAGGGTATTGGGTCTATTGAATGCTTTTACCAATAACTCCTACAATGGATTTTTCAGTTCCTTCAACTCCGTTTGGGCCATCCTATTGGGTGCTCTATGGACTGGAATAGTACCTAGTTCTAAATCAATTGCGAACTCAATTTCCCTGGCAGGGGGCATCCCTGACAATTTCTCAAAGACTTATGGGAACTCACTTACTACTAGTATGCCCTCCACTTCCTTACATGTTCCCTTTCTCAAGGTTAGGTGTACTAGGTAAGCCTCAGCTCCTTTTACCAATTCCTTCGTAGCTTGTAGAGAGATGATAACTTCAGGCAGTGAATACAATTTACTTCATCTAAAGAGTCTAGTCTCCATTCCTAGTACCTGAAAGGTTGTCATCCTCGAATGACAATCTATACTCGTAAAGTGCCTAAACAACCAATCCATCCCCAAAATAACGTCAAATCCTAGTGTACCGAACACGATTAAACCGTCCTCCAAAGGAACTCCCTCTATCTTTGATGGACATCCCTTAACTACCTTAGTACAGAATATTGTTAGTCCATTTGGTAGAGCCACCATGACTCCTTGGCTTATCGGTTGCATCCGAAGACTAGCCATCCTAATCAATGTGGAAGATGCAAACTACTCGGAAGCTCCCGAGTCGAATAAAGCATTTACATAAACTTGGACATCCTAACTCTCCTTGTGATAATTGCCACTACTTACTATATGTATAAGATTCCTAAGGAGGAAGTTAACTAAGGTGAGTAATAACCTCATACATGTGATAACGCCACCTTCCTCCACCTCGATGGTATCCACATCAAATTCTCCTAGGTAAATGCGTATACGCTAAATTGCAAAGGCTACCTTAGACCTCCAAGTTCTTCTCCTGGTAGTATTTGCTGCACTAGGGGTGCTTGGGGACAATCCCAGGCGAAAGGCCACGTTTGTCCACATCTATAACACATGTTCCAGTCTTGACAATAGTCCCCTTCGTGAGTCCTATGGCAAACATTACACACCAGCATCCTTCTACCCACTCATGAGCCTGAAACAACTAGTGTCATCTACCTCTCCTAGAAACGAATTTTTGTAAAGCTCCCAAACTGCTCCCTTCACCTATAACTATACATTTCTTCTG
Source organism: Juglans mandshurica (assembly GCA_022457165.1). NCBI lineage: Eukaryota > Viridiplantae > Streptophyta > Magnoliopsida > Fagales > Juglandaceae > Juglans > Juglans mandshurica. The sequence continues at coordinate 12,313,183 of CM039631.1, forward strand.
ATTTGGGGATACAACCAAAGAGTTTCATTGTTCCCATTCGGCTATGGACGCCTTATGGACTAATTTTTAAAAGTTCGTAATCTCTAGGCAAGCTACTTGCATCCTAATGTTGGTTTGTAACCTGTCTTGGAATCGTTCCGACCTCATCTCTTCCTTAGAGATAAAGTGAGGGGAAAACCTTCCTAACTCCATAAATCTAGCGTCATACTACTCCACCGTCATATTTTCTTGGACCAAGTTAGCGAAATCCTTTGGCCTTTACTTCCTTATAATCTATGGGAAATATCGGTCGTCAAACTCTTTCTTGAAGCTTTCCATTAAATCCTTCCCGTGTCTCGTAGCTCCATAGTAAGGAGTTGACTCTGGTTATCCCACCACACTGCTACTTCTCCCTAGAGCAGGTATATCACATATAGCATATTTTGATCTTCAGTGCATCCGCACTCCTCAAATATCCTTTCTATGTCAGATATCCACCATTTCGCCCTCGCAGGTCCCTCGTTTCTAAAGAATCCTAGGTAGTGATGAGCCATAAATTGCTCATATGTACATCTCCTTCCTTCCTCTCTAGGGATCCTACCGAGTGAACTTGCATGTGACGAAACACATCTCATATTGTTGTTCCACCTTTTCCTCCATCGGATGATCCTTCCTCGTGACCACTCCTCGTTGGCTCTCCTCGCGGAACTCTCAGTCACGCCATCATTAAATCCTACCACATAACCCAAGCCTATTATTACATACTATCCCACCTCACCGTCCTAAGCACAATCCAAGCTTAACACTAGAGTTTTAACCTATCATACTAAGTCAATTCCTATTTTATGGTATTGTCCTATACTTCTAAGAGTTGCCCAGAGTCACACATAAACAAAAGCTCTGATACCAAGTTGTTGCGCTCTGTTCCTCATGAAAGATTAGGTGAGGTTCCATGGTGCCAAGGATGCCGACCAATCGGTCAACATGCTAGAGGAAATTTAGTTATGTAGCAATCCAAAGGGAAGTTGTGATGCCCCCAGACCCCACTTGGGATTGGAAGGTGACTGAAGTATCAGGACATATAACTCAAGGTCACAAACCCCTCGTTCATGACAGTTAACATGCAATGCACATAACATGATTTTAGCAGTATGCAATAATCACAACGAAAAGTTAAAAAAACCTAGTTAAAGTTTAATCAATTATAATATGGTGCCAAAGTAAACAATAGAAGGGTTTAAACCACAACCCATGTTACCCAAATCCTCAAATTGTACTATAACATTATATAAGTCATTCCATCTTCCAAGTGCATCGATCATTTTGGTTCAAAATCCTTTGAATTTCATTTACGCATTTCAGTAATACTGCCACAAGAATTACTACTTCTTGAAGACTATCCTCCCTAGTGGGCCAAGTGCTAGAGGCCAAACTATTTTTCCCCTTTTTAGGGTCCTCCACACTTTGTTCTTCCTTAATCATTGGGGGATCCTCACGCTTGTGTTTCCCCATCGCTACCATCTAATCATGTCATAACTTTTACCATTCCGAGAGGAATGCTAGTGGAAACTATCACAGTGAGATTTCAAGAAATCTCATCAAGTTAAACCAATAACATACAAAAAGATAACATAAGCATGTATAAGGTAATCTATGGGTATGTATTTATGAGTAGGAACATGGACTTCGACTAACAACTCTTTTTTTTTTCTCATACGTATTCTTTTCCAAAATATTGATCTTGTAACCATGTAACAAAACAACAAAATGACCATGTAACAAAATATCACAGTTTTGTTCCATATTAATCTCTTGTAATCTTATGGCATATAACAATGTGGGTGGACACCTCACAGCTAACCCTAAGAACCATGGGCTCCCTGCTAGTTACCGCATCACATTGTCGGCTCTCTTGATCAGGTGAGTAATTTAGAGTCCATATGTACAGCAGTTCACATTTTGTCTTCACTGCATTTACAATGTGTTGCATCCACTAACGTTAGGTGCGGCTATTTCGCTCTGGAATCCTTTAAAAATAACCTATTCGAAGTTCATTGACTGTACTTTGTCAACTCAGGGGTTATCACTCCAATTTAAGCACTCTAGAGTGGACCGGAGAGTTCCACTAAGATAATCTCTCATCCTAGCATTGGGATCGTGACATAATCTAATTGGCTTTCCAAATCCTATATCCTTAAAGGGCCGAAATTAGCTAGATGTTGGGCCTCTCCTTGGGCTTGGGCGCCTATTGCACCATCACAAGACATAATCTATATCAATCTCACACTTCTAGCCTTCTCAATCTATTGGGCTTAAGTCTATCTAGATCACAACATAAATTGTGAGGACCTAGCTTAGACCGGGATGTCACAGAAGTACACTTGTATGTATTCAATTTATGATATCATTGTGGAATTTGAACAGAACACGTTGTGGTGATAACGTTGAGAAGTAAGTACTAGAACACTAAACTTCATAGAAAGGGGCTACCCTTCATTAATCTCAAAACATTACATCATCTAAAGTACATAAAGTTAGTCGCCATAAGTGGCAGACTGATAACAAATGAGTCCTAGGCTTAGTGTTGTACATCCTACGAAAGGCACAAGGTAGTAGCTACGACGAGTACAGGAGCTAAGATGGGTACTAGTCTCCTTCACCAGAATTCGGGTGTGATTAACTCTTCTTCCTCAAGCATCATGCTAGGGTTTGTACCTACATCAAAGTCTATGGACTCGAGACCAAAACCATGGATAAGTTAGGCAGCTATGACAGGAGGGCTAATGAGAGATAATGATACCAAAAATGCTATGAAAATATTTTTTGTAAACATGGGAAGAACACATGTATGCGTGGAGACGAAGCACCCTCACTCTTATAGCTACGTGTATCCTCAAAACCTGGCGATGAATCACACTCTCAGTGAAAACATATATATATGTTTTCAAGTTAATTATGTAATTTGTATATAATCTATCACCATTGACTATATTTATTTGGAGTTTAGATGATATTGTAGTTAATTATGTAATTATGTAATTTCTATATAACCAATCACCATTGACTATATTTATTTGGAGTTTGGATGATATTTTATTTTTTAATTTCATTTTCTCTATTTTTTACTTTTAACTTTATTATGATGATTTCTAATTCTCATGGATGGATATGGATAATCTTGATAAGTTTTCCAACTTTTTTTAGGCTATTTTCAAGTTCAAAATGTGCAAATAAAGATAAATAGTTGGTATTCAATATTATAAATATTGTGGGTTTTTTTGTATTGATGGGCCAAAAATAGTCAAAATACACATTAGAAGTAATTTTGGGCTTTTTGTATGTTTGGCCCATTTTACACTAGCCCTGACCAAATTGGACTGATAGTTAACGGTCTAGTCCGGTCTATAGGGGTAATCGGTCTAAAAAAAAGGGTGGACCGAAATTTTCAATTCGTGACCCCCCCCCCCCCGGACAGGATTGGACTAATTACACCCCTAACCACACAGTTGCTCATCACACAACTACTTGCTCACAGACATTCATTCTTGCTCATAGGCACACACACACTGGCTCATAGGCACACACACTTGCTCATAGGCATGCACACACTGAAACTTGTTGCCCTGGAGATGATGCTCTACTCGACCGCAATCAACTCGAAGACACTAGTACGTGATATGCTGGGGGATCCCACATCCTGACTATCAAGTGAGGCCAAATAGACTTCGTTCCACCCCACTCCCTCTGAGGCATTCTCATTCTCATTCTCATGTAATGTACGTGGTAACGCTTTGTTGAATGGTCCCGAGGAATCCTCCCTCCCATACCATGAATAGAGACTCGCATTGACCCCACACACATTGACATCCAAGGTTCCCACACTGGGTCTCATCATCAGGTATAGAAAATAATTAAAACATCGAAAACAATGAAAGCATCATAAATTAATGAGTAAATATAGCTAGAAACATAGTGCTTGAAATATTTATATATGTTTGTAGAATGGGGGAGAAGTTACAGAAATAATGTAATGCCTCTTACACACAACATTCATCCCATATTACCTAGCATGTCTTAGAAGTTAATCTACCTTCCTACGTCAGAAGTTCTCTCGTTACCATTATGCTCCTTCCTTTCTGCAACAATCATCTTCTCAAACTCCTTAGCAAATAACATTTCAAAAGTGAGATCTTGTCTCACATCTGGGTCCTTTAAATAGACTGGGATTGTCAGATGTGCTTTCTGGCATATCTCTAACTCCAGGTATGCTCGGATAGGAGTCCATCAACCTTGTTTCATTATATTGCAAAATGACAGAGATAGGTGATCAGGGTATGGCTCGCACATCCTACGGTTTGCCAACTCCTCAGTCCTTGCTTGAATAAGGATTTTCCATGTGGTGTTGGGCCATATTTGTCACGACACAACTTGTCATGCCTTCACCTTTCGTTGCAAAGCCACTCTGGATGTGACCTCTTAGATGGAGTGTTGGCTTTTGTGTACAGTACTGACACTTTTTTGAGCACTTATGTGCTATCTTGGAAAGTTCCCATGTCTGGTTCTGTCAGTCCTTGACTGTTGCTCCTCTTTTTTGAGCACTTACTCGTGTCTTGCTGAGCTCATTAGTCCCTTCTGCTCCTCATTCTCGTCCTCACGGTTGGCAACTTTTCTAGCTTGGTTACTATGGTCGAAATACTCATCTCCACCTCATTCTATGACGCCTCCAACTCTGCTTGGGATGGAATGGAGACTTGGAACATCAAGACATGCAACACAAAGGGTGAGACTTCTTGAAATCGTAGTAAGTTAAAAAAACAACTTACACAGAGATAAGATATACATGATTAATGATAAACATGAGATGCATTCAACGATATGCAGAAAGAAGAAAAAAATCCCGTATTTTGTCTCCCGTCTAGATTGCTCAGCATTTTCAGAAAAACTTGATGCACATTTTTTTTCAGAGAACATTTTTACTTTAACCGTCAGAAAAATAATTTCATCATAACATTTCATCATTTTTAGCAGTTCATAATTAATGATAACATTAACAACATAATGTATGGTATCGTCACAGTTCCTCATGTGCACTATGAATACCTGCTGTTGATCGTAGTACAACTAACGTTGAAACTACGTTGTCTGCAGACTCATTCTCAATGCATTGGTAATATAACATAACATCATTATAATATCATAACATATACACCCACCAGCATTAGGTGTCATAACATTTGAAAATATATTTCAAGACATGTGCATATGTAGCAACCTTTCATGTGAAAATGACATTTATAAATGCAATATGCTAAAATGATGAGAATTTTACATGTCATGTAAACAAGTAATCAAATGTTCAATGATGTATCATATGATGTTTCATGCTCAAAATGATATTTATAAATGAATGCGGCGCTTATACAAGAATCATAAATAAATTATTTAAAAGTAAGTTAGATGCAAACTTACAAACTTCCCGAGTTTAGAGAATCAAAGTGTCTTTAATCAAAGTTATACTAAGTTAGGATTTGAACCTCTAAGGAAGATGTTCATAATCAAATGGTTCAAAATTCAATATCTACAAAACTACCCCTAAACTTAGCAAAATTCTACTGAGGTCCTAAATTTTTACTATTTACATTTTGGCCGCAAAATTTACAAAACCCCATATTGTCTATGTTCTAAAACCATCTATGCCCTTATAAATTTAAGAATCAAAGTGCTAGTATGCCAATCACACTCAACCCGTGGCATGCATTTCATTAAGACCTAGTTGTGATTTCAACTATTCAACTTCTATGGATGCATGTGTACTCAAATTCATCAAGTGCCAATAGTAATTATAACCTTAGGCATATTTACAACTTAGGCATTAGGTCATACAAGTTCATCCCAACACTTAAGCATGGCTTCAAGACCTAAACCATCCATTAAGCATATGCATGATGTTTTCTAGCTTTCCTTACCCAAAGATGTTTCAAAACTTAGTTAAACCATGCATTTTCATTCTTATCCCAATCACAAGGCTTTTCTAAATGCACATTATTCAAGCCTAGGTAAATTAATCAAAACTTCCATAAGTTAAGCATAAACTAATCAAAACGGATGCATGCTAGATGATACACACAAGATATAGAATTAAAGCCTATTATGACATGCTTCCAACCTCGAAATGAAACCTTCAAAATTCATTCCAAGACATTAGTGAATCATATAACACCATATCAAGCCATTCCATGGCAAAACATATGACCCATAATAATTTATCTCATCAAAACATCAAATCTGACCGGTTTGACATTAGCATGCTAAACCTAAATTAAAATCAATCAAAACCTCATTCCCAAGACATAAATTAAAGCCTAACATGTTATTGTAACACTTAAAAAAAGATAGGGTAAGATTACTTATAGAAATCGTGGCCATAAAGCTCCCAAAACAAGTTCACTCAAGGACACTTAAGAACTCTCAAGAACTTCACTCGACTTCACTCTATTGCTCACTAAGGGGGAGAAATGCTCACAAGACTCAAGAGAAGGATTGGAGGAGAGATGTGGAGAAGTGAGGACGTGAATGAGGTATTTATAGGCTTCAAGAGGATAGGGGGACATTGGCCTTAGATGAAGGTGACGTTTCGAATTGGTGGAGGTGGGAGGTGGAGTGCTTGAGTGAAAAATGCCAAGGGTGACATCGCTTGGTTCAGTTCAATAGTGTTCTAAAGTGTCATAATTCATCATGGAAGAGATGTAGAAGACGTCCATGAGTGAAGGAGTTGCTTGATTCATATTGTTTCAAACAAAAATCCACAAGACAAGCTTGTCATAGCCAACGGTTTTGGGTTTCCTTCAAAGTTGTCCAGATTTTGATCCCTCTTTTGTCTCATTCTCTTGGTCTATATTAGGGGCATTATGACCATCATTTGAAGGCTTTTTTAGGTGAGGAAGAGAGGCATGAGTGGCCGCCAAGTGATCATGCTTGGGTAGAAGAAGAAAGGGGCAAAATGGGTGATGGTTCAACCAAGTGATTTCAAGTGAGTGCCTCTCTTTGAGCCAATGGTTGGGCAGCCTTGGGGATGTAATTGGGTAAGCTATCTCTTGAGTGCTTTGAAGTACTTCCAAGGAAAAAAAAGGACAAGGGAGGTGGCATGGGCTAGTGACCAAAATAGGTGCAGAAAATTCAATTGAAACCCAAGGCTACTCTGTTTGGTTTCAACTAGGCTTGTAATGGAATTGCTTGGGTTTCTTGGTTTGGTTTCTTGGAGCCAATTCATCCAATGCTAGAACTAAACCAGGAGGGTTAAGGTGGGGTGTAAATGATGAAATTTACCTTAAGAAAATGGTGTAAAAGGTGTGGGCTAGGGGTTGATTTGGTGTAATGCACATGAGGGTGCACCTAGATGCCGATTGGTGGTGATTTGGGCATTGACATAACTTTGCTTCTATTGACATGTGTTGGGTTAAGTATAAACTTCTAAATTAGTTTAAGAACAATTCAAATCAATAATAAAATCAATAGAGTTCAGATAAAAAAACTGTGGAAAAAGGGTTTGAAGAAACATTAAGCTTAAAACATGGTTTAGAGGTCACTAATCATGTGTAAGTTGATTAATGCCCTTAACTCAAGTTAGAAGCTTAATTATGGTCAAGTGGAAACGTTAGGGGCGTGTGACACTTCTTGAGCTTGAAGGAAACCAATGGCATAGTGTATGTGGGCTTCAATTGGAAGAATGAATTGCTTAGCGCATCAACCCATTTCCTGAAGAAGTGAAGAAGGTATTTATAGACTTCAAGAGGGGAGGAGGACGCTGGCCTTAGATGAAGATGAGGCTTTGGATTGGTGGAGGTAGGAGGTGGAGTGCTTGAATGCAAAATGCCAAGGGTGACATCACTTGGTTCAGTTCAATAGTGGTCTAAAGTGTCATAATTCATCATGGAAGAGAGCTAGAAGATGTCCATGAGTGAAGGAGTTGCTTGATTCATATTTTTTTAAACAAAAATCCACAAGACAAGCAGGCCATAGCCAACGGTTTTGGGTTTCCTTCAAAGCTGTCCAAATTTTGATCCCCCTTTTGTCCCATCCTCTTGGTTTGTATTAGGGGCATTATGACCATCGTTTGAAGGCTTTTTCAGGTGAGCAAGAGAGGCATGAGTGGCTGCTAACTGATCATGCTTGGACATAAAAAGAAAGGAGTGAAATGGGTGATGGTTCAAACAAGTGATTTCAAGTGAGTGCCTCTCTTTGAGCCAATGGTTCGGCTGCCTTGTGGAGGTAATTGGGTAATCTTTCTCTTGAGTGCTTTGAAGTACTTCCAAGGAAAAAAAAGGACATGGGAGGTGGCGTGGGCTAATGACCAAAATAGGTGCAGAAAATTCAATTGAAACCCAAGGCCACTCGATTTGGTTTCAACTAGGCTTGGAATGGAATTGGTTGGGTTTCTTAGAGCCAATTCGTCCAATGCTAGAATTGAAGTAGGAAGGTTAATTTGGGGTGTAAATGATGAAATTTCCCTTGAGAAAATGGTGTAAAAGGCGTGGGCTAAGGGCAGATTTGGTGCAATGCACATGTGGGTGCACTTAGGTGCCAATTGGTGGTGATTTGGGCATTGACATGACTTTCATTCTATTGACATGTGTTGGGTCAAATCTAAACGTCTAAATTAGTCTAAGAGCAATTCAAATCAATAATAAAATCAATAGGGTTCAAATAAAAAAAATGTGGAAAAAGGATTTAAAGAAAAATTAAGCTTAAAACATGGTTTAGAGGTCACTAATCATGTGTAAGTTGATTAATGCCCTTAACTCAAGTTAAAAGCTTAATTATGGTCTAGTGGGAACCTTAGGGGCGTGTGGCACTTCTTGGGCTTGAGGAAAACCAATGGCATGGTGTATGTGGGCTTCAATTGGAAGAATGAAATAAAAGACAAGGCGTTGGCTTCAAGGGTTGGGCTTTGGTTGGGCCAAAAGTGCAAGCCATGGATGTGGGCTTTAGAGTGGGTTATTTTATGGACCTTATGTCCAGATTTGTGGGGCCTATCTATGGCCTCAAAGGCATACTTGGTTGGGTTCTAATCTTTCGGTCTTTTCTCAATTGGGTCAAAGTCTTGAATCTTACGAAGTTAGGCCCAATGGCCTTATGCTTACTAAGTTGGGCCTAATGTCTTGGGTCTAATAAGTTAGGCCCATAGTCTTGTGTCCAATAAACGAGGCCTAAATTCTTATGTCTTCCAAGTTGGGCCTAAGGCCTTCATTCTTACTAAGTTAGGTCTAATGGCTTTATGTCCTTTACATTGGGCTTATTTTCTAGTGTCCTCCAAGAATGGCTTAAAATTTTATATCTCCCAAGTTGGCCTAGGGCTTTTAACATCTATTCTTAACCCATCACATCCTTAGTGAATTAGAGTCCTAAAGTCTTATTTCTTCCAAGTTAGGCCTAAGGTCTTTTGTGCCTATCCTTAGCCCATCTCATCTTAGTAAACTAGGGCCCTTATTAAACCACTCTTGGGCCTTCTTAAAATCCATTCAACATTTAACCCAATTGTTTAGCCCATCTACATGCAATGTGTCATGCTTCCATTGGCCTCTTGGCATTTATCCTCAAAATTAATAAATCACTAAAAATTCTCCAAAATAATATAACTAAACCAATCAACCTCCAAAAATTTACTTTTCCTCAAAATCAATATTGCACTAAAATCTTCTAATAATTCTACTAAACCCAAAGTATGCAGTCCTCTTGCAAACTCAAGTATCCAAAATTGTTCTTATTCTAGAATAGCTCAACTCCTAATTAACTAGGATTAATGCTACAAAGGTCAAGGCCTAAGGAGCTTTTTAGCCGAGATGTTACATTTTGGGACATGTCAACCAGCTTCCCACAAGATGCTTGCTCGCCCAGATGTTGGACAAGCCGCAATCTGTGTCTCCCACTACTGATTGCTTAGACCAATTGAAGTGTTTCTCATATTTGTCTTTCCTTCAACTCTATGAATGGTCTGTTCCCTTTTGTGTTAGGCGGTGCCGCCACACACAGTGTGTTTGTCAACTGCCAAGGAGGCTTCCTAGCCCAAGGAGACCACCTCGAGCTGCTCACATGGGGGGAAGCGTTCATAGCAAGAAATGGCTCTCAACGAGCAATGACTCTTGGCAAGCGACATATCTTGGAGGGAAAACAATCACGCCAACACACCAGGCACGCCATGCGTGTACAAGGAGATTTGTGAACCCAAACCTATGCACACCATGCCCAATGGACACATCCACGTGTCCTTCCCATGCACAACCCTTGTTCTTCACGGTTACACAAGTAACACAATGCCTCCTCCACACTGCCTGCCTCAGCCACGATCAAGGCCCAATAGTCGTGATTGCACTATTGCGAGACTGCTACAACTCTCTGCACGGTGCCAAACATAAGCAACGACAACCCCCTGTTCTATAACATGGCGGCCAACATCTTGCCAGCCTCACCCAAAAAGGACACTACTCTTGGCAGTCGGCAACTGGCCTACAAAACACTAGCCCATGGCAAGGCTTGATATGTTGAAGCATATAAGAGCTTCAGAAGGTTGGATTTATGGTCAAGGACTTGTATCGAGTATGGTTTGAGATTTTGGCATGTAATCTCACTCTAAGAATCATTGGAACACACTGCATAGAGCCATGCAATGTGGGCGATTGTAGTAAAACTAGAGACCATCAAAATGACGGATAGGACATTGTGCGCAATGGACCTGCCACCATTATCGACCAACACATATAAGCAGAGCAAGGTAGGAGGGAGTTAGGTACAACGGACCCATCACATACACTGTGGGAAAAGAAGAATGTTGTAGGCAGCAAGAAAAAACAAGTTGTAAGGCAATGGACAATAACATAAGCAGAACATAACAACAAACAATCTAAGACAAGGAAGAGTTGAAAGCAACAACCAACTCAACCTTGCTTTTCTTTTCTCAAATCCGCTATTTAAATTTTATTTACACTAATGGATTCGGATTTTGAAAACCCGTCGTAGCAGTGCAGTGGAGCATTAGTCCCCCTGTAGCAGTGCAGTTGAGCACAACTCTCGTCGTAGCAGTGCGGTGGAGCATTGCTCCCCCTGCAGTAGCATGGTTAGACCTCTCCTTCAACAAAGCCGAGTCCTTTGACTAGCAACAAATGACAATCGATTAATGTCCCTTGACTGCATCGACCCTCGCCCACAAAGATAAGTCCTTAGAATCGCAAGAGTCTCTCGCCACAGATAAAGGGGGAAGATAGTCCCTTGGATGCTTTGATCGTCACCCACGTAAAGTTGAGTCCTTAAACTCGCACCGAGGACAAAAGGGGAAGACCTTTCCTTGATTGCTTCGGTAGTCACTCACAAAGCTAACACAACGCTTAACGTGCAATGACCGTCCCTTGACTACTCCAACCCACACCCATCAAGCCAAGTCCCTAGACTCGCACGGCTAACAACAAGCAATGACAAGTTGTTGACTCGACCCTCACCTTTTAAAGCTGCATGCCCTTGAACTCGTGCCACAACTGCCGCCAAACAAGTTACCTCTGGGAACGAGTTGACGGGCTCGGCAAACTACCTTAGATGGACCCATGGGGCTGGAAGGCTCCCTGGCCATCTGGTGTAGGTTACAACAAACAAACTCTAACGTCAATACCAACAAATCACCTAATGACAAAGAATCTACTAGCACTAGTAGCAACGAAAACGGAAGAAAGCACATCACACCAGGATTGTTGAAACTTTTAACCACAAACCCCCTCATCCTACGCCCAAATAAGCCTCCTAATGGCACATTCCTTACGGCCTTTGCCAAGAATCCACATATCTCGGCATGGTCTCTCTCTTGAAAATTCGTGTTGAATCACGCAACAAAAAGTAAAGACAAGGTCATGTATTCATATTCTGTCAAACTATCCATATTTTGGTTAATTAAAAGATCTCCAAGGGTTTCTCATTTAGCAAGTCTGCGTTAAGAATCGTGGGCATCTATTAGGGACTAAAATAGCAGGCCCAATTGGGTGACCCTCATCAAAAGTAAGGGAAAAGAAGGGAAAGGAATACAAGATAAGGCAAAGCATCAAAGCTCAGGAAATGAAGTCAGACAAACAAAGTAGATGATGAAGTGAAATAAAGCTAACATTCCTCGCCAAGCACTCGAAGGCTTTAAAAAAAGAAAAAAAAGATATTTGCAATCGTAAATTGTGTAATCACCACGTAATCACTTTGAAAGAAGTGAATAAAACATGAGACCCACATAAAAAAATTAATTTTTTAATAGTGGACCCCCACTCTTTTTCAAAGTAAAGTTTAATCACTTCACGGTTGTATATAAAATTACTCTAATAAAAAGGGCTTTCTTGCCCAAAGCAAAGGGATCTGATCTGATCTGAGAGGCTTCTGGGTGACTTCGGCTCAATCACTGGAAGTGCTTCTTCAACCTCACCACGAGAGACTCCAGAGATTCAACCAAGAGAAACTATAAAATAGACTCATTATAGTGGATTGGCCTCCAAATATCTCGTGGACGTAGGCTTTATGCTAAATCACATAAATTCGTATGTCTCTCTCTTATTTACATTTAATTTACTATTTCTTGCTATGGATATAGGTACAAACACCGTACGGACGCACAAGCCACTAGTGTGGGCTTTCGACCGCATCATCTTGGCCGAATCACCTCCGTTTTCCGAATCACCTCGGTTGTGCATTAAAAGGAAAGAAAGAAAGTGGCATGAACACAATGGCAGAGCAGGTTGTGTCCGGAATCAACTATCTTCGAGTATAGTTATCATGAAGGTATAGAATCACTTGTGAATATGGTTTCCCGAAGGCATAGAAATATTTATTCTTTATTTGGAACAGTATTTCAGCCTTTTACACTTAAATGTAGGATTCTTATATGTTGTATTCTCGGCGTAAAAATCACCTCGTACTTACCAACTCAAGCTTGAAAACTCTTATAATTCCAATTGTGATGTAAAAATACTCAACTGCAGCAAACGGCGGCATTGGTTAGTCAAAGTAAATGATTCATCAGTTAAACTTTAACTTTTCCCAATATATGAATCATTTGCATGTTCAACATTTTTAAAATCGTTATAATTTCTACTTATATTAAATTAACTCCTATCATGCAAGATTAATGTGTTGTTTGAATAGTGAGTTGAGATAAGATGAGTTGAGATAAAAATTGAAAGTTGAATAAAATATTATTAAAATATTATTATTGTTTTGAGATTTGAAAAAGTTGCATTGTTTATTATATCTTGTGTAGAAATTTAAAAATGTTATAATAATGATATGAGATTAGATTAGATGAGATAAAATACTTCTTGTATTCAAACGGGGTCTAAGACCTCGCTCAGGACCACCAAGCCAAACAGAGTAATAAGTCCTCGTTTGACACCTCTGAGCGAGACAAAGCTACTGGATCTCCCTCTAGATCACCAAGGAGGAGAAAAACAAAGATATCATAAGAGGAGGTTTGGATAGTGAGTTGAGATAAAATGGTTGAGATGAAAGTTAAAAGTTAAATAAAATATTATTAGAATAATATTTTTTAATATTATTTTTATTTTGGAATTTAAAAAAGTAGAATTGAATTGTTTATTGTATTTTGTTTGAAAATTTAAAAAAATTGTAATGATTAGATGATATGATATGATATGCGTTGAGGTGATTTTGGTATCCAAACCTCCCCTAGTCAAATGAGTATGACCCAATCAAAGACTTTGGATAATAATAATTGAATTCTTTCGTTATTATTTGTTTATCATTCTTATTTTCTACTCAGCTACTTTGGATCATATTAGTGGCTTCTTGTGCCTCTCTCAATGTTCAGTCCTTAGTAGCATGCCAATGTTTGGGTTAACATTGACGTTCTAATGACCTATGATTTTTACGGCCTTGGTTCAATCAAATTTTTCAAAAAAGAATTTGGAGAGAATGCAAAGGTATTGGATAGTCTGTTGCATTCAAATGTGACTTTTTGATTTTATTTTTATTTTTATTTTTATTTTGCTTCAATATGGTTTAAGGATGACTGATTCTAATGCTAATATCTTAACTTTATTGGATGTGATTTGGATGTCTTGTTGCAAAAAAACTATTAGGTGAACTGTGTGTATTAGGCTAGCTTTTCAGGCTAACCCAGACTACTTGTGTTATACTTACTGCTCCTTTGGGATACTTATGCTTTCAGCTCTACTAAAGTGCATTTAGTTTTTTTACTTAGAAGTTTCTCCTTTTGCTCTCTTACTCATTTAGTGCATTTTTCCATGGTTTCGTACTTGTGCTTATTTATTCTTTTTCCCTTTCTTTTCAAACTATCTAGAAATTGTTGTTTGTATTCCAATATCTTCTCAATCTGAATCTCCTTGTTAATAAGTATACCATGGAGAGGTTGGTTGAGATCTATATGGTCTATTTCAGTTATTGTGCTATTTTTTATTGTTTATTAATCTATGAGCTTAGTGTATTTGTAATATATTGTTTACATTCTTGATGTGTTTTAGGCAAGGGTATAAGGCTGTGTGATATTGTTTTACTAGAATTTTTTTATCTATGATCTTAGTGTATTAGTAATATATTGTTCACATTTTTTGTATTTTAGGTATAAGGTTGTAATATTCTTTTACTAGTATTTTTTTTATTTCATAAAAGACTATTTCCGGTGATCCTAAATCGTCGAAAATAGTATTGTGGTAACAAATGTATACTTACGGCGATTTTCATCTCAGCAGATAAGAATTTGCGACCATAATTAACTTTTTGGTAGCAAATGCATATTTGCGGCTATTAAAATCGCTGCAAATAGGCATCTCCGAACAAGACTCTCAAGGCTTACTTTTTTTGGAGACAAAAACTCGCTGGGAAAAAAATATACTTTTTCTTACCAACCATGGTTGGCATACTTTTTGCAATGAAATTTTGTACTTTTTGCGACAAAAATACCAGAAATAAGAGTATTTCTAACATACATTTTGCTCGCGGTTTAAGTATTAAATGTTGCCAGTTATACCCTGGGAGTTAGCTACAACTTGAACCGGCGGGAAAAAGTCATTTTTGACCAAAATATGAACTAATTGAGACAAAACAACTCGTGGGGAAAAGGCCAATTGTTTTAGTGGGCCATCTCTCGTCTCAATTTTCTCTCTCATAGACACTTATACATAATGTCCAAACCATCATACCTACTTTATTTTGTAAGAAAAGGATTTCCTATGCTTGTTTTAGGATAAAATATTATGTAACTTTCTAAAAAAAATTATTTTAGTTAAATTTAAGTTTATATTCTTCAGTCTTTAATTTAAATGAGATTAAGTCAGGTCATCATAAAGTTGAGAGAAATAAAGGAAAAGTAGTAGGAATTGAAATTGACTTATAAAATTATCCGGAATTCAAAGTATAACAAAATTTAATAAAAACCTAATGGAAATTTAAAAATATAAAGTGAACATTCTGCCCCTAGGATTCTTAGGGTTTTGATATTAGTTTTAATGAAAATAAGTATAAGTATAGGCAAGAAATATAAATAAAATGACTTGTGAGAAAAATGGTGAAAATAAAAGCTAAATGCAATTTTAGTAAAGTTTAGGGTCCAAAAAAAAAAAAGGTGAAGTTAATGAAAAATCTTAATCAAATAGAGAATTAAGGTTAAAACTGAAATTTCCATAATATATTACCAAACGAACTACCATCCACATTTAATTTAAACCAACCATTTTTTGGCCTTGACCAACATACCTGCTTCATAACCATCAGTACTGAAGCTTTAATCGGCAACTACAAGTCCTTCAATATTTCTTCATCATGCCTAGTTAGAGCTTTTGACTCCTTAAGCCTCAATGGAATCCAGGAGACCCAATGCAATATAGAACACCACACTGATGTTACAGATTCAAAAATCCCTTCCATCCTCGCCTTGCATCGTCGCCACCATAATCTCCAAGTAATGACCGATGGAATAATACCAATTAGTTGGCCCCTTTGTGTTGACCCTCTAGGATGACGATACCAACAATCCACTCCTCCTCTCCAATTTATCCTAGCCATATTTCTTGTGATGCTCACAATCCCTGCTTGGGATGGAACAGAGACTTAGAGCGTCTGGACATGCAACACAATGTTATATATCCCTGTTCATGATAGTTAATATGCAATGCATTCTAGTATGCAATAATCACAGCGGAAAGAAAAGGTTAAGGTGAAAAATATGCCAGAATAACTAAAACATCTCAACTTCATTAGATAATCATCATGTTCGAAATATTAAAGTAGCATAAACTTATATACAAAGTCATATCATTCTCTTAATGCGATCTATAACATAAAGGACTTGGGCTATGAACATCAAAATTAAGTCCAGCTTCCTCTCCAGATCCGGCTCCTCCTCAATCATGTGAACCCAGTGCTCCATCAATCTCGTTCTGGTCGATTCCTGACACAACTTCTATCATTTCGAGTGACATGATAGTGATCCCATAAAAGAGTGAGATTTACTCGAAATCTCAGTAAGTTAAACAAACTAACTGACACAAAGATAAATCAATCATGAAAAGTGATAAATATGCAATGCATGTGATGTGGAAAATCAGTATGCATGTCTCCCATCCAGATTCCTCAACATTTTTTTTTTAAAATATGGAGAAACGAGTTTTTACTCAGTAAGTAATTTCATCATCATTTTTTTAAAAGACATAAATTCTTCATAAAAATTTCATCATAAATTTTCTTCATCATAAACTTACATCATTATCTTAATTAATAACATAACATGTGATAGTGTCACAGTTCCTCATATGCACTGTGAGTACCTGCAGGTGACCGTAGTATAACTTACGTTGAAACTACGTTGTCTATAGACTCGTTCTCAATGCATTGGCAAATAACATAACATCATAAAAATTATAATATGTACACCCACTAGCGTTAGGTGTCATAACATGTTGATTTTGCTTCGACGTTCTTTAAAAAGAACCCATTCGAGACCTGTTGACTGTTTTTCGTCGACCCGGGGTTACCACTCCATTATTAAATACTCCAGAGTGGACATAGGAGTTCCATCAGGATAATTCCCCACCCCGGCCTTTGGAGTCGTGACAAAAATGATTTTCATGCTATACTTTAAAAAAATAATTTTCATAATATGTGCATATGTAGTAAACTTCATGCAAAAAATGACATTTATAAATGTAATATACAAAAATGGTGAAAATGTCATATGTTAAGTAAGTATGCACTCAATATGTCATATAACATGATAATTTATGCTCAAAATGATAATTGAAGAATAAATGAAGTATTTATTAATAATTCATAAGAAATTTATCAAGGTGTAAGTTAGATGGCAATTTACAAACTTCAGGGGAAATTTGAAATTAGCATCCTAGCTCCATAAATTGTGTATATACTAAGTTAGGGTTAATACTCTTGTGGATAGGTTTAAAATCAAAGGCTTCAAAAATTAGACATTTACAAAAATACCCCTAGACTTTCAAAAATTGTTATTTAGACCCTAAATTTTTACTAATTGCAAACGAACTCTAAATTTAACCAAATTTCATAGAATTCATATTTTTGTCATTTTAAAACCATCTATGCCATTATATTTTCAAAATTCAAAGTGGAACTTGTCCAATTAGTCCCAACCTGTGGCATGCATCCAAGTTGATACCTGTGTATTTTCAACTATTGATCCCTATGAATGCATGCATATGAGATTTTCATTAATCATTAATGATCACTAAAATATTTAGGGACATTATGAAGTCGGCCTTGAGTAATCAAGTTCATTCCAACACTTAATCAAAGCTAAGAAATCCTTAATCACTAATATGCTTAAAATCGATTCATGCTTGATGATCAAAACAAAATAAATTTAAAACCAATCATGACATGCTTCTAATCACAAATTTAACCTTCCATAATCATGTTAGGATAATTATAGGTCATATAAAATCATGTTTAGGACATGCCATAGCTAAATTTCTAATTAAAAAGAGATCATAACCTTCCTTTAATTGACCCGGGTTTGCATTAAGGATCATAACTTTCTCAAAACTCAACCATATTTCGTACCAATACTTGGAAACAAAGCTTGACATGCTAACTAAGATCAAAAGGAAGAAAAATTACAAATTTTGTAGCCTTCCAAGCACTCTAGACTGTCTTACACAATAACACTAAAAAACTTACCAAAACTCACTCGGTTTGCACTCTTTTGATCTCTAAGAGGGGGAAATGCTCTCAAGGCTCAAGCTGATGCTTGGAGATGTGGTGTGGATGAAATGAGAAGGGAAGAGAAGTATTTATAGGTGGCCAAGAGGTGAGGGACGTTGGCTTGGGTGCTTGTTGATTGGGTGAAGTGGGAGGTACTCAAATCTGGAAAATTACCAGGTTTGCTTGCATGAGCTTAGGTCCCTTGTGCAGAATCAAATAGTGCCATAAACCACCATCATTTCCCCTCCACAGTAGTTGCAAGGGTCCTGTAGATGAATCTAGGTCGTGGGGCATCATTTGGATGGCAGAAGATCCCTCACACCCTTGAAAACAGGTGGATGAAGGTGGTTATGTGGTGGCAGAAAATCAATTCGGTTTTGGATCTTTTTGGGCAGCAAAAATGAGTCAAAATCCTTCATGATGGCATGAGAATTCTTGGTGATTGGGCGGAGAAGGAGGTGATGTGGGGTGGTGGTGCAAACCATGGCAAGAGGCTGGTTCAAATTCAATCCAAATGATTCCTACACAAACTAGACCAAGGTGCACCCGGTTTGGTTCTTTGAGTTAGTTGATGCAACCAATTTTGTCCAAAGCCCAAACTGAGTTTTGAAGGGTCTCATAAGGTGTTTAAGAACCATATTACCCTTGAGAATAAAGCACAAAAATATTGGGCCCAAGGGCAAAATAATCCAAGCATTACAAATGGCAATGCACAAAACCGATTGAAGCATGGTTTGGGCTTGTTATATCATTTTTATTAATGACATGTGGAATGGTTTAGCTAGGGTATTAACATGGTCTAATCATAGTTTAAGGGAGTATTAATTCAAAAAAATCTGAATTAATAAGTTTAAGAAAATATTAAGCATGATTAAGCTTCAAAACATAGCTTAAAGTGCACTAACCTCAAGCATGATGGTTAATGGTCTTAGCCAATTTTCAAAACTTAATTTGGATACTTTGAGTGTGATTTGAGCTTAAGGAAACCAATGGTATGGTGTATTGAGCCTTTGGTCTTTGAATGGTAAAATGAGTCCAAACATGTCTTTTGGCCATATGGGCTTGAAAAGGGCCAAGGGTCCAATCTACACCAAAGGCTTTATGCCTTCTTATACTTGGGCCAAGACTAGCCTTGATTTCCTAAAGACTTGTTTCAAGGTTTTTCTTGGGTTAGGCCCATGAATGTACTTGGGTCCTAAAAAGCCTCACCAAAATTACTAATGGGCTTGCCTCTCTAATCCTTAGCTCATTAACACTAAGTACCAACATTAATGCTAATCCTATTATCAGCCTTAATGAAAGTGATTAACCCAAAAATAAAAGTCTAATCTAGAGTACTTAAGGGTTAGTCAAAAGTTAATTAAGCGGGGTGTTACATTTCTCCTGCCCAGACGATTAGAGCACAGACTCCAAATCATCTTTGCAAATTCCCCTGTTGCAAGAACATGGTTCATATCATCATAACCATCGGAAGTACAACAATCACATCTTGAAGCTACTTGAATTCCCACTTTGCGGATCCTATCATCAACGGCCAAGTATACATGCATAGCCTTCCACATAATGACTAAAATCTTATTAGGAATAGCCACATGCCATACCCATTTCGCCCAAGGGATTTCTTGAGATCTAGCCCAAATACATTGCCAAGCGCTGCCTGTAGAGAAATCCCCATTCGGATTCTACAGCCATATCAACTTATCCTTTCTGGATCTCAGACAGCCTAGTTGTTCCACTAATTCTTCTGCTTTTTCCATCCCCACTAGGCATGAAAACATCCCCACTGTCAGTTTCACATTCCTTCAATAATAACTCTGGAAGCTCACTCATCTCGTATTGTGCAGAAATTGGTCCATTTTCAAACCAGTTATCCCTCCAAAAAGAAAGATTGCCATCCCGCACCTTCCATCTTGAATTTTCCAAAACCTTTGACAGAGAATGCATAATCCTTTTCCAGAAATTAGACCCTTTATTCATAGAAACCAAAGAGATGTGCTTCTTCCCAACGTAATTGTGCCGAAAAAACATCACCCATACCGATGACCCTTGAAGCAGATTCTAGGCCATTTTCATCTGGAGAGAACTCTGCACTTCCTGCAGATTTTGGAGACCCAAACCTCCCTCAGAAACCGGTCTACAAATAGTACTCCAAGCCTTCCATTTCTTTTTTGGTTTCCATCCTTTATGCCCCAAAATAAAGTGCTCATAATTTTTGAATTTTTTCAAACACAGATTTAGGAACATTTACCACCGAAAGACAGTGAATTGGGAGGCTTTGAATCACATGTTTTAATAAAAGAAGTCAAGCACTGTTCGACAGTAATCAAGCTTTCCACCCATCTATATGAGTTCTGATCTTATTAATAATATTTTCAAAATGACTACTAAGCAGCCTTACAGTAACAATTGGCACTCCTAAATATGTGAAAGGAAATGCCCCTCCTGAAAACCCCGTAGTCCGTAATAACATTCGACGCCTACCTTCAGAAATATGTTTGGAGAAGAAATTTGAGGCTTTTCTATTATTTACCCCTTGTCCAGCCCATTCTTCATAGTCTTTCAAAACTTTAATAATAGCTTGCATTGAGGCTTTTCCCCCATTAGAGAATAGAACAATGTCATCCGCATATAGTAGATGAGAAATAATTGGCGTACCTCGAGGTTCAGTAAACGGCCTGATCTTCCCCAATTCCACTTCTCTCTTTATCATACGAGTAAAAATTTCTTCAACTAAAATAAACAAATATGGTGACAACGGATCACCCTGCCTCAACCCTCTCCCACTTTTAAAGAACCCTTTAGGAATCTCATTCATCACCACCAAACACCAGGGGGTAGTAATACATTGTCTAAGAAGATGACAGACAAATTCTGAGAAGCCAAAAGCCCGTAACACATGCATCAAAAATTCCCAATCAATGTTATGATACGCCTTGGACATATCAATCTTCAACATAACATTTCCACTATGGCATGGTTTATTAATGCTATGGATCATTTCTTGCGTTAAACTAATATTCTCAAAAATATTTCGACCCGAAATAAAGCACCTTGTTCAGGAGAAATTACTTTTTGTAACAAAGGGGAAAGTCGATTTACCAATACTTTTTAGCACACCTTGTAAAAGACTGAGCACAAACTAATCAGTTGGAACTTGTCGAAGCTTTCAGGATTTTCAACTTTCGGAATTAAAACAAAAAAGGGCGGCCGTATAAAATCGAGGAAAATCCATACCTCGAAAAAATTCATCTATTGCCTCAACAACATCTCTACTAACAATATGCCAACAAGCACGATAGAATCCCGCTCCAAAGCCATCCAGACCCGGACTACTGTCAATAGGGATAGAGAGGAAAGCATCAAACACTTCCTTCGAACTCGACGCACAACATAGCTCTTCATTTTCTTCTGGTATAATCACCTCTTGGACTAGCCCCTCCAACGAAGGCAAAGACTGTCGCTCCCTACTGCTAAAAGTTCTGGAAGTGGGAAATAGCCCCATCATGTATAACCTTTGGAGATGAAAGCATAGAACCATATTGAAGTCTCATTTCTCTAACAATAAGCAACTTACAACTTCACATAGCCCGGAAAAAACCCGACGATTCACTCGACTTCACCCAACCTTGTTTCACCTGATGAGCAATTCTTTGCTCCTCTCGATCCAGCCAAGCCGAAAGTTCAACCTGTGAAGCAAATAAATCTAGTTCAACTTCCTTTGAATACCCAACCTGTAATTCCCGTTCCAGCCCATCAATAAGATTTTGGAGATTATCAATATGGACTTTCGTACGTCCAAAAACGTTCTTATTCCAGTCCCTCAGTGCTACCTTTACACGCTTTAATTTTAGCATAAGATTAAGTAGAGCTGATCCTTTTAACATATCCCCACCCCAAGCTTGAGCAACACAATCCAAAATTAGTGGATGGGAGACCCACATTTGCTGAAATTTAAATGAAGGGAAGCCATACTTCACTAATGGTCACTCCATCGAAATCAACATAGGGGAGTGGTCAGATGAAGACCTGTTTAAATATTTTAATTGAACATCCTGAAATACCTCAATAGCAATAGCATTCATAAAACCATGATCTAATCTCACCTAACTTCTACTAAGACCTGACTGACCATTACACCAAGAATATTTCGGACCAGTTGATTGCATCTCCAAAAAATTGCATGCATCAATACAGTTATTAAATTCATTCATGGCAATTACCGGTCTAGGCCTTACCCCACGTTTTTCATTATCATTTTGAATGATATTAAAATCACCAATCACCATCCATGGACCCTGCTGAGTGCTGAGAACCAATAAGCTATCCGATAACATCCTACGCTCCTAATAATAACATCTCGCATACACAAATGTAAATAAAATCTCTTTCATATTTTCTCTTACCTTAACTAAAATATATTGATCTCATTTGCTCACCATAGTCAATTTAGTATCTGCTGACCAAAACATCCACAATTTACCCCCAACCGCAGCATTAGAACAACAGTCTGCAAACTTCAGTCTATCCTTCCATATTACCATTCGAGCTTGATCCACCATTGGTTCCGCAATGACAAAAATTATAGGCCGGCATTTAGAAACTAACTGCTTTAGACGCCGCCTCGAGGTACCAATACCCTGCACATTCCAAAAAAGATATGAGGAATTCATAAATTAACTCTAGAGGGTTTGCTTTTAACCCTTGTGGAACCCCTTAATTTGATTTCATCGATACTACTCATTTTCTCCTGTTGTACATCAGAATCCGTAAACACCATTTTTTCCTTTGCCAAATGATCCAATCTTTCACCCGTCTCTA
This sequence comes from Juglans mandshurica, assembly GCA_022457165.1. Lineage (NCBI taxonomy): Eukaryota > Viridiplantae > Streptophyta > Magnoliopsida > Fagales > Juglandaceae > Juglans > Juglans mandshurica. Next base: position 12,336,202 of record CM039631.1, read on the forward strand.
TATCTGAACAAATGTTGACCTCTGAACCATCCTCCCTTTCTAGGTTTACGCTCAGTTGCCTCTGCTCAGAGTCCCCCTCAACCGCCTGCACATCAGAGTGTGGTTCACTAGATTCTTCATTCTTCGTAATAGGAATTTCTACAATCCTCACCATTTCATGCCCCTCTGCATCACAAACAGGCCTCAGTAATGACTGATCTTGCACCAACGAGTGATCCAGTGTCAATCTAGATTGGTCACCATCTTTCATTTGCTCTACCACTCTACCAATGTCCACACTCTCAACTAGAACAAGACATTTCTCTCCCATCCCTACTAGAATATTGTTTTCCAACTCACCTCCACTTCGAACAATCCCCCCATCCTTTTCTACTCCAGTTTCAATAAGAACAGGTATAGACTCTGTATACTAGGACCTTAATTCTTCAATAATATTCTCTTGGGCATCGATTTTTTCTTTTCCTTCTATCGATGTCTCAACCTCCACCACTAAGTTTTCGGACTTAATCAGTTTAGATTGATCCTCTAACAAGCACTCCCCCTCTTTACTCGACTCCCCAATCAACAGCACCTATGGTTTATCCATAATTGTACCCTTACGAATCCATAAAGGGTCTACCTTAGGAACCTCCTTTCGATGCTTCTTCACCTCCTCCCTCTTTTTCCCACCCCAATTACACGTACGAATGTTATGTCCCTGAACATGACATCGCATGCAATACGTAGGCAACGTTTCATGCTCAGTCCTCTGATGGAAACTCTGAGGAATTCAAGGGGTCCCAAACCACAAAGATGTCAACGGCTCCTTAGATATATTCATCTCAATGCATACTCGTGCCCCATCTATGCGAGTCACACACTTGGTAGGATTATTTCTTTTAAGAAACCGACCAATAGGCGTCGTAATGCAACATAAAACGGATTCATGAAAAAAATTCTGCAACAATCTCGGCAAGAAAATCCATACCGGAACCCTCACTGGTTCTTGATCCTCGAGAAACTCAGTTTTCCAATGAAAAGGACGGTAAGGAATCCCATCAATCTCACATGATTCTCGTGCAAAGGCTTTAACAAAATCTTCTTCCGACGTCAATCAAATTAAAACATTTGTCAGCCTGTTCATCATCGAAACCACAGGTTGTTTGATCAATCCCCATCTTGTCTAATATATGAGTGAATGGTGTCTAAAGATGGCCTTTGACATAAGAATTTCAACACCAACGAGTATTGAAACGGGACAGCAAATCTATCAACCTCCTCTTTTGAAAACATTACACACACCTCCCCCTCTACAGTTTTATGAGCCCTGAAAAGAACCGAAACCTCGGGGAGAGGTTGGGGAGAGTCCATCACCATGTTAGTGAAGGAACAGAGTCTAGAGATGGCCACCGAATTAGCCATGGGCCATCGGCAGCTGCCATAGTACCCTAATGCGTATGCAGGAAATGTAGAGAGAAACGTCAACAAAAGTCAAAGTGAGTAAAAATACAGTACTATCTCTTGGATTGATGACATAAGATCAACAGCCTCAGGCAAGGTGGGCGTCTATTAGACCTGCAAGGGCTTGCCCTCTTGCTGGTGGGGCTACAGTGATCTTCTCAATCAAGTTTGCAGACCTCAAGCTAGCCAAGAACTATGTTAAAATGATATTCAATGGAGGTGTATAGACCTCAGGCGAATAAGGTAGAAGCATAGCAGTTTTACGGTGTAAGGGGCTATAAATAGCAATGTGGGTTAAAGTAAAAGTACGGAAGATAGAAAAAGAAAAAGAAAGAAATGAGTTTTATGACAAAAATATTCATGATGAAAGAATATATATTCTTGAATCTTGAGATAAGTATTGTTTCATACTTATACTTTATGTTCATTTTGTCAAGCATGTGCTTCACTCATGTCATTTATTTGATCTTATTTAATGTTTATGCTTAAAAATTTGGAAAGTACTAAAACCAATGCATGAATCACTTGTATATTTTATGAATCTCGAGCAAACACAAATCTCACTCATGTAGAGGTTAATAACCTGTGGTACTAGTAAAATGGAACCATTGACTTTATTGTAGTTGTGATTGATCTATAGCAAGTAGATATTGAAAATGAGACTGATCGTGATGAAGTCTTTTTGTGTAAAATTGCTTAAGCTTATAGAAAGTTACAGTGTAATGTAATCTTTTGTCAAGCAATGTTAGTAGTAAATATTTTGTCAATGCATTTTTTAGACTTGTACAAACTAAATGTAGTTTATGTGTATTAAAGACAAATGAGTGCTTGTTGGCTCAAGTTGTATGGAGACATTATTGTAATTTTTCATATATGTGGATGTATGTCAATGGTTATTAGTAGGCCTGTGCAGAAAAGGTTTAGACCCGGTGCATCTGTGAGACTCAACTCCACCAGACCCTAAAAACAGGTTGAAGTAACTTGCGGGTCGAACCCACTAAAACCGACTACACCAACACAGACTTGTTCTTGTTGATCTTGTTCTTGTTGTCTTCATCGTCTCCGTCTCCATCTCCATCTCCGTGATTACCTTTGACTTTGTTGAACACAAGCTTAGTAGCAGTAGATTGGAAACCTAGGGGTTGAGGAGGCTTGGGCTCCGAGGTTCCGGAGAGTACCTCCTTGATTGTTTCTTCCTCAGCTGAAGGAGGGGTTGCTCTACTCCTTGCTACAAAGATTCAGCCCATTAAACAAGCTTATGAGAGCTTAACTTCCAACATTTTTAACGTCCTTCATCAAATACACCAACATCTGCTTTCCCATATTTCATGTCCATTAAGCTAGCAAGCACGTCCTTGTTGTAGAAGCCTTGAGGTGGACCCATTATCTGAAGCCCTTACCGATTTGTCATTTATATCCACACCCACTAATCAGACAAGCACAACACTTGGATCCAAGAATGAATGCCCACTTTGATAAAAACACGATTATGCTTGAAAGGTATATGATTTTGATCTGCGGGAAATGCATTAATGCCCGTAACAGCACCACCACCTAAGCCATTACTGGTTTGAGCAGAAGAATGGGACAGACAAATTTAACCCAGAAGTTGCAGATAGAGAGGATGACATTGTCTACCAATTTGTCGTCATTGAGGGCAAGGGCGTTTTGTTCTAATTTCAGTTTGTTTTGTTTTGTAGTTGCTGATTTGCAATTATGCCCTTTGTGCTTCCAATCTCGGGTCAGGTCGGATGCAAACACGAACCGGGTTGGTTGGGTTGCAGCCCTAGTTATTAGTTTATTCCTCTGGTACCATTAAGTGAAGTTAAGTGAACAATTCAACTCTACCCTTCATCTTGAGGACTTTGCTAATGTTGAATGAGCCTTTTGCCCTTACACTGATTGATTTATCTTTGGGTTTTGTGCCTTCCTAGGAGACTCTCATTTCTTGGAAGTTTAAGAAACACCAAGCAGTTTCTCGTTCATTTGCTGAAGTAGAGTATCGCTCCATGGCTACTGCTGTTTGTGATCTCTCCTTGGTTTGCCACATACTTCAGGACCTCCACATTTCACACCCTCAGGCGGCTTTACTCTTTACTCCTTTTTGACAATAAAGATGAACTTCACATTGCCACCAACCTTATCTCCATGAACATACAAAGCATATTGAAATTGACAACCATCTTGTTTGTGATCAAACTACATGTTGGTCTCATTCGTAGTTTGCATATTCCCTAGGCCCATCAACCTACAGATATCTTACCAAACCTTTGGGTCATGTTGCCTTCTCTACATTATTAAGTAGGATGTGTTTTCCAAACATTAATTCTCTATCTTGAAGGGAGTATTAACTATAGAATACTGTACACTAAATTAATTGTAGGTAGTTTGTTAGATAATTGAAATTAACAATCTTTTTCTAGCACTCTTTTCTCTGCATATAAAGCAAAGCTCCATGTAAACTCTATTCATTCTATTCAATATATAAATTTCTAACCTCCATTTTCACAATTATAACACCCCAATGGAAAGTCTAAACCATATCGCCTATACTCCAAAAGTACTAGTGAATGATACAATTGAAGCCCCATTGGAATCTTATAAAGAGTAAGAACTTCTCATTTCCAAGCAATGTGAGATCGCATACACTATCCCTTTATCATTTGTAATGTCCCAATGAAAGACCCAAACCACATGACCTATACTCCAAAAGTACTAGTCAATGATACAATTGAAGCCCTTCCCAAACAAAGTGGGATCTCATACACTGCCTACCATTATTCTTATCATATGGGGTATTACAACAACAATAACGAAAAGGTGGAAGGGTCTTTGTCGGGGGCTAAGAAGGGAAAGAGAGCAGAGACAGAGACAAAGATGTGTGGTAAGGGAGAGCAAAGTGGGACAGAGGGGGCAAAACAGGGGGATGGAGAGAGGGATTGGGGGTTGATGAAGAAGAAAAGGGTTTTAGACATAGTTTTCAATTTCGTTCCATTCCAGCCGAAAATTTCCATTTCAGTGTAGTATCCATCTTGAGTTTGGATGCCATTTTTGTAAATTTTAAATGTAGATGATATTTAATTAATTCTAAAATATAAAAGGTATTTTTATAATTTTAGTTTTTGTTGTAACTTTAATTATGTCACCTTATTCTTTTTTTTAAATATCATTATTTTTAATAATTTCTCTATTTTTTTATTTTTTTTCTTTGTTTTTTTGTGACTCAACTCAAGTTTGTGATTTTTTAATATTATCTTTTGATTCTAATATCTCTACTTTCTTAATGTTTTCAACGTATATTCATTTTATAAATCGTCAATTCTTCCATATATATATATATATATACATGTTTTCAACGACAGTCTAGTTGCTGTTTGGATAGTGATGTGATGAGATAGTTTTAGATGAAAATTAAAAATTGAATAAAATATTGTTTGAATATTATTTTTATAATATTATTATTATTTTAAAATTTAAAAAAATTGAATTGTTTATTATATTTTGTATGAGAATTTAAAAAAATTATAATAATTATATAACATGAAATATTTTTATTAGTCAAACGGAATCTTACACTAGGAGTAGTTTTAGATTTTTAACATGCTCTAGTTTCTATTTTGTGACCAAATTATTGTGTTAGATTTTTTTTTTTTTTTTTGTGAATTGTTTATTGGTTCATGAGTTTTGCTACTTATTACCTCTACACACTGTACATTATATTTTTTAATTTTTTTTGTTATTTTATTTTTATTAAATTTATTGTGTTCTTCTACTCATCATCCATACACCACACATTAAAATAAAAAATTATATATAATGTATGGTGTGACGATGATAAATAGAATTTTTATTTTTCAAAATACACAAGAAATACACACTATATCCCAAGCTGATGTATCGGTCGATGGCACTTAGACAATCTAAGTAAACATATATATATCAATTATCACTCTGTACTCCTTTTCAAATAAATTATTTGAAGTTTGTAGTGGAGAAAGTTGAAGGATCATGCACTGTCTCACCAATTGGTAAAAATTTAAATTGAATTCAGTAGTCTAATTAGTAGATTTAGGCTAATTCTACGTACCCGACTCAAAATCGTATTTTTTTTTGGATTGTATTTTAAAGGCGGCCTTTATTTTTCATGTACAAAAATCTTACAAAACTAAAAAATTTTCATTTCATCCTCGTGTTTAGTAAGGATGACATATATCAAAATTAAAATATGAACTACTATATATAAAAAAAAAAAAAGGAAAAAAGAAAATTTAAAATATGAACTATTTTTTTTTTTTTGAAAAGATAACATATTCCATACTTCCATTCCACAGAAGAAGAAATACATAGTTTTTCTAGTTGGATACAAGGCTTTATCCAATCGGGACAATCCTCTAACCATACCACCTCATCCTCATATTGCATAGCAAATTTTGCAAGTCTATGAGCTACCACATTACTCTCTCTAAGGGCATACTGCAGTAGCCATCTCTGTCCAAATCGACACTTCATCTTAATATCGTCAATTACTTGTCTATACCATGCACAATTCTCCTCACAATCTTGTACTTCCTTGATGACTTTCATTGCATCGCCTTCCAAAATAGCAGCCTCAATACCAATTTCCTCACAAAAAGTAATAGCCCTCCAAAGTGCATTTGCTTCAGCCAACACAGCATCCTTAACAGCATTCCCAGGCATACACACTGCAGCAATAACATCCCATTCACCATCCCGAATTATGATCCCTACCCCCATTCTGTGAGTGGACTCCTCAAACCTAGCATCCCAAATCACCTTATAAGGAAGCTGTGTTGGGGCATGCCAGACAACATCTCGGTCCACAGGAGCAGAAACAAAAGAACCTTCTATGTTTGCACCCTTAGCTATAATGTACTCCTCCCTATCTGTCATAGCAGCAGCAACTACTTTAGATGGACTTTGAAAAGATTTCTCAAAGATCCAATTGTTTCTTCTCTACCAAACCTTTCTAAATATAAAAGCCATACTTTCTAGTTCACTTTTCAATAACTTATGTGATAATTCAGACCAAGTAACAAGAAAATCCTCTTCTTTGCATATCAGCTTCTGTGCTTTACTCATGTTTTCGGACCATACATCAAAAGTGGCCACACAGCTCCATAACACATGACCACTTGTTTCCTCCACCTGCTCACATATTGGACACAAACCAGATTCAACAAGCTTCTGTCTCAACAAATTATTTTTAGTAGGCAGACAATTTGTTAGAGCTCTCCATAGAAATACCTTAATATAATTAGGTATATTAAGCCGCCACATATTCTTCCAAACCATATTTATCCCATTTCTAGCAGATTTCTGCCTTCCAAGTTGTCTTATAATCTCCATTGCAACATAATAAGCACTCTTAACAAAAAAAAGTCCATTCTTAGCTGGTCCCCAGTAGAGTTTATCCTCCAAATTCATTCTGCTCACACGTAAAGTACAAACAAGAGCAGCCTCTTCTCTATTAAAAGTTCCCTGACCAAATCATGCTTCCAGCAGCCACTAACCTCATCAATTAACTCAGCCACAAATACTTCTCTTCCCAAACTTGAAACAAGCGATTGAACCATGTATGATGAAGGAGTTAGCATCCATTTATCAACCCATATCCTTATATGCTTTCCATTTCTGACCCTCCATCTCATTCCTTCTTAGAGAAATTTTTCAAACGACTAATAGAGACTAAAACAGTTTCGTCCAAAAATTAATCCGTTCTAACACTTTTAAACGGATTTAACAAATTTCGTCTCAAAAAATATTTTGAGACAGAGATATTGGGATGACTTTGGAACTATTGTTTTGGTCCCAAAAACATTTTCGGATGAAATTTTTCATCCCAACATGAAGGCTTTTCTATTGTAGTTAACGAAAGCTTGACATTTTTTCTCGATGCATCGCGCGCATGGGAGCGTAGCTAGTACTATAATTTTCAAAACATGGTATTTTCAATTTTGCTCCTATGAAACTGGCTATCATTAGCTATCCCTTTTTAATGTAAATTAGAATTAAACGATAACTATTGAATAGAAAATAATATATTTAATTTACTAATTTTTATGTAAAGTCATTAGTGTTTCATGCCCTTTTTACTTGGGCACACTATATAAATAGGTTCTGGTTTGTCCCTAATTCACTAAGTAAAGTTTGTGATGTTTTTCATCATTGACATAGAAACAAAGGACAGTAGAGGATAGGTTATCAAATTGGAAAAAATCATCCAATGATGATAAATGTGAGACATCTTACATAGTGAGATAAAAAATAGAATGATAGTATGGAGTATAGCATTACTCCATGGAGTATTTGTCATTTAATAAATCTAGTTAATTCCGCATATCAATGCATGCAGGTTTACCCAGGGACTCCATTTGTTTGTGGTGGGAAAGTTGAGGTTTTGATAGATGGAAGATTATTTAGGGATTGAGATAATTGAAGAGGAGGCAATCGATTCAGTTACAAAGGGAGATCGACATAGAGAGTTAGTGATTAACATCAAAGAAGATTTGGGAGACTTGGAGCTACCCTTATCAACTGATTGTTGTATCTACAGGGTTCCAGATCGCCTTCGGAAAATGAATGAAGAGTCGTTCACTCCTCTGGTTGTATCAATAGGGCCTTTTCACCATAGCAAAGAAAGATTGAAAATCATGGAGAAGTTTAAAATGAGATGCTTGGAGAGATTCCTGCAACACTCTTAACTGTAATGTGGAGGATTTTGTAGACACAATAAAGAGTTTGGAAGGAAACGTTCGTCGTTGTTATGCAGAAACTATCCATCTTAGCATTGACGAGTTTGTGAAACTAATATTGTTGGATGCAAGCTTCGTTATTGAATTTTTCATTAGCGAGTCGGGCATGCTGTGGTCACCTGAAGACACAGTATTATTGAAGCCATGGCTGACAGATACTATAAAAGCAGACTTGAGATTACTCGAAAATCAACTTCCTTTCTTTGTTATGGATAAATTATTCAACATTAATGCATCATATTTGGTCGTCTTAACGTCCCTAGTTCTTTCACTAGGCTCTCGTTTGATTTCTTTAGCAAATACAACATTCAAGGATCGACTCCCCGTGATGATTTGGAAATAAAGCACTTTGTTGATTTGGTCAGAACACTTCTTTTACCTTCATCTAAAGCCCAGTTGGTAAGAGATAAAGATGGGATTGCTGGGCATTTGTATTGTGCAAGCAACTGAATGAGGCCAGAGTAGAGTTTAAAGTGAGCTACAGCAAGAGCTTAGTTGACTTGCAATTCAAAAACGGAGCCTTGGAAATTCCATATTTGGAATTAGATACCAACATGGAGCCCACTCTATGGAATGTCACGGCCTTTGAGTTGTGTCACTATTCAGATAATGCACATGTTGGTGATTACATAGTTCTAATGAGTTTCCTTCTCAGGACTACCAAAGATGAGGATTTACTCATCCAACAGGGAATCTTGGTTAATTGGGTAGGCGAAAACAATGCAGTGACTGCCTTTTTCAACAATCTCTGCCCGCATTTGTTTCTGACAAACATGAACACAAGTTATATTCGCCTGGCTGAAAACTTGAATGCATTCTACAAGGTGCCTTGGCATGCTTGGAAGGCTACCTTTAAACAAGATTATTTCAGTACTCCTTGGAGAACATTTTCAACCATAGCTGCTGTCACTTTGCTGGTGCTCACTCTCATATAAACTGTATGCTCTCTTAAAGCAAGTACTGCATAACTGAAGCCGATCGAGTAGTGTAACCCCAGTAATAGTACTACGTACTATATGGCATGGCTTCATAATCCTTATAATTTGCAAAACTCAAGCCAAGTAATGTAACTCAAATGTATTGCATGAATGCATTCTATATATGTTGTTACAATTGCACCGGATAATTCCCAGTTATATTCTAGGTTATAATCTTAAAGTTTGCACGTTGACTCTGGAAGTCGGCCAGTGATATTTTGTTTTTGATTGGTAGAAATCGACTAATGATATTAAAGAATTTCCGATGAAAAGGCAGAATCCAGTAACAGATCTTCGTGAATAAGGACAAGTGGCCTAGTCAGAGTAACAAAAACCTCTCAATTGTAGAGAAGATGAACTGGGAAAGAATAGTCCTTGACCTGTAGTAGATTTAACATATCTGACCACTTTAATAGCAGCATCATAGTGTGACTGCCGAGGTTGTTCCAAAAACTGACTCAAAGTATAAACAAAATAAGATAGGCCAGGTCGAGTAAGTGTCAAATAAAGGAAAAGACCAATTAACCTTCTATAAGATGTTGGATCATCAAGTAAGGGACCACCAAAATCTGTTTTTGATAGCTGTAAGTTTTAATCCATAGGACAAGTAGCAGGCTTACCAGCTAAAAGACTAGAATCAGAAACAAATCCATGGGCATATTTTCTTTGAAAAAGAGAAATGCCTTTTACAAACCTTGCCACTTCAAGACCCAAAAAATACCTTAAAGCTCCAAAATCTTTCAGCTTAAAATGTAAATTAAGATCAGCAATAGTTTGTGAGTTATTATAGGGGCAATAACAATTTCATCAACATAGACCAGTTGTGCCACAAAAGAATCATCAGAATGCTTGGTAAACAAAGAGTAATTAGATTTAGACTGATTAAAACCATAGGCAATCAGAGTGGAAGAGAACTTAGAGAACCATTGGCGAGAGGCTTGCTTTAAGCCATACAAAGACTTAAGTAGCTTACATACTCAAGAATCTCTAGGTTTAGAAAAACCAAGTGGTAGTTTCATGTAAACTTCTTCATCTAATTGCCCCTAAAAAAATGTATTGTTTGCATTTAATTAATGTAATTCCCAGTTACAAATGGAAGCTAGAGTAAGAAAATAACAAACAGTAGTAAGTTTTACAACAGGAGAAAAAGTATCAAAATAGTCAATTCCCTCACGTTGAGTATAACCCTTTGTAACCAATCGAGCCTTATATCTCTCTAAAGAGCCATTAGATCTCAACTTGCACTTGTAAGCCCATTTACAGCCAATAGGCTACTTGCCAGAAGATAAATTAGTTAAAACCCATGTTTTATTAACTTCAAGAGAACTGATTTCAGCTGCCATTGCATTCCTCCAATGAGGATTTTTTATGGCTTGATGGAAAAATTTAGGTTCATAGAGAGAGTCAACAGAAGAGTAGAAATGTTTGTATGATGGAGAAAATTTGGAATATGACAAATATGAACCTAAATTGGAAGAACCATCAACCATAAGAGAAATGGGAGTAACTTTATTATTGGAAATCAAAGAACAATGATAATGCTGTAAGTAATCAGGTGGCTTTTTATTTCTTGTAGACTTTCGAGTGGGAATTGGATCTGTGACATTTTCTGGTGTATCAAGTTTATTGGGTAAAGAAATATGTGATGGAGAATTAAGGGAACATCTGAGAAAGGGGTTGGCAACACGAGATTTGGTTGAGATGATGAAGAAGTTTGAAGCTCAGATGGAGACTGTAAATAATTGGAATTTGTTTTAAAGATAAAAATGGTTTCATGAAAGATGACATCTTTAGAAATGATAATTTTGTGAGTATGAATATTATACAACTTATACCCTTTTATACCAGCTGGATAGCCTAGAAATATACAAGCTTGAGCTCAAGCATAAGATTTTATAAAAAGATTGTCTTTATTTTTGAATTAAACTGAGTCTCAACAAAAGTAAAGAAAGATCGTATATAAGAACGTGTTTCAGACTTAGATTTAAGCAAATATACCCAAGTACGTCTGCTAAAATCATCTACTATGGTTAAAACATATTTAAAGCCATTATAAGAGGGTATCGAGAAAGGACTCCATACATCACAATAAATGAGCTCAAGCATAGATTTGGAAATGGATGTGCTTAAAGGAAAGGGAAGCCGTGTTTGTTCGGCAAGAGGACAAACATCACAATGACTATTATTTTGATATGTGAAGTAAGATAAGCCTGAAGCTAAATCATGCCATCAAGAATCAGAAATATGTCCAAGGTGATAATGTCATATGTGAGAATTGTTTCTAATAGAATTACAATCAGGAAATGAAACAAATTTACAAGAAGCAAAAGTAGCTGGAACTTGCAGTAAATGATATAGTCCTTGTGAGAGTTTAGCTACCCCAATTGTCCTCCAATTGAAGAGGTCCTCAATATATCAGAAATCATGTAACAATAGCAAGAAACATGATAATTGTGAAATTAATTTGCTGACTAAAGTGAAATTGAATGTAAAAGTTGGAACATATAGAACATCAGTTAGAATGAAATAATCAGAAAGTCTAACCATGCCAATATGTGTCACTCCAGTATGAGACTCATTAGGTAAGTTCACAGAAATGTTGACAAAAGATTTTATGGAAGAGAAAAGAGATAAAGAACCAATCATATGATCGGTTGCTCCAGAATCAAGGATCCAAGATTGGGGTTGAACAATATTTGTATTGATATCGGAAAAAATTGAAGAGGTAGTAATATAAATACCTGAGAATGAAGGAGGAGCAGATGAAGTAGATGGTGCAGGTGCAGATATTGTACCTGCTTGATTCACAGAAGAAATGTTAGGTTGATTTTGAAGAAATGTAAGGAGTTGTTGACGTTGCTTTTGAGAAAATGGAGAACTTTGAGTTACAACTGAATCAGATATAGATTGGCTAGCAGTGGCCTAATTGACAATAGGGTTCTGAGGCTTTGCTTTGTATCTAGGTGGATACCCATGAATCTTGTAACACTTATCAATGGTATGACTTGATAAGCCACAATGTGTACAATAAGGTCGATCTTTTCGAGTAACAAAAGTCTTGCCATTTCTTGGTCCAGTAGAACCACGATTAGAATCACGATTAGTAAACATAGCAATAGATTCATTTGAAGGCAAAGACTCAGAAACTATTTCTCTATGTTTTCCTTCCTGAAGAATGAAAGAAAAAACCTTATTGATTGAGGGAAACGGGTCAAAAACCAAGATCTGACTCCGTAAATGAGTGTCTGTCTCATTGAGGCCCATCAAGAACTATAGAACATAATCTTCTACTTGAAAATCGACAATATTCTTGATAGCTCCACATGAACGTGGAGGGATAGGAAGAAAATGAACCATCTCTTCCCAGTAACTTTTCAATCATGTAAAATAAGAACCTATAGATGAGTTCTTGAGTCAGAGAAGGAATAGCCTTTCGGATCTGGAAAATACGAGGTCAGTTGCTTTGAGCAGATCTCTCCTTCATATCATTCCACATCTCCTCAGCAGAGTTAATGTAGATGATTGAAGCAACGATTTCCTTCGACATAGCATTAAGCAACCATGATAGAACAATAGTGTTGCACTAGTCCCACGCATTGTACATCAGATCTGTGGTGGCAGGTGGTGGCAAAGCACCATCAACAAAACAAAGTTTGTTCTTGGCAATAAGTGCCATAGACATGGATCGATTTCATGAAAGATAGTTGTCTCCATTTAGTGGCTAGGAGACAATGATTGCTTCAGGGTGATCACCACTTTGAAGATAAAATGGATTAGAATAATCCTCAGAGGTATGTCGATGAACAACGGAAGGAGAAGACGAATCATTGGAGGCAACGACCATGAGAAATCGTCACTTAGGGTTAGGGTTTTCACTTTACTTCTGATACCATGATAAGAGGGAAAATGGAAATATTCGATAATGTTGAGAAAATTCCAAAAACTTGTATTATTGCATCAGAATAGTAAAATACAAGAATATATATAATATAGAAGCTAATGTACATCCTAATTACGGTGCATGTGATTAAAAATAATCTTTATACAATAGACTGGTAATACCGCTTGGATATTGGGTGGTCACCGGAGCCAAGCTCTGTGTAGAAGGTACTGGCCGAAACTCAATCAAAGTGAAATACTCATTGTTGACCAAAATGTAAGAACTTTGTACGTAATTGTTTTGTTGCTGTCATTTGGAAAAACTGGTTTTTCAAGGTAATTATTGATCTTTTAATTTCCACTCTTAAAATATGTTCGAGGAAGGAAGGTTTATGATTGATTGAATATTACTCCATGTAAATTGAGAGAGCAGCATGTAGGTACGTAGCACCCGTTTATATATAAAAGGAAAATGCGCACTTTGCACTCCTTTACAGTGTAGTTGTAATCTACAGCGTCTAATAAACAACATTATCCATCCAATCCTTCTAAAGTATGACTTTCGAATGTGAATATCTTTAGCTTTTAATAGGTTGAGAATTTTACGTTTCGAAAGTGGTAGTTTAGATATCAAATCGCAAAGAAGGATAATTCAGAAGTACAGGTTGTGTATTTTTCATTTTATTTAAAAGAACGCATAAACAAGTTGCCTTAACTTTGTTCGTCTTCTTGCAATTGATTCTAATCTCTCCATTGAACCTCTTTAATGGGCTGGGGTTTCCCATTGTTAACATGGCTCTTGCAAATTCAGAGAACGTTCTGGTTGCAGGTGGTGACTATAGAATCTTTAGAAATCATTCCAGCCTAAAGCCCAATTCATGAAAGGCCCAAGCCCAGCCCGTTTGGAAGAGGAAACAAAAAGATCAAAACGGCAGGTTTTGACAAATGCCTTTAAAACCAATATTTTAAATTTCATTCCAGTGATCATTCTGGTTTAAGTATTGGAATGAAATATATAGGTACCAGCACGTTCCGATGTATCATTTTGGAATTAACTATATTTTTTATATATATATATATATGGATGGAAGAATTGATGACTTATAAAATGAATATACGTTGAAAACATTAAGAAAGTAGAGATATTTTAATCAAAAGATAATATTACAAAATCACAAACTTGAGTTGAGTCACAAAAAAACAAAGAAAAAAAAAAGAGAACAGAGAAATTATTAAAAATAATGATATTTAAAAAAAAAAAGAGAGAGAGAATAAGGGGAAATAATTAAAGTTACCAAAAAAAAAACTTAAATTATATAAGTACCTTTTATATTTTAGAATTAATTAAATATCATATAAATTTAAAATTTACAAAAATGGCATCCAAACTCAAGATCGAAATGGAAAATTTTTGCCAGAATGGAATGGAATTGAAAACTAAGTTTAAAACCCTTTTCTTCTTCATCAACCCCCAATCCCTCCCTCTGTCCAACTGTTCTGCCCCCTCTATCCCACTTTGCTCTCCCTTACCACACGCCTCTCTCTCTCTCTCCCCTCTCTTTCCCTTCTTAGCCCCCGACAAAGACCCCTCGTCCCTCCTCTTCTTTACTGTTGTTGTGATATCCCATATGATAAGGATAATAGTAGGTAATATATGAGATCTCACATTGCTTTGGAATGAGAAGTTCTTACTCTTTATAAGGGTCCAATGGAGTTTCAATTGTATCATTGACTAGTACTTTTAGAATATAGGTCATGTGATTTGGAATTGGGGCATTACAAATGATATGGGGGTAGTGTATGAGATCTCACATTACTTGGGAAGAAGAAGTTCTTGCTGTTTATAAGGTTTTAATAGGGCTCTAACTGTATCATTGACAAGTACTTTTAGAGTATAGGTCATGTGGTTTGGGCCTTCCATTGAGGTATTACAATTGTGAAAATAGAAACACTTGTGTATTAAACTCATTTTGTGTGGGTTTTTTTTTTAAATACAAGAATTTATAAAGAAAATAAATAAGGATTTGAATTATATTATATTAATATTTTTCAAATGAATTTCAGAAGTAAATAGTAAGTATGAAATTTTATTTTAACCCTTTAAAAATTGATTAAGTGTGTTTTTTTTTAAATGAAATTTTGTCTTTTTCTTTAATATCTTTTTTTATAATTATGTTAAGAGAATATTAAGCTGAAGAGGTATTTTACATGGACTTAGTTGTAATTGAGTACTTTAAGTGAATATCAAGGTATTTGAGAACTTATGATATTTTAGAGTTTCGATAAATTTTAACTTTTAGGAAAATAGGTTACTTATTGTTTTAGGTTTAGATATTGAAAAAGATGTTAATTTCGGATATTTATGTAGCAATCTTATAGATGGCGAGTAATTTTTGTTCAGCACTATTGTGAAAAAATTCAGAAAGTTAAGAAGTTCAAGTCAGCGAGATTCCTATGCTAGACTTTGAACTCAGAACTACTCCAATTGTCCTCCAATTAAAGAGGTCCTTAATATAATAGAAATTATGTAAGCATAGCAAGAAACATGATAACTATGAAATTAATTTGTTGACTAAAATGAGATTGAATGTAAAAGTTGAAATATACAAAACATCAGTTAGAATGAAATAATCAGAAAGTCTAATCGTGTAACACCCCGTAGTTTAGTGTATTTTTTAATTGAAAGATTTTATTTTTTTTTGTTATTAATTTAAAATTTATTCTCTTGTCTTAAAATTGTTGAATTTTTAGTTGTGTTATTTTTATGATTTTTAGTTTACGAAAATTATTTTTGAAGTGCTTTATCTAAATTAATTATTTTTTTATGCGTTTAAATTTCTTCTCAAATCAAATTAATTTATTATTGGGTTTAATTAATTATTTTCATGTTAATCATTGTATTTGAAATATTTTATTTCACTAGCTGTTTAAAAACCGTTTCCTTTGGATTATTTTTGTGACCCTAGATGTGAAGATTGGACCTCATTTCTTTCCCTACATTTTTCCTTTTTCCTTTTTCTTTTCTTTTCTTTTTTTTTCTTCTCTTTCTCCTCTCTCCCGCGCGGACCTCTCTCTCTCTCTCTCTCTCTCTCTCTCTCTCTCTCTCACGCCGTGCAACCGTTCCTCACCCAGCCCGCCGCCGTGCGCGACACCGCCCACCCCATCGTGCTCCCCACCGGCCGGCGACCTCCCCCTCCGATTTCCAGCCCGAGCCGCGTCGCCGTTAGCCTCCACGCACCACACGAAGCCCCGGCATTCCTTGCACCGCTGCGCCACCGTCACGCCACCTCCGGCCACCATCTTCCTACCACTTCATCCCCGACCTCTTGGCAACCCAATGGACCCAACCCCAGCCCCGATCCGTCACCGTTGAAGCCCCACCAAGTCCATCTCCGATTTCGACTTTTTGGCCTTAAAACTGCCCCTTGCGCCGCCACCCACGGCCAACCACCACTACCATTAGCTTCACCGACATCCCTAAGCCCTACCCTATCAATCTCGGGTCTTCGTTTGCACCCGTTCAAAAGTGGGTTTTTGAGACCCACGGCCACAGTGCTTTTGACACTGTTTTGTTGCTGCGTTGCCGCTTCTAGCACATTCATGATCTTTCAAAAATTATATTATAGCATTGTAAGTATTTTTTCCCAAAGAACTTTTGAGATTTTAAATGTATTTCTGCACTAATTCTTATTTACTGTGAATTTGTTGGTTGTGCCGGACTGAGTCCGAAGAGTAAAGGGGGGGTCGGTTGGATTGGTGGTTGAGAGAATATTTAGAGGGGAATTTAATTTTCTTTGTCGAGTGCAGTTTAATTTTTGGAGGTATTAGTTTATATTTTCTGTTATGGAGTTGTGAATGGGAAGAAATGTGCTTAGTTTGGTGTTGGTTAAATTGTTAGTAATTGTTTTGGGACTGCGAACTGTTGGAATAAGTGTGAGTTATTGGAATTTGAATTGGCATTGGTCTTGATGCTTGTATTAGACAATACTGAGATTGGTATAGAATATTTTGGGTCGAAGTGAGGGCTGTCCGGATTGTTATTTGGCTATTGGAGTTTGATTAATCTTGCTGAATTATGATCTAGAGTTTGGGTCTTGAGTTGTCTAAGATCAATTTTGTGTTGTTGGACTTTAATATTTAGTTTATATTATTTTTATGAATAGGTGACGAGACGGATAGAGACTATATACAAGTCCTAGATAATGCGCTGCAGGAGTCAGGTAAGCGGGGTTCCTATGCTGGGTTTTATACAAGTTAATAAGACTAAGGTTGATTTTATGGAAACTTGCATAATTTGTGTTGTGTTGGGAACTTGTGAAAACAAAGATCAACTTCGGTCTCTTATCTGCATTATTCATGAAATCTGTGTGAAAAAGAAAAATAAATTCTGACATGCATTGTGTAGACATGAGCTAAATTCTGTCATATGGTTTCTGAAATCTAAAATAGAGCGATATTGAGAATATGAAAAGTTGTGCATTTATTTGTTCTGGCTTTTGTGTTCAGCATGCGTAAACTGTTCTGATTCTGTTTTGGTACTCTGTATTATTTTGATATAACATCTGAAAACCTTTGGCATGGTGTACTGGTTTTCGTATCTGACTCTGTCTCTGCTCTGCTCTGTTATGTTCTGCTCTGCTCTGTTTGGGTTGGTACCAACTTCTCTGTCTCTGAGTGCACCCACTTTGGAAACAAAGTGGTTTTATTGTGGTATTTCCTGTGTGCACACTCGGGGCTCCGAGAAGAATAAAGGAAAGATTTCACCTCTGTCTCTGCCTGGTTTGGCCACCGGGGTTAGCACAACCCTACCACGGGGGTGAAACATGGTCTCTGCTCTGTTTGATGCTCTGTTTTGATCTGATGATGATATTCAGTTTATGTTATGCCAAAGTACCATGGGTTTTACTTGTCTTAAAACCATCGCTCTGTTACTTTTGAAAATATGTTCTGTTCTGCATGTTAACTCTGGAAAATATTTTGTTCTGCATGTTCTATTTTGTAAATGCTCATGTTTGCACGCTAGCATATGATTTATGCTTACTGAGTTGTTGATAACTCACCCCCTATCATTATAATATTTTTCAGATGATGTGGAGAGTCCAAATGAGGACCTGGATTAGATTGATGTTTGTGTTTAAGCTGAGGAGATGTTGGTAGAAGAAGGACTTCTGGTGTTCTGAGTTTTAATCTCTTTGAGTTTTAGTAATATATTGGGTTTCAGTAAGATTTATGAAATTATTGGTTGGGTTGTTATGACTACCGGGAGGTTATGGACCCCTTTGATTTATTATTATTGCATTAAAGATTTTGTGGAGTTGTAATGAGATTATTGAGAAGGTTTGAGATTGATTTCATTTAAGAAGTTTTTGGAGATTATTCTTCGAATGTGTTGGGAGACATGATTATGAGTGACAAGTAGTAATTTTCCAAGCCACCTGGGTTTGGGGCGTTACATTTGGTATCAGAGACAGGTTTGAATTCTGCATACTATAAACCTTGGAGGTTTAGATTTCTGTGGGTTCATAGGATGTAAAGATTTTAGTGTAGGAACTTGAGGAATTTAAGGATTATCTTGTGGATATTTAAGTTTGGGATTCTAAAGTTGTACTGGAGTTTAGAGCGATGTTGGGTTTACAATATGAGATAATAGGAGTGACTGTACGAGTTGGTTGAAGATATGGCTAAGAATGGGTAAAACCATGTGTGCAGTACCAGAAAAGTTTAAAGGTTTAATTGGAAATTATTATTATTTTTATTTAAATTGAATTTATTCGGCTTTGTTTGATTTGATTCTATTGGAATTGAAATTATGTTATTTTATTTATTAAGTTTATTTTATTTTGTTCGTTTCGTTCGAAGCTGAAAAACGGGTTAAGGATTGAGTTATGGCAGGAAGATGGTACGACTGAGAACGCTATTGTTATATTTAGCAGAGTAAGCTTGAACTTTTATCGACTTGGTGTGCTTTTATAATATCAAGGTTTGAAAGGAACGGCATGGTCTGGGTGATCTATTGGGGGAATAAGATATTTGAAGTTTTCGATTTCATGGATGTATGACACGAGGCTTTAGAATAGAAGATTGTAAGTTTAACAAACTTTAAGGATAGACTTACGGAAATTTCACCAAAAGTTTAAGGTTTTGCAGACTTTAGGAAATGATTGTTATCATTTAATGTTTTAGATTTTGAAAAGTTTGGGAGTCGATTGTTTTATTATTGGATATAAGTTCATCGATCTTACAGATTTCGGAAATTGATGTGTTAGCTTGATTTATTTTGGAGACTGATTAATAATGAGATTGGAATTTTTAATTCCGCAGGCTTGGTGTGTTAGCTTGATTTATTTTGGAGACTGATTAATCTGTGACCATTAATGGGGTTGATCGAAGTTGAGTTATTGATATTGGGATTTTCAAGGGGATTATTTCTTTGAGAATTGAAGGTGTTGGTCTAATTTGAATAATGATTATTATTAGTTCGAAGTTTTAGTGGCAGGTTTAGGATTGATCCATGTCAGATTTAAGGGTAATAGTTGGTGCAGATTCAGAAAGGAATCCTTGGTGAGTTTTGAGAGATCAAGAATTTTCTTCTACCAAATGTTGTAAGAGTTTCTGGTTAGTAGGTGTTGGACTAACTTGTACTTGATGGTGTTATGTTGTGATATAGTTAAGGATTCAAACCTTGTGTTGATCTTAAGGAATTAGTAGTGTTTGAAAATTTGATATGATACTTGTAATTAGAGATTAAACTTTTGGTGGTGCGGAATTAGGATATAATTCTTGTTGATTTTGAAGGAATAGGTCTGGATGATGGAAATGTTTATTGATGGTTAACTTTGGAAGTGGCTAATAGGCTACCAACTTGTAGAATACAATGAAGGTTTGTGAGTTTTAACATAGGAGTCGATTGAAGTTAGCGCAGATCGTGTTACAATAATAATAATAATCATTGGGATTCCTTGGATGTTGTGTTAAGGCTCTTGTGAAAAGATGAGATTTTGGATAGCATAGCCACCCTAAGAATACTGGACGTGTAGTGCCATTGGGGGACTAATACGAGTATGATGGAATTGCCTATGAAAATAGACTTGAGAGAACATTACTCATGCTTGTTGGGAGTTGTTGATGGTATGGTCTTTTCGAGCGTGTTTTGAGTTGTATCTGGTATCCTGCTTTAGCGTGATGTTTGACCTTACAAATTTCGATGACGAGATTTTTTTTAAGGGGGGAATGATGTAACACCCCGTAGTTTAGTGTATTTTTTAATTGAAAGATTTTTTTTTTGTTATTAATTTAAAATTTATTCTCTTGTCTTAAAATTGTTGAATTTTTAGTTGTGTTATTTTTATGATTTTTAGTTTACGAAAATTATTTTTGAAGTGCTTTCTCTAAATTAATTATTTTTTTATGCGTTTAAATTTCTTCTCAAATCAAATTAATTTATTATTGGGTTTAATTAATTATTTTCATGTTAATCATTGTGTTTGAAATATTTTATTTCACTAGCTGTTTAAAAACCGTTTCCTTTGGATTATTTTTGTGACCCAAGATGTGAAGATTGGACCTCATTTCTTTCTCTACATTTTTCCTTTTTCTTTTCTTTTCTTTTTTTTTCTTCTCTTTCTCCTCTCACCCGCGCGGACCTCTCTCTCTCTCTCTCTCTCTCTCTCTCTCTCACTCACGCTGTGCAACGGTTCCTCACCCAGCCCACCGCCGTCGCGCCGCCGTGCGCGACACCGCCCACCCCATCGTGCTCCCCACCGGTCGGTGACCTCCCCCTCCGATTTCCAGCCCCAGCCGCGCCGCCGTTAGCCTCCACGCACCACACGAAGCCGCGGCATTCCTTGCGCCGCTGCACCGCCGTCGCGCCACCTCCGGCCACCATCTTCCTACCACTTCATCCCCGACCTCTTGGCAACCCAATGGACCCAACCCCAGCTCCGATCCGTAACCGGTGAAGCCCCACCAAGTCCATCTCCGATTTCGACTTTTTGGCCTTAAAACCGCCCCTTGCGCCGCCACCCACGGCCAACCACCACCACCATTAGCTTCACCGACATCCCTAAGCCCTACCCTATCAATCTCGGGTCTTCGTTTGCACCCGTTCAAAAGTGGGTTTTTGAGACCCACGGCCACAGTGCTTTTGACACTGTTTTGTTCCTGCGTTGCCGCTTCTAGCACATTCATGATCTTTCAAAAATTATATTATACATTGTAAGTATTTTTTCTCAAAGAACTTTTGAGATTTTAAATGTATTTCTGCACTAATTCTTATTTACTGTGAATTTGTTGGTTGTACCGGACTGAGTCCGAAGAGTAAAGGGGGGGTCGGTTGGATTGGTGGTTGAGAGAATATTTAGAGGGGAATTTAATTTTCTTTGTCGAGTGCAGTTTAATTTTTGGAGGTATTAGTTTATATTTTCTGTTGTGGAGTTGTGAATGGGAAGAAATGTACTTAGTTTGGTGTTGGTTAAATTGTTAGTAATTGTTTAGGGACTGTGAACTGTTGGAATAAGTGTGAGTTATTGGAATTTGAATTGGCATTGGTCTTGATGCTTGTATTAGACAATACTGAGATTGGTATAGAATATTTTGGGTCGAAGTGAGGGCTGTCCGGATTGTTATTTGGCTGTTGGAGTTTGATTAATCTTGCTGAATTATGATCTAGAGTTTGGGTCTTGAGTTGTCTAAGATCAATTTTGTGTTGTTGGACTTTAATATTTAGTTTATATTATTTTTATGAATATGTGACGAGACGGATAGAGACTGTATACAAGTCCTAGATAATACGCTGCAGGAGTCAGGTAAGCGGGGTTCCTATGCTAGGTTTTATACAAGTTAATAAGACTGAGGTTGATTTTATGGAAACTTGCATAATTTGTGTTGTGTTGGGAACTTGTGAAAACAAAGATCAACCTCGGTCTCTTATCTGCATTATTCATGAAATCTGTGTGAAAAAGGAAAATATATTCTAACATGCATTGTGTAGACATGAGCTAAATTCTGTCATATGGTTTCTGAAATCTGAAAAAGTGCGATATTGAGAATATGAAAAGTTGTGCATTTATTTGTTCTGGCTTTTGTGTTCAGCGTGCGTAAACTGTTCTGATTCTGTTTTGGTACTCTGTATTATTTTGATATAACATCTGAAAACCTTTGGCATGGTGTACTGGTTTTCGTATCTGACTCTGTCTCTGCTTTGCTCTGCTCTGTTATGCTCTGCTCTGTTTGGGTTGGTACCAACTTCTCTGTCTCTGAGTGCACCCACCTTGGAAACAAAGTGATTTTATTGTGGTATTTCCTGTGTGCACACTCGGGGCTCCGAGAAGAATAAAGGAAAGATTTCACCTCTGTCTCTGCCTGGTTTGGCCACCGGGGTTAGCACAACCCTACCACGGGGGTGAAACATGGTCTCTGCTCTGTTTGATGCTCTGTTTTGATCTGATAATGATACTCAGTTTATGTTATGCCAAAGTACCATGGGTTTTACTTGTCTAAAAACCATCGCTCTGTTACTTTTGAAAATATGTTCTGTTCTGCATGTTAACTCTGGAAAATATTTTGTTCTGCATGTTCTACTTTGTAAATGCTCATGTTTGCACGCTAGCATATGATTTCTGCTTACTGAGTTGTTGATAACTCACCCCCTATCATTATAATATTTTTCAGATGATGTGGAGAGTCCAAATGAGGACCTGGATTAGATTGCTGTTTGTGTTTAAGCTGAGGAGATGTTGGTAGAAGAAGGACTTCTGGTGTTCTGAGTTTTAATCTCTTTGAGTTTTAGTAATATATTGGGTTTCAGTAAGATTTATGAAATTATTGGTTGGGTTGTTATGACTACCGGGAGGTTATGGACCCCTTTGATTTATTATTATTGCATTAAAGATTTTGTGGAGTTATAATGAGATTATTGAAAAGGTTTGACATTGATTTCATTTAAGAAGTTTTTGGAGATTATTCTTCGAATGTGTTGGGAGAAATGATTATGAGTGACAAGTAGTAATTCTCCAAGCCACCCTGGTTTGGGGCGTTACAAATCGTGCCAATATGTGTCACTTGAGTATGAGACCCATTAGGTAATTTCACAGAAATATTGTCAAAGATTTTATGGAATAAAAAAGAGATAGAGAAGTACCAATCATATGATCAGTTGCTCCAGAATCAAAGATTCAAGATTGGGGTTGAACGATATATGAATTGATATTGGAAAAAATTGAGGAGGCAGTAATAGAAATACCTGAGAATGAAGGAGCAGATGAAGTCGACGGACTTTAAGAAACCATAGTGTTATGAAACCATGAAAGAACGACAATATTGCACCAGACCCACGCATTGTACATCGGATCTGAGTTGGCAGGTGGTGGCAGAGCACCTTCAACAAAACAGAGTTTACTTTTTGACAATGAGTGCCATAACTGGGAAACTGGGAATCTGGTGCAATTGTAACAACATATATTGAATGCATTCATGCAATACATTTGAGTTACATTACTTGGCTTTAGTTTTGCAAATTATAAGATTATGAAGCCATGCCGTACAGTACGTAGTACTATTACTGGGGTTACACTACTCGATCAGGTTCAGTTATGCGGTACTTGCTTAAGAGAGCATACAGTTTGTATGAGAGTGAGCACCAGCAAAGTGACAGCAGCTACGGTAGAAAATGTTCTCCAAGGAGTGCTGAAATAATCTCGTTTAAAGGTAGCCTTCCAAGCATGCCAAGGCACCTTGTAGAATGCATTCAAGTTTTCAGCCAGGCGAATGTAACTTCTGTTCATGTTTGTCAGAAACAAATGCGGGCAGAGATTGTTGAAGAAGGCAGTCGCTGCATTGTTTTCGCCTACCCAATTAACCAAGATTCCCTGTTCGATGAGTAAATCCTCATCTTTGGTAGTCCTGAGAAGGAAACTCATTAGAACTATGTAATCACCAACATGTGCATTATCTGGATAGTGACACAACTCAAAGGCTGTGACATTCCATAAAGTGGGCTCCATGTTGGTATCTAATCCCAAATATGGAATTTCCAAGGCTCCGTTTTTGAATTGCAAGTCAACTAAGCTCTTGTTGTAGCTTACTTTAAACTCCACTCCGGCCTCATTCAGTTGGCTCGCACTATACAATTGTTGAACAATACCATCTTTATCTCTTACCAATTGGGCTTTAGATGAAGGTAAAAGAAGTGTTCTGACCAAATCAACAAAGTGCTTTATTTCCAAATCATCACGGGGCGTTGATCCTTGAATGTTGTGTCTCCTAAAGAAATCAACGGAGAGCCTAGTGAAGGAACTAGGGACGTTAAGACGACCTAATGCTGATGCATTAATGTTGAATAATTTATCCATAACAAAGAAAGGAAGTTGATTTTCAAGTAATCCGAAGTCCGTTTTTATAGTATCTGTCAGCCATGGCTTCAATAATACTCTGTCTTCAGGTGACCATAGCATGCCCGACTCGCTGATGAAATATTCAATAACGAAGCATGCATCCAACAATATTAGTTTCACAAACTCGTCACTGCTAAGATGGATAGTTTCTGCATAACAACGACGAACGTTTCCTTCCAAACTCTTTATTGTGTCTACTAAATCCTCCACATTACAGTTGGAGTGTTGCAGAAATCTCTCCAAACATCTCATTTTAAACTTCTCCATGATTTTCAATCCTTCTTTGCTATGGTGAAAAGGCCCTATTGATACAACCAGAGGAGTGAACGACTCTTCTTTCATTTTCCGAAAGTAATCTGGAACCCTGTAGATACAACAATCAGTTGATAAGGGTGGCTCCAAGTCTCCTAAATTTTCTTTGATGTTAATCACTAACTCTCTATGTCGATCTCCCTTTGTAATTGAATCGATTGCCTCCCCTTCAATTCTCTCAATCGCTAAATAATCTTCCATCTATCAAGCAGCCCCAGACTTCCAACCACAAACAAATGGAGTCCCTGTGTAAACCTGCATGCATTGATGCGTGGAATTAACTATATTTATTAAATAATACTCCATGGAGTAATGCTATACTCTATACTACCATCCTATTTTTATTTCATTAAATAAAAGATCATCTAATGATGATAAATGTGTCACATCTTATATAGTAGGAAGTGAGTAAGATGTTAGTGTGTTGTATAAAATTTTCCAATTTAATAACCTATTGTCTACTCTCCTTTGTTTCTATGTCAATGATGAAAATCATCACAAACTTTGCTTAGTGAATTAGGGACAAATCAGAATTGTACAACTATTGCGTAATCATTTTGAAAAAAATGAATAAAACATGGGATCTATATGAAAAAATTAGTTTTTTAATCGTAGACTCTATTCTTTTTTAAAGCGATTACGTGACATTTACGTACTTCATAATTGTATGTAGAATTATTTTTATTTATATAGTATGCCCAAGTAAAAAGGGCATGAAACACTAATGACTTTACATAAAAATTAGTAACTTAATTAAATATATTATTTTCTATTCAGTAGTTATCATTTAATTCTCATTTAAATTAAGAGAAAATTATATTTCTAATCATGAATTGTGCAACTGCCACGTAATCGTTTTGAAAAAAATTAATTTTTTAATATTAGACTCCACTACTATTTTTCAAAGTGATTACGCATCGTTTAGGTATTTCACGGTTGTATGTAAAATTACTCTTAAATTAAAGAGAAGATATTTATAACTGTGAATTGTACAACTGCCGCTTAATCGTTTTAAAAAAAAGTGAATAAAACATGGGATCCACATAAAAAAATTAATTTTTTAATAGTGGACCTCACTTTTCTTCAAAGTGATTACGTGGCGTTTACGCACTTTATAATTATATGTAAAATTACTCTAAATTAAAAATTACTCTAAATTAAAAAGGGATAGCTGATGATAGCCAGTTTCGTAGGTGCAGAATTGAAAATACCATGTATTGAAAATTATAGTACTAGCTACGCTCCCAAGCGAGCGATGCACCGAGAAAAATTGTTAAGCTTTCGTTCACTCCAACAGAAAAGCCTTTTTGATCGAGACGAAAAATTTCATCCCGAAAATGTTTTTGGGACCAAAAAAATAGAAATCTCAGTTTAAATTGAATCAATGATTATGGACAAGTTTAAATTGGAAATCTCAGTTCAAATAGAAAAATATAAGAAAATATATATTTTTCACTTCTGAAATCATATTTAAATTAATTTAAAATATAAATTGATTGACTAACTCTAAATAAACTTACAATGACAAACACAAATAGTTTTGATAAGAATATGATTCACATATTTGACCTCAAATATCCTTGTTTGTTTTTTAATTTTAAATATGCCTAGCTGTTCGTAAAAATGATAAATCCTTATGTTTTAACTAATTATACGGTAAAGATAGTGGTAGTACTTTCTGCATAGTCTCTATGGGTGTTACCAATCCGGTTTGGTCCGGTTTTGAACATATTTTATAACCGAATCGGTATATATTGATTTTGAGATTTTAATAATCAATACCGTACCGATTATATCTTAAACCAGTACTTCCGATTTTTCCGGTTTCGATATAATATTAATAGTTATATAGTTAGTATAACTATACTATAGTGATATATAGTGGATTACTAATAGTACGAGTATTAGTAATATATATATATATATTAATATATAATAGTATCATATTGTGATATGGTATTTGATTATATATGTTAGTGATAATATGATGGTTACATATCCATTTTATATGAGTGTTTATGATCAAATGTATAGAAATGTATTTCTCAAAAAGAGTATATATTATAATTTATCAATAGGATTTTAAAATTTAATGTTATATTAATTAGCAATTTAGTATATAATAAAAAATTGTTCTATATATAATTATATATATTACATATAAAAATTATATAAAAACTATTTTATATAATATAAAAAATTAGAATATATATATGAACTGGTCTGGTGTTAGAAAAAGGAAAATTAAGAATCGGACTAATTTCAACCGGTCTTGAGAAAAATGAAACCGCTACCAGACCGAATCGGTATGGTCCGGTTCACCTTTTTTTTTTCACTCCTAATAGTCTCAAATTTAATATAAAATACTTATTTTTCTTCCTATTTTGCTGATCTTTAAATAAATGGAGTAAAAGATAAATAGTTCATATTTTAATTTTGATATATGTCATTCTTACTAAACACGAGGATGAAATGAAATTTTTTTTAGTTTTGTAAGACTTTCGTACATGAAAAATAAAGGCCGCCTTTAAAATAAAATCCAAAATAAAATAAAAAAACACGATTTTGAGTCAGGTAGAATTACCTAAATCTACTAATTAGACTACTGAATTCAATTTAAATTTTTACCAATTAATTGGTCCAATTCAATTTGAATTTTGAATCAGTCTAAATTGAACAATTTTTTTCTTTTTAAAAAAAAAAACTACAGTTGAGATAGTGCATGATCTGTCATGGGTGCCTCGCAGAGGTCTTGAAGTGGTGCAAACTAGAGAAGCTATGGAGGGAAGTCTGTTATGAAGTCATTAGGAAGTCAGTTGCGACAGTTTTAACCATCGGGTGGAATCAAAAGAAGGAAAGGGTTTAATGAAACAAATTGTTTAGTCTTCAAAGAAGTGTTTGCCGTTTATTTTCTTAGAAGCTGCATTTAGAGCCTTTAATGAAACATTGCGTTTCATGATGTAAATAGATAGCTGCGTTTTACATTTGTATTCTTGCGTTTTACTACATACAATTGTTTCAGAAAGTTAGTTAGCCATCTTCTTCTATAAAAGCAGAGGTAAGAATAATGATTTGGTGTGAATGATCTTGAACGCCTGTTTTGGGAGATTGAGAATTCCTCGAAAATTCTCTACAAGGTTTATTAATGAAATCTTGTTCAATCAGTTCTTGTGTGGAGTGTTTCTGAGTGTTGCATGAATAGTTCTTGGTTACTTGTTCTGATAGTGCAGCAAGTTGAACCTTACAAGTGGTATCGGCAGTGGTCGGTCCTACAATGGCATAAGGCACGAGAGGTTCGGTGAAAGGTCAGCAAGAAGGTTTGCAAAAGCAGCAAGAAATGGTTTAGAAGCAATTGAAGCAGTATCAGCAGGCATTCAATGGTATTTTAGAAAGGTTAGATCTACTTACTGACATGTTACCTTCTGTTGTTGAATCTAATCATGTTAATAATCATGAAGCTCATGGGGGGAATGGTGACGATAGAAGTGCAGTTCGTAGAGGGTGGCGTTTGGATTTTCCACGTTTTAATGGCACTAATCCTAATGGGTGGGTTTTTAAAGCCACTCAGTATTTCGACTACCATCAAACACCATTTCATCAGAAATTGTTAGTGGCTCCTTATCATATGGAAGGGGAGACGTTGATATGGTACCAAGAAGGGTTGGATTCTGGCCAATTTAATTTGTGGGAGTCCTTGATCTTGGCTTTGCAAGTGAGGCTTGGGCCGTCAGCATATGATAACCCATTGGAGGCTTTGATGAAATTGATGCAGACTTCTTCTGTCACTTTCTACAAGTCACAGTTTGAAGCTTTGTCTAATCGATTAAAAGGACTATCTGAAAAACATAAACTTAGTTGTTTTCTAAGTAGGTTAAAAGATGAAGTCAGATTACCAGTTAAAATGTTTAATCCTGTCAATCTTGGGGCTGCTTTTGGATTGGCAAAGATCCAAGAGGAGTATGTTTTATTCTCGAGAAGGCCTTGGAAGTATAATCTGAATCTTGGTGAGAAAGGGGTTGTTGATAATGCAGGAGAAGTTTCTAATAGAGGGCCAAGGAATCAGGTTCTAGCTAAGAGGGTTACTTCTTTACAAATGGATAAAAAAGAAAAAATGGGCTTTGTTACCAATGTGATGAGAAATGAAACCCCAATCATATTTGTAAAAATCTAAATGTTTATTTGTTGCATGTGGATAGTAGTGTAGAGAAGGAAGAAAAACAAGTGGATGGGGAGTTGGTACCAAAAGTGAATTCAGTTCTTGAAAAAGAGTCTGAAGAGCTTGAGGTTTCTATTAATGCTATTTCTGGTTGTACTAACAGTAATGCAATGAAGTTCATTTTCTGTTGAAATCTTGGTAGATTCAGAAAGTACTCATAACTTCTTGGATCCATTGGTGGTTGAGGCAGCAAAGTTGAAAGTAGTCAAAGATGTTGGTCTTCAAGTGAAGGTGGCTAATGGTGCTAAAATACTTAGCCAAGGCAGATGATGTATTAAAATTGGGGGGTTGTGATATTGTATTGGGTGTTCAATGGTTGAAGACATTGGGGGCTATTCATTGGGATTTTACCAATATGACCATGCAATTTGTGGTGAATGGTAAAAAGCTTTCATTGTAAAGCTTAACTTCTGATTCAGTTGCAGTACAACCTGGATTGAATATGTTGAAATCCTCTTTTGTGAGGCAGCAAGGGTGGTTGTTGCAGATAATGGCTTTGGAAACTTGTGTTGTTAAGGAGCAATTGCAAAGTGAAGTTGAAGAGTTATTGGGCCAGTTTAAAGATGTATTTGAAGAACCAATGGGTTTACCCGCACCTAGAGAATTTGATCACAAGATTTTATTGAAGGAGGGTGCTCAGCCAGTTTCAGTGAGGCCTTATCGTTATGCTCATTATCAGAAATCTAAGATTGAAAAGATAGTGAAAGATTTGCTCAGTAATGGGGTTATAAGGCCTAGCCAAAGTCCATTTTCTTCACCTGTGTTGTTGGTGAAAAAAGCTGATGGCAGTTGGAGAATGTGCATTGACTACCGAGCCTTTAACAATGAAACCATCAAAGACAAGTTTCCTATACTTGTCATTGATGAGATTCTTGATGAACTTTATGGAGCTAAGATTTTTTCCAAACTTGACCTAAGGTCAGGGTATCATCAAATAAGGGTGAAAGAAGGTGATATTTCAAAAACTGCATTTAGAACTCATGAGGACCATTATGAATTCTTGGTAACGCCATTTTTGGGCTTACCAATGCACTTGCTACATTTCAAGAATTAATGAACCATATCTTCAAGCCTTTTCTTAGAAGGTTTGTTTTGGTATTTTTCGATGATATCTTGGTTTATAACCAAGATTTTTCTCAGCATTTGGAATACCTAGAGGCAGTATTGACTATTTTACAGCAACACACTTTATTTGCTAAGAAATCTAAGTGTAGATTAGCAATGCCTGAAATTCACTATTTGGGCCATATAATCTCGGGGGATGGAGTTAAAGCAGATCCAGCCAAGATTTCTTCCATAATTGATTGGCCAATTCCAAAAACAGTGAAGACATTGAGGGGATTTTTGGGCCTTACTGGTTACTACAGGGAATTCATCAAGCACTATGGCTCAATTGCTTCACCACTTACTGAGTTGTTGAAGAAAAACTCTTTTTCTTGGAATAAAGAAGCTGAAGCAGCTTTTATCCAGTTGGAGAATGCAGTATCCAAACCTCCTGTATTAAGACTTCCAGACTTTTCAAAGGAGTTTACCATTGAGTGTGATCCCTCAAGGGTGGGGCTGGGTGCTGTCTTGATGCAGGAAGACTAGCCAATACCCTTCTTCAGCAAAGCTTTAAAAGGCAAGGCTTTGTTACTTTCAACATATGAGAAAGAACTTTTGGCATTGGTTTGTGCAGTGGCAGGATGGAGACCATACCTCCTTGGTCAAGTTTTTAGAATCAAAATTGACCAACAGGCATTGAAACACTTGTTAGAACAAAAGGCAGCAACTGAAGCTTAGCTGAAGTGGATTTCCAAACTTATGGGATGTGATTTCAGGATTGAATATAAGAAGGGTAGGGACAACAAAGCAGCATATGCTCTTTCAAGGAAAATGATAGAGGAGACAGCTACATTAGCTCTCATATCTTTTCCTACTCCTATTTGGGTGGATGAGCTTCAGCAAAGTTATGTTCTTTCTGATGATCTCTGTAGTATTAGCACTGCTTTACAGCAAGGCAATCCAGTTTCTAAAGATTACTCTATGCAGCAAGGCATTTTGTTGAGGAAAGGTAAGCTGGTTATAGTACCTTCTTCCACCTTTCAACAAAAGATTTTATAATATATCCATCATAACCCAGAAGCAGGTCATGTTGGGTATCATAAAACACTACAAAAGGCACAGATGGACTTTTATTGGCCTAGTATGAGAAGGGATATTAGAAGATTAGTTAAGGAGTGTCAGACTTGCCAAATGAATAAGCATGAAACAACCCATCCAACAGGACTGTTGCAGCCATTACCAATTCCTCAGACTCCTTGGCTGGATATTGTAATGGATTTGATTGAAGGTCTTCCATGTTCCGATGGAATGACTGTTATCCTCATTGTAGTTGATAGATTGACCAAGTTGGTCACTTTTTTGCTATGGCACACCCTTAGAGCTAGCAAGGTAGCCGAGGTGTTTTTTGCCAGAGTTTTTAAGCTTCATGGGTTGCCTAAAACCATAGTATCTGATCGTGATTTGGTCTTTACTAGCAAATTTTGGAGGCAGTTATTTGAGATGCAAGGAACTAATTTAGCCTTCACTTCAGCATATCACCCCAAATCTAATGGCCAAGCAGAAGCTTTGAATAAGTGTGTTGAAGGCTATTTGAGATCATACATTGGCACCAAGCCAAATAATCGGAGTGCTTGGTTACCAATGACAGAGTGGTGTTATAACACTACCATGCATTCATCTATTGGTATGACTCCATTTCAAGCACTTTATGGCATCTGCCCTCCTAAGCTGTTGACATATGTTCTAGGTACTATTGCTAATGCTGCAGTAGATCAGCAGCTTAAGTCTCGAGATGATGTACTTTCTCTTTTAAAGGAGAATTTGGAAAAGGCACAAAGTAAAATGAAATGGTATGCTGATAAGAAGATGACCGAAAGAGTCCTTGAAGTGGGAGATTGGGTGTTCCTTAAACTACAGCCTTATCAACAAAAATCAGTAGCATTGAGACGAAATATGAAATTGGCCCCACGATTTTATGGTCCCTTTCAGATTGTTGAAAAGATTGGTCAAGTGGCATATAAATTGAATTTACCATCTTCAGCAAGAATACATCCTGTTTTCCATGTATCTTACTTGAAAAAGAAACTTGGAGATCAAATTTCTCCATTATCTACTTTACCTCCTGTTGACAGTGAAGGGAATGTGCAACATGAACCTGAACTTATTTTAGAAAGAAGAATGAGGAAGGTGGGGAATCGGGCTTAAACTGAGGTATTGATTAAGTGGGTTAGGGCTTCTATTGAGGATAGTTCTCGAGAGCTGCTGTGGAAACTCAGATCTCTGTATCCTCACTTGGTAGGAACTGTCTTGCAATGATTGTCACGGGTGGCTTGTGGGCAAGGCCTTGAAGTGGTGGAGATTGTCACGAGTGCCTGGCAGAGGCTTTAAAGTGGTGCAGACCAGAGAAGCTATGGAGGGAAGTCTGTTATGAAGTCGTTAGGAAGTCAGTTGCGATGGTTTTAACCATCAGGTGGAATCAAAAGAAGGAAAGGGTTTAATGAAACAAATCGTTTAGTCTTTAGAGAAGTGTTTGCGTTTTATTTTCTTAGAAGCTGCGTTTAGAGCCTTTAATGAAACGTTGCGTTTCTTGTTGTAAATAGATAACTGCATTTTACATTTGTATTCTTGCATTTTACTACATATGATTGTTTTAGAAAGTTAGTTAGCCATCTGCTTCTATAAAAGCAGAGGTAAGAATAATGATTTGGTATGAATGATCTTAAAAGTCTGTTTTGGGAGGTTGAGAATTCCTCAAAAATTCTTTACAAGGTTTACTAATGTAATCTTGTTCAGTCAATTCTTGTGTGAAGTGTTTTTGAGTGTTGCATGAATAGTTCTTGGTTACTTATTCTGACAGTGCAGTAAGTTGAACCTTACATGATCCTTCAACTTTCTCCACTACAAACTTCAAATAATTTATTTGAAAAGGAGTATAGAGTGATAATTATATATATATATATATATATATATATGTTTACTTTGATTGTTTAATTGCCGTAGACCGATACATCAGCCTGGGATTAATTGCGAGTGTATTTTGAAAAAGAAAAATTATATTCATCCTCTTTATATTATACACTATACATAATTTTTTATTTTTTATTTTTTTCTCTTATTAAATATGTGATGTATAGATAATGAGTAGAATAACTCAATTAGTTTAATAATAATAAAACCAATATTTTTTTAAAAAAAAGTGTCGTGTGTAATATCTAAGAATGATAACTAGTAAAATTCTTTGAAAAACCAGTGCTTCTATCTCAGACAAAACTTAGACGGGTAAATATGTGTTTTTTAATTTTGCTGGACTATTTAAAAATATTGTCAAACAATAAACAATTCAAAAAAAAAATAATAATAATCTAACACAATAATTTGGTCACAAAATAGAAACTAGAGCATGTTAAAAATCTAAAATGACTTCGAGTGTAAGACCCGTTTAAATAATAAAAATATTTTATCTTATCTAATCATTATAATTTTTACAAATTTTGATATAAAACATAATTATGAACAAATCAATTTTTTCAAATCTCAGAATAATAATAATATTATTAAAAATCTTCTACTAATATTTTATTTAATTTTTAACTTTTATCTAAAAACATTTCATTTCAATTCATTATTCAAACAGCACGTTAAGACTCTGATGGAATTCTCGGACTCGAAGTAGTACTGCATACGAAAAGAAAATGAGAGAGATTAGTGGACCTGGTACGAACGAGACAGTCAAGAGTTGTGCACCACTCCGATCTCTTTGGTACTTAAGCTTTCTCCGGTGCCGGTGATGATGATCGCGAAATATTGCTCATTTCCGGCTGCTCTTCACTCTCAGATCTCGCGCACAGATTTTTCCTTCCTCTTGGTGTGAGCGTTGAAGCATCGTCGCTTAAATAGCCAATTTCATTGCACTTGCACGCCCCAGGTCAACTATCAAGAGCCAATGAGGGTTTGTTTCATTTTTCTTTCACTATTTTACCAATTTACTTCAACCCAAAATAAGTTTTCTTATATTCCTTTATTGAAAAAAATTGTCACTCAGACTGTCATGTGTATTAAATTAGATTCCTTAAAATTTTATTTTAAAGTCTCTCTCTTTAAACAACTTAGGATGTTTCAAAGATGAGATAAGATGAAAAATATGCAAGTAACAATAAAATAATTTGAGTTAAGTATTTTATTAGATTTTAAAAAATAAGAGTGAAAAAGTTGAATAAAAATATTATTTTCATTTTGAAATTTGAAAAGTTAAATTATTTTTTATATTTTGTTTGGAGATATAGGAAAGTTGTAATGATTACGTAATGATTAGATGAAAAAATTAAGATTTGAAATTGAAAAGTGTTTATATTTTAGTGATGTTTAGGAGAGAAATGAGATGAGATGATATGAGATCAACTATATTCCCAAACAATAGATAGGTTTGAATAGTGAGTTAAGATGAGATGAGTTGAGATGAAAGTTGAATAAAATATTATTAGAATATTATTTTTTAATATTATTATTATTATGAGATTTGAAAAAGTTGAATTGTTTATTATATTTTATATGAAAATTTGATAAAATTATAATGATTAGATGATATGAGATAAAATGAAATGAAATGTTTTTTGTATCTAAACCTAGCTACTTGTTTATACATTTAAATTTAGGGATCTCTTTATCTATCGAAAATAAAAATTTAATTTTGAGAACTTCAAGTGTTATTGAGTTTTGGTGGAGTATAACATCGCATATAGAGAACATGGAATTAAAGTCCATAGAAGAAAAGGTCAAGGCAAAAATAGACAATACACATTAGTTGGTTCTCAGCCCTGCCAACAGCCATGAAAACATTGTGTTGGAACTCCCGTGGGCTTGGGAACCCATAGATAATTCTTGCTTTGCGTGATTTGATCACGAGAGAAGATTCCGCGATGGTGTTTCTTCAGGAGACAAAGCTGAAGACTCGTACCATGGAATTTTGTAAGTACAAACTAGGCTTTACATCTTGTTTTACTGTTGATTGTGTAGGGAAGAGTGGGGGATTGGCGTTGCTTTGGAAAGGGGATTTATTGGTCTGTTTAAAATCTTTTTCCAACAGTCACATTGATGTCATTGTTAAGGAAGTTGATGCTTGTGAATGGAGGTTTACGGGTATATATGGGAGTCCTCATACTACAAGTAGATTTGTCACATGGGATCTAATTCGTAATTTAAGCTCTCATGATGATAGACCTTTGATGTTAGGGGGGATTTCAATGAAATTCTGCAATTGAGTGAGAAGAGGGGAGGAAGATTAAGGCCAGAGAGTCAAATGGAGGCATTTAGGGAAGTGATGTCTGACTATTCTTTGTGTGACTTAGGTTTTCATGGACCTAAGTATACTTGGTCGAATGGGAGGTTTGGTGTTGGAGCAATTAGTGAGAGATTTGATCGTTTCTTAGTTAGTAGTAGTTTCATTGGTTTATTTCCTCAAGGGGTGGTGAAGCATGGTGTGGTTGCACATTCACACCATTTACCTATTTGGTTTGAATCTGAGGGCTCGTTTATGGGGAGAAGAAAAAAAAAACAATTTAGGTTCGAAGCAATGTGGGTAGGAGAGAAAAAATGTGCTGATATTATTAGAATGTTTGGAAGACTAAAAATGGGTATGGAAGTCATAATATGGAGGGAGTAATGAGACTCATTAAAAGGTGTGGTGAGCAGCTGGCTGTATGGAACAAAACATCTTTTGGACATGTAAAAAAAAAAAAGATTGATGCAGCTAGACAAAACCTTGAGAATATGCCTGCTAAAGATGGTAATCAATCTGACCCAGTGGGTTTACCTAAAGCTAGAGAGGATGTGCAAATGTGGCTTGAAAGGGAGGAAGTGATGTGGCGACAACGTTCTCGATTGTAATGGTTACATGAAGGGGATCAAAACACATATTTCTTTCACTCAAAAGCTAATATGCGAAGGAAGAGAAACTGGATAAAAGGTCTAAGAAATGAACAAGGTGAATGGCTAGAAGGAACACAAAGGAATGATCTGATTGTTGGTTTTTTCTAGCAATTCTTTTTTACATCTGGGCAGATTGGGCAGAATGGCGTTTTAGATTGTGTGGAGAGGAGAATAACAGCATATATGAACCAGCAGCTCACTAAACCTTATGTAGCCGAGGAGGTGAAGATGGCCCTTCAACAAATGCACCCAACAAAGGCTCCCGGACTTGACGGTATGTCTCCACTCTTCTTCCATAAATATTGGCATATTGTTGGAAATTCTGTAACTCAAGCTGTGTTGCATTCTCTAAACTCAGGAAGGATTCCAAAAGATCTTAATCATACTTTAATTAGCTTAATCCCAAAAAAGAAGACTTGTGAGTTGGTTCTGATTTCTGACTCATAAGCCTTTGTAAGATTGTGTATAAGCTAGTTGCAAAAGTCATTGTTAATAGGCTGAAAAGCTTGTTGCCTGATATTATATCTGAGTCATAGTGTGCTTTTGTGGGGGGTAGGTTAATTATTGATAATGTATTGGTGGCTCATGAGTTGGTACGTTATCCGAGGCATAAAAGAATTGGTCAAAAGGGTTATATGTCTCTCAAATTGGATATAAGTAAAGTATATGATAGGGTGGAATGTGGGATTTACAAAAGATTATGTTGAAGCTGGGGTTTGCTGTTTCTTTTGTAAATTTGGTTATGGAATGTGTAAAAAAAGTTTCGTTTTCCATTTTGGTGAATGGTGAGGCTCTAGGGAATATCACTCCTACTAGAGGCATTAGGCAAGGAGACCCTTTATCCCCTTACCTATTCCTCTTTTGCACTGAGGGACTTACTACCTTGCTGAAAGATGCTGAGAGGAGAAATGTAGTGAGAGGCATAAAAGTTTGTAGAGGAGCTCCAAGTGTAAATCATCTCCTCTTTGCGGATGATAGTCTTATTTCTGCAAAGCTAATATCCAAACAACTTCACACATTCAGATTTTGCTAGATCAATATGAGGTAGCCTCTAGTCAGATTGTGAATAAAACAAAGATTGCTATAGTGTTTTCCAAAAATGTTATTGAGCTGAGACAGAGAGAGCTTCTTGTTTTGTGGGGTGTTAGAACTTTTCAGCAATATGATAAATATCTAGGTTTGCCTAACCTAGTGGGGAGATCGAAAACTAGAGCTTTTGAGAATATTAAAAGGAAAGTTTGGATTAAATTGCAAAGTTGGAAAGGAAAATTATTATCTCAAGGAGGGTGAGAAGTCCTTATTAAAGCAGTAGCATTATCAATCTCTACTTATGCAATTAGTTGTTTCAAATTACCTGTAGGGTTGTGTAAAGATTTGGAGAAGATGATGGCTAGATTCTGGTGGGGGCAAAAGAAAGAGGAGATATTTAGTCAACGATAGTAATAGATCTTATATAAATCAAGTGGTCATAAACAGCAAACATAATAACATGCAATACTAATAGATCGACAAGCGATATTAGACTAACCAGTAACCACCTCAATAATAACATGACACGTGATAGTAGACTAACCATCTCACGCACGTAGTAGTGGAACCAGTAATTTTTCTTAAGAATGCCAACTTTTTTACTGTATGAGATGTTTATGTAAAATGAAAAAATATTACAAAATCATAATACATAATTGTATATAAGACCAAATCTCTATAATTTGCCAAATAACGTAGAAATAATTCTAAAAACATAACTTAATGTTTGTTTCATATCTTTGATGACAATATTTCATAGAATAATACTCATCCATTATTATTCTTGTAAATATGAAATATTTAGAAATTGTTTTCTTCATAAAAACTATTAACTGAATTTTTAGAATGTCACATTTCATCCTAGTATCTAAGCTAGTTTATCAAATTTCATGTAAAATCTATCTATTTTAGTGTTATTTAAAGCATAAAATGCTACAATTGAGACCTAAAACAAACTTATGCTTGCTCAATGAAGTTTAGAAGATAAAACCTCTCCATTATTTTTCATATAAATCATCAATCTTAAATGCGTTTTTTTTTTTTTGGTATTTTCACCTTTGATTCTATATTAAGAAACTTAATATTATATAATAACAAATTTTGGAGTCCATGTTAATAATTTATTATTTCTCCTAGTCTTAGTTTTAATTTAACTTAGTGGGGCCACATCCTTAAAAATGGATAATATATGGTGTAACACTCATTCCCAAGGGTTAGGAGTGTCACGTACTTTTATAAAATATAAACCAGCAATAGATCTCATGTTTAATAACATGACACTAGTATTTATTTCATAAATAAGGATTGTCTAATAAAATGTCTTCCAAAAATATTAAATGAATAAACTGAATAAAATTTGTGTCATAATAGTAATTTTATTTTAGGAAGTCTGAAATTAAATCAACTGCTCTTTCTAATCCTGGCCTACCTGCTCGTGTTCGTCATCCTCACCTGGTGGTTAAAAACATGAAATAAACTAAAATGAGTCAAAGACTCAGTAAAAAATCCATCACAACGTAAATGTAATAAATATAAGATTCTCATAAGAATTTCCATGCCGAGAACTTAAATAATGATTGTTCATCATGATACTTATGCTATGCATGATTGATTTATCTGAATCAACTGATTGATCTGACTGGCCAACATACTTAACCTTGTGTGTGAGGTTGTGCATCGGCCCCACGTCTCGCAGTTGTAAGGGGAGTCGCTGATAATATTTTGGCATACTATGGTCGACCAAGCTTGAGTCCATGACTTGCACATCCACCCTGAAACTGTATTAGTACCATACATCTGAAAGGCCATTTGATTTATTGATTAATTGATCTAATCTTATCTTGCACTTGAACTTAAGATAGCTTATATGTCTTATGCGACGTGAGGTGCATGATATACATACTGATATAAATAACTGTAAATTTCTAAATCTGAACATAATGCTGAATGACATAATCGTGTGGTATGATTAGTGACATTCTTGCATATGACATGAGTGGTACATAAAAAGTGGCTATCAAAGAATTGACTGTAATAATAATTTATATAAGCTGAACTATGACGATCCTAATTTGTGATCAAATTATTTATCTCGTGGTGTTACTTCCTGAATTTCCTTTATAGCTCGTTATCAATACGAAGTATGAATTATTACTAACGTTTCTAGAAAAACGTGTCATAATATTTTACTAAATTAATACATATCATGGAGAATATTTTAATACATACTATGTTTCATACAAAAACATTAAATACTAATATCATAAAACTAATAAAATACTAATAACATATTTCACTTTAAAATTATAATTTAGTAAATAATTAAGCTATATTCAACGAGTCCTAGAGACCTAAATTCTTAAAATAGATTTTACTTTTCTTATAATTAACATAATTATTCAATTTTATAAGAAATCTAATAAATACTAATATCATATTAAATATTCTAAACATATTTCTTTATTTTCAATTCAGAACTTAGTAACATAATTATGGAAAAATCTATCAAAATAAAAAATAGGATTTCGTTTAATAAAATAAACTGAATAAGATTAAACTGCTAAAATTTAAATACTAATATAATATCTAATCTTCCCAATATCATTAAATGTATATTCCTTTATCTAAGTTTATAAAATAATTGGTGAAAACATTCAATTCAGAAAAATAGGTTTAATCATATTTAATATTAAAATCCTTATACAAAAACACGTCGTACAACATCAACTTCGTAAATTGGGCTAAATAAAATAATTGTTAGATGTTACAAGAAATCGAAATAAATACTAATAATTTATTTTTTGTAATCATAATTTAATATTACTCACATATAATTTAGTAGGAAACCGTGTTTTATCTTAATTTATTAAATAACAGTAGTTCATAAAATATCCTCAACAACATTTTAACATTAAAAATCCTTATAAACTACTAATAAATAAAATCTGGATCTTCCAGCCGGCCCTATTCTCTCTCTAAAAACTAGACCCTCTCTTTCTAAAAACACTCTTGTCCAGATTCAATTGGGGAGAAGGGGAGCTTCGGCTCCTTCTTCCTCTTCCTCTCCTCCCTCTCTGCGCCGACCCTTCGTCTCCAGTAATTTTTGTTTTGGTTTTTTTGATTTTTTCAGATATCAGCTGAATAAGGGAGGGTAGCCGGCTCGAGCTTCTCTGGTGACCAATGACCGACACGCACACCACCAGGAGAAGCCTCACCTGCCAATCTTATCGTCGACCGGATTGGGAGTCATTCGGAGCGGCGTGTTGTGCCGACGCATGGCTTTAAAGGAAATGCGTGGGTCCCTCAACCATCGCAATTCATCTCCCGTCGACCCCATGCGCGGTAGCTCAGGACCTAGTGACTCCGGCAAAGTCTCGATTGACTGGTTGGCTCCTTCCCAATGTGGAGTGTGTCATGCTGCCTTCTCTCTTGTGTTTCCTGATTCTGTTTAGTTGGTGTTGTTTGGTGGTTTCCGACTTTATGTCGGTGTTTTTTTTTGTTGGTATTTGTTTGTTAGTTTTTTAGAATAATAAAGTGAAATAGGCTATTGGACTTATGTCCATAGCAGTGTTGGTTCCTCCCTCCTCCGGTTAGAAGGATGTGTGTAATGTTTACTTCTCCTCTTTTGGAGGATGAAGTTTGGTTACGGGTTGGTTCTACCTCTGTTTTATACAGAGATTAATACTCTCTCTTTTGAGAGTTTTTGACGTATCAGACAATGTCGTCGCAAATATATTTGTGTACGGGGAGCTTACAATAGGAATTTAGTTTGACTTGTAATTTTGAGTCACAGATGTAACTTCTTTAAGGAATGAAATGATGTATATTTCCTATAAAAAAAAAACTTCTAATATATAATCTAATCATAATTTAACACTTAGTAATACAATTAAAATGACCATAACTTATTTTTCTGTAAACCATCGCGTATGGGCTAATATAATTGTCCATATAAAATTACGGATAACTTAAAATATTAAGCACAATCCAACTTAAAATAATATAATATTTAATTAAATTAAAATGAAGCCCAATATAGAAAATTTGTATCTCTGGAACATTACCCAATTAAAACACAATTTAATTTAAATTCAAGCCTAGTCCATGCAAAAAGAATACATTTAATAGCATACAAATTAAACCTAGGATATAAACATAGTTAGAATAAAAGAGGCTACCCTTATATAGAAACTTGGTCTACAGGAGGGAGGCACATAAATATATATATGTATATATATAAGGTCCCTTTATTTTGATAGAAGTAGAACATGGAACAGGGAGAGAGCTGGCGGCAGGGCTTACTGAGAGGGAGGAGGAGCATGTGGCTGAGCTGGGCAAGATGATGGTGGCTAGACTGAGGTCGGCGGTGCTAGGCGACCTCCGGCGCAGTCGTGGAAGAAAGGACACGATGCTATCACACTGTCATACAACAGAGCCGAGGAAGAGAATGAAAGACGGCGGTCGTGGGTGTAGCAATAGACTAGAACAAAAGGAAAAATAACTTGCTGATCTTTGAGGGATCAAAAACGTCCAACACTTTTTATTAACTTTGTTCAATGCCTTACACGATAATAGACTTCAATATTTATAGAAGTGTTATGACTGTTAATGACTGTTCAACAAGGGTATTATAGTAATTCTAAGTAAATAAGTGAGGACATAAACGTATATTAAGTCATTGAATCAACACGTGCGCAGCACATGACTAACTAAGAGTTTAACCAACAGATTACATCCTCATGTTGCCTTCCTTCTATATCTCGAGCTTTCCTTCTGGTATAAACTAATCATAACAATTGCCCCTCTCTTCAAAAGACCATGCCCACAAGGTCAAGATAATGAGTCCTCAGCTATTCTACAGGTTCCCAAGTGGAACTCTCCTCATCCATACCACGCCATTTTACCAAAAGTTCGATAAAGGGTTTATTATCCCTAGCAGTCATACGCCTGTCAAGAATAGCTTCTGGTTCCACCTTAAAATTCCCATGAGAATCAACTAATGGTAACATAGGAGAGATATGTGAATCAGAGCCAATATATTTCTTCAACCTCGAGACATGAAATATTGGATGAATTGATGAGCTTGGTGGCAACTCGAGCCTGTAAGCTACCTCCCCAATGCATTCCAAAATTCTGAATGGACCACAATATCTAGCAACAAACTTGGATCTGCGAGCTTGACTAACAGTCTGTTGCTTATACTTATGCATCTTTAAATAAACTAAATCATCCACTTGAAACTTCCTTGGAACGTGATGTTTATCATATTGTTGTTTCATAGCCATCTGTGCAGCCATGAAATTCTTTTTCAACAATTGTAGTATCTCATCTCTTGATTTCAATTCTCTACCCACAGCTTCATTTTG
Organism: Juglans mandshurica; assembly: GCA_022457165.1. Lineage (NCBI taxonomy): Eukaryota > Viridiplantae > Streptophyta > Magnoliopsida > Fagales > Juglandaceae > Juglans > Juglans mandshurica. The sequence goes on from CM039631.1 coordinate 12,378,553, forward strand.
AGTAGTACCATCAACATATTGAATTAAGGTTGGAGGAGGGACCCCATATAATGCCTCAAATGATGTAATTTTATTCGATGAATGGACTGAGGTATTATACCACCATTCAGCCCAAGGAAGCCAATGCACCCACTGTTTTGGTCTCTCACTAACAAAACATCTCAGATATTGTTGCACACATTTATTAACCACTTCAGTCTGCCCATCTGATTGTGGATGATAAGCAGATGTAAAGTGTAGTTTAGTTCCTTGTAATTTAAACAACTCTTTCCAGAAATTACTTGTGAAAATTACATCCCTATCAGTTACAATTGTGGATGGCAACCCATGTAACTTGAATACCTAAGATGTGAAGACAGCAGCCATTGATGCAGCTGTATAAGGGTGAGATAGAGGTAAAAAATGTACATACTTGGTGAGCCAATCAACTACCACCAATATAACAGAAAACCCTTTTGAACATGGTAAGGAGTCAACAAAATCCATGGATATGTCACTCCAATATCTGCTGGGAAGAGGCAAAGGCTACAATAACCTAGTGGGTTGTAAATTTTCTATCTTGCATCTTTGGCAAACTTGACGATCCTTTATAAATTGCTTAATGTCTCTCCTCGTACCACTCCATAGAAAATCTGCCCTTGCTCGATGCAAAGTCTTATGATAACCAAAATGGCCCCCAAAGGCACTGCTATGGATAAACTGTAGGACTTGATACTTCATAGGGGATGAGGATGACAAAAACAACTTGCCTTTCTTGAATAACAACCCATTTCTAACTTCAAACTTCTTATCAGAAAGCTTGCCTTCTTGGGGCTTTTTACAAATAGCTGAAATTTCTTCATCATCCAAGTAAGAATGTCTCAACTACTCTAACCAGAGGGGATCAAGGATTGTGATAGCCAACATTTTGACAGCTCCTTCCTCCACTTCCTCTCTTCTCGAAAGACGATTTGCTGCCACATTATCCTTGCCATGCTTATATTCAATTGTAAAATTATAACCAAGCAACTTGGTAATCCATTTTTGTTGATATGGAGTTCCTATATTTTGTTCCAATAGAAACTTCAAACTTTGTTGATATGTTTTTATTACAAACTCAGCACCCAATAGGTATGGCCTCCATTTCTTCACAGCTAATACTATTGCAAGGAATTATTTTTCATATGTAGAGAGGTCCAATGCTTTTCCCTTCAAGGCTTGACTCAAGAATGCTAAGGGCTTCCCTTCTTGACCCAAGACAGCACCAATCCCTCTACCAGAAGCATCACATTCCAACAAGAATGACTTGGAGAAATCTGGTAAAGTCAAGACAGGTGGGTTTGTCACAGCCTTTTTCAGATCTGCAAATGCTTTAGTATCTTCATCTCTCCAAATAAAGGCATCTTTCTTCAACAAATTAGTCAATGGGGCAGCAATGAAGCCATACCCCTTGACAAATTTCCTGTAGTAACCAGTTAGACCAAGAAATGCTCTTAACGACTTAAGGGATTTTGGTAAAAGCCACTCGAGGATTGCTTTGATCTTTGTTGGATCTGCTTTGACACCCTTTGCAAAGACTAAGTGTCCCAAATATTCAATCTCCCCACAAGCAAACCTATACTTACTCTTTTTGGCTAAAAGAGTATTTTCTGCCAATTTATCCAATACCACATAAAGAAGTTCTATATGTTCTTCTTTAGATTTACTATAGATCAAAATATCATAAAAAAAAAAACAATATCAAACTTTCTTAAAAAAGGTTGAAAGACCTCATTCATCAAGGATTGAAAAGTGGCTGGAGCATTGGTTAAGCCAAAGGGCATAACCAGAAATTCATATTGCCCTTGGTGTGTTCTAACTTAGAAAATATCGAGGCTCCATGCAATTCATCCAAGAGTTCATCAATGACAAGGATAGGGTATTTGTGTTTAACTGTTTCCCTATTTAAGCCCCTATAATCTATACACATACACCATGATCCATCAGATTTTCTCACCAAGAGGACAGGTGATGAGAAGGGGGATTGACTGCTCCTTATTACTCCAACATCCAATAATTCCTGAACTATTTTTTCTATTTCAGATTTTTGGAAAAAATTATACCTGTAAGGTCGAGTAGATATTGGCATGGTCGCCTCCTTGAGGGTTATCTGGTGATCTTTGGTTCTTCTTGGAGGCAAGCCTTTTGGTTCAGCAAAGACATGGTCATATTTAGCCAGCACTGCCTCAATATCAGCAGCATATGTGCCCACCTCTTTGTCTGTCTCCTTCGCAACAAGTTGAAGTAGCATGCCCTTTTTTTCCACAGTAGTGAGTTGGCAAATCTGAACATCTTCCACAAACTCAAGCTTGCTGGAACTCAAGCCTCTAAGTGTGATAGAACTCTTGCCATTGGTAAATGTCATTGTTAGGTTAGTAAAATCCCACAAGATAGGACCTAAGGTTCGCAACCATTGCATACCAACCACCACATCACAACCTCCCAATGGTAGCAAGAAAAAATCAGTGTTGAATTGGTGGCCTTGCATCTGAAACTGTAAATTCTGGACCAAACCTTCACCATTAATCCTCTCCCCATTGGCTACCCTTACTTCAATCTATCCATTTACCCCACCTTCCTTGTTATCATAGGGTCAAGGAAGTTATGTGTACTGCCAGTGTCGACAAGGACTATTACTGCGCAGTCCTTAACCTTACCATGAACTCTCATAGTTTTCAGGCTTATACAACCTGCAATTGCATGAAATGAAATTTCAGGCACCTCAGTCTCTATTCCCACAGCTTCATTAGTTCCCTGTGAGTCTTGTTGATGACCCTCTTCCCTATTAGCATCTTGTAACCATTTCATTCATGCCATTTCTGATATGAACCCGCGAGAATGAAATCCCTTGAACCCACAGTCAATTTGAAAACTCCCCAAGAAAGCCAAAATCAAGTCAATGGATAGAGAACCTAGACCCAATGAGAAATCGTTTCAAGAACCTAGATTATATTAAAATCTAGACCCGTTGAATAACACGTCTCAAGAACCCAGATTACAAAGGAGGAACGCCACAAAGGTTGTGATTTACCTTTGATAAGTTCAAAAGTTCAATTAAGAACAAGAGGAGTAAAACTCAACTCACAATGAATAAATTCATCAAATTTCATAAACTTCTGAAAATGAGGCTACATAGAGTATTTAAAGCAAAAACCTAATGAAAACCCTAGATAAAATAAAACCCCATCTTCCAAAAATACCCCTGAGTGAACAGTGCCGCGGCTACAGTATGGCGCTACAGTAACTCGGCTACAGTAACCCTAGCCCTAGTTCAATAAAATAATAACTTTTTAAGCATGCCCAGGCTTACATAGGCATAAACCCAATTATTCTAAGCAAATAAAATAGGTCCTTGAAATTAATTAAATAAGTTGAAAGCCTTCAAGTGTCCAAAGCCTTTAAGTCAAGTTGTTGCCCTTCCATAGCTTATGAAATGAATCAAAGCATAATCTTCATCGTTTAAGCCCTTGAACTTGTATTTGGCCCATCTGGAACTTGCAACATATCTTTAAGACTAGGCCCACCTTGGTTCCCATCATTCCCTCTCACCTCAAAAGGATTCGACCTCGAATCTCCATTAGGAATAGGTAAGGGCGTATGCAACCCATGTGGCAAAAGTATAAATTTGACTTTTCTGCATGTAATGCACCTGCCACAAATACAATAGACATCTCCCTTCATCTTAGACCAACATAAATGTTCATGCAAAATGTCTAATATTTTCTGAACACCAGAATGACTACTCCAAATATATGCAAACTCAATGAAGGGCAAATGATAGTCCCACAAACGTTCATACAACAGGTCAATGTATGGCAAATGATACTCCCACAAACGTTCCTGAAACACACCTAAAGTTTTTTTTACAACACAATGACCACTCCAATTATATGAAAACTCGATGAATGGCAAGCAATACTCCAACAAACGTTCATGCAACATGTTAATGAATGACAAATGATACTTCCACAAACGTTCATGTAACACTTCAATGAAAGGCAAATGATACTCTCACAAACATTCATGCAACACATCAATAAATGACAATTGATACTTCCACAAACGTTCATGCAACACGTCATTGAAAGGCAAATGATATTCTCACAAACGTTCATGCAACACAACAAAAGTCTTCCTTATACCATGGTTACCCAACAAACCACCATGTCCATCACACACAAGCAACTTACGCATAAAACTAGTAGGTACACAAAATCTATTTTTTCTATACAAGTACCAATCTAGTTTATAGAACTTACCAAACGTTGCTTTCTCACATGTTCCATACACACTAGCAAAGTCATAATCATTAGCATGCAATTCCTTATCATATTCAAGTTTTAACAATTTTGCATCTAAAATGAAGATAAGTACATACCTTCTTGCTAAAGTATCAACCACAAAAGTTTCCATACCTTGTGTGTAATTGAATACATGAGAAAAATTCTCAATACAATCCTCCTGCTTAGCACACATTATAGTCAACAACTTACCTTGTCCCTTTAAGTGTGTCAATGACTCATGTTCTACCAAGAAAGGTCGGTTATGAATTGTTGCACCTGACACAAAATCAATGTAGTGCTCTATCTCCCTAACGGGTGACAATCCACTAAATACACCACTTGGAAACACGACCTCATATCCCTGCAACAAAGAGACAACAATACTAGGCAAACATACGTCAAGTTCGTTAGGATTAAGACTTGCCTTAGCATAAAAACTCACTTTTCTCTTTGTTTTTCTCTCACTTTCTTCACACTCTCTTTTCTTTCCACTCTCTTTTTCTTTTTCACTCTCTTTTTTTCTTTCACACTCTTTTTTCTTTTCACTCTTTTTTTTTATGTCACTCTCTTTTTCTTCATCTTTTTTTGTACTCTCGACCTCACAATTATTTTTCAACTCATTCTCTCTTGTGCTTGAGGTCTTATTCTCACCCTCTTCTTTTTTCTCTCTCATTTTTCTCTCTTTCTCCATTTTGGTCTCACTATTTCTTTTCTTCTCAATCTCATCTTCACTCTTGCTTTTCAGCTCAATCTCACTTTCACTCTCACCTTCACTCTTGCTTTTCAGCTCATTCTCACTTTCACTCTTGCTTATTAGCTCAATCTCCTTTTCACTTTTTCTTTTTTGATCACTCTCATTTTCACTCTTTCTTTTTTGAGCAACCTCACTTTTCAATTTCAATTGGTCCCCATGGACATGTGTTGGAGTTAAAGGAGCAAGTTTGATTGCTTTTCCATCCTTTTGAAAACTGTACATGTTCCTTAACCCATCATGGATCACATTCCTATCATACTCCCATGGCTTCCCTAACAAAATATGACCAGCATGCATAGGCACAACATCACAAAGGACCATATCCTGATATTTTCCAATTGAAAAAGAAACTAGCACTTGCTCATTTACCCTAACCTCCCCACAATCACTCAACCACTGCAACATGTATGGTCTAGGGTGTTTCAAGGTACGTAAATTCAATTTCTCAACTAAAGTAGTGCTAGCCAAATTAATACAACTCCTCAAATCAATGACCATACTACATACATTGTTGTTGATGTGGCATCTAGTATGAAAAACATTCTCACTCTGCTGCTCTGTATCATTCATCTTAATTTGTGTATTGAGTGCACGCCTAGCAACAAGAGATTCACCATACTCTTCTTTCTCATACCCATTCTCAATACTAGGCTCATGTCGCCTCCTACCTCTCTCACCTTGCAGATTTCTAATCACTTCTTCTTGATTATCCGTCCTATCCCTCACTTCACCCAACACCAAGTTCAATCGCTCAAACTGTTGTTGCATGGCTTGCAACACAAAAGATGAGTTATCTGCCACACCGTTTGGTGATGAGTCACTTCTATGAGACATCATAATATGCTGCACAAAAAGAATGTTAGTGAAAAACCTCACACACTCCCTTACGTGTTTACACTCAAATAATGACACTCCACTCGTGTTTCACTCTTAATGGCTTTTTCCCGATAATAGTCTCACACCCACTTGCCTTTTACCTCAATAATTTTCCCGTTCAAGTTCTTTAAGAACTAGTTGAACTAAATCAAAACAATACAACCTTGTATTATTCCAACTAGTAATATAGATCAAAGAAACAAGGAATGAATAAAATGACACGAGACTCAAGGAATTTATACGAGGGAAAGAGTAATTATAAAACAAGATACCAACTAGAAAGATGTAATCAGCTCCTATGATGATAAAAGCTCAATCAACAAATACTTTCTTTCTCTTTGTTGAAACTATGTAGCAACTTTGAATATGCTACCTTCTCTTTTCTTCTTCTTCTTCCTCTTCTTCTTCTTTTTTTTTTTCGAATTTTTTTTCTTTTTTTTTTCCTTTTCTTTTCCTTTCTTTTCTTTTCTTTTCTTTTCTCTAATTCAATCACAAATAGCAATATTCAATTGTGAAAATCAAGCAATTGAATTCAAGTACGACAATGAAGTAGAAGAGAATCAATGGAACGGCACTCTAAGCAACATATAAACTTAGAGATGCAGGAAACCCTAGAATTTTGAAACCCGAGGTGATGCAAATTTCAGTCAAACCCAAAATCCTAAGAATTTCGGCAGCCTACTTTTTGTTTCTATTTTTTTTTTTTGGCAACCTTAGAACAATGAAGCCCTAGAATTAAATTAAAGGATGCTAAAATTAAAAGATAGAATCAGACCTGATTGGAAACCTTGCTCTGAATACCAAATGATATGAACCCGCGGGAACGAGATTCCCTTGAACCCACAGTCAATTTGAAAACTCCTCAAGAAAGCCAAAATCAAGTCAATGGATAGAGAACCTAGACCCGATGAGAACTCGTTTCAAGAATCTAGATTATATTAAAATCTAGACCCGTTGAAGAACACGTCTCAAGAACCCAGATTACAAAGGAGGAACGCCACAAAGGTTGTGATTTACCTTTGATAAGTTCAAAAGTTCAATTAAGAACAAGATGAGTAAAACTCAACTCACAATGAATAAATTCATCAAATTTTATAAACTTCATAAACTTCTGAAAATGAGGTTACATAGAGTATTTAAAGCAAAAACCTAATGAAAACGCTAGATAAAATAAAACCCCTTCTTCCAAAAATACCCCTGAGTGAACAGTGTCGCGGCTACAGTATGGCGCTACAGTAACTCGGCTACAGTAACCATAACCCTAGTTCAATAAAATAATAACTTTCCCAACATGCCCGGGCTTACATAGGCATAAACCCAATTATTCTAAGCAAATAAAATAGGTCCTTGAAATTAATTAAATAAGTTGAAAGCCTTCAAGTGTCCAAAGCCTATAAGTCAAGTTGTTGCCCTTTCCATAGCTTATGAAATGAATCAAAGCATAATCTTCATCGTTTAAGCCCTTGAACTTGTATTTGGCCCATCTGGAACTTGCAACATATCTTTAAGACTAGGCCCACCTTGGTTCCCATCAATTTCAAAGAGCTTGGCCTTAGTACACTTATGACCAGGCTTCCACTTATCCTCACAGAAGTAGCAATCCCCTTTGTCCCTTCTTGCTTTCATCTCTACTGGTGTAAGTCTCTAAAATGGAGCTGAGGTTTTGAAGCCATTGGGCCTTTGTCCAGAAAACCCTTCTTTCCACAAAGAATTAGCAAGAACTGAATTGCATCCCTCACTAGGAACAAAAACAAAGGAGGAGTGGAACCTGTTGTTTCCCCGAGTGCTAGTGATATATTTTTCTTGGATCTTGGCTAATCCAAAAGCAGTATTCAAGGTCTGAGGGTGCAACATTCTCACAGGAAGTCGTATCTCATCCCTAAGGCCACTCAAGAAGCAAGAGAGTTTATAATTTTCAGACAAGCCATTCAATCTATTTGAAAGGACCTCAAACTGAGTTTTGTATGCGCCAACTGTAGAAGTTTGCCTCCATAGGGTCATCATAAGAAGAATTCTCAAACCTTAACTGAACTACCTCAACAAAGGAATTCCAAGAATTGAAAGAATTAGTCTCCTCAGCATCTTGAAACCAAACTAAGGCATTCCCATCCATATAAAATGAGGCCATCATGATCTTCTGTCCATCTGGCATGGGGTGTAACGCAAAATAGTGATTTGCCTTATAAATCCATCCAGTTGGATTATCGCCATCAAATCATGCAAAATCCAACTTAATACTTCGACACTGCATTCCAGAAGCCAGAGTCGAGTTTTCAGAGGGAATCCCATCACCATTCTTGCCATTCCCATTCCAAGCATTTCTTCCTCCGTTCATGGCTTCCAACAAAAGGTCCATCTTTTAACTCACCCTCCAAAGCACTCTGATGATCTGCTACTCTCTTCTCTTGCAGTGCTTGAGTTTGCTTCAACCCAAGAACAATCTTCTCCAGTTCTTTGAAGCGTGTGCTTTCCGCCATTGTAAGATAAAAAAAAAAAAAAAATTGTGCCCAGAATTGCGAAGGGCTCTGATGCCAATTGTAGCAACAGACTAGAACAAGAGGAAATATAAATTGCTGATCTTCGAGGGATCAGAAACCTCCAACACTTTTTATTAACTTTGTTCAATGCCTTACACGATAAGAGACTTCAGTATTTATAGAAGTCTTATGACTGTTAATGACTGTTACAACAAGGGTATTATAGTAATTCTAAGTAAGTGAGGACATAAACATATATTAAGTCCTTGAATCAACACTTGCGCAGCACATGACTAACTTAGAGTTTAACCAACAGATTACATCCTCATGTTGCCTTCCTTCTATATCTTGAGCTTCCCTTCTGTTATAAACTGATCATAACAGTGGGCTTACTAGGACAGTGCAACGGATCTATAGTGACAGGAAGCTTCCGGCGGCAGTTTTTGTGACTTCCTCGATGATTTCAGGCAAGATGGCTTCTCGGTTTGTTTGCGTACTAGTCGGGTCTGTGGCTTGATGTCGCTAGCTCTAATGGTGCAACCATGGTGCATCACGGAGGGATGCCAGTGGCTAGGTGGGACATGAACTGAGGCGAGGTGAGGCTACAACTTGGTGGCAGATCCAACGTCTAATTTTTATATACATGGAATCATGAATTGCTTCACTTCCCTAAGAATCCTAAAAAAATGATTTTACAAACTTATGTGTCAATCAATTTTTTTTTTACATTCATTCATAAATAAATCAATCAATACAAGTTGTTCTTATCAATTGACATAGCTTGAGCAACAAACATAGGGACATCAACCACCACATCTCTATATCATCAACATTCCAAGCATAATGTGCTAATCTATGAACCACCTCATTCCCCATGCGATGGACATGCTATATTTCAACTTCACTAAAATAATGCAACATGCCTTTTGTCTCATTAATGAGATTACCAACTGCTGAGAATGATTCTTACTCCTCTTGCATCTTTTTAACCATCAGCAAACAATCACTATCGATAATACTTTTGGAAAATCTCAGATGGACACAAAGCTGTAAGCCCCTTAACAAAGCCAGAAGTTCAATAGTTTCGGGATCACCTACTTCATTCTCCACCTTACCAAACTTCCTTTCTCATCTCTAAGCATGACACCCATACAAGCTTTTTGCATATAAAACAATATAGCCCCATCTACATTCAACTTTAAAAAACCCACTGGCGGTGGTTTCTAGCAGCACATCATTTTAGCTTTAGCTGTTGATGTTTTCATGAGCTCCTTATGTGTTTTTTGCAAAGACAAAGCATGATCAATGGCCTTAAGAGACTCAATAAGAATTTTATCAACCTGCATTTTATTTCTCATGAACCAAAATCCCCAAGTAATGAGGAAAAACATAGTCAAATATGATTGATTGCCCTTTTCCATCACATATGTAGCAACAGCCAAGAAATCCATCCCTGTATCCACGTTTTGCATAAAAGGCAGATAATTCTTCCATAGATCCCTAATTGCTAGACAAAATATTAAAGCATGTGAAACATCCTCTTGGCTTGACTTACAGAAGAAGTCTTAATCAATAAAGATTCCTCTTTATAAGATTGCTGAGAGAGTAGGTAGACCATCCTTACAAGATCTCCAAGCAAAAGTCTTAATATTTTTAGGGACTTGCATCATCCAAAACCACTTCCACAGTTTAGAGTGAACTCTCCCCCTAATTCATTCTGTATTGCTCCTAAATAAATCTAAGCACTGAACACTAAAGTTTCCATTCTTATCTTGTGTCCATATCCATTTGTCCTCATACTGGTTTGATGACAACATGATCTTCAGTATGTCAACAACAATAATTGGATTGAAAAGAGCTCTAATGGACTCAACCTTCCACCACTTAGTCTCTTGATCAATAAGTGTATCCACTGTAGCTTCCATGTGATACCCTATCAGCGCATCCATTTCCTGCACCAGAGGCTTATAACCAAGGACCCATGCATCAAACCATATCTTAATAGTTTTCTCATTCCCTACTCTCCATCTACAACCATCCAAAAGCCTCTTTTTTTTGCTTCCCAAATCCCTCTCCACGCGTATGAGGGATTTGCTCATAACTTAGACATAAAGAAACTAACCTTGGAAAAATAGTTTGCCTTAAAGATTTTGTGCAAAAGGGTATCTTCATTTTGCAAAATCTTCAACCCTTGCTTGGCCAGTAGGCCACGTTAAAATTGTTTTTAAGTCTTTGAAGCCCATACCTCCTCTAATCTTTTATTGGCTCACCCTATCCCAACTAACCCAATGCACTTTTCTCTCATTATTTTCTTGTCTCCACTAGAATCTTGCGATCATCCTCTCCAATTCCTTAAAAAAGCTAACAGGAATTTTAAAGCAACTTACTGCATACGTAGGGATGGATAACGCTACTCCTTTAATAAGTGTTTCTCTTCCACCTTGTGATAATAAATTCTCCTTCCAACTCTGCATTTTTGCCAAACTCTGGATTTAATCTCAGTAAAGGCTCTTGATTTAGATCTACCCCACCTTAGGAGACAGACCTAAGTACTTGTCATACTGCTGAAAATAATTAACACCCCAAAGTATCATAATCTCTCTTTGGCCGTCTTCTGAAACATTTTTACTAGAAACATTGCAATTTTTTCTTTGTTAATCTTTTGTCCAAAAGCAAGCTCATACTTATCCAACAGTGATTCAATATTTCTGTTTGTGTTAGCATCACCTTTGCAAAAGATGATACTATCATCATCAAACAGAAGATGATTAATACGAGGTGCTTCTCTACAAACTCACAGACCTTGGACTGAACCTTCTCTCTCAGCAGACTTCAGTAAACTTATTAAACCCTTTGTGCATAACAAAAACAGGTAAGGGGATAGTGGATCCCCCTCCCTTATTCCTCTGCTAGGAAAAATAGGCCCATTTGGCACCCCATTAATCAAAACAGAAAAGGATACAGTCTTAACACAACTCATAATTAACTCCAGAAAACTATAAGCAAAGCCTAATTTCAGTATAACTTTCTCTAAAAAATTTCACTCCACCCTATCATAGGCCTTGCTCATGTCTAGTTTCAAGGATATATATTCTTCCCCATTCTCTTCTGCCTCAAATAACTAACTAATTCATACGCAACAAAAACATTATCAGTAATCAATCTCCCAGGGACAAAAGTACACTGAGATATAGTACATGCCAACACCCTTTTGAGTCTATTTGCAATCACCTTAGACATCAACTTATAAATCATATTACATAGACTAATAGGCAACCATCTCAGGGCATTTCTTCTTTGGAATTAAACTAATCAAAGTATGGTTAGGATCAGTAGGTAACACATCTGCATTCAGAGTTTGAAGCACAGCTGAACTGACAGACTTTCCAATGACATGCCAAAATTTCCGATAGAAAATAGGGTACATCCCATCTAGTCCAGGGGCTTTTGTGGGGTGCATGTGTTGTAAGGCAGCAACAACTTCATCAGCATAGAAATTCTTTGTAAGTTCAGCATTCATTTCAGTAGACACTCTGTGCTCAATATTGGCCTCCAAAATGTCTAGCTGCTCAATTTACTCAGATGCTCTAAACAAAGATTTGAAAATAGTCTACAACCAATTTTATTGCAGTTAATTTTTGTTAGCAAAGACTTGTCCGGAACCCGGGAAGCCGGATTCTGGTTCCGGGTTTCGGGCCAAAACTTGGATTGTAAAACCCAGGTACACCCAGTCTGGGTACTGGGTTTTAAATTTGGAATCCGGGTTTACAACTAGGAAACCGGAATTTTTTTTTTAAGTTTGAATGCTTTATTTTTTCTTCAAAAATGGCTGAGAACATGCGGGGTCCAATGGAAACGAGCTTCTCTGTCATAGATCTCAATTGCTATGTCATTTTGGGTCGGAGACTGGGGTCTCACTTCTCTGTTTAGATGTCAATTGCTATAAAAAATTATTAAATATATATAATATTTTACGTACATACAAAAGTCTTTATCGTTTTGCCAAACCATTTCGAAATTAGTGGTCTCGAAAATTTTTGCATGCACCAGATTTCAGCTCAAAATAGACACGAAAGGGCAAAGGCGTAAGAGATGATCATTAATTGCCCATGGACATGACATGATCAGATTATCACCAGAAACTCCACCACATCGATCGAGTTAGGTAAAATGCATCCAAAACTACTAAACATATCAAAATCAAATAACAAAAAACATTCAAATATTAAAAAAAAAAAGGTTCCGGTTTGTAAACCGGGGTTCTGGATTTAAAATCCGGATTCATCTGGGTTCCATTCCGGCCCAGGTTTGAAACCTGGGTTCCGATCCACGGAACCCGGATGAACAGTACTATTGTCAAGTCAAATATATATATATATATATCTATATATATAATATATATATATATATATATATATATATATAACTTACCTTTTATAAGAATTTTAGGTATACTAGACGCAATACTTCTACAAATATGTTGGGCTGGAAAGATGCATATTGGCTGTCACGTGGCTTTTAAAATTCCCGAACTCTCCTTTGATGCAACTTCACCTTGAAGGATGCTGTCTTATATGAGTCGTGCCAGCATATATAGAAGCTCCATTGCAATGCTGACTTTCGATTGCGGTATGCATTGTCCCATTGTTTGGAACATTTGCGCTAGGTGCCGGATTGGGTGTCAAAAAAGTACTAGCTATTTTTTCCCTCCCTGCGTCGTGCGTGGAGCATAATAAACGTTGTTTGGAATATTGCGTCGTTAAAATCATTTCAATTCATTCCAACCGAATCATAGATAGAATTTATTATTTTTTTAATTTTTCATTAAATATTTAAATTTATTTTAACATATTTCATATATTTAAATACATATTTCAACATATTTACATTCAAATATATTTCAATAAGATTATTTACAAAATATTACTATTTATAGATCAAATCAAATTATCTAAGATCAACTCAACATCCGACCCTAACTTTAACCGTGAATTTGTGTGGTCAATTAACCATGTTCGCAAACAACAATCTTTTGTTGTTAATGAACTTGTTTTCTCGTAGATAATGTCCAGTATTGCTGTCTTTTCTTGTCCTCACGCGGTAGTTTGGACTATCTATCAGTCTAAAGTGCATAATTTTTTTGTCGATTGCAGTACTGTGCGTTTGTTGTCCCTTTGTTTGGAATATATCCGTTGGGTGGCAAAAATAATGTACTTGTCGTTTCCTCTCGATGCGTTGTGTGGGTTTTGGGAAAGTTATTTGGGACAATTGATATCTAAAAATATTCTTCAATATTGTTGATGAACTTGTTTTCTCGTAGATAATGTACAATGTTGTATTCGTGTGTGTCCTCATGTTGTAGTTTGGGCTAACATTATTGTGAGGGGAAAAAAAATACACAAATCCATAAATTGAGCCCAGTCCATCAAAATATCACTAAAGATAAAAAAGGAGCCAAAAAGAGATAAGATGAGACATGAGTGAGATATGAGAGTTGCAAAGGTCAGAAGGAGGTAAGAAGGGGACAATAGAGATATTAGGGATGAAAAGTGTCAGAGGATCTAGGGGAGAAGGTAAAGGGATCACGCGAGGGAGATTTGCCAAATGCAGGCTAGCATGTACAATAAGGGGTCAAACAAGCCTATAAAAGGGAATGCCCAGACAACATTAAAGGGAGATCGAAGGCTAATGAAAGAGGGACATCGGGACAGAAAAACAGATTGAGAGATCAAGAAGACGATCAACAGACATTCTCTATACAATGAAATATGAGGATCCATGAGTAATTGTAAACAGATATATATTATATTGGAGAATTCTCTCCTCAAAACCCCCGTGGACGTAGGCATATTGCCGAACCACGTAAATCTTGGTGTCATTTCTTTTTACTTTCACAGCACTCATTTTCCATTCACCGCCATGGACTTATGAAATGCCACCATACAGCCACATCGGAACACTGTTGGGGCTTCAAATAATTCACATCGCTGCACCGAGGGTGTGAAGTTGCCCAAGCCCACGAAACACAAGATCAATAGTGGCTCCATCTGTGGGATCTCTGTTGTCCCATTACCAGCGTGTCCTTTGTAGGTCGACAACAACATACTCTCAGAGTTTGCGATATGAAGAAGAACAAACTGAAGCGATGGAAGGAAGAGCTGACGAATAGTCTGCGATAACATAGGAGAAGAACGCAATAGACGTGGAAGAAGAATGATTTTTCCAGTGTACGCAATAAATTCCGAATAAAGAAGGGAGCTTCCACCAGATAAGTATTCTCAATTTTCTTAAATTTTTACATTTATAATAAAGGGAGAGAGTTAATATTTATGCGCCTAGTCGGAGATTCAAGCTCCATTGCACTCAGTTCATTCTAATGAACTGTGCAAGGATTAAAACACTCAGTAAATTGACGACAGCACCCCTAGCATGTCACTAGGCGACATGCTCAAACTCACCCTCATGGAAAAACTATAGTTCGGAAATCACCACGAGGAAGTATACATATCATTGCACAGGCTTCTCAGCTCAGTAACTACATGATAAGGATAAAGCTCAAACCGTAACAACCAAAGTTCAAAATAATTAGCTTGCCGAAAGTAACGGAAGTCTGGTGCTGGACGTGTTGACTCTGTTTCTCTTCACATCATTCGTCCTTATTATTCTGAACACTTGTATTTAAATTATTGTAAATCCTATCTCTTGTAACAAACTTCAGTTATATATATGAGAAGAAAACACAGGACTCTGGCAAGTAAATCCAGAGCTATTTCGATTCTTTCATGGTATCAGAAAATCCTATAGCTAACGCTTCTAACGATCCTATGGCTACTGCTACAGATTCTTCAGTTCCTTCCGCTACATTTCATCTTCTAGCTCAAGTTATTTCCATCAAACTTGATGGAACTAACTTTCTTGCCTAGAGTGCTCAATTAATTCCTTTGTTTCGGAGCTATGGACTCATGGGAATTGTTGACGGTTTCGACTTGTGTCCTTCTCAATTTTCCAGCGAAGAAAACAAGGCCCGAGGTATTCTTAATGCTGCCTATATGGCTTGGCAGTATAAGGACCAAACGGTACTTGGCTGGATTATTTCTTCTTTGTCTCCTACGGTGGTCTCCACCATTTATGGCCTTGAGACTTCTAGGCTTGCTTGGCAAGCTCTTGGCGCACGTTTTGTTGCGCCCTCATCTTCTCGTGTTTCTCTTATCAAACGAAAGTTGCAGTCTTTACAGCAAGGGTCCTTATCTTGCCAAAATTTTTTGGATCAAGTTAAGTCTCTTGCTGATGAACTATCTGCTGTTGGGAAACCTATTGATGATTTGAATTTAATTTTATCTGTTCTCAATGGTCTCAACTCTTCATTTCAATCCTTTATCACTACGTATATGCTCCTTTCTAAGGAAAAATCTATGTCATTTTTGGATTTTCATGCAGAATTGTTGAACTATGACCTTATGCAAAAATTTCATAGTCAGTCCCTTCATTCTGAGGTAGGTTCCTATGCTCTTTACTCGCATAAACCTGGCTCTAAATTAGGTTTTCGCCACACCCATAATAAATCTCGCTTCTCAGGGGTCTCTAAAGGTGCAGGTAGTGTGTCTTCTCAGTTTAGATAGCCTCTACCTCACTTACCGCTCACATCTTTAGTTGTGCCTGTGTCGTCCGAGTCTCGCTCTCGTTCCCCATGTCAAATCTGCAAACGAGAGGGGCATCAAGCTTTGGACTGTTTTAATCAAATGAATTATTCATTTCAGGGACGTCATCCTCCTACTGAATTAGCCGCTATGGTTGCTGAGGCTAACACGACTTATCTAAATCAACATCAATGGTATGCGGATAATGGGGCTAATCTTCATGTTACCTCAGATATTGCTAATCTTTCAACTTCTCAACCTTATGAAGGCGATGATGCCGTGGGTGTAGGTAACTGGACAGGTTTGACCATATCTTGCACTGGCAATGCTTCTATTAAAACTTTGTCTTCCACTCTTGCCATAAATGATGTTGCTTATTGTCCTCAAGCCTCTGCCCATCTTCTTTCGATCAATAAATTCTGTAAAGATAATAACGTTCTTTTTGAACTCACTGGCTCTAATGTTTCTGTGAAGGACATCCTGACAGGGGATACACTCCTGACGAGACCAAGTGACAATGGATTGTACCCAATCAACCTTCGTCAACTATCTTCATCGCCATATCATGCTCTCACAATGATGGTTGGCATCAAGGCTTCTACTTCTACTTGGCATTGTCGTTTGGGCCATCATTCTACCGAAATTCTTCGTCGTGTCATTTCCAATTTTTATCTTCCAATTAGTGATTCAATAAATAAAGCGCCAGTTTGTTTGTCATGTCAACTAGGCAAGGCTAAACAGTTACTATTCTCTGACTCTTCACGAGAATCAACTGCTCCTCTTGAAATAATTCATTCTGACGTCTGGTCCACTTCCACTCCTTCTTTGAGTGGTTGTCGTTATTATGTAATTTTTATTGATGACTTTACTCGGTTTTCTTGGATGTTCTCTATTTCACATAAATCCGATGTTTATTCTACATTTGTTAAATTCAAGCTTTTATTGGAAAAAAAATTTAAATCCACCATTAGACAATTCCAAAGTGATAATGGTGGTGAATTTTGTTCTACCATGTTTAAGCAGTTTTTGAGTGCCAATGGAATTTTTCATCGACTTTCATGTCCTCATATGTCTCAACAAAATGGCCTCGCTGAGAGGAAATGTCGTCATATTATGGACATGGGTCTTACTCTTCTCGCTCAATCCGGCTTATCTAAGAAATTTTGGGTTGATGATTTCCTAACCGCTATCTTCATAATTAATTGACTACCTACCAAAGTTCTTGATTATTTATCACCCTATGAACGTCTTTTTCATCTTCCTCCTGACTTTACATATTTTCGAGCTTTTGGATGTCAATGTTTTCCATGTCTTCGTCCTTACACAAATGATAAATTATCATATCGTAGCACACCTTGTATTTTTATTGGTTATTGTTCTAATCATAAAGGCTTTTGGTGCTTTGATCCTTCCTCCAGGCGCGTCTACATATCTCGGAATGTGATTTTTGATGAAGAGAAATTTCCTACACAATCCATTCTCATTGAGCCCGTCAGCTGCTACGTATCCTCCTCAAGTAACTTCCCAGGTTTGAATTTTATTCCTCCCTCACATATTTTGACCCCGTCTTCTATTTTTTCCACCATTCTAGAAACTTCTTCAAATATTGATCCCATTTTTATGTCAACTGAAACCCATCTCTCCTCGTCTATCCCGTCCCTCAATTCTGGCCAGCCCGTGATTGTTATAACTATTCCCTCGTCGCCTACACCTGCTCCTGATCTTCTATTTCCCGAAACCCATCTCCATTCCTCTATCCCACCTCTCAATTCTGGCCAACTCGAGACCTCTGTACTCTGTCCCGAAATCCATGAACCTGTTATTAGTCAATCCTTTCCCAAAACTCATCTTCACTCCTCTATCCCATCCCTCAATTATGGCCAACCCGAGACCTTTGTGACCCTTCCAGCGTCCTCTACACCTGCTCTTAGTCATCCCTCTGCGTGCACCCCTTGACAGTGTCACCTCTACTCATATGCCTTCCACTCCAATAATTACTAGATCACAGACCGGTAATCTTAAGCCCCATAGGTTCCCTGGCTTTCAATTATATTCCACTCGTCACCCTCTTCAAGTGTTGCATGCAGGTCTGGTTAGTTTTGAGCCTAGAACCTATGCTCAAGCGGCATCTATACCCGAGTGGCATGCAGCAATGGAAAGTGAATTTCAGGCACTGTTAAAGAATGAAACCTGGTCACTATGTTCTCGTCCTCTTGGTAAAAACGTGGTGCCATGTAAATGGGTTTTTAAACTCAAACAACGACCTGACGGTAGTGTTGAACGTCACAAGGCCAGATTAGTGGCTGTCGGTTATCTACAGAGAAGTGGTATTGATTTTCATGACACATTCAGCCCGGTCATAAAACCTTCTACAGTCCATATGGTTCTTGCACTTGCCATTTCCTTCAACTGGGATATTCGACAACTTGATGTTTCTAATGCTTTTCTTCATGGTATTTTAGAAGAGGAAGTTTATATGACACAACCAAAAGGCTTTGAGGATCAGGAACACCCACAATATGTTTGTAAGCTTCATAAGTCTCTCTACGGTTTAAAACAAGCTCCTCGAGCTTGGTTTAATTGGCTATCCATTGTGCTTTTGGCTCTTGGTTTTCAAAGCTCACAAGTTGATCCCTTGTTATTTACCTATCATCTTGAGAATATTCATGTATTTTTATTAGTGTATGTGGATGATATTCTTGTCACCTCAAATAATCGGGATTTAACCTCTCTAATTTCTAAACTACAACTTAAGTTTGCTATGAAGGATCTTGGCCAATTGACATACTTTTTGGGCATTGAGGCCACACGGAATTCTTCCGGATTACATCTTTGGCAAACCAGGTATATTATTGATCTTTTGGATCGTGTGCAACTACTTGGTATTCGACCGTATCGTGCTCCTTGTGTCTCGGGCTCCAAGCTATCCAAATTTGATGGAGAAATTCTTCAAGACCCATCTAAATATAGGCAAACGGTGGGTGCCTTACAATATGTTACTCTCACAAGCCCCGACATTGCCTACTCAATGAATCAACTCTGTCAACACATGCAAGCACCAACCACGTCTCATTGGACAGTAGAACATGTGCTACGTTACTTAAAGCATACACTTGATTATGGTCTCTTCTACAAATCTGGTTCTTTTGCCATTAATGCCTATTGTGACTCTGATTGGGCCGGTGATCCTGACGACAGACGCTCAACTTGTGGTTATGGTGTTTATGTTGGATCCAATCTAATATCTTGGTCGGCTAAGAAACAACCTGGCGTGTTCAAATCAAGTACTGAAGCTGAATACTGGGGTTTGGCTCTAGTTACGGCTAAGGTGTATTGGTTGCGCATGCTGTTGCACGAGCTCAAGGTCTCCCTTGCATCTGCTCCAGTTGCTTGGTGTGATAACATAAGTGCCTTAGCTCTTGCCTCAAATCCAATTTTCCATGCACGGTCAAAGCATATAGAAGTGGATTACCACTTTGTCCATGAAGAGGTGGCCAATAAAGACATAATTCTTCAACACGTTCCCACTTCTCTCCAACTTGCAGATATATTCACAAAGGAACACACGGCTGATCGGTTTTGCTTCCTCCGAGATAAACTTTCTGTGATAGATCTCCCTGCCAGTTTACGGGGGAATGATAAGGATAAAGCTCAAACCGTAACAACCAAAGTTCAAAATAATTAGCTTGCCAAAAGTAACGGAACTCTGGTGCTGGACATGTTGACTCTGTTTCCTATGTTTCTCTTCACGTCGTTCGTCCTTATTATTCTGAACACTTGTATTTAAATTATTATAAATCCTATCTCTTGTAACAAACTTCAGTTATATATATGAGAAGAAAACACACGACTCTGGCAAGTAAATCCAGAGTTGTTTCGATACTTTCACTACAAGCATGGGAAATACTCTGCTCGGAGGTGACCACATGCACGAACTAATCAGTTTGGCAACTACATGCACAGACTCCCCAGCTTGGTAAATATATGCATGGATCCTTCGGCTCAGGAAAACTATTGTTCAAAGATAACCACACGGGAGCATACACTTCATTACATGAAGCACTTACTCGGAAACTATCACACGGCTACATCTATCATGTATCGGAGGAAATTGCACAAATTTGCAGGAGACTTTACTGTTCTACTCGGCTCAGTTTTCCTGTTCGGTTTTCCTACTCGACTCGGCTGTTCTGCTCTGCTACGCTATTTTGTCCTACGCAGTGTTGATTTTTCTACTAGGTACGGATTTCTGTGCAGTTCGACTATTCTGCTCTGCTCTACTACACTATTTTTTCTGCTCGGCTTGGTTTTCCAGCTCGGCTTGACTCGACTGTTTTGCTCTGCTCTGCTCTGCTGCACTACTTTTTCTACTCAGCTCGGATTTCCTGCTCAGTTCAGATTTCCTGCTTGGTTCGGTTTTCCAGCTCGGCTCAATTTTCCTGTTCGGTTTTCCTGCTCAGTCGATTTTCTTGCTCGGCTCGGATGTTCTGCTATGCTCCGCTACGCTATTCTGCTCTGCACTGCTGCGCAGGCAAGCACATACACTCCTTGACTAATCAACAGTTCCAAGTTCGTTACTCAAAAAATTCATGTGAAATTATGTTTATACTAACAAAGTTATTTCTATCATTGGAACAAACTGCCAGGAGCGAAAGATAAAGATCCGCCCGACCTACTAGAAACAAGCCTGGTCTCTAGATCGACCACGAAGTATAAAGCACAGGAACCGAGCCATGACCTCTAACCTGTTAACAGCTATTCTCAAGCAGTCTAAATGACTTGTTGAACTTCGTGCAAAAAGAAAAAAAGGAATGCGTTGGTGAGGGAGCAGGGCCCTCAGGCTCTGCCAGCCTATAAGTGCCAATCCACAAAGTATAAAACACAGGAACCGAGCCATGAGTTCTGACCTGCTAACAGCTATTCTCAACGCAGTCTAAATGACTTGCCGAGCTTCGTGCAAAAATAAAACAGAACATGTTGGTGAGGGGGCAGGGCCATCGGGCTCTACCAACCTATAAGTGCCAATTCACAAAGTATAAAGCATAGGAATCGAGCCATGAGCTCTAAACTGCTAACAACTATTCTCAACACAGTCTAAATGACTTGCCGAGCTTCGTGCAAAGATCTCCATCAGTGATAGAATCTCCATCGAACAAAATCTCCATCAAGTGGAATCTCCATCAGTGATAGAATTTCCATCAAATGGAATCTCCATCAGAGATAAAATCTCCATCGAACTGAATCTCCGTCCTAAAAAAAAAGAGAGTCGTCAGACTCTTGCAAGCTCCGCGCTCGCACTATTACGCGGTCGAGCCCATGTCCCGTGCATTCGGGCACTCACAACATACGTATACTCATTAAAACGCTAGATATCAGTTCACAAACCCGTTCACCTTCAACGTACCAGCCCAAGTAAAAATTCTCAATAAAGAAAAGAGAAAGAAGCTGAGGACATATGAACACAATAAATTTTCTTTATAATTTCCAGCCACAAGATGGTGCTAAAAATTAGCAGGCTTTTGTGAGGGAAAAAAATACACTAGCCCATAATTTGAGCCCAGCCCATCAAGATATCAATAAAGACAAAAAGGGGGCCAAAAAGAGATAAGATAGGATATGAGTGAGATATGAGAGCTGCAAAGGTCGGAGGGAGGTAAGAAGGGGACAAGAGAGATATTAGGGCTGAAAAGTGTCAGAGGATCAGGGGAGAAGGCAAAGGGATTCACGCAAGGGAGATTTGCCAAAGGCAGGCTGACATGTACAGTAAGGGTTCAAACAAGCCTATAAAAAGGGAAAGCCCAGACAACATTAAATAGAGATTGAAGGCTAATGAAAGAGGGACATCGAGACGGAAAAACAGATTGAGAGATCAAGAAGACGATCAACAGACCTTCTCTATACAATGAGATGTAAGGATCCATAAGTAATTGTAAACAGATATATATTATATTGGAGACTTTCCTACTCAAAACCCCATGGACGTAGGCATAGTGCCCAACCACGTAAATCTTGGTGTCATTTCTTTTCACTTTCATAGCACTAATTTTCCATTCACCGCCATGGACATACGAAATTCCACTATATAGCCGCATCGGAACACTACCCAGGGCTCCAAATAATTCACATCGCTGCACCGGGGGTGTGAAGTTGCCCAGGCTTGCGAAACACGACATCAACAATTATCATTAGTCTTAATAATTTTATTTTGCTTTTCAGTTCCGTATTTCGTTTTTAAGATTACATTGTGTAGCTTAAGGATACTATTATCTAGTATACCTTGAATTATTATATAGCTTAAGCAGTGGCGGGAACCAGCAACTTTTATGTGGGGGACAAATTTTTTTTTATGTGACATGTTTATATATATGTATATATATATATGGTGATATTTTCAGTGTAATCAAGAAACTTGGTATTAATATGTGTAATGATCAAAGAATACTTCGTGAACAGATGAGAAATAGTAAGACAACCAAATATGAAATGGGCACCTTTTGTGAACAATTTGGCCTTCCTTCTCTTGCTCCATCTAAAAGAAAGCATAAACCTTTTACTATGTTTTCCAAACCTTATGGTGGTACAAGGAGACCCCGTGATGAATTTTACAAGAAAACTTATAAAAAACCATTTTCTAAACCATTTTCTAAGAAAAAGAATCACAAAGATTCCTCACAAGGAAAATGTTTTACTTGTGGCAAAACTAGACATTTTGCTAACAAATGTCCCAAGAAAGCATAAAAACTGAAAAAAAAAAAAAAAAAAAAAAAGCTTAATCAGTTGAATATTGATAACAATGATAAAGAAGAACTATTTCTACTCCTAGAAATTGCCTCATCTTCATCATCTGATATCATTGAGTTCAGTTCTAGTGATACAAAATATCACTCAGGCACTGAATCTCCTGATTCTGCTGGTCCAAAGCTAGATTGCAATTGTAATGATACTTGTTGTAAGCCTCCTGGTAAAACAGTCAATGTTCTAACCAAAGTTGAGGAACAAGAAAATCTTTTGCTAACCTTGATTTCCCAAATCACAAATCCTGAGCTTAAAGAAGAATATCTTCTTAAACTCAAGAAGACAATGGTTCGCCAAGAACCAGAAACTTCAAAGCAAAGGATTAATTTTCAAGAAACCTTGGAAAGATTTCAAAAGAAAAAACCCAAGGATGCTTCTACTACTGATTTACAACATGAAATAAATTCTGTTAAAAAAGAAATCACTGAACTCAGATCTGAGATTAATAATTTTAAGTCTAAAAATGAGATTTTAAAACAAGAATTTTTAATGTTCAAAATTGATAAACAACTTAATCAGGATATTCTTTCTGATAATGAGCAAACAAATGATTCTGACTCAAGCCAACATGAGCTGGCTACTGACAACCAGATATGTTTGATTCATCATACTATTCCTCCTAAATGGTTTTCACGAGTTACTATTGTTGTTTCTCGAGATTTTCAATTTTCAGTTATTGTTATGATTGGTTCTGAATCGGACTTGAATTGTATTCAAGAATGATTAATCCCTAGCAAATATTTTGAAAAATCCATTGAAAAATTATTTTCGGCAAATGGATCTCAGATGAAGATAAATTATGAGCTCAACAATGCTCATGTTTGTCAAGATAATGTTTGTTTTAAAATCCCTTCTGTTTTAGTCAGAAACATGTCTGACAAAGTAATTTTAGGAATTCCTTTTATTTCGTCATTATATCATTTTTTGACTGAGAAAGATGGTATTACTACAGACCTTTTTTGTCAAAAAGTCAAATTAAATTTGCTTCTCATTTTGAGATTGATCAGGATAAAAGTTTAAAATCTTTGATTCTTGCGAAAGAAAAACATTTGAATTTCCTTCAACAGGAAATCAAATATAAAAAGATTTCTGAACAAATATCCTCCCCTTTATTGCTTTAAAAATTTGATGACTTTCACAAACGTTTGATTTTTTATGTTTGTTCTGATTTACCCAATGTTTTTTAGTATAGAAAGAAACACATTGTTTCTCTCCAATATATAAAAAATTTTGATGAAAAAAATATCCCAACTAAAGCCAATGCTATTCAAATGAATAGCAAGACTTTAGAATTTTGCCAAATTGAAATTGCTGATCTTCTTCAATAAGGAATAATTAGACATAGCAAGTCCCCTTGGTCTTGTACTGCCTTTTATGTCCAAAAGAATGCTGAACTAGAAAGAGAAACCCCTCGACTAGTCATTAATTTCAAACCTTTGAATAAAGTCTTAGAGTGGATTAGGTACCCTATTCCCAATAAAAATGACTTAATTCACAGGTTAAGTGATGCAGTAGTCTTCTCCAAGTTTGACCTAAAGTCAGGATTTTGGCAAATCCAGATAGTCGAGTCAGATAAGTATAAGACTGCTTTTGTTACACTTTTTGGTCACTGTGAATGGAATGTGATGTCTTTTTGTCTCAAAAACGTCCCTAGTGAGTTCCAAAATATCATGAATGATATTTTCAATTCGTTCACTCAATTCACCATCGTCTACATAGATGATGTTCTTGTTTTTTCTAAATCTATTGATGAACACTGGATACATTTAAATTCGTTTCTTGACATCATTAGATTAAACGGTCTTGTCGTTTTAGCGAAAAAGATCAAATTGTTCCAAACCAATATTCGATTCCTTGGTTATCATATTTCTGAAGGTAAAATCAGGCCCATCCAACGAGCCATTGAATTTGCTGAGAAATTACCTGATGTCATCGCTGACAAAAAATAATTGCAGAGGTTCTTAGGATATCTCAATTATGCCGCTGATTTCTATAAGGATATGAGGAAATAATGTCGTCCTTCGTTCCAAAGACTTCTTACAAATCCTCCTTCTTGGACAGAAAAACACACTAATCTGGTAAGGAAAATTAAAGCACATGTCAAAACTCTTTCGTGCCTTGGTATCCCTACCTCTGATTCTTTTAAAATTGTTGAAATAGATGCGTCTAACATTGATTATGGTGGCATTCTGAAACAAACTGTTTCACCAGACTCCTCTGACCAAACCGTTCGCTTCCATTCTGAAGTTTGGAATCCTGCACAAGAAATATATAATACTATTAAAAAAGAGATTTTATCTATAGTAATATGTATTTCTAAATTTCAATCTGATTTACTTAATGAAAAATTCCGATTAAGGATTGATTGCATGAGTGCTAAATTTGTTTTAGAAAAAGATATTGAAAACATTGCATCAAAACATATTTTTGCACGTTGGAAGCTATTTTCAATGTTTTTTATTTTGATATTGAATTTATCAAAGGCACCAATAATTATATCCCTGATTTTCTTACTCGTGAATTCTTGCAGACACCCAACCATAAGCAAGAAAAACAAAGGGAAGGAGAAACAGACAAATGTCCCTCCTCCAATCCCCACCCAAAAACTGATAAAAAATGAGCCGGCACAAACCCCTATGCCAACCAGCCTAGATATTGCCAATAGGTTTACACCTCCTGGTAAAATTGTGCAACCCGCGACCTTTGCATCAACGGTTTCTATGTCCTTTGATTCATATGCTAAGGCTATTGCATCAAAGGTTAATACCTCTGTTTCATTTCAGTTTTTCCTCTCAAAAGGAAAATCTGTTTATTTGAAAAAACCCTTTGTTTCTTATCTGTTCCACATAGAACCTAACCGGTCTGTGTATACAGATAATTTCAAAATTGCTACCTCGTATTTTCCCTCTAATTTCCACTGGATACCTGAAGATTCCTCAAAGAATCTCCAATTCTACTCCAATATTTTGCTTTTAACTAATTCTCTTGTCATAAAACTCATTTATGACAAAACTGATTCAAACAAATTAATTTACCACAGTGCCTATATTCTTCGAGTCATTACAGAAGAAAAGTGGGAAACTAACCCCTCCACTCCCAAACGATTCTCAAATATAGACACTGCTTTCAATTACCATGATTACATCACCACTCGGAACCGTTTTATGTTCTTCCAAGTGCTTGATATGTGCCACTCCAACGGTGGAACCAATTTAGTTTAATTCCAGCGAATTTTCCTGATGAGCTCTCCTGAGCTTTTAAACATTACACTCTAATTGTCGACTCCAAATTGGACTGACACCTACTCAAATTTCCTCATTCTCTCCATTTTTGCAAATCCTACAAACTATCTTGGATTTTTAAATGGAATTATGAAAGGAATGCTGATGTTATGACCCGCTCTTACTACACTAAGTGGTGGGATAAATTTGCTTATGTTGAAAAAACAATTGACCGCATGATCACGGACTTTCCTCAAGCAGCACCTGACCTACAGAACAAGCGAGAGTTTCTAGCAATCATAGCCAGTCCAACTGCTCCTGGATATCCATTAATCCAGGCCCCTAATTCACCAACAACTTCACAGCGAGGAAAAGCCACCAGCTCATACTCAAAGAAATCCTCAAAGTCTAAAAAGAGCAATGACATTCTTGATAGGCTTAATAAAAAGGATTTAATCAAATTGTTGGAAAAACAACTGTCAAAGTCTCTAAGCAATGAGTCTGAACCAGACAATAATTCAGATGCATCTTCAGAGGCTTCATACAGTAACATATTAGGTCATGATTCAGAAGACACCCCAAGGTTATCTGATTAATGACTACTACTTGAGTTCAAAGAAGAATTAGTCTCTTCTTTGAAAACACTGTTATTGTCGACATATGCCGAAAGCAGCAGTCCATAGAGACAATTGGAAGACATATTGACAACCATCATGATATTTTGTCATCACATGCCGAAAGCAGCAGCCCACAGAGACAACTGGAAGACATAATGACGACAACTGTGCCCGTGGATAAACAGTTTCTTCCACTGTTCACTCATGGATTTACTTTTACTGTTTACTTTAACCATTGTAAATAGGAACTCCTTGTGCTATAAAAGAAGAACCTCTTGTACGGGTTTAGGCAGAGCTCATTCTGCCTTCCTCCCTCTCATTCTTCTCTCCTTCTGCTCTCATAATCTTGTAAGTGCAAATTTGCACTACCTACTTTAAAAACTTTGTAATTTTACTAAGCTTATAATTTATCTTATATTATTAATGATATTCATATTTTCTGCAATTACATATCTTGTTTATGCATACATGCATATGGTCAGTTTAACCGCCTGCATTTAATTGTGCATACTCTGATTTTCTTCTCTTCTTCTGTAGTCTCCTTCCATTTCCGCTATTTTTGGATATATATATATATATATATATATATATATATATATAACTAAAGACTTATAAAACTAGAACTATATATAAAATTAGATCTCAATAATTACTTCATATATATAAATAAAATTCTATAAAACACAACTTAATATGAGTTTTAAATTTCTGACGATAATGTTTCATAAAATAATATTAATACATTATAATTTTTGTAATGAAATATTTAGAATTTATTTTCTTCATAGAAATTATCAGGTGATCTTTTATAAGGTCATTTCTCATTCTAGTATGTAAACTAGTTTATCAAGTTTTACGCAAAATCTAGATATTTTCGTGTCACATCAAGTATATAATGCTATAATTGAGACCTTAAATAATTTTTTTTACTCAATGAAGTCTAGAGGATAAAACCTCTCAACTATTTTTCATGTAAATCTTTAACCTTAAATGATTTTTCTTATATTTTCACTTTAGATTCCATATTAAGAAGTCTAATATTGTAAATTTTGAGATCCATATTAATAAGTTTATTACTTTTTCCTAAACTTAGTTTTAATTTAAATTTGGTGAGGCTACATCTTTGAAAATAAATAATATATTAAAATTATAAAACAAATTTGAAACTATAGGAAAAAAAATTGGAGAAAGACATTTCTAGATATATTGAGATTTTAGAAAATTTTAAAAAATATATGGGGATTGAAGATTTTTTTATGGGGGGCCATTTGCTATATTTATAAAGTTATAAATAAAATATAGGGTATATTTTAAAACTTTTTTTTTTTTGGAGGGTGGGGACGTAGGTCTTAAGATTAGTATACCTTGAATTATTACCAAATCAATAGAATATTTCAAAAAGACTTTGCACATTTTAATAAAAAC
The DNA here is from genome assembly GCA_022457165.1 of Juglans mandshurica. Lineage (NCBI taxonomy): Eukaryota > Viridiplantae > Streptophyta > Magnoliopsida > Fagales > Juglandaceae > Juglans > Juglans mandshurica. Next base: position 12,406,656 of record CM039631.1, read on the forward strand.
ATGGCATTAAAACTGAGAAAATGAAAAAATAAAGAAATTAAAAAGAGAAAGAAAATAGAGAACTCCTAAACTTCTTAATAAAATATTTTAAAAAATTCAACGTATCAAATCATTAAATTAAAATTTTTAATTCTTGCATTCGATTTTTGTTTAAAATTGGTTTTTTTCTTGTCATTTAGGTCCTTTTTAAAATATCTTGTAGATAACGATAGACACATAATTCTTTTTATGATTTTTTACAAATTTTTTGAAATGAGTGTGTTTTATAAATTGATAATATTTTTATAAGTTATTTTATAAAAAATATTATTTATTTAAAATATATATAATTATGTAAGGATTTATATATAAAAAGAATTGCAGATTGAGAAAGCTAGCGATTAAAAATCCATGTGATTATACTTGCCAAAAACTTTTTCTCATCGGCTACTATATTCATCATCTCACACCCCACACTCTATAAAACTCACGTTCATATCCTATGAAAAACACGTCCACCTATGAAAAAACTATAAATGTGAGATACGTGTTGTGAACAGTTGCTGATTTGTAACAAAACTCTTATAAAAGAGCCCAATTAAATATTTTTCAAACTGCTAGCTAGGTAGGCCCTTCTTAGTAGTATTAATTAACATATAATTTGGATTGTATTTTGCAACTGAAAAGGGGAAAAAACTTGAAGAAGACAATAAATATTCTCAAAAACTAATTAGTATACACCAACTCCTTAATTCATTTATGCTATCTAACAAGTTAACAACTCGATAGAGTGTCAAATATATTAACATCATTCATAATTAAAGAAAGAAATGCACCTTAAAATAAAATTCTCCCGCGTTATCTATTTTTTATTGTTTAAATATGGTAATCAATTTTTATTATTTTAATATTAGTTTAGCTATGTTCTTAGTGCATGCATGGCCACGCTGAAAAAAATTTATTTATTTGTGTTGCTGAAATACATAATAATATAATATAAATTACAATGAAATTAATATTCAAACGAAATCAGTTTAGACTGAGACACAGAAATTTTGCTCTCTTTAAGGAGATTCAAGTCCTCTGCGATATATAAAGTCTCAAATTAACCGATGCAGCAAAACTCATCTTGACTTGACTCCTCCAGGATACAACAGCCCAACTAATCATTGTATGACTCAAGTCTACTCTGCACAAGTAGTTGAGTTTAAAATTCCGCTCATTTATCTGAAAATACTCTAAAAAATATATACTCATTAAGCTTATTTTTCTTATATCATTTTCTCTAAAGTATATTCCACAATAGTCCCGTACAAAGAACTAATCAATATAAATATATATAAGACTAAGAAAGGACCCAGGATGTACAAAGACGTAAACAGGAAAAGAATAACAATGAAATAAATGGCCAACGTTAACAAGTTAAATAAGCCGACGTCTACAACTTAAAAACCCTCTTTAATAACCCTTCAAAGCCCAACGTTCTTCCGAAAGAAATAAACGGCAACTCAACAATACAGAAATTAAAACCTTCAGAATATTAAAGAAATTAACCTTACAACGTCTAAGGCATAAAACCTATTGAAATCAAAAAAGGGTTTTAACACTTAAAAGACCAAAACTCTCCCCAACGGCAATTTTATTAACTACCAACAAAAAATGAGAGAAACTCAACGGTAAATAATAAAAATTCTTAAAAAATACTAACAATTTGTAATTAAGAAATGGTTTGAGAATGTAAATGTGAAGATTATATATAAATATAAAATTGATAAATCGACGTTTGATATTGACGTAGAATGTAGGCATCCATATATATAGTGTGGCCGGTTATATATATATAATATGCTAGTGTTAAAGAAAAACTGGTGACTTAATTAATATATAATTTTCATAGTTGAAATTAATTGGTAACTTAATTAATTGGAAGTATATTATTTTTTATTTATTAATTTAATATATATGTTGTTTAATTTTCATTCAATAATAATAAAGATAATAATGTGAGATATATATAGTTGATGATGGGGCCTAACTTTTCTCTTCAACTAAATAAATTAAAGTAAAAAAGAAAATGAACCCATATTTTATCCATTTTATTTTTATATTATTTTATTAAATATAATGATAAAAAAGTTAATATATATTTAGTTTTATCATATGCAAACCCAATATATATATATAAATGAAAAATTCTACATACTACGCAGTACTAGCATATATTCCACTCATATCTTACTTATCAACCGTTGTAATTTTCTTTTAAAAAAATAAAGTTTGATTTAATAGTGATAAAAATGTCACATTTTATATTGAGACGTTATATAGGTTGCATCAATACTCAAAATAAATATTACTTATCAACCGTTGTAATTTTCTTTCAAAAAAATAAAATTTGATTTAATAGTGATAAAAATGTCACATTTTATATTGAGACATTATATAGGTTGCATCATTACTCAAAATAAATATTATTTGATTCAAACTCATTATAAAATCATACAAAATCTAAAGAATTTAAAAAATAATAATACAAACAATTTACTTGGTTTAACTATTCCTTCGTTGAAAAAATTGTCACTGAGACTCATGTGCGGATCAAGTTTCATCGTCAATTTTACCTTAAATTTAGTGAGGTGAGGTCATCCATTTTTTGATTTTTTTTTATTTCTCAATATTTATTTTTTTACAATTTAAATCCCTTTGTTAGTTTTTACTTTTAATTGTTTTTAAATTATTTGGTGTTATTCGTTATCTTGTCACTTAATTTTTATTTATTTTTTAATATACAAGTTGTTAATTTATTAATTAACTATTAAGCTTTCTTTCGGTTTTTAATTTTTAGATGATTTTAGGCTTTATAAATTATTTGCCATCTTTTTATGTTATTCCCAATTGAAAGAATTATCAAATCTAAGGAACAATTTGATAAATTAATTGAGAACCCAATTACTTTTAATACCTAAACCTATATTTATACATGATTGGATAAGTAAGAAGAGCACTGGCATTCATGTGCATCTAAAAACTTGGGCTTTATATTAGTGAAACATTTTGTATAGGAGTAGCCAAAACTTGGGAGCTCCACGTATAAGCTACAGTAAATCCAAACTTTTCTCCATCTTTGACTAGATACTGAAAACACATTTTATTCCAATATATTGCTATCTCCAATTATTAATTGACATTGTCAATAATAATATTAATTAACTGATTTTGTGCATGGTTATTAATATTGTTATTTCTAATTATTAATTAATATATGGTTAGTGTAATTATAAAAAAATAAAAAAAATATATTTAAAAAATGTTATTATTAAAAAATAAGATTATATTAATATTTTGGTCAATATATAAATGATCCGATGTGGGGTTATATATTGAATGTCTTTGGCTTTAAAAAAAAACATGTAGTTTTAGGCAAATTTTGACTTTAATTTTTACTAAACCATTGCCAATGCTGACGCCATAGTGGAGATAAAAATAACCAATGATCCCCAGTTACAAAACTTGTAAACGAAGACAACTATTCAACCTCCCTTTTTTGGAGAATAAATTCTTTAGTTAATCCAACAGCTTCAAGCTCGACACATGAAAAACATCTATGGAGTCTATCCATAACAATCTCGTGAAACGGGGTACTTACAATTAGGCCTATGCAGAAAGCGCTAGGATCCGACCCATCAATCCGTATGACCCAACTCAACACGACCAAAAAACCGGTTGAAGCAACTTGCGGGTCGAACCGGCTGAAACCGACCAAAAGAAGATTCTTCCTTCTCCTTGACAAAGCAAAGCCAACCAACCAAATCCATTTCCTAAAAGTCCATTTCTCTTTCGTAAGTAAATCCCTCAAAATTCCATTTCCATTTCAAAAGCACATCCTTTCAAAAGCACAGATCATATCTATCTTTTGGCTGGTGGTTGGGACCAAAAGAGATAGAAGAAAAGTCCTGTAATGACATGATGTTTCTGAGTGGACTGCATCATTTAATGTCTTCTTGTATTTCTTCAAGTATTCCACTTTTATGTACTGCATATCGATCTCAGCCCTCGTCACAATCACCCTCACCAGGGTGGTGTCATTAGTTCCCAAACCCTTCATAGATTTACGCAACACTTGCAAAGTTTTAGCGGTTGTAAGATTCGATTTTCGTGAAGGATGCCAGGGCCAAGGGCCAGATCGCCATAGGCTTCACAACTGGTACTTTCAAGATGCAAAATCGAGTGGTTGAGCTCCTCCAAAGATGACGCTCTCCCTAAAGCTTCTTCTTCTTTTTCTTCCGATGGGTTTGTGGTCGAAAATGAGAGATTGACTTCCAATCACGGGTCAGGTCGGCCCATATCGGGTTATTTTATTCTTGAATTGAGTCGGGTCGGGACCAGACACAAACCGAGTTGGTCGGGTTGCAGCCCTACTTACAATATAAAAGAAAGTAACATAATCATTCTAAAAAACCAATCTATTTATTATATATATTCACCTCCATAAATGAAAGGAGATTGACCTAATCATCAAAGTATCCATAATCTTATGGGACCCAATGGATTCCAATGATAAATTTTGTTACTTTTTAGTAGAAGCTCTTCATTGATCCAACCATGTAAGAAATTACGTTGAGAGTTGGCACCATCTATGAGATATTCTCTTATCTTTAGTTAGATTGAGAATTATTTTCCTCCAAATGAAAAACTTGCAGTCCTTCATCTTCTTTGACAAATATGTTGAAACTTTATTTACATCTTTAATTTACGTGTCATCTTTCTAGTTGTACTGATCTATGGAAAGATTATTTCATTCTAGAAATCGTTTGGTTATATGGGATGTGTTCATCTTGATTTCTCCATATAGCAAAGTTATAAAATTTGAACATAACTTTGCTAATTCAAAATATAAATAAATTGTAAGATGAAGAGGATGGGTGGGATGGGAACCAGGTTAGTAATTTATAGAGAGAATTAGATCAGTTATTAGAGCACGAAGATTTGAAGTGGAGGCAAAGGACTAAGTCTAATTGGTATAGATCAGGGGACAGGAATACAAGATTTCCATAGTTGTGCATCACAGAGGAGTAGAAATTAGATTCTTGAGATAAAAGATTCTAGTCTATGTCTTAGGACTGATCATGAGGCTATCAAAGAAGCTTTTGTGGAGCACTTCACTTGTTATGGACGCGTTTCACCATCACCACCTCACGATCACCTATAACCAAAGTGTAGAGAGCACGGGGGTCCAAGGGAACGCCTCCGATGCGTAAGTCGTAATTTGTGGATAACAATAATAATAACAATAATTTGATCCCTTTACTTACCTAGATTTTTCCTTTATATAGAGCTCTGTGAGCTATCTTCGTTCCCTCATGGATAGTGGTTATCCTTTATTCAAATTCAAATTTAGAGATGAGGATTCATCTCTTAGCAAATTCGAATAATAACCTCCTTTATCATTTACCATTGACTGGATAGCTATCCCGTATAGCTATCTCGTCGGTATTAGCTTATCCAATCGTTGGCCATGGGCTGGTTTCCTTTGTATTGGGCGGGGCTCCTCAGTTATGATATGGAATTTAATCGTTGGTAAGGGCCCAGGCCCATCTTAGGGGCTAACCGGTTGGGATATCCTCTCCAGTTATCATGCGAAATCTCATTGCACATGGCGTGATGGGACTTAATTATTAGGTGTCGTTTCTTTATTCGAGGCGTGTCAGTACGCCGCTTCATTTCCTCTTCTCGGGCACGTCAACCGTCACTTCATTTCAACTCCTATTTATTGCCCATTTTCCCTCTTCTTTTGGTCTTCTGTCATGTTTCTTGCTTTCCACTTCTTCTCTGAGTTCTTGCATTTCTCTTCTCTAGGTTCTTGCATTCCCTTTCCCTCTCCGAGTTCTTTGCCTCTTTGTGATTTCTTTCAATCATTCCATGGCTTCCTCTTCTTACAAGGGTAAGGAAGGTTGTTGCTGCTCCAGATTCTTCTCCACCCCGCGACTCTCCTCCTCGACTCGTTGTTGCTCCGCCAGCTTCCATTTTTGTGGGTTCTCGCTGGTCTTCTGTTGTCACTTCGCGTAAGTTGGAGAATGCTCAGAATAATTTCAACATCCCTGATTCTGTCAAGTTGAAAGCTCTAGCCCCCAACCAGAAGCCTATCGACGCCAAAGGTAGGGCTGTCTTTGTTGCCCTTTATCTCGCCATGTTCACCATGTGGCTTCGTTTGCCTTTTGTGCGCCCTGTTCGTGACATGCTAGATGTCCTAGGGCTTGCCCGTGAGTTGTTGTCCTTTCACCGGTTTAGGTGTCTGGATGGTAATCTCTGCAGTTTTAGAGCCTGTCGGGCCTTGGTTGACTTAGAGCGCAAGTACTCTCATGTGAAGGAATGAACCAATAAAATTTTATTTATTGTTGGCTCTAGTTGGGAGTTTCCCACCAATGAAGTTCCTAATCGAGAATTTTCCATTAGTCCTTGTTGGTCTCCTGTCCCTGATGGGGATGACTATGAAGTGATTCCTTCCCCTCGTGAGGAGGCCCGTGTTAGGGCTAATGGGATCCTAGGCTCAAGCTCACCCCAAATTGTGCCTCTTGGATGCGCTTTTAACCCCTAGTAACATTGAGAGGTTCATGATGGTTCCCAGTCGGGCCCATATTTTGGGGCGTGAGTTTTTGGGTGCTTCCCCGCCGGCGGGAGATTCGAAAAACAAGAAACGTCCTAGCAAAGGTGGGAAGAAACAAAGAAAAGTTAAAAAAGCTTGTGTCTCGCCTCGCTCTGATGAGTCCATTTCATTCAAAGGTGGTGTTCTACTTCCCTCGGCGGCGGGCGGAGATGCAAAATTGGTACCTGCTAAAAAATAGAGTGGGACCAAGTTGAGTTCTTCTCAGGAGTTGCCGAGTAAAACTGCCCCCCAGAAAGATGGGAGCACCAAGGTGGCCACTTCTCAGGAAGAACTAAGTGTTATTGATCCACTACCTCTTTCTTTGGATGACGTTATGTTGCAGGCTGAGGAAGACCTTGATAGTATACTTGTCGCAGAGATGGCCGCCAAAGCTGCTGCACAGCCTTCGACGACTCCCGCTGATGATTCCTGGTAGCAATGTGATGATACTCTAGTGGAAGAAGACATTCTTGTTTTGAACCTTGTCCTCCTTACATCACCACCTTCTGCTTCTGCGAGTTTCCCGCCATTTGAAGCTTCTACTCCTCCACTGACCTTGCCCCCGCCAATTATTTTTGTGCCTTCTGACGCTCCTTTGGATCTACCTCAATTGGAGGGGGGCGAAGACAGGAGTGCTTAAGAGTTAGTTGCTACGCTTAGTTCCCCCCTTGCCTCAACGACTTCAGGTGGGGTTACTCAGGATTTGCCCTTTGTTTTTCCAACCCTCCCATCGCCAATGGCAGTAGCATTTCGATTCCTTCGCCGCCTTTTAGTGTATCCTCGAGGAAACGGCGAAGCATCTTTGACAACTCCTGAGGAGGGTCTCAGGACAGATCAGGCTGTATCCCGTCAGGATGAAACTAGTGAGATAGGGAAGGCCAAAAACTGCTTGGTCCCTCCTGTTGAACCATCTGTTTGCCACCCTTTGTTCCTTGCTACTGAAGCCGCCTTTCCCCAAGGAGATTTTGCTAATGTGTCCTCGCCGGTTTTCAAGCCGAGAGGTTCTTCTAGCTCCCATCCGATGGCTTCCCCGGCCTCCCCACATACTCGTCGACCAAAGGTTATCAATGCCTTTGTTCAACAACTTCATAGTGTTTTTGCATCGGTATTGTTTCGTTCTCCTTGACGCTTTGGTCAATAATTCCAAAGAACGTATTCTTAATGGGAGGTTTCCTCTACCATTTTAACCTTTTTTAGGTTCGTGGGAGAGTTCCTCGACCACATCTTCTTCTGGCGAGAAGGTGTTAACGAGAGGTTTCCTCAACCGTTTTAACCTTTAAATTTTTAGGCTCGTGAGAGAGTTCCTCGACCACGTTGCCTTCTGGGAGAAGGTGTTAACGGGGAGGTTTCTTCTACCGTTTTAACCTTTAAGTTTTTAGGTTTATGGGAGAGTTCCTCGACCACGTTGCCTTCTGGCGAGAAGGTATTAACGAGAGGTTTCATCTACCGTTTTAACCTTTAAATTTTTAGGCTCGTGGCCTAGTTCCTCGACCACGTTGCCTTTTCCTTATTTTTTCAAGTCTTGGATACTTATTGGAAAGCCAAAAGGAACAAAATATAGGAAAGGGTGGACAAAGCATGCCAGCATTTATTGAAAGTGATATACATATATAAATGAACAAACGAAATAAAAGAAAACTACATATATTTCCTTTAAACGTAGTACTTTCGTAGGTGCTCCGCGATCCATGGGTGAGGTAGTTGGCTTCTTGTGGCATCCTTAAGGTGGTAAGTCCCTTGCTTGTGGCTTGCCACTACAACGTAAGTTCCCTCCCATCGAGGGCCTAATTTCCCTTCTTCTCCCGAGGTCATGCCGGTTTCCTTCAGCATTAAGTCGCCTGCTTTGAATGACCTGAGCCTCACTCGTTTGTTGAAGTAATGCTCCGCCTTCTTCTTAGAAGCTGCAACTTTGACTTCTGCATCTGCCCTTATCTCCTCTAATCGGTCTAGGTTTTCTTCTAACCTGCTACGTTTGCTTCTGGATTAAAATTTATTCTTCTATAGCTTGGTAACCCGACCTCTACTAGCACCATCACCTCACTTCCATAGGCTAGGGCGAAAGGTGTTTGGCTTGTTGAGGTTTTTGTTGTCGTTCTGTAAGCCCACAAAATTTCTGGGAGCTCGTCGGCCCATAGCCCTTTTCTGTCGCCTATCTTCTTTTACAGTATTCCCATGATGGTTTTATCAGTTGTTTCCACTTGTCCGTTTGCCTGGGGATGGGTTGGGGAAAAGTACTTGACCTTGATTGCTAGCTTTGCACACCATTGATGATAATGTTTAGAGTTGAATTGTCTTCCATTATCATAAATGATACACTGAGGTATTCCTAACCTGCATATTACTGCCTTCCATAGGAACTTTGTTATGCTTTGAGCAGTTATTGTAGTCATCGCCTCAACTTCTGCCCACTTTGTAAAGTAGTCAACAACTACAATGATGAATTTGGTACCTCCTTTGCTAGGGGGAATAGGGCCTACCAATTCTATTCCCCATTGGGCGAACGACCATGAGGATGTTATGGACCACAACTCTTCAGGGGGTGCACCTGGGATTGGTGCATGAATCTGGCATTGAAAACATTCTTTTGCAAACTCCTTTGCATCTTTGAGTACATTTGGCTAATAGTATCCTGCCCTTACAATCTTTGCGGCGAGAAATCATCTTCCTGAGTGACTCCCGCAAATCCCCTTATGTACTTCCCTCATCACGTACTCAGCTTTTTCCTCTATTACACATCGCAACAATGGGTTTGAGAAACCTCGTCTGTATAGTACCCCGTCAATGATGATAAACCTGGTTGCCCTGCTTTTTAACTTTCTCGCCTCTTCTTGAGGTGAAGGAAGCTCACTTGTCTCCAAATACTTTTTTTATATTAGTAGCCCATCCTGGCGTGTTCTCCTCGATATGTAAACTTTCTTCTCCTACTGCTGGCCTAGCCATTGCTTGTAAACCAACCTTCCATGGTAGTGTTTCCTCTTGTTTTGCTGAAGCTGTGCATGCCAATCGGTCAGCCTTGGAATTGTCTCCACAAGGTATCTTCTCTATTCGAAAGTACTTGAGATCTTTGCTTTGTTCCTGTACTTGGTGAAGGTATTTTATCAGCTTGGATCCCCTCGCCAAATATTCCCTTGTGATTTGCCCGATACCACTTGTGAATCGACTTTCATCTCGACTTCTTCGCCTACTAATACCTTCGTGATCGCCAAACTGGCAAGTACTGCTTCATACTTAGCTTCATTGTTTGTCACCTTAAACTCCAATCGTACTGCATGTACAATTATTTCCCCTCACTTGTTACTATGTACACCACGACTCCTCCACCTGCTCGGCAGGCTGACAACCCATCTACATACACTTGCCATGGATTCTTCTCAGGTGGTTTGTGGACTTCTTCCTTGAAATTGGAAAATTCTGCTACAAAATCAGCTAGTATTTGCCCTTTCATAGTGCTTTTTGGTATGTAGTTGATGTCACTCACTTAGTTCAATTGACCATTTGACCAACCGTCTTGAGGTGTCTGGTTTCTGCAACACCTTTTGTAGAGGCAACGAAGTGATTACCCTTATTAGATGGGCTTGGAAATAAGGCCGTAATCGACTTGCTGCTTCTACCACAGCGAAGGCGACCAACTCCACTCTTAGATACCTGGTCTATACTCGTCTCAACGCCCTGCTTATGTAATATGTCGACTTTTGCTCCTTCCCTTCTTGTCGTACAAACGCAGCAGATACTACGTCTGGAATTACTGCTAAGTACAATGACAATGGTTCTCTGGCTTAGTGTGACTGAGCAATGGTGGCTTAACTAGATACTCTTTCAACTGAGAAAATGCTTCTTCGCACTTGGCATCCCAGTCTCGTGCTTTTTTAAGCACCTGAAAAGAAGGAAGACATTTATCCGTTGATCGGGATACAAACTTGTTTAGAGCTGCAATCTTGCCCGCCAATTTCTATACTTAGTTCAAATTCGTGGGCGACTTCATCTCTATTATTGCTCTGAGTTTCTCGGGATTTGCTTCGATTCCTCTCTCTGACACCATAAAACCGAGGAAATTTCTGATTATACTCCGAATGCGCACTTTGTTGGGTTGAGCTTCATTAGGTACTGACATAAAGCTTGAAAAGCCTCTCTAAGGTCTTCTATGTGTTGGTCAAACTCCCTACTTTTTACTAGTAGATCATCGATGTACACCTCCATGCTTCTTCCGATCTGGTTTTTAAACATTTTGTTTACCAACCTCTGGTAGGTTGCCCCAGCGTTCTTCAAGCCAAAAGGCATCACTTTATAGCAATATAGTCCTCGATCAATTATAAAGGTGGTTTTCTCCTGATCAGCCTTCTTCATTCTTATTTGATTGTATCCCAAGTAGGCATCCATAAATCTTAACATTTTATACCCTGCGTCTGCTATCAGATCTATCCTTGGTAATGGGAACCTATCTTTCGAGCAAGACCTGTTGAGGTCGGTAAAATCCACACACATTTGCCACTTCCCGTTGGACTTTTTTACTAACACCACGTTAGACAGCCACTCTAGATTATGTGGTTCTTTGATGAATCCAGCTGCTAATAACCGATCCACCTCCTCTGCGATTGCTTCGTACTTGTCGGTACTAAAATTTCTCTTCTTTTCTTTTAATAGGCGTACCTTTGGGTTTACGTTCAGGTCATGTTTGATGACTTCCTTGCCTATCCCGAGCATATCTTTATGACTCCATGCCAATACATCTTTATGGTCTAGAAGGAAATCTATTAGTTGTTGTCTTTCTTCTTGTGCCAATTTTGTCCTGATCTTCACGTGGCTTTCGAGATGGTTCTATTCAAGGGTGACCAGCTCTAGAGGCTGATCTGACTCCCCATGCTTCAGGGTATCTTCATCCCTAGTCTCTAACTCCATCACCATTACCTGTGGTCCCAGAGGGAGGATCGTATGCTTTTCAGAATCCACCATATTGATCTCCCTCTGCCCTTGTTTGAGCTCCTGCACATAACATTCTCTCAACGCATACTTCCCCTATTCCTCTTGGTCTGTGTACCTCGCCTGTTGGAAACTTCATCTTTAGATGATAGGTCAAGGTAATGGCCTTTAATGCATTCAACGTGGGCAATCCAATGATCGCATTATATGCTGACTGAGTTCTCACTACTAAAAACTCAATCATTGTCGTGGCGACATAAGGGTCTGTGCCCACAGATGTTGGTAGCGTAATGAACCTCATTGGTTGCACTACATCTCCAGTGAACCCTTTCATCATAGTTGGTGCCGGTTTCAACTGCTTCTCTCCGATTCCGATTCTAGTGAACCCTTTCATCATAGCTGAAAGCATCCTAGAACAAAATATCCGCCGAACTTCCATTGTCAATCAGTATTCTCCTCGTGGTAAAGTTTGCCACCACCATTGTTACTACCAAAGCATCATCATGGGGGTATACAACCCCTCCACAATCTTCCTTGTCAAAAGATATTGTGGGGGATCCTTGTACTCGAGGCTATTTGAAGAGCCTCTCTACGTTTTAGATTTCTGCAAATCTTCCCCACCTTGCATAGGTCTTTCTTCCTGAGGAAGTTGGGCCAACTCCTGCATATCTGCCAGCGATAGTGTGTATCTCTCCCAAGGGTTGGTTTCTTCGGTTTTCATCTATTCTCGCTCTTCAGTCCCTAGGCTCATTTGACCTCATCTCCCTTTTCGGTGATTCCCGTCGCCTGGGGCTCTTACTTCTTCTCTTTTTTGGGGGGGGGGGGGTCATGTTACGGGCAATCAATCATTCTAACTCGCCATTGTTTCTCATCTCTTCTACTTTTCGTTTGAGGTTGTAACAGTCCTCAATTCTATGTCCCCTTGTCTTACGATAAGTGCAGCATTTCTTGATTTGCCGTTCGTTCTTAGTTGGTTCTTCTTCCTTTATTTTTTCTAAATAGTGTACAAAACTGCCACTATGCCTTCTTCTTACATTACCATCCCGCCTTGACTCTTGCTGGTCTCTCTTTGCCTTTTGTCCTTAGTCTCGGTCTTTCCTCTGTCCTCCTTTCGTTTCCCATTCACTCCTTTCTGGTTGGGTCGTCAAGGCGATTAGGGTATCTTCAGCATTAACAAAATCATTAGCCCTATCCATGAACTCTCGTAAGGTGGAAGGGGTTTTTTGGGCCAGCTCGGCCATAAAAGGGCTCATTGGCCAAACACCTCTCAATTGGCCAAGCCCATAATTTCCTACAATAAAACCCCCTAGGCCAGAGAAGAACACATAAAGACAAGCAGCCTGGCACAACAAAGTATAATGCAGTTTCATTAATGATTAGAAGTTACATACGAGTCGCATGGCAACGACGCACAAGTATATACGTTTACAAAAAGAAAAAGAGAGAGAGAGGAGCAAAATGAAATAACAGCGTTAGGCTGAGGATCGTAGTAACATTAGGCACCATGTTTAGAGACCTCAGCATCGGGAGCATCAACCTCAAGGAGGTCAGGCTCAGGATCGCTGTCTTCTAGAGCAACAAGCTCAGGCATGGCCTGGAAGGCAGGACCCATAAAAGCATCAGGGATCACGTTCATCCCCAGCTTATGGCCAAGCTCAAAGGCTTTTTGTCAATGAAAACCTGGGTAAGGTCAAGGTCCCACAATATTTCTTGAAGGTCAGCGAAAATAGCTACGAACTCTCCAGAATGTAGTCCCACATCGACCTAAGGCCTTCAGCAGACCCATGCACCCATGCAGAATTGTGAACGCCCACAGCCAACTTCAACTGGCTATCCATGTGGGACAAGTCGCTCCGAAGATCTGAGACAAGTCGCTCCAAGCCACCCATCCGCTGGGCGTCTTCCCTCACTTTCTTCTTTAGCTTTCTTCTGACTACGACAGAGCTTCTCAGTTTTCTTGTTACCCTCTTCCAGGGCAAGCCATACCCCCCTCAGCTCTTGCTCGAGCAATTCTCTCATCACTCTCGCTGTAAACATACCGAAGGGCAGTCTCGGTCATTGCACGAAAGGCCTGGTTTTCTTGCTCAACAACCTTTTAGTCGTCGTCAATGAAGTCTGCTAGATGAGAGGAACTCTGAAAACAAGAAAGGCAAACATGAAATGGTTAATAAAAGGAATTTAGAAAATAATGAAAGAAAGGAAAAAGAAGTTGCCAAACTTCATGGAAGAAGCCAGACAGACACTTGACGACTTGGCTGATGGCTTCTGCGCGACATCCCCTATTTCCAGTCGAGCCAAAGGGGGGATAACTTCCACCGAACCCTCTACATCAGGTGCTTGTGCGGCCGCCTCAGCCCAATGAGTTCTGTCAGCAACCTTCCCAGTTGCAAGGGTTGGAGGTTGACCCTTAATGCTTTCTACATAAGTTCGGACAAGCCCTTCAGCAACCATTCCCACTTGGACAAGTGAATCTTCACACGGACCCCCCGAACCTTCAGCCCACATTCGGCTTGATGCTCTACCTCCACGACACGGTCATTGGAAGTAGCGGCAGTCGCCCTTATAATGATGGAGTCCAAGCCTCCGAGTGACTATAGCTCCTCTCCGCCTACCACAAGAACTGGATCATCCCATCCGACAACAGTAGGCACATACACTGCGGAAGGAGTTGCCACAGAATTAGGGCCCCTCGAGCAAGAATTGGCCTTGCCTTCAAAAGAGTGGCTGTCAGCGACAGGAGTAGAAGAAGCTGAGGAGACCGCCAGAGGATGTTGTCCCACATCATCTCGCCGAGGAACCCTGACCGCCAAGGTTTCTTGGAGTAGAGCGGTAAGGTCATCTGTTTCCGAGAGCATGCCACAAACGCTAGTCAGTGGGGCGGCATTGCAGGGACCTAAGCCTAGGAGCCTCTCGCTGATAGGTATGAGGGCTCCAAAGAAGAAGATTCCGATGGCACCTCCATGCGAACAGCATAATGGGGCATTTCCACCTCCATCGCGAGGATGACAGGACGACTGGCCTTAGGCGTAGCCAGCGCCAGCCCTTCAAGAGTCGAGGCTCTGAAAAGAGGCCTACTGTCGACCCCATCCCCCTCCAAGCGAGGTTTCTTCCCCTTGCCCACTAGAGAAGGATTCAAGGGACACTTTCGAGCAGGAGTGACCCGAGGCCGAGCAAGAGTCACACAGTCATCAAAAGGAACATGACTGTGGGGAGGCAGAGCAACCCTTAGGTTCTCCTTGGGAAGAAGGGCTTCCGAGAAGACATTGTTAGAGTTCTTCTTCACCCACTCCCTAACAATGGCGATACGCCTCGACTCAGTAAGGGTAGTCATCAGATGCACTGTCTTATCCTCAGGAACCCTTCCCCAATCAGTTCAAACTGAAAACTTGCGACGATTCACTTGACCAACCAGGAATTTCGATCCATGGCTTGACATGAAAATGAACTTCGAAGACCAGTCCTTCACCTTTCGGTATCGTGACTCCAGATTGACGAGGGCGTGCGTCACCCTGAAGCTACAAACGTTCCCCTTCTGCTGCAAAACCTTGTGAGTGAGGAGGAACTCACGACCGGTGAGGTCAACCTGCTTTGGGTCTAACTCCAGCAAGGCACTCCGCCAAATGATACTATAGCAAATCAAAAGCCTCCAAGCATTCTGGTGAAGCTGGGACGGGACCAATTCGAGGCGATCCAACAAATCGGGGATAGGGCAAGGCAAATGAAGCCTCAAGCCACATGAAAACATATAAGGAAAGAGGGAAACTTTGGAAGAGTGACCTTCAACGTCAACGACACCATCATGTTGGCCAGGGACCTTGAAGATCACTGTTTTCGGGACCTGGTAGGTAAGGGCTAGATATGCTAGCATCGCCGCTTGGAGGTTTGAATGCTAAGTGCCGTCCAAGAAAAATGGAAATTAAAATAACCCATGCTTCTGACAAGCCCTTAATTGGTAGAATTCTGAATGACAGTTCGAATGGTTGAAAGAAAGAGTAATTCATGGGCATCTATCGCATCATTTGCTTGAGGCTAGCAAAAACCTAGTTGGGGAGGGGGTGTGATAGAGTGATAATAATGTATTAAATAAGCATGAAGTTGAGGAAATCTTAGAACAAAATAATGTTACATGCTTGTTTAATACATTAAAATGAAAGTAAGAAAGGTTAATGCATGACTAAAAGGAAAAGAGTGTTTTTTTTTTTTTTTTACATAAGGACATGGCAGCACAATTCCCAAATTTATTCTAAGTGCTTCACTGATATTCCTCTCTCTCACTCTCCCTCTCTCTTTTTTGTTTTCCTTTCCAGCCCTAGCCTCCAGTGATGAACCGCACGAAATAGGAGGGGATAACCAACTCATGGAATATTCGGGAGAGAAAGTGGAGCTGAGGCTCAAGAGCAAGGATAAGAAGGGGAAGATTCGTGGAGCAAGGGAGAGAAGTTTTTCCAGAGCAGATTTTAGGGTTCTTCCATTCTATTGTTTTCTATTATTTCTCTCAACCTAAGTCTATTATGTTTTGGTTTGTTTTGATTGTTTACCAACTCATTATGTGTGAGTAATTTCTTAAACTTAGGCTTGGGATTCCTTTGAATGGTTTGTGTTTCCTTGTGTTTGCGATTTCCATTGTGTTTAGCAACTGGTATCCAGAGAGTTTTCTTTATCATCTGTTATATGATGATGTTCTAGAGTTTGCTTACCAATCCTTGTTTCATCGTTGATTGAAGGGCACGGTGGATTCTTGGTTTACGTGGGACTCTGGTTTTTGTTAGCACACTTAACGACATTTTGGTATTAATTTGATGGAGGTTATTTCAGAGATTAACTTGTGCATGAATCATATACATTAGCTGGACATTTTGTTCTTGATCGAAATAGTGTTTGAAGGAAATCGAGAAATCCTTACCCTTCTTGTGAAACCAATCGGTGAGGAGGAACTCGCAGCCTAGGTGTTTGACAAAAGTTTCCGTAGACATCGAATTTTTTTTTTAAGGTTTTTCTTGAAACTGCAAAGTTTAAAGCATTATTGAAAGATTTTCCAAAAAAGATTCACTATAATAGAAACATTGTTAAAATTGAAAGGAAAAAAAAGGATTAAATCACATCATTTCATTTTTGTGCATACTAAGTCAGACTCAATAGTCTAAGGGCAGGTTTGGAGGGTGATATGAGAATTTTGTGTTTTGTTTTGAAGTTTAAAATATTATTGTTTTGGGATTTGAAAAATGTGTATTGGGATTTAAAAAAGTTGAATTGTTTATTATATTTTATATGGGGATTTGAAAAAGGTGTAATGATGAGATGAGATGAGATGAAAATTTTGTGTTTTGTCTTGTGCCCCAAACCTGCCCTAAGACTTGTTTCCACCATTTTTCATCATCATTCTTTCCATGTTTTAGTAAATAAGCACATTCTCACTTTGACTACAAAAACATCACGGTTCAGTTCTTTAAAACCTTTAATCCATGTGAAATCGACATTGGTACTCTTCCTAGAAACAACCTCATACCTTCTGTACTTGGGAGGCATTTTAATTGGAGAGACAAGTTTTTGTTGCCATTGCCGGAGATTAAAGGCAATTTACGGAACAACCAAATGTTTCTGTGAGGATGTGTGTTTGAGTTGTGAACCCCTTCACACTCTGGTGACATCTGATTCAATCCTTTACATTATTTTTTTTTAGTATTTTTTTAGCAGCTTCTTGTTATTTCCTTTCTTTCTTATCAGCTGCTTGTTGTTGCACACCTCTTGTGTCTGCTGGGTGAGGTCAGTTGGGTATTTGTATGTTTATACGAGGGGAAGGGGAGGGGTGAAACGGAAGGCAGAAGTGGAGATTATAAAGTGATATGGACTTTTGGTTTGACGAGAGAGACGAAGAACATGAGGGAGAGGGAAGCCTTTCCGGAGGTGCATGGTATGATATATATTTCTTTTTCGAGGAGAAAAACTTGCGATACATTATAAAAATGAAGATTGGCTTTCAGCCGATACAAGTGACTCAATAGCTTCTTTTGCTAGTTTATGAGCCACACCATTGGCTTCCCTTTTACCAAGTTGAGTTTTTCAGTAAGTAGTAGAAAATATTTCAGAACATTTCCAGTGGGGTACCAAGTCTTCCATCATTTTGTACGAGTAACTACTGCGTCTACTACTTGACTTCAGTCTCCTTCAAATAGAAAGCGTTGTAAACCAAGTTCTTTACAAAAGAGAGCCCACCTACAAGTCTTCTAGCTTCTAGGATTTAGAGCAAAAAAAAATAATGGCTTCATCAAACTTCCAAGAAAGTTCCTGCACTGTCTCGGATCACTACTCCAATGCCAATCTTATTGTAGTCTCGTTTTAGAACTACATCCCAATTCACTTTAAGTAAGTTTGTAGATGGGTTTTCCATTGCAAAACCACATGCTGTGTAGTGTGAAGTGTAAGAGTTCTATTTGAACTCTATGTCTCACTCACCCATTCATGATAGAGTTTTGAATGGTTCAAAGAGTTATAATGGGATAAAAACTCCTAAGAGATAAGATTGACTCTTGATCTCTAATTATAGTCAAACTCAAAGACTTAGATTTCATGATGGCCAGAAATCTATAAATAACACTGAGGGGTTAAAGGGTTCTCACCTACAACATTAGAGTGCCTCTAGCCATCGGGAGACACTAGTGAGGCCAAGTTGCTAGGGTGATCCTTCTCTCATAGCCAGATTCATTTCTTCATCAAACAGATGGAGAAAAGTACGTCTTTTACTGTTATTGTTTATTATTGTGGATCATACAAAATCAAAAATCCAGTTATTAATGTTCATGTTGAAATATCTAACACGAAGTGCCACCCTTGTCTTCTTATTAGCTTCAAGGAAATTATCTACCGCTTGTAAATCCTAGTCATAGAGAAAAGATGGATGTAAGAAGCGCCCTTCATATATCAATTTGTTTCTTCTATGCCATAGTGATCTAGCTATCATTGCAAAAAACTCCAAGTCTTTTGGGTCCATCCTTATAAACAGTTGCACAAATATATGGCCAAAATCATTATATGAATATCGAAGCTTTCTGCAATACCAAGCAATCAAACATCCTTTGCTGGCGGACATGTCCAAAGCAATGACCTAGAGTTTCATTTTCTTTCAGAAAAATCGAACACAAAGGATCCATAAGAATTTGCCTTCTATACAAATTCAATTTGGTAGGTAAGGCATCTGTGCAAGCTTGCCACGTGAAAACTTTTATTGCATTGGGTATATACATCATCCATTTCCTTTCCAAGTTGTGCCATATGTTCCTCGAACTGAAGACTCCCCTTTGTGGTGTATCAAAAGAAGTTTTTGTAGATGAAAGGTACTCTTGATTGTGAAACGACCATTGGAAGTGCCTCTCCAAATCAATTTGTCCTCACATTACACTAAACTCGCAGGTTGTTCAAAATTTCCAAGATATCTTCTTCAATGAACACATTTATTTTAAGAACAATATATTTGTGGTGCCCTTGGTCCATGGCGAGAAATTGTGGTGCCCTTGGTGTTAGTTGGCCAGCTATATCCCTCGTTGTCACAAGAAAGGTGTGCACCCTAAAGCTTTGAGCACATGAGTTGTAGTAAATCGCAGCAGAATTTGTGAGAGGGTTAGTCGGAGACTAATCTATTAGCACTAGAGAGACGTGCAAATAAATCCTTCATTAATACTAGTCACTATCATTTCATCCCAAATATAGTTACAGACCATCATAAGTTCCTCACTTACATCAAACATCTTAAATTACAAGATAGACACTAAACAAAGACAAACATCCGTAGCTACTCTTCAAGCTAGGCCGGTCTTTCTTCCTTGGGATAATTTTCTTGCGTTATATATGCATCAAGGTCTATGGCTCTGATGAACAAAACCGCAGGTAGGACCATCACAGTGAGATTTCTATGAAATTTTAGTACGTTAAAACTCATGGCAGTACTAATAATGAGAGATAATGTAAATAAAGCTGAGGACACACATTTTGTATATGGCGAAGAATCACCCTCTAAGAAAAATTCACACACACACATATTCATTACCATGGCGAAGAATCACCCTCTTAAGCAAAGCACATATATTCACAAGTTCTCATCATAATATTACCAACAAGGTGAATCACTCTGCCTATTTGGCATGGAGAATCTCTCTACCTAGCTAATACGTGAACCCATTCACTAAAAATTGGTGAAGAATCACTCCACCCATCCGACATTGGGAATCTTTCTACTCGGTTTACACATGGAACACCTCCACCAAAACATAACAAAAGACACCCCACCTGATCAACACGGGGACTCTTCCTCCCTGTGATATCAAGTGAAGCCCATACAGAAATGTCTCACCCCGATTATCAAGGGGAATCCCTCTTCTATGAAACTCATGGCAACGTGACACTAGAATGGTACGGGCAATCCTCAATTCGATCCCATGAATTTAGAATGCTCGAAAAACTCATCACTTTATATCCACATCATCTCCAATCACATTTTGAAATCACATGGTCTCAAAATCACATCTTAAAGATAGTCAATAAATATAATGGGAAAAATATGCACTTTCATGTGAAAAAGAGATGAAATACAGAATTTGCAAATCCTGAACATACCCACAAACATTTATCCCGCATACCCAATATAGTGGTAGGAGTGAACCTACCTAAATAGTATTTCTAATACTAAGGCTGCGCTAAAACTGATTCTTCAGTCATGAAGCTTTTGAGTTCCTTGCTTCCTCAGAGACTTCGAATAGAAGAAAGAGAAACACTTTCTGATCTCAAAAGTGAGATGCTGACTCTTGCCCAATACTTTTTATCTAGCAGGACTCCTAGTTAGACTCCTGACTGTTCTTCTAACCTTTGTCTTCTTTGAATGAGAGAACTTCAATCTCGGCTGTCCATTTGCCCTCAAACTCGAAGAATTGTAGGGATCAAGTGATTGATGGGATGACTTGCACATCCTTGCAGCTTGCCTTGGGTCCAATCTTGGTCATCCTTGCGTACACTGGATTGAGAAATGTTACGGAGAAAGTACATCAACAGGATAAGAATTGCACGTCCTTGCAGCTTGCCTCATAAATGGATGCGCCTTATGAAAATCGCCCACATGGCGTTGAGCCTTACTTGCATGGTCAGAAGTATGGCATGTGAGTATGTAATCCCCTTTTCCCATTCAATCTCCTGTTGAGACATCATTGTTGGAGTGCATGCCTTGGTACGTCATATACTACCATCGGAACTCTTCCGTATTGCGTTCCCAATCCCATACCATGTTGCCCATTGCTCGCCCCAAACTACTTTTACATTACACGTTGCTTGCCTAACAGTCTTTATTTCCTTCTACATTTGCACACCTTGCATACTGCTAGCATGACTTTTGCTCACCCGATATAGAATGCATGTCCTATGGTTGCCTTAATCATTGCTCGTTGTAATGACCCAGCCCAATAATTCTAAGGTCGGAATATTAATA
Source organism: Juglans mandshurica (assembly GCA_022457165.1). Taxonomy (NCBI): domain Eukaryota; kingdom Viridiplantae; phylum Streptophyta; class Magnoliopsida; order Fagales; family Juglandaceae; genus Juglans; species Juglans mandshurica. The sequence goes on from CM039631.1 coordinate 12,427,664, forward strand.
ATTTTTATTGGGCTTAAATTATATTTAATGGGCTATATTGGATAAGCCCACGAGCGAAAAATTATTGAGGTTAATTAGGAGTTTTAATTAGGCTCAATAACTAGGTTAAATCTCATGTATTATTGAACGAGTTAGACTCCTTTTAGAATTTAAAGATCGACCATTAAAATTTTATTGCAATTTAAAATAATCACTTATTGAAGTCCCCTATGCAGTCTCAGTCACTGCCAACCATTCATTGCATGAATTGCTAGATCATGTTTTTAAATCCAAACTCTCTTATTAGATGATCACGACTGAGTGTTTAGCAGATTAGTGTCACTAAATGTATTAACCGAGTCCAACTCAAACTCATCGACACCCTTTCCCATTCCCATATCTCTCTATAAATATATCTCTTTCGTGTGTTATTTGAAAAAAATCATAAACCCCCATAATTGTAGTGGCCGAACCCAAGATACCCAGTCCAGCACCGTGCGTGTCCCACGTTCACCATGCCAATAGCCAACTGCCTAATTCCTCTCACAACATCCCTCACGTTTTCTCTCTCATTCTAGTTCACGTAATTGATTTCATGCCAGAAATATTGGATTAACGTTGCGAGGTAAGTAACATGATCATAAATTAAGATTAACATACCTTAACTAGTTATATATATTATTATTAAAACCAGTTCTTTGAAAGCCAGTGTTTATGTACCACTCATGTCACGATATTTGAAAGCAGTTATTCATCATGTTTTATTATGCATATTATAGTTATGTATGTATTAAGCATCTCATGAATCTCACATTGCATAAGACACGTAAGTTTTCATAAGATCAAGTGTAAGATAAACTAGAATAGTTAATCATATGGTTATTTAGATGTATGATATCAATGCGATTTATGGGTGGTTGTGCAAGTCACAGAGCTAAGCATGGTCCACCATAGTATACTGCAATACTATTAGCGGCTCCCCTTGTGGCTGCTAGATGTGGGGCCGGTACACAACCATGCATACAGGATTAAGTGTGTGGGCTAGTATAATAACTAAGATAAGTCAAATAAGCCAAGATAAGTCATGTATGTCATAGCATATGTATGAACAGTCGTGATTTTAGGTTCTCAACATGAAATATTTAATGAAAAATCTTATGTTAAGTTTGTTTACGTTATGATGAGTTTCTTACTGAGTCATCGACTCATTTTAGTTATTTTATGTTTTTAAACCATCATAGATCAGAATATTTATGAAGGTAGAGTTGTAGAATGAGATTTAGTCCAAGGAGGCATGACAGTGGCATAGATCATGTACATAGATTTTAAATAATGATTTTTATGGCACAGACTTTGAGAAATTTTAATAAATGCTTCCGCGCACTCTCATTTATGATTTTAGTATTTTTATTAAAAAATTACTTTATTTATTATATAGAATCTTTGTAGCTGGCGTTTCTTTATGAAGAAAAGTTTTAAGTCACGGTTAGTAGTAGCCCTCTAGCTCTCGAAAATTTTTAAAAGTGACTTTATTATTAACCGTGGGGAGCAGGGTATTATACTCGCCCAAGGTGACGTTCAACTTGCTTGCTCATGCTCCTCAACCCGTGCTTGCCATAATGTATTTCTCACCCTATGATATTTTCAATTACACATTATTCGCCTGACTGCCTTCTTTCCAATTGCGTTTACCCGCATGTGGGGAGCTCCTTCCTTCCTATTAATGCACGAAAATTATTTCGATGGTTAATATGATGGGATGATGTGATGCATGCATTGTAAAATTTTCTGAAAGACATGAATATATTCATTCACTGTATAGTACAAGTCACATAAAATTTACCATAATACAATGTTTCAAACCATATCCTTTTCCATACAAGTTAATATCTAAAAGTGTATCCATAATAGTTTTTCCTAGTGCTTAACTGACCCCAAGATAGTTGAGCCATTTACATTCTCATCACGCTATAATATTACCAACCACAAGCAAAATTTAACATTTCAAGGTGCCCGTATTGGATCACCCTCATCATTCAAATTAACCCAAAGGAGAAAAAGAGTTAGAATAACCAACCATGGAATTATCCTCTATACGATCCTAGTTCTTGGCCAAAGCAGCCCCTTCATCAAGATTAAATAAAATCAACTTTGTGCTATCCTCTCGACAACTCTCACACCCTTATCTTCTCTCTTTTATTCTACAATTAATAGATTAGTCTCTGGTTGGATGTGAATGGAGGTCAAGAGATATGGTGTTGCATGTATATTGTGCATGGGTCTATTTATTTTAAGTGTGCAAATCACACTGGTGTTAATTATCAATTGACATGTCTACATTGGTTAAATGGATGTATTGGATATAGTGAATTATGAGAAAAGATAAATAGTAGTTGCAGTTGTGAGTATGCAAGCACTGCGTAATCATTTCGAAAAAAGTAAATAAATACGGGATCCACATGAAAAAAATTAATTTTTTAATAGTGGACCCCACTCTTCTTCAAAGCAACTGCACGGCGCTTGCGCACTTCACGACTGTATGTAGCATTATTCATGAGAAAATGATTTATTGGTTGAAGTTTCCATGAGTTAAAATTTGGTTGCATGAGAATAATAGGTGGAAGATGCATGTATGTGGAAGAAGCAAGTCATGTGTGGATGGAGTGAGTGTTGAGCATTGATGGTGGAATTGTTATGTAGTTATGGATTGGGTTTTGTGAGTTGAAAATGACGGTTTTGATGGAATGATGAAGTTCAATTGTATTGATGTATTTGATTTTAAAGAGAAGCATGGAGACTCACTTTGGGAGTTAGAAATAGAACAGAAGTATATTAAGTTAAGCATATAACATGGAATGATGTAAATGTGTGATGATAATGGTCTTTGTTGTGGCCTTGAAGTCGAGAATTAGTAGTGAATAGTAATGTTTTAGGCTAGTCATGTAAGTTGAGTCTCATGGTTCATCATTAAGTTTAATGTGTGTTAAGAGCTCCGTTTCAAGGTTATGGGCTGTGTTTTGGAAAGTGCTGTAATGGGATGTCTAAAAGAACATATGGGTGTGAGTATGTGAAGTCTTGGGTGTCCATGAGGACATGGGCCTACATGTAGGAATCAAATGAAGAATTCATAGATGATTATGACCACATGGAAGAGAAGGTTTGAGATGCCAAGAGTAGACTCATTAAGCAAGTTCTATGTTTATATTAATTATGTACTTAAATAGAAATTGACATGACGTACGATGTGCAATATGCAGATGCCAATTGACATGAAAGTGATTGTGTTTATTGTATTATATTTACGAAAGCTTTCATACCAGACGTAGTTCAAAGCAAAAGAAAGAGTTTTTAACAATAGTGATACTCTGTTCTCTCAGGATTCTCGAGGTGGATGATGTATGAGGAATCCAGGGAGAGCAGGGCGCTATAGTATCCATGATTCCAACTATCAAAATATTAGCAAGACCCCCCCACCTTTTGTTAATATGCAGCTTTACTTTCTCTAGAGAACCACGAGGGAATGACAAGCCCTGTAGTACCAAGCACGTGGATATGAACTCATTTACTCGACCGAACTCGGCCTTCATGGCATTTGCAGCACTTGACTTCATCACCGACCAAGACCCCACCGATAAATGCTTCGGTAGGGTCAGTGATGAACGAACCTCCCAGCTGATCATCAAAGCAAGAGTAGCCAAGATAATCAAAGACCCAACTCAAGAAACTTTAGAAGACACGAAGAGTGTGCCATGGATGCTTCAAATAAATTCTTCAAAGTGCTGTCGCTTTGCCGGGACATTTAATTTCAAGTATATGGTGAGGGATTTAAACAATTGAATCCTCTCCAATGCCTATGATCCTGATCCTTTGCCCGACACCATTTAAGTTTAAATTACACCTTAACTATCAGTTCCTCTTGTTTATGTTTCATGAACAGAGATGTCATACAAGCCATTCTGTCAGTATGTCTTTCATGACAAGATGCACCATATGAGTAACTTTCATTGAGATGTTTTCATAGAACTTTGCTGATGATTCAACACAAACCGCAAACCAATTTAGCCGAGAAAAAGAAAAGAAGGCAGGTGAATATGAATAAGGAATATATATTATTTTCCATATGAGATTAAAGAGTTTGAATACAAAACTTTCTACAATTTTGTATGCGCTTATAACTTTGTTCTATTGCAAATTTTGACTTGCAAAAGGCATTGATACACTAAGAACGGCAGATGCTGAAAGATGTGATGAATTTTTCTTAATGTAGATATTTTTACCATACTGGAAAACTAAAAAAACCACTGTTATCTTCTCAAATGTCTGTTTGTTGAAGCTACCACAAGAATAAAAACCCGAGTTCCTGAAATGGAATCATATAAAAATATCAATGTAATAATAAATACATGCAAAATAGTTGATTATGCAGTTTATCGACATTAGCTTGTAGATATAATATTTTTTTTGGGAATTTTGTTTAGGCAGGTGTTGAAGAAGAAACCTGTCCAGATCAATTGCCAGGAAGTACTTCACTAATCACTTGACTAGTAAAAGCAATTCATCTGCTTCTATAAAATTAGAAAAGCAACGGCTAGCTTGGGATATGTTTACCTTAGAGAGGAAGAAGTGGTGCTTTCTCATCATGTCCAACACGATGGTTAGCCTGGGAACACATTAGAGAAAACAAAGCTTTTAAATATCAAATGAATACAGTAAATAGTTTTAAAATGGAATAAAGGCCATTCTCACGAATATAATAATAATAAAAAAAAAAACAGTAGCTGAAGTTTCTTACGTCGTCATTTGCCCCAGCTGCCATATTTATGACTGATGTATCCTTTGTCCTGTAAAATTGTGTGCAAGTGTAGAAAAACCATTTATCACAGTGCTGAAATCAACTACAATGATAGTAATCTAGAGCCTTCTATGACAATAGATACGATAGAAAAAATGTTTTCACTAGAAAAGAACAGAAGGAATACATTAGCATGCCAGGTTATTCTAACTACAAAAAATATGATTAAGGATGCCAGCTGATGTGAAACACTAAGGACATCATCCTAGAAACTAGTGGGACTGATTGTTACTGACACAAAAATACAAACAGTCAGTACCTCCTGATCATGGACTTTTTTATACAACTTATAAACAGAACCAAACCAAAGTGGACAAGCACACACCTTTGATTTTTCTCATTGTCCATCATTTCCAAATGATCCTTCTGTGGTTCATCCTTAATCTTCGAAAGTGGTGAAAAGAACTGTACAGAAAAAGAATACATAAGCCAAGTTCATGAAACGGAATGGACTCTCTCTCTCTCTCTCTCTCTCTCTCTTACCTGATGCATAGAGATGAACACAATAGAGATTCCTAATATAAAGTTTATAGTCAGGGTATGACCAAACAGTGCAGCAGATGCTATTCCTGTGAAGATTGTGGCGACAGTTGATGAATATTTCTTCAGAATTGTATCTGCAAACATCGAGAAAAATATGATTTAGAAAAAGCACAAGAAAATACATCAGTTTGTGAAAGATGTTGGTCAATAAAGTGCTAAGAATATAATATTGTTATGGTAACCATCCAAGATCATTGTAATGGCCATCAGATTTTCTAGTTGGTTGGTGAGAGGTGAATTTTGTCAGGCATCGGTAATGTCCCAGCTGGTCACGATATCAAAACTTAATCTTCTTAGATCAAGTTGTAAGTTAGAACTGGTTCGAGGTGGTTTTGAAAGTCTAGTTGCTTTTTAAGATCAAATCAGACCCAGCCATTTTATCCTTAATTTCTCTTCAACCTTTCATCAAATTCAGCCCCTTCAAATAACTTCAAATTAAGAACACTTGACCCAATTAATTATCAGAAAAATAAAACTTGACCCAATTATTTAAATATCCAATTCATATATTTTCCTTCGGGATGTTGTCGAGTTGGGAATGGGTCCAGGTTCTGGATCTTCTATGTGGTATTGCTCAGGTCAGGCATTTTATGTATTTTGTTTTACTCCTATTCCTTTCTCCTTCAAGCAAGAACTTGAAGCTCATTCAAAAAACAAAAGAGTCCCTCTGTTCATGATAACGCATAAAATCAAGGGGATATGCTGACAAAGTATTTAATATTTGAGCACAGAAGCTTCAATGCTTCTGTCAATAAGCACAATAGCTTCAAATTTGATACAAAATTACATGATGGGGATGAGAAACAGGAGTATGAATACTACTAAGAGCAGCATGGTCAACTAAATAGCAACACAGTGCTCTTTATTGTTCAGCATTGAAAAGCAGTGTAAAAAGCTAGTAGCCACTGAGAAAGGTAGATAACTGTACATCTAAATTGCTTATTGCCAGCTACTTGACCACTAAATTCAACCTTGCTTGAGCATGGTTAAAAGCAGTTAGTTCATATATATCATTGGGCGAACTCTCCATATAAACTAAACATATGAATTTTAGAGGTATCGTACTTTCACAAGGGATAGGTTTGTCAAATTCAAGTCATAGTTTCTCTCTTGCATGCTGCTTGCATAGTTGGGTTGATTGTTGTGTTTTATAAGGCATTTATTTCTTAGTATTTATTTAAAAGCCAAAACAACCTAGTGCCACATTAGAATTCAACATTGTGTATGAGAGAGAGAGAGAGAGTCTATGTTTATTCATTCTGTATGATGCTAAAACATCAGAGAAGAAAAATGAAGCAGGCTGCTAAAAAATGGTATGCAAGTTAATGGAAATATGAGCTGAAAAACAAAGTAAGAAAATCATAGGGAAGTAATCACCTGCATATTTGAAAAAAAATGATGATAAAATCCCTTGGGCAGCGTTGTTGCAGATTAATAGCATTGTAGCCTTAGAAAGTCCTTGCAGTATATCCAAGCTGCTGGGACCTTAAATATTAAGATTCAGTGGTTAAAACAACAATTCTGACTTAAACAATAGAGTTTTGAATAAATTTTTTAATTATCACTTTATTGTCATACAGTCTGTGAGCGACGACACATCAATTAACCCAGGTCTGAAACTGGGTTATTGCAAGCAAAAGAAAAATAAGCAAATAGGACATAATAGTATTGATAATTATAAAACTGAAATAAAAAGAACATTGCTTCCAGAACCTTGAGTAATAGAATAAAAATACGCGTAAAAGATTTTTCACAGGACATTTAAAGACTTTCCATACTCACTTTAGACCAACTAAATCAAAGTTAGGGAATCCCATTGAAATACATATTAAGGTTGATAATTGAGAGCATGTTCTCCATCAAACATTTTGCATTTATCCAATGCTTCAAAATTATGAATACTTTTTATGTTATTCAGTACTCTAAACCGTGATAATTTATATTTTTTTTATCAGTAACCATGATAATTTATATTATGTCTGATGTCTTTACCTTTGAAAATGGCGATTCCAATAATAGCTAGGAAGTTGAATATGGCACCATAACCATATAGAAACAAGTTCTGCAAAAGGTAAAAAAGAAAATACTTTTTGGATGAGTATTTAAGTTGGATGTAATGGAGAAAACTCGTTTAGCACCGTCTGAAATTCAGTGAAGGATTTACATGCAGGCAAGAAAAAAATAATAGATAACTGAAATCAAACATCAATATTTCAACATCAACTAGCTCTATCTAATTCCAACATTTAGTATTCCATAATCTCTCTAGACTGTATGGAAAACAGTAAAATGAAGCTCTTGCCTGAAGCAAGAATGTACCAATATTACCAAATCAGTAATATGACTTTACCTGAAGGTAAATGCTCGTCTCAAATTGACTCTTCATAGCATACTCATTGAAGACAGATGCCAATGATGGAACAGTGACCTGTATTAATGTTCAATATCAGTTTCCGTTACATCTTGTTCTCTAATATGACAGGTATAGAAAATCATACATATTCATGTTTAGTTGTTACAACTTTTAGTGAACAGTTTCTTAACCCAATATGCCATGCTTCTTAGTAAATCTAAACAGTCCCTATATGTTTAGACCGGCAAATAAAAAATTTGAGAAAACAAAAATAATAACTAGAGGACAATAAGAGAAGAAAAGGTCAAATGTAATTTAATATAAATTCTATTTTTCCCGTCACAGCCTTGTAAATTCCCCCAACCTTAACCTCTCCACATCATTCTTATATAGAAGGCAGGAGGAGGCATCAATTGAGATAGAACATTTTCACTTTTTTTTTTTATTTTTTTTTTATCCACCGAAAGCACGATAGATAAAATCAGTGTCTAATCCCAGTAACCCCCACATCAGTTTCCGTCTGATGCCATAAAACCAAGTAGTTCTGTGGAAGCAATTGTGGTCTTAGACAATTTCAAACTCTTTTTTATGCCCTCAGCAAATGGCAAAGAGTCTTATTACTATATGCTTGTAGATATTGGCTAGCATTTTAAGATTCTCTTCACAACAAGCTCATCAAATTCATCCTCATTTTAGCTACAAATACAAAATGAAGTATAAGCTCAACACATTAGTAAGCAGTAACCACCTCGACAAGCCCCTCATGACTTAGATTATTCCACACTAAGTAAAAAAAAAAAAAGGTAACTGCAAAGGCTAGTCATACTGGAGTAAAATTTTTGTACACGTACAAATATCAAGGTGTATATATATGCGCCTGTTGCAACTGGAAGACCTAGGGCAGTGGTACCCTCAGGTAGGGATTTTAGCTGATTGACACTGATTCCAATTAGCAACAGAGCAAGAGCCTCCCACTGTTACAAAACAATCAACAGGTATAAAAATACAGAGTAATGATGCGAATTAGGATGTGAGCATTCAGAAAGTCAAACTGCAATATGAATCGACTGAAGAACTTTTAGTTTTCAAAAAAACCTGAATGATGGAAAACCGCCTTCTCATGACTATTTTCAACAAAATTGCAATAACCAAAACCTGCACGAGTTTGAAATCCAGGTATCAATCCTAAAATAAATCAAACAAGAAGATAATTATTCAGGGATCATTCCATTGATGAGGGGAAAGGGAGAGAAAATTCAACTCCGTAGGGAATGGTAGCTTTGTACTATTTCATAGAAGGTGAGAAAACTCAACTCTGTAGCAATGGTGGCTTTGTACTATTTCATAGAGGGTGAGAAAACTCAACTCCGTAGGCAATGGTGGCTTTGTACTATTTCATAGAGGGTGAGAAAATTCAACTCCTTAGGCAATGGTGGCTTTGTACTATTTCCATAAAGGGTTCAAAACCAATCCACAGATCAATCATCTTAAGCAAATAAACTCATTTACTGAACAAGTCCAGTCCCACAATTAGAAATTGAACCATGACTGACTGTACACAATAAACACAAAGCTCAGTAATAGGTTCTATACCAATAAGAATCAAAATAGAAAATGCATCCATATGACAAAAACATCACTATTTATCATAGCAAAAATACCTTCGAATTGCTCAACATCTTCACGGTTGCAGGATTAAAATAAAGCTGCACATGAAATAGAAATGTTATTGCGAACATACTTGAAACTCAACTAATTAATGATAGATTCAAGCCTCAATAATTAATGTTCAGCTTCTTTTCAAAACATAATCAATTCTTTCCTGTAGAGGTGGAGGAAGGAAAATCATCATGTTCGGAATCCACACAAAGCTTGTGAAGTAAATGAAAGATTACAGTGGTAAGAGCAATACGAAAACTTATACCTGCATAATGAACTTTAGATAATTATTAATAGCGTACAGGAGGGCAGGAACAGCAAGGAGCACATTGTTACGGGCCGCCTGCAGGGTTAAGAAAAAGAAAAATGTCATCTATATTTATTTAATCTTTTAATTTCCAAGCAGCTGACTAGTGACAGCAGAAAATGAACTTGGGTTGTCATGTTTTCTTAGGTCAGGAAGTATTCTCACTTGGAAATGACAAAAGAATTACAAATCAATGTGAAAAGATGGTAGATGCTAAAGAAAAAAAGTGATATAACTTTATAAGCATAAAAGGTTTGAGAATCACTTCAGTAGAATATATGAAAAAAAAATTCCAAGAAAAGCACAGAGTGAGAGAATAAAAGAAAATAATTGAGCTATTAAAAAAAGAATAAAAAGAAGAACAATATCAGACATTCAACATTGAACTATGAAATATGGCTCAGTCAACAATGCTCATGCTCAGCCAATAAAAAAATGATAGAAAAGAAAATTAGTCTTGATCTGGTGCACTCCTAATGAGCCATAATTTACCATACAAATGATCTTATACAGAAATAAAAATCATAGACAAGGTTCCTTGTTGAATTCTTTTTTCTCCCAGATTTTTGTCAATTATTTATATTATCATGTATGAATCCTGGTACTTGGGCTTCGCCTTCTCTTATGAATAAAACTTCTTGATTACCTACCAAAATAAATTATTTATATTAATCTTGATAAGCAGTGAAAATTTAGGTAAACATTTATTTTGTACTGATCATCAGAAAGCATCTTGGACCCCAAAAATCCCCCCAACGCCCAAGTACATAATCAAACTGAAGGTCACAATGTTCTAACTAATAGTATGATATATTCTTTCAAGCATATTCCACCAACGATTATTGGCTGTAAGGGAGACACAACGTTTAGCATACTACTTGAGAAGTCAAAATTATGTCCAAGAAAAATTTTCAATAACTGGTTGAGTGGATTAGAGTCCAAAATCCATAATTAGTTCCATGATCCCAATCAATAAAATATACAACAAGGCCCCAAACTTTGTCTCAGGATATACAAAACCAAACTTGCAACTGTAATATATCATATCTCATACCTGTACAAATGTAGAAACAGATAGAAGAGGTTTTTCACCAACTTTCTTATGCCGGCCCTGAAAATTTAATGAAAAAAAAAAGAGCATATTAGAAGCAAAATTATGAATGAATTCAAGCAATTTGGCAACTCAAACATATAGAAGATCCAATCTAGAAGATTTTTGGCAGTATATTTTTTCTTTTGTTAAAGAATCTGAAGCAGTGTTTCTTACATTAGCAAAGGGTCAAGAAGCCAGAGCTGTATGCTTTTGCAAGCCTCACAGAGAAAATAACACTGTTTATGATACAGAAGATGATTGATATCAAGAGCCATCATCATCTTAGGAAGTGATCTTTCTTCGTATAATTTGCCTATCTTGCTAAGGTCAAACTTCATTAATAAAAAATCGTCAACTGGAAATACCCCCACTACCTTGAGACAATTATTCTCTTCCCTTGATAGTTTTCATTATCCTTTTCTGATTCTTGAATTGTAGGTATTCTTGTTTCTTTGTACTGATGTTACAAGAAAAGCTGTTTCATTCATTGCATTGCTTTGAAATGTAGAATTTTAACTTCTTCTTTTTTATAATTCATAAGAAATTTTATTACCAAGAATAGGCACAACCCAAGTACACGGGATGTATACAAAGGAAAAAATGTAGAATTTTAACTTGACGTGAGAAGGTATATTTTTACTAACTATTAATCCTTTCATATTTTCAATGAAATTGGAATACACTGGACATGCTATGAAAACCAACATGATTATACTCCACAAAGAAACTACAAGGAAAAATACCAGAAACTAGGGAAGAGAAAAAAGGAATTCCTCAAAGCTTCTAAAGATGAAAGGGGAAATATATACCTGGATCAAAAGCATAGCAATAGCAAAAACAACTTTTGCTGCTTCAGTCAAAAAGTTGACGCTTATAGGACTAAACATGAATTTCCCATCCACCTTAGATATAAAAACTAATATAGGCTGCATAAAAAGGAAACAACAAAAAGAGCATAAGAGCTTATGAAAAAAATTTAATTCAAAAGAGCTAATGTAAGCTTAAGACAGTGTTTTGCACTTTTTGAGTACTTAAGATGAGATGATCTATGTTCCTAAATTTTATATATGAGATTCACAATGGTGATCATGACTTTCCATGATTGAGTTGCACAAAGCGAGCTGACAAGACAAAATTCAACATCAAAAGGGAATTATTTATGTAGGAAGGCAATATTCATCACTTATCCACGTATTGGATCAACATAGTAGACAAGAATGACCCAATCACCTGCAGACCAACCAAGATGCAGTCGCCGACAACCAAAAGGATGTTCAAGACACGTGATTTTGAGGAAACGTCAATTCTATGCCTGTCATATGCCCTCGACACAGTTTTGGAAGTTGGGGACAACAATTTTGAGTGGCAAACATGGCATTCTACCATCCCGCTCTGCATGCACTTGCCCTCTAGCCCTGAATTCCACACTGTTTTCAAAATTGATGAAATTAAATTGAGGTCCGAGTATAAATATTAAACAAAAAATAACAGGAAATCAATCAAAACCACCATTCCTAACAGAGAGTTTATGCTTGAGGTTTTTTTGTAGTTATAGAACCTTTTTATTGGCTATAGAACTGGTTATTTACACATGTGTATTGATGTGGGTTTATTCGAGTCTGCAAGCTTACATAAATGTCTATACATGATCCTCAATTTACACGTATCATATGAAAAGATAAACGCATGCATATATGTCAACATTGGTGGGTATGAATGAGGAGATATACATGTCTCTATGTGTGCTTATGTATACCATAACATCATGCATCAATTATTATTATTATTATTATTATTTTTTGGATAACGTAGAACCTCACTAAGGCAGGCCCTTTGGACCCACTCCTGGGTAGTCAATCCTGGATAGACGACACCACCCACCAAAACCATGTATCAGTAACCTAGGATAACTCATAATGCATAATCAAATCCAGGATGTTTGAGTCTATAGCTCATCCCAAGCAGCCTTTGACCACTAGGTTGCATCCGGCCGGCTGGTAATCATGCATTATTATCATATATTTAGCATAAATGTCCGAAAATATGGAAAGACTGATATCGTAATACAAGGGAATTGAGCAATATACATGTTTGCGAGTTCTTATGCAATATAAAAAACATCATTGACAAATAAACATAATACAATCATGAGAGCTTGCATACACGTATATGAATGATTTTTCTATCTGCACACACACACACATACACTCCAAAAATGTCCAAAGAAAATGCGCAGTAAATTTCAGCTACATGTGCACTAATATATATATATATATATATATATATATATATATATATATATATGTACCTATCAAAAAATAAATAATATATGTATGTATGTATACACAAATTGAGCACCACATTTGTAAATAGCTTTATACATAGCCAAGCATTACGTGTTCATGGTTAAGAGAAGCAAAACAAGTAAATTTTCATATCTGCCTGCAGAAACACAAGCCAACATACATATACAATGAAAATTTCGGCTAAATTTAAGCTGTTCACCGTGCACTTAGTACCTGAACCTAAAAGATACAAATTGTCAATTAACTTCCATCGACTCAATCAAAATTTGGAGCTGGCGTATTGAAATTTATTCAAAGCACACGCATACAAGCATAACTTGACTAAAAATACATAACCATATAACCGAATCGACAATAATAATGAATGAGAGATCAGACGGGAAAAAGAGAGACAAAAACACACCAAGTTAGATATAGTCAGAAACGCGCGCAATCCAAACCGGATCTTGCGTGTGTAACACAACAAGAGCTCAATCGAGAGACAGAAGCAGTGCAAAGTGAAATGGGTATAGTCGATCCGATTCCAAAAAGACAAAACAATTTCACAAAAAGAACTGGGAAAAGATTCTCAAAATGTCATCAAGAGTTGGGAGATGTTGGGTGGTAAAACGTCGCTGACACTTTACGGCTCTTTAATCTATAGTGAAGGAGAAGGGGAGGTCTTATGTTCTAATACCACAGGAAACCTCTCTCACTCTCTCTCCGGCAGGAATCACGATTCACTGCAATTTCTTTTATTTTTTCCACTTAAATAGCTTTTACAATTCGAAGGGATACATGCATGTGAATTTAATGTTTTTAATAGCTAAATCTAAGTATTTAAGTCCCGTTTGATACTGAAACGGCTTGATTTCATCTTATTTTATTTTATAATTATAATTTTTTTAGATTTATATATAAAATGTAATAAATAATTTAATTTTTTAAAATTTTAAAATAATAATAATATTTTAATAATATTTTATTAAACTTTTAACTTTTATCTATAATCATCTCATCTCATTTCATCTCATCTCATTATTCGTACGGGCCTTCACGTTATAACGAGAGATAATATTTAATTAAATATTTATCCTTTCTGGAATTGTAAAAAAATATTTGAAAAAAAAGATCCTAATCTGTAATTTCCTAATTTAGAACAGAATGGAAGTGAAATTAATGGCAACTTTTTTATTATTTTATGGCAAATTGAGTAAGTCAGCCCAAGGATTAATTTAAGTTTTTTTTTTTTTTAAAAAAAGTTAATGTTTATTTAGATTTGTTTACTAGGATTAATTTAAGTTAATCTAATCACTGAGCCCCTCAGTTAAAAAAGGAAAATATTATTTAGGATGTGTTTGTTTTGTCAGAAAATATTTTCGGTAAAAATGTTTTTATCTCTTAGAAAGAAAGGGGAGAAAAGAGATGAACGGAAAAATATTAATTAGTCAATGGGAAAATCTTATGTTTGGGGTGGAAAAAAACTTACCCCACTCAAAGAGTAAGTCATTTTCCACCCTCATTTCATGCATTATTCTCCACCCAGACACATTATTTAGATATATTTACTAATTTAAGTTGATATAATCACTAATAATTTTATTATTATTTATAAATTATCTCATTATTTAAACCGATCTTTAGTCTCTGTTTGTTTGCAGTGAAAATATTTTCATCTCTCGGCTTTTTTTGAAAAGGACAGAAAATAGATCAACCAAAACGAATGAGCGGGTTGATAGGAAAATCTTTGTGTTTGGTGGAAAATGACTTCCGGCATAAGTCATTTTCCATATTATTCTCCGACCAGTTAATTTTTGCTCAAATAAAATATATGCCCAATCATAAATTGTCGCGTGACAATATTAAAAAAAAAAGACTTAATAAAAAAAATTTATTGTAAAAATATAAAAATATAAAATTCATATATCATTATTAAAATATATTTATTATTTATTAAAAGAATTTGATTAAATTATTTTAAAGAAATAAAAATAAAGTAATACGTGGCGATATCTGAATTACAACCTCAATGTCTCTTTAATTTTTTAAGTTTCACGCCTTTATGTTTTTGTGAGTAAATTACTATAATGGATATGTTAAGAGATTTTATTAGGAAAATTGATGGTTTTGATGAGAATTAGTCATAGTAAATCGTTTACCAATATATAATAAGAAAGAACATAAATCATTATAATCAAAACCAAAATAAATGCTACACTTTTTCTTTTTAGACAACCAATTTTGGAAACAAAATAAACTTAGAATAAAAAGGGAATGAGCTCCTAAACATACCCTTAACATACCAACATAACACTCCACCAAACCACAAACTAAACTTCCTTTGTTGTGCGGATGTTTTGAATGACGTTAAGTAACCTCAACAAACATCATGCCATCTACATGGCCTACTTTTTTTCTTTAGTTTCGTTGAGGCTACCAAGCAATTACCCTCTTGGAAAGCTTATTGCATGGGGTAGGAGGGGAAGAAACGGAACCATATTGAAGATAATTAAAATGACTAACTATTGAATCGCTATCTCAATTTGGACCTTTATTAAAAGAGAAATGATATTTATAGTCATAGAGTGCGCAAGTCTTGTACACTCCTTTAAAAAAAGTGAGTAAATATAAGACTTATATTAAAAAATTAATTTTTTAATAATGGACTCCACTCTTTTTGAAAAAGAGTGTGCAACGATTGCACAACTCATAACTGTATCTAGTATTACTCGTGAAGCTTAAATCTTGATGCTTACAGGCTGGTTCTTATTCAACTCTCACTATCACTCTCGATTTCGTCAGGATTCTTGTGTCATGAGCTTTTGATTTTTGTGTGTTGTGGCTTGGACTTGCATGTGTGTGCGTGAAGAGAGATAACAGAGAAAGGAAGGAAGATAACTCTCGGTTGCAGAACAGAAAAAGTGAAGAAGAAATGAGATGATGCTCGACTGAAGGAACCCACTACACCTCTTTCATTTCCAACTTTTTTTGACGAGGTAGGAGATCAAAAGCATGGTGTGTTGTCATGCAAGATGAAGAAAACTTGCAGGAGCTGGTGTGCCAAGTGGCGAGGGATGGAGGTTACAAGGTGAAGCTCGGCTGGTGAGGTGGCAAGCTCCAAGTGCCACATGTCACTTGGTTTAAGAGTGATGGCGTGTTGTCCGACTTCTTGGAGAAGAGAGGCACCAAGATTTGAATTGTTTTCCCATTGCCAGCCACAAGGGGAACATCCTTGATATGCAGGGCAGGATTAGAAACGTCATAACCCTTTTGAAAGAGGAAACCATTGCCAGGACAATTATCATACTAAAAACTAGAGTCTCCTGAACAAATTTTCCATTGACTATCCTGGTGAATAATAGGCTGGAGTAAATCCACAATTCACGTAACCTCATGATTTCGTGTACATCCGTTACACTAAAAATCATCACCATGATATAACAATAATTCATTTTCCTAAAACTGATAATTTTCTCATAGTATGCATATTTAAAAATCCTAATTTAATTCTATAACCTGAAATCACTAATTTTCCCTCTGTAATTGTAACACTGCTGTTGGGGGACGTGTTTCGCACCCTTGCTTATGGCCTCAATCAACCTACACCCAAGAGAGTTTGAGGGCTCAATGTATTCAGAGACACCTCCGATGCTTAAGTCAGTGTCTTGGGTTATATAGATATAAGGTAAATACAATGCTTAGAAAGGTTACCTCGAATCACCAGCTTCGGTTGTTTATATAGGCGAGCATTTAGTTGATGAAGATTGTATAACTACTTGATCTGCTCCAGTAATTTCATGAAAGCTAAATATTAGGTTTTTGAATGGATGCTAATCTTAGGAGTTACCATAGTTGGTGTGCATCTTGGACGTTTAACCATTTGAGGAAGGTTCCGTGAATATCCTTATGACGGCGCCATTATTATGTTATGAGTGGTGCTACGTCCACCGCTCCCAGCTACCGCTAGGAGCCACCGTTAAGCATAATTCATCTTCTTTTTTTTTTTGTTATTTTTTTAATGTAATTTTTAACACTTTTAAATATTTTTTTAAAAAAATAAAAAATGATAATATTATTAAAAAACACTTTCTTAATCATTAAGTAAAAAGAAAAATTAAAAAAAATTAAAAAACCACAGCGATAGAATGTAACGGTGAGAGTAGCATTTTTCTTATGTTATTAATGTGGGTGGGCTTCAGATAATATACTGGAGCCCTCATGGAGTCTCTCCATGTCTTCTCTCACCCATTGTTTATTATGCTTATACACAGGCATTTGTGGGCCTCTTATAGACTTGATTGGCCCATCCTGAGGGGGAATATCGTCCAACCAGTTATCCCACTAATTCTTGTTACATGGGTGTGGTAAGAATTTTGCTTTGTCCTTATTCTCATCAATGCTTCTCGGCACCACATATTCCCATGCCTGACGTTACTTGTGTCGGTTTCGTACCCACGTATCTTTGTACTGCGAGGATCTCGGGATTTGCTTGCAATGCTCCTTTGCCACTCATTAGGGGTGATACCCGCCCCCTACGGGGCGGGGCCACCCCTCCCCCGCCCCCCGCCCCCGCATATGCGGGGGTGGGATTTTTTCCCCCGGACCCCGCCCCCGCATGGGCGGGGGCGGGGTCCCCCGTCCGCTGCCCGAGGTGCGGGGGTGGACCCCCACCCGCCCGCACCCCCGCACATGGTACTGGGCCTCCGGCCCAGTACATTTTTCTGGGCCCTAAATGGCCCAGAATTCGTTTTGGGCCACTTTGGGCCCATTATTTAGATTAAAAAAAATATAAATTTAAAAACAGAAAAGAAATAATTTTTTTTTTGATAAGTAGATATTAAGTTTTAACTAAAAAATAATTAAGTAATATTCATCACTAAGGCAGTAAGACACTATGCTAAAATAAATAGTTTACAATTATACAAATTAAGAGAACTAATAAACTATTACACTATTACAAACTCTTCTAAAAAAAATATAACAAATTGTATAATTAACTATTGTAACAAAATTACAATAATTGTAAATTAAGAAAATTGATTTTGGGGTGGAGCCGTAGTTGTGAGTTCACTGAGTTGTGTCAATGTGTCGAATGTCGATTGCTGTGAGACTGTCGATTGCTGTGAGACTGAAAATCAATAAGTTAAAAATAAAAGTTAATAAGTCAAAAAACCTGAAATATTAATAAGTTAAAAATAAAACAAATTAAAATTAAAAAGTTATAAAAATGAAACAAAGTTTTAAATGCAAAAAACAATTAGCTTATTAGGGGAGAAATTATGCAAACCATGGCAATGGTGAGTCCAATACAAAAGTCATACTGCATCGGAGGTAGCCGTAGACGCTGTCTCATGTATCACTATAAGTATTAAATTTGAAATGAAATTAATGAATACCAATTAAATAAAAATAAATAAATAAAAATAAGAAATTAGAATAAATACCAGATCCAGACTGATCATCACCCTCCTCCTCGACGTCGGCCTCCTCATACTCAAGAACATCCGGAACATGAATTGGAGTTCCCTTGATCCAATTTTGCGTGCAAATCAAAGCCTCTACAGTGGCAGGAGCTAATGAACTCCGAAATGAATCTAATACACGCCCTCCGGTGCTAAAGGCCGACTCTGAGGCTACTGTGCTAACAGGGATGGCCAAAAGTGTGCGGGCTATCTCTCCAAGGATGGGATACTTCACAGCATTCACCTTCCACCAACTTAATATATCGAAATCTCTTGAAAATGGTAGAATCTCTGTTGCTAAGTATCTGTCTATCTCTGACTGAGCCTCTACAGAAGTCCGGAGGAAGGGGGTCTGCTCATACCTCTCACCCCACTCCAATCTACGCCTTTTCCCAACCTCGACTTCAGGAAACTGTGAGCCTGAGGCTGAGGGGGTAGATGTAGGTGCCGCAATATTACCACCCCGCAGGGTGGAAAACTCATCAAATAATCTAGTAAGAGTTTCCTGAACCCTTGCTGCAATAAGCTCCGCCCATACTTGCCCGTACGCAAGGCCCAATCCAAATATCATGCCATCCAACTTATACCTCGGGTCAAAGACGACAGCTACATATAACAAAATATTAGCCCTAGTTAAATCTCCCCAATACTTGTCGTACTTTGACCTCATAATCAATGCCATCTCCCGCAGCCTAATGTGACCACCCGCGACCATGTCATCTAATTCTTCTTTTACCCTACATATTTGCTGGCATACAACATTGGATGTAGGGTACAAAGTTCCGGATAGCCTCGTGGTGACATCGTAAAAAAGTCTCAAAAACTCTACAAAAATAGTTACAATTTCCCAATCATCATCTACGGGTTTCCCCAATCCCCCATGATCATCAAAATATTTTACATATTGGATGTCTTCTTCACCCAATAATGCAAATGCCAGCCTATATTCTTGGGCCGCCTCCAACATCAGAAATGTTGAGTTCCATCGTGTAGGCATATCAGTACAAAGGCCCTTCTTAGATGTTAGACCCGCAGATCTCGCAGCAACCTTGAATTTCTCCAACCTTGAAGGAGAAGATCTCACCCATCTCACAGCAGTTCTAACCCGAGCAATCGAGTCATGAAGATCTCTCAAACCATCACTGACAATCAAATTCAGAATATGTGCCGCACATCTCACATGCAGACACTCACCACCCATAAGTGTCTTATTTGCCTCTCTAAGATAAGTTTTCAAATGTCCTAATGCAACATCATTAGACGAGGCATTATCGACTGTGACTGTAACAACTCGGCTCAAACCCCACTCTTTTATTGAAGCCTCCAAGGCCTTCCCAACTGTCTCACCCTTATGATCGGTGATTTTACAAAATTTTATAATTTTCTTTTGTAATGTCCAATGGCAATCAATAAAATGCACAGTCAAAGACATATAATTAAAATTTTGGATCGATGTCCAAGTGTCAGTGGTGAGACAAACAAATTGATCTGCCAATTGACCCCTCAACTTCTCCTTTTCAATGTAAAAATGCTTTTTTACATCCTTTGCCACCGTGTGGCGAGAGGGAATATTAAACCTTGGTTCCAAGTAGTGAGAATACGCTTGGAACCCTTTCCCGTCTACAATTTGAAAAGGTAGCTCGTCCATTATGACCATACGAGCTAGATGTCTTCTACACTCATCGGGATCATACTTAGTATACCCCCTCAAACTTGCACCCCCACTAGTCCCATCCGCCATTTTTTGAAGTCCAACTTCTAGCCTAGATTGGCTTTTATCTTGTAATGATCTTAATATTGGACTTTTTTTGCATTGCTCTTCTAAGTGCACCTTTAATTGTGAGGTGCCATGTTTCCTATAGTGGCATCCATAAATTTTCCCACAATGGTTACATTTGGCTTGGGGGTTACTTGAGTCACCACCCTCTAGTTTGGTGAAATGACTCCAAACTATTGAACCAGGTTTCTTGCTAGGTTTGGGGGCAGGGCAAGGTGCCGTAGAGCTAGGGATAGGAGTATGAGTAGGAGGGGTAGGGGTAGGTGTAACCGTGTAGGGGTAGGGGTAGAGGTAGGGGTAGGGGTGCCCTCAACCTGAAAAGGAGAGCTCGCACTCGAATCCGCTGGCATATCCATGAACTAAAGCAAACAAGAAATCTGAAATATTAGAAAACATAACAACTATATAGTATATAATGAACATAAAAGAAAAGTAGAATAAAAAAAAGTATCACTAATCACACTATCACTTGACATTCATATATATATATATATATATATCACTTGACACTATCACTATCACTTAATTGTGCCTGTATTTTAGTTCCCATCTCACGCGTGCTGCCAATTTACTTGCAAGACTTTAGTTCATGGGCTATGGACATGTCTAGGTTCTGTCCTTATGTTATTGTTAGTAATACAGCAACCGATTCATTATCTACCGGTAGGTTGTCTTTAACATCAATCAAGAATGATTTCACAGTGCAGAATTATATCTGTCTGTACACATGCTAATAGCCCAGAATAAAGTGTGACTAATATATGGATATTGGTTACAAACCTTGCATAAAAAGCAGTGCAAGTTATGTTGTCTTCAAGAATGGATTATGGCAATGGTATAGATCAGTTTGATTTTAAATGTCTATTGTAATATTTTTATGGTTATGTTGTGTGTGTGCGTGCATGCTAGAAAAGATAGATTTCATCAAGCAAACACTTTTGTGAAATTGGAAAATTATTTACTTCCTACTTTGTTGATATTGTGGTTCAAATACTATGATAGTATTAATTTGATGATTTCGAATTATTATTTTTCAATATTAATAGGGAGCCGCGAGGCTTTGGATTTGTGAAATACCGATATGCTGAAGATGCTGCTGAAGCCAAACAACAACTGAACCATACAATTATTGGTGGACGTGAAATAAGAATTGTGTTTGCTGAGGAGAATAGAAAAACGCCTCAAGAAATGCGTACGCCATACAATTACATGTAGTTTTGTATAAAGATAATACGTTCCCTAAAATTTCTGCTAAATTATCTTAACTTGTATTACTTATGAAAAAATGTTATTTTAATTTGTTTTTGCTTGTCTCAGCTTACTCAAGGTCACCTACACCAGCTAGGCACGACTCAAGGTTTGGATTTTCTCTCTTAGAGGAGTTTCCATTGATAATTGGGGACTATTGTTGTTGTGTGGTTGTCATTTCCTCTATTAATATCACAGTGATATTTGTTTGGAGTGATATTAGAGTTTTTTCACTTTTTTTATGCCACATAGAATGCACAAAAAAATTATACATTCTAACCCATTCATATTTTGTGTTCATTTCATTTGTTGGTGAGTTCAGGCATAAATACTGAGTGCATTAGTTATTATTATGTTTTTAGTTGACATTGGATCTTTCTTTTATAAATGGCAGCATATATTTATGGCAGAATGGCTATGGTTCTCCTATATGCCTAGAAGTAAAGTGACATTGTTGTATAAAACTGAAATAAATTGTTTAGAACTTTCGTGTGAGGACAATTTCCATAAGATGGTTTTATTATTGTCAATGTGATAACAGTCCCCTTAACCAAACAATGCCATACATCTGACCAGCGATGTTGTTTTCATTGCCCATCTGACACTACACTTATCCCTTCCCTATGCTTCGAAACCCTAAATTAATTTAGGGGTTTCAAAGATTGGAACCCCTAAATTAATTTAGGGTTTCGGATTTGAGCCCCTAAATTAATTTAGGGGTTTCAAAGATTGAAACCCCTAAATTAATTTAGGGTTTCGGATTTGAGCCCTAAATTAATTTAGGGGATTCAATCTTTGAATCCACTAAATTAATTTAGGGTATTTCGAAACCCTAAATTAATTTAGGGGTTTCAATCTTTGAAACCCCTAAATTAATTTAGGGTTTCGGATTTGAGCCCTAAATTAATTTAGGGGATTCAAATCTTTGAATCCCCTAAATTAATTTAGGGTATTTCGAAACCCCTAAACCCTAAAGTAATTTAGGGGTTTCAAAGATTGAAACCCCTAAATTAATTTAGGGTTTCGGATTTGAACCCTAAATTAATTTAGGGGTTCCAATTCGAATCCAATCCGAAATAATTACAGAAATGAGAAAACAAACACAATTCACATGCATTTCACGGAATAAATTCAAATTTCAAACCAAAACACATGCACAATCTAAGCTCCACAGCACACAATTCACAAAAATCCCATCCTCCATCTCCGATAAACCCCATCCTTCCTCCAATCTCCATTAAAAATATAAATTACAAAAAAATAAAATAGGATAGGGTATTAGGGTTTGTTACCTTCGGCTTCGGTGATGGAGATGCAGAGAGAGGGATCGGATCGGTGACGGCGACGTGAAGGATATGCTGGGCGGTGGGTGCGGCGCCGGAAACTTAGAGAGAGGGAGAGACGAGCGGCGCTGGAGCGGGCTGGAGGCAGTCCGAGAGAGAGAAGTGAGAGTCCGAGAGTGAGTGAGGGAGGGAGGGAGGGAGGGAGGGAGGGAGGGAATCGGAGGGGGGGGGGGGGAATGAAATAAACCCAGGCATGAAACGACGTCGTTTCATGCCTGGGTTTTAAAAAAAAAAATATCTACGCATGAAACGACGCCGTTTCATGCGTAGGTTTATATTTATATATATATATATATATATATATATGCGGGGCGGGGCGGGGTATTTGCGGGGCGGGTGTCACCCCATCCCGCACCCGCCCCCGGTTAGAGTGCCAGATGTGGGGCGGGTGACCCCGGCCCCGCATCTGGCTGACGGGGTGGTCCGCCCCGCCGCACGGGTGCGGGGCGGGGCAGCGGGGGTGGGGCCCCGCTGCCCACCCCTACCACTCATCAGTTTCCTTGTGGGAGTCATTCAACCATTTTCATCCCCTTATTTAAGTTCCCATTCTCGATTTCTATACACATATTCTCAACTCTGCTCATTCTAGTTATTTTCTCTTCAACTACCCAGTTTTTTCTCCCCCTGTTCTTTGTCTTGTATTTGATGCCTCCTTGAAACACTTCCCATTTCCTTCTCGTGGGTCGCGTTCTTTCCACCCAGTGGGGTCTCTAGGAAGAGCTAGGACCTCTACTTAGCATAGTCCTCCTTACTTCAACGAGGTTTTTTGGTCCTTGTTGATTGGACCGACAAACTTGAGGGAAGTAAGGGACACTTATGGGGTCCCTAACGCCATTGTCTTGGATGTTCCTGGGGCCTGACGAGAGGCTGTCCACTCAGAGGGATTTGAAGGATTTGTATGTTCTCACATGGATTGCAGCTTCCTTTCTACCATTCATGATGTCCTTGATTATCATGCTATGTGGTGTGGCCCCCTAGTAGTTGCATCCTAATGCATGAAGGGTTTTGTTATCGTGCTATGTGGTGTGGCGTAAGGTTTTGGAACCTATTAGTGACGAGTACCCCGATTTGACTGCTAGGGAGTTTGTTTATACCCATGAGATTCATTCGCTAGACGGTAACATCTGTAGCTTTCGTTCACAATCTAGGTACCGAATCGCTTGCTTTGGAGCTCATTATTCTAACCCTAATAGGATGTTTGGAATGTTTTTCATCTAATCTGATATCATCTCATCTCATTTCCTTCTCAAACATCACTCAAACACAAACACTTTCAAACTAATCATTACAACTTTTTCAAACATTATCATTACAACTTTTCCAAACTTTCAAACAAAATACAAAAAATAATTCAACTTTTTCAAATTTCAAAATAAATCTAATATTAAAAAATTATATTCTAATTTTAACTTTATAATATTTTATTCAATTGTTTATCTCCCCTTTTTCAAAATCCCATAAAACATCATAACTCAAATCATTTTACTACTATTCACAAACCATTACATGACTATTAATAGATTTCTCATCTTATCTCATTCTCTAAGCATCCTCTAAGAGTTGGCATAAAAAATTCTTTTTTCTGTCTTGCAATGGTGGGGAATTTCCTCCTGACGAGTTAAGCCATCAAGAGTTTCCCATCCGTGCCTTATGGGGGTCATTCCAGTTGACGAGGTGATTTCCATTGCTCTATCTGGGCGAGAGCAAGCTTGTTTGAACATGTTTTACTCTTGGGTAGCCCAACACCAGGAAGAGGTTTGGACCGATGCCCTTTTAACTAGGGCGAATATCAACCAGTTCTTGGTGATGTCAGACTGGTCACACACTGTGGGTTACCACTTCTTGAGGGACTCAATCACCTCTATAGGTAGAAAAAGACCTTTCGACACCCTTTCGGACATGGTGAAAAAGAGATCTCGTCGGGAGGGCGAGACTGTCCGTGAACCAAAGAGGGATCGTGATCATTTGGGATCTGAGCAGGACTCTGAATGCCTGTGGCAAGTCCAACCGCCTTCGAGTGTCTAAGCCTTAGTTCAGAGAGAGGCGCTAGACTTTTACCTTCCTTCGGATGGTGGCCGACTTGCTCACTCCCCCGTCTTTGGCTCTCCATTCTACCCCACCAAGCGAAGATAGAGATGGCTTTTTCTTGGCCCTTTTGGACCCGACCTTGGATGAGCTTTAGGGTCCTATCCCTGGTGAGCCCTTTGAGGAGGTTAGGGGAGCTTTTACGGTGCCAGATGACTTGCTTTCATCGGCACAGTAGCTACACAGGTACCCTCACCGAAGGGCGTTTCTCGAGATGATGTTGATGGCCAGTCTCGTACCCCGTATTTTGTTCCCTCTACCATTTCTGGCAGTAATACTCCCTTCCTTCCTGTTGACCCCCAGGTCTAAGTAGGCGTTCATGAAGCTCAACATACGATGTCCCACCGTGGAGTATACTATCAGGTCTATGCGAGGAAGTGATAAACTATCTTTCGAGCACGTTTTGTTCAAATCGGTGAAGTCAACACATATTCTCCATTTTCCATTTGACTTCTTCACCAATACCACATTAGATAACCATTCGGGGTAATGAGCTTCTTGGATAAAACCTGAGGCTAAAAGGCAGTCAACTTCCTCGGCTATGGTTGCATATTTCTCTATGCTGACACTTCTTTGTTTTTGCCAGACCTTTTTAGCTTCCGATGCTTGATAACCTCGTTGTCTATGCCGAGCATGTCCTCGTGACTCCAGGCGAATACGTCTTTATGTTCGACTAGGATTTGCCTCATTAACTGACGCTCTTTGGCCGCATTCTGGTTCCAAGTCACGGTGGCCTCCGGTTAGTCTGGATCCAGGCCCACCAACTCTAGAGGCTTGCTCGCCTCTACCTGCTGCAGGTCTTGCTTATCCCTCGTTTCCATCTCATGGTCAATGAGTGTTGGTGGTGGTTGTGGCATCTCATCATGACTCAGATTGTTTGCCATCCGAATGTCTTTTCCTCCACTTCTGAGTTCTTGTACATAGCCCTCTCATGCTAGTACCTGCTCCCTGCGAAGCTCTCCTACACCTGCTTCCATTGGAAACTTTATTTTTAAGTGGTAAGTGGAGGTCACGACCTTCAGACTGTTGAAGGTTGGGCACCCCAGGATGGCGTTGTAAGAAGGAGTCTTCACTACTAGGAAGTTGGTCATGGTTGTGGTGGTGTAAGGCCCTTGCCAGTGGAGACTGGCAATGTTATTGCGCCCAAGGATTGCACCATATCCCTCGAGAACCCCTTTAGCGACATGGGCGATGGCATAGTCGACTAGGATCAATCCCCATTTTTGTAAAGGCATCCCAGAAGAGGATGTCACCAGACCTACCATTGTCTATCAAAATCCTCTCGGTGGTATAATTGCCAACTAACATGGCTACCACCAGCTAGGGATGACAATATGTGACACGACCCGTTAATCCAATACGAATACGACATGATAAAAGCAGGTTAGGGTTTAGCCTTAACGGGTTGACCCGTTAAGACACGATTGCTTAACGGGTCACTGACGGGATAACCCGTTATAACCCGTTAAGAAAATTCAATTTATCTTTATACCCTTAGACCAAACAAATTAAAAAAACTCCTAAACTACCTATCCCACTTCTTTCTTCAAGTTCTAAATTTGTTGAGATTTGTGTTTTTAATTTTTTATTATATTTGGCATTGTAACATTGATATATTTACAATGTATGTTTTGTTTATTATATTTGTGATGTAATTTTAATAATGAATATTATTACAAATTGTGTGGATCATATTTGTTTGGATTGTAATTTTAAACTTGTAGTTAGTTTTTTATTTTTTATAAATATTATTTATATTTAAATATTTATATAAAATCAATCAGGTCAAACGGATCGTGTCGTGTCGTGTCGTGTTATATCGTGTTTGTTCAACACATTAATGTAAACGGGTTGAAACAGAATGGGTTGTGTCATGTCATGTAGTGTCAATTTATTTCTTATTCATTAACGGGTCATAACGGGTCGTGTCGTGTTTGGGTTTAAAATTTTGACACGAAATCCTTAACGGGTCGTGTTCGTGTTGACCCATTAAGTGTAATGTACATATCTTGACACGATACGAACACGACCCGTTAACACGATTTGACACCCCTACCACCAGTGCATTATCGTGGGGGTAAATGACCCTTTTGCAATCTTCATCGCCGAATGATATGGCGAGCACCTTGTTTATTTTGGGGGTCTCTCCGTGGAAAATACCTATTTGTATCTAGCTCTCCATTTCTGGGCACCTTCCTGCTAGAGGAGGTGGGCCACCCCCAGAAAACCCCTTTGCTATGGTTTAGATCTTGCCCAAGAGTGTGTCGTCGTGGCTTAGGCTCTAGCGAGGTGCGTTCTTTGCCATTTGGGACTTTGGCCTTCCGTCCTCTAGCCCAATGACTACCCTTGGGGCATCAAATGATGGGTGACCAAGCATTCCAACTCTCTCCCTTCATTCTCTTCTATCCTTTTTTTTAGGGTATAGTAGTATTTGGTCCTACGACTTTTCGTCTGGTGGTAGGGTCAAAAGCGGTGACCTCTTCAGCTTCGGTCTTTACTGTCCTGGGTACATGATTCATATTCTACTTGCACGTTCAAACTGGCATGTGTGTAGCTGGAGTGCTGCCCTTTGGAAGGTGTGCTCCTATCTCTCATTCTGTTGTGTTGGGCCCTCTTAGTCTAGGGCTTGTCCATTACTTAGTCTCTTGGAACTCCACTCCGCCTATTCCAACCCAGTCTTCCTGGGGCTGTCAAGGCTCTAGGTGTATCCTTGGCGTTGATGAAATCATCCGCCCTATGAACTCTCACAGCTTTATCTGAGTCTTTCTTGCCAACTCCGTCATGAAAGGGCTTGGGGGTCAGATGCCTCTTACGAGTGCAGCTAATGTAATATTCTCATCCTGATCATCAATTGTCATGCGTTCAATTTTGAACCGTTGCTAGGTATGCCTTCAAATTTTGTCCTCCCATTGCTTGACAGTCAGGAGGTACGCTGCAGGTCGTCTCCTTCTTCTGCTTACCATAAACTGTGTTCGAAACAACCTGGTGAGTTCTCCAAAACTATCGATCGCCTTCCCTAAGGCTAGGGATGTTATGTACTTACGTAAATAAATTCAGGCAAGAGATTTCATAACTTAATAAAAATAAATATTTATTCCATAAAAGGATTATTAAGTAAAATGTGTCTCAAATAATATTAAATCAAAGTCTTCAATTAGCTGAATAAAATCAAACTACTCCATCTAAGTTTGGCCTGCCTACTAGTAATCATCATCATCCTCACCTAGGTGGTTAAAAACATGAAATAAAACTAAAATGAGTCGAAAACGTAGCAAGAAACCCATCACAATATAAACATAATAAATATAAGGTTTTCATAAAAAAATCATGACATTTCACATGTATACTTATGAGATACATGACTTTGAATGATCTAATTGGCCAACACACTTAACGTTGTATGCAAGGTTGTGCATTGGCCCCACATCCTATGGCCACAACGAGAACCACTGATAGTATTCTAGCATACTATGGTGGGTCATGCTTAGGTTCATACCTTGCACATTTACCCGTAAATCGCATTGGTACCATGCATATAAATGGTCATCTTATTAAATTGATAATATCTTACACTTGATCATAAGAAACTTATGTGTTTTATGCAACATGAGACGCATAACATATATAATGGCATAAATAACTATAAAATGTGGAATTTGAATATAATGCGGAATTAACATGATCGTATGATGAATAACATGCTTGCATATATCATGACATGCATAGAACATAAAAATTGACTATCAAAGAACTGGTTTTAATAATAATCTGCCTAAACTAACTAATGTGTTAATCCTAATTTTATGACCAAGCTAGTTACCTCATTGCACTGTTTTTGAAATTTCACTTCGCAACTCGTCACCTATACGAAACACTATACGTCACTATATTTATAGAAACAAATGTGCCATAATATTCTATTTAATTAAATGAATAGTATGGAAATAATTTAATAATTATTCTATTATATAATAATATCATATAATTATTTAAATACTAATAACATATTTTCACTTTAATTAAAAATTTAGTAGAATAATTAGGCTTTATACAATCGGTTAAAATAAATCGCAGAAATCTTAATTCATAAGATAGGTTTAATTTTTCATGATTAACATAATTATTCGATTTTATAAGAAATCTAATAAATAATAGTACCATTAAATATTATTAACATATTTCTTTATTTTCTAATTATAATATATTAACTTTATCAAATTTGACAAAATAAACAACGAAAATTGATTTCGATAATTAGCTTAATCATATTTAAAATTCGAATCCTTATGAACTAGTATTATAATCATAATTTAATACTAATAACATATAATTTAGTAAGAAATTCTATTTTATCTAAATCTATTAAACAACAATGGAAACTCTTGCGGCCAACGGAAACTCGGAGGGAGTGGGGCCAATAGTACCTTGCCTGTGTCACTCTTGCGGCCAATGCCCTTTCGCCCGAATGGTTCCCGCAAATTCCTTCTTGTATTTCGGCCCATACATACTGGGCTTCTTCTGGCGAGATGCACCTTAGGAGAGGTTCGGAGAAATCCCTTTTGTACAGAATTCCGCCCAATAGCGTGAACCACACAGCTCTATTCCTGACCTTTCATGCCTCCTCCAGGTCATCTGGGACTTCGCCTTCGTTAGTCTACAGCCCTCCAGGTCGTCTGGGACTTCGCCTTCATTAGTCTACAGCCCACTTGGGTGGTGCCAGGGAAACAACTGATACCTCAATCCCGATAGCCGGGTCATCGATTGTCAGGATCACGGTATGTTCTGGAAGAGGAAGCTCTTCTTGTCCCTAGGTGGCCCTTGCCAACTGGTCCGCCTTTTGATTCTCTTCCCTCGAAATTTGCTGGATGCAGAAGTAGTGAAAAAGGTTGTGCTCCTTGCACACCTGCTGAAGGAACTTTTTCAAATTTTTGCCTTTCGTGGCTAACTCTCCCAACACCTGGCTAACAGCCACTTGAGAATCAGCCTTTACTTCAACTTCGGTGGCACCTAGCAGCTTCACCATCGACATTCCTGCTAGCAATGCCTCGTACTCGGCCTTATTGTTGGTTGTCTTGAAGGTGAGCTTTATCGCATAATTATGCTCCTCTCGAGCTCAGTGACAATGTGCACCCCTACACTCCCTCCAACCCGGCAGAACGAGCCATCGACATAGATCTGCCAGAGCTTTCCCCGAGATGAAACTTGTATTTCCTCTAGGAAATTGGTGAACTCCGCCAGCACCTGCCCCTTAATCGTTGTGAGGGGAAGATACTCTATATCGAACTCGCTTAGTTTGATTGCCGAGTTCATCAGTCGGCCGGACGCGTCGGGCTTCTGCAAGATCTTTTTTAGGGGAACATCAGTGAGCACCTTCACCGAGTGGGCTTGAAAGTAAGGCCTTAGCCTTCTTAAGGCAATCACCAATGCGAATGCTAACATCTCCATTTGCGGGTATCTTGCTTCGGCTCCATGAAATGGCCAACTCATGTAATAGACAGGTTGTTGTCCTTCCTCTACATTGCGGATCAGTACGATGGGCACGGCATGTGGCGACACAGTTAGGTACACAGTCAAGTTTTCGCCTACTTTGGTCTGGCTAAGAAGCGGTGGGTGGATCGGGTACTCCTTCAATTCATCAAACGCCTGATCGCAGTCGGCATCACATTCTCGTGCTTTCCTTAAGACTTTGAAGAAGGGAATACATCAGTTGGTGGATCGAGCGATGAAGCGGTTCATGAAGGTTAGGGAGGGGGGGGGGGGGGGGTGGGCATTCCCACTATCCCTTCAACTTTCTCCGACTTGGCCTCAATTCCTCGTCCGGAGACTATGAAGCCCAAGAACTTTCCCGACTTTACCCAAAGGCGCACTTCAGTGGGTTAAGCTTCATTCAGTAGCGTCGTAGTACTGTGAATGGCTCCTGGAGTTCAGACGAATGTTGTTCAGGTCTCTTGCTCTTGACTAGTAGGTCGTCCACGTACACCTCCATATTTTGGCCAATCTGTTCTTTGACCATTTGGTTGATCAGCTGCTGGTACGTGCCGCCATCAATTTTTAGGTCGAATTGCATGGACTTGTAGTGGTAGTAGTAGAGTCCCCAGTTAGTGATGAAGGCCGTCTTCTCTTCTTCATCAAGGCTCATTTGGATCTGGTTATAGCCTGAGTACGCATCTATGAAGCTGAGCAGTGGGTGGCCCGCCGTCGAGTCGACAATCAAATCAATACGAGGCAAGGGAAAGCTATCCTTCAAGCAAGCCTTGTTCAGGTCGGTGAAGTCGACACACATCCTCAACTTCCCGCTCGCCTTTTTTACTAGTCCTATGTTGGACAACCACTCAAGATAGTGGGTCTCCCTGATAAATCCTGCTGCAAGGAGATGGTCCACTTCTTTAGCTATGGCCGTGTACTTTTCTGAGCTAAAGCTCTGACTTTTTTGTTTGATTTTCCTGGCTGTGGGATCCACAAAAGGCGATACTTGATGATCGCGTTATTGATCCTGGACATTTCTTCGTGACTCCATGCGAGTACATCCTGATGCTCGATAAGGATTCGCTTCACGGCCTGCCTCAACTCGGGAGCCATTTTGGTCCCAACCCGTACGATGCGCTCAAGCCTTTGGTGGTCCACGGAAACCAGCTCCAAGGGTTCAATGGGCTCTACTTGTCATAGTGCATACTCGTCTAGGACCTCCTCGTCCCATTTGGCCACAGTCAACGGTGGGGGCGGCCCGACTGTCTCCCCGACTTTTTCGACCTTCCTAACTTCCTTGCCCTCATGCCTTAACTCTCGTGTGTAACATTCCTGAGCCAACACCTACTCGCCTCGTATTTCGCCCACCCCCGAGTCTTAGGGAACTTCATCTTCAGGTGGTATGTGGATGTCACCGCCTTTAGATTATTCAAGGTCGGGCAACCCAATATCGTGTTGTACGAGGAGGGGTCCTTCACCACTAGGAAATCGACCATCGTGGCTAATGTTCTGGGGACCTTCCTAGCCAGGACAGATAGGATAATAGCTCCCATTGGCTAGACGTTGTCCCCTGTGAAACCCTTGAGTAGCATCGGGACTAGGCACAGTCAGTCAGGGCTGATTCCCATTCTAACAAAAGCCTCCCATAATAAGATGTTTGTTGAGCTGCCGTTATCAATCAAGACTCTTTGTGTCGTGAAGTTGGCGACCTGCACGGTAACTACCAAGGCATCGTCATGGGGGTGGAGGAAGCCTTCTTCATCTTTCTTGCTTAATGTTATGACGACTCTCCCGTGTGTCTCCTGGAGACGGCGGCAGCCCTCCCGTCGTGAACACTTCCTCATACCGAGCTCTATGGGCGTGGGTCCTTTGTGCCGACAGGGTGGACCTTCCTCCCGCATATTCCCCTGCGATCGTGAGGATCTCGCCTATCGGACTATCTGTTCTTACCGGGCTCCGGCATCGTGGGCTTCTTTGGGTCATTCTTCTAGCCCTTTGTCTCCTCGGGCTCTCACTCCACTAGGGCTTCGGGCGGTCATTTGCTCATCATGCCGGGCTCGACTTGCTATAAATTGTGTTAGAAAGAGATGGGCTAGCTCGCCAAAGCTATCAATGGACCCCGGTGGTAGGCATCCGAACCAAGCTCTCGCTGCCCCATTTAGCGTAAGGGGTAAGGCTCGGCTTGCAACCTCTCCCGGGAACCCGTGAAAGGTCATGTGGGCTTTGAATGTCTTCAAGTGTTCTAGCGGGTCCTTGAACTTGTCATATGCTTCCATCTGGGGGGCCTTAAACTTGATTGGGAGAGGGACAACCATGACTTCCGCACTGTATGGTAGATTCGTGCTAGTGAGCAACTGGTCTACAGAGGATGACGTGCCCATTCGCTTGGCCATTTTTGCGTACTTGTCCCCGAGCTCCTAGAGTAGGGCCATGATTCGGCGTGCTCGTTGTGGCTAGGTTCTGCTCCTCCTGCCAGTTCTTCATTGGTGTTTCGTAATGCGCTATTTTCTTACAGGAGGGCTCTCACCTCCTCCATTAGCTTCTTTATCATGTCTCCCATTTCGATGAGTCTTGTTTCCATCATTCCAAACTGATCTTCTTCTCTCCATGAGTTCAGGAACGCGTAGTTGCTGACATGCGAAGGACACGCTTCTATAGGATATATCCCACAAACAGTGCCACTGTTGATGTCATGTTTCGCAACCCAAGCAACTCCATGATTTGTCGATCTATTCTTGCGACTATGGCGAAATTCGGGCTCGGGGTGGTGATAAACACCTCCGATGCCTAAGTCAGCTTGGGTATTCAGTTTATGATTTAATGGAGCTCAAATGAAAGTGCTTAGAGAGTTTTCTGCCCCAACGAGGGGGGATATATATACCTAGTCGAAGTGGTCCCCTGGCAAGCCGATCATGGCGATGTTGCTTCCTACTTAGGTCGTGCCTTCTCCCCACGTTCTGCCACGTGACAGGTCGTCCATGCCTGATCGTGGCAATCGCTGACTGTCGAGGGTTCACGTCGTTGTGTGTCCGTCCCCGACCTTCATTAAATGTGGCGTGGTCTCGCTTGGCGCGCCCACCTTCCAGGTTTGTCCAGCCATCGGTCTCCATGGATCAGGGTTGTCCTTGACACTGTGTTTGTGGATTGTCGGCCGGTAGCGGTGTCAAGCCTTTTGACTCAGGGATCCACGTTCTGCGCATCCGACTTCGCTACTCCTCTCTGGACTTCCTGAGCCAACCTTGCCCTTCTAGGCCCGATCCATCCTATTCTTTCATGTCGATTTTCTACTGTCAGGCTACCCTTAGACCCATTGGTGCTTCCAAAGAGTTCCTTACTTGTCTATACCGTCGGGAAACGCATGCGTCCATGCCCTCATTAGGAAATTTACCAAGCAAATACGACAAGTACGTAATAGATTGGAAACAAGCGATCGAGTTTGATCCCTTATGTATTCTATTTTGTCTTTCCGTTGTTTTGTTTTGTCTTCTGGATGAAGGCATTTCTGCAATATATGCATGCGATGATGATGTCCTCCTATCTTCTTCTAGCCACACACCCTAACAGAAAAACAAAATATATTATATATATATATATATATATATAGACGACCGACAATGATTTTTATTTGGACACCGACAAATTCTCTGGCCCATGTTTCACACTTTTGCTGCTACAATTTTACATAAAGTTGGTCACAGACTACAGTACTCTCTCACATGGGACGGGAGTCGCATCTTTTTCGAAAAGTCACAACTTAAAACACTTTTATAAAAAGAACTAGTAAGAGGTTACATATAAAGCACGTGTCTGGTGGGGGCTATACAGATTATTCCAAATTTAAAAACAATGATGTTTTCAAAACACCACCAGAGGCGATTCTAGCCCGTCGGGTGAGCAGAGATTGCTGACACTCTGGGGTGAGCAAAGATTTGCTAGAATCTTGGGGCGAGTGAATAGTGCTCGAATCGCAGGGTGAGAAAATATTACCATTGACCCGAGCGAGTAAAGACTAAAAGAGTGCTCGTACCCCAGGCGCCCCTATTATAAAGGTATTCATGCCGTTTGGTGTTTGCCGCACTGTGTCAAATAATGTAGCGTTCGTCCAAAAGAAAAAACAAAATCCAAGCAAAATGTGCTGGAAGCTCGAGGCCGAGCAAAGTGTGCTTGAAGCTCGAGGAGAAAAAAAAAAAAAAAGGGTTGGAACCCAGTGGGACCAAAGATTTGTGGATTTGTGGGTTTGTGTCCGCTCCATAATTGATTGATATCTGAGGAGATTTGTGGTGATCGTCTGGTTCTTATTGTGGAAATTTCGGGTTTTGGAGATTCTTTTTTTTTTTTTTTTTTTTAATAATAAGAATTTCATTGGCTTCAAAATAATGTGCTTACAAATTAAAAAGATCTAGCCAAATATACTGAGATAGAAAAAAAGGGAAAGACCCCATCCATATTTCCACATCTGAGATGGCCCATGCATGTCTGGCCAGGAAATGGGCAACCTGATTTCTACCTCTAAGCACATGTTGAACTTTGTGATCTTCAAAATGGCTCAGCAAATTTTTGACTTCCTTTAGTAAGTTACCTTGAATTGATAGTGAGTCTTCATTGGTAGACAGTGCTTCCACCATGAGTAAACTATCACTTTCCAACACAACTTTCGTAACACCCAGATGCAAGCAGAATTGCAAACCTCGAAACATGGATAGCAACTCCACTGAATCTGGTTCACTGATCTCATGCTCAACCTTGCTCATAGTCATAAGTACTTTCCCTTTCTCATTCCTTAATACAGTACCCACTCCAGTTTTCCGATGGTAAAAAAAAAGTGCAGCATCGACGTTTAGCTTACAGTAACCTGGTGGAGGAGCCTGCCAACAACCTACTTTTTTCATAGCAAAGCTTCGTTTTGCATTTGCTGGGAAATTCGGTTTCTTCAAGTTGATAGCATGGTTTGCAATCGTTATGGGATCCAACAGAGTGTTAAAAAATCCACTTATTTCTCCTGTACCAAAAAGTCCATGCAATTAAGAAAAACCTGTCCAATAAACCTTGCTCCCCTCTATGTAATAAAAACATAACTACATCAATAACTGAGTTCATGTCATGCAAGTTTGTCAAGACATGCAGCAATGTTCTAATGTCAAGGCACTTCAACACAACATGAGATGCATCCTCAGTAGGATGATTGCAAAGATCACATGCAGCACTTTCAACAACTCTCCTCTTCAACAGGTTCTGTTTTGATGGAAGGCTTTTTGTACAAACTCTCCAAGCAAATACTCTCACCTTGCTAGGAGATTTATAGTTCTAGAGATTTATGGTTGTCATAGTTGGTTCTTGATAGTTCTAGAGATTTATGGTTGTCATAGCTGGTTTGATTTAGTTTCGGTTTGGATTGGAAACTCACTTTCAATCTATCTTATCTCATCTCATTATTACAATTTTTTCAAATTCTCATACAAAATATAATAAATAATTTAACTTTTTCAAATTTTAAAATAATAATAATATTAAAATATAATATTCTAACAATATTTTATTAACTTATTTAAAACAATCTCAACTCATCATCTAGTGATTAGGGTTATTTTTGTCTAGTTTGATTTCTTATAGGAGCATTTTGGTTTGTTAGGATATGAAGCAGGATCTAATATTCCAGTCCAACGTGGAATTTGTAGAAGGATCGCATTTTGCTGTTTTATTATAAATAGATTAAAGATCGCATTTTCTTTTCTGGAGTTGTTGTATTAAATAAGCATGTCAATCTTCTAGGCCACCACCAGTCCCCTTAGATATACCGTTAAGCATATATAAGTACCTTTAAATCACATTAATAGCAAAACTATTATCATATATAATTAAAGGAATTTCAAACTTCAAATAATAACATATTAATATTTGACAGAAAAAATTTCCAATTTTCTCTCTTTTAAAGGTCCTTAATAATATTCATTTATGGAGTAATAATATAGCTAGGTACACTTCTTTTCTATACCATGCATCTAATTACGAGGGCGATTATGTATAATTTAAAAGAATTTATAATTAAAGGTCCTTAATAATATTCATTTATCGGGCTCCCCTCTCTCTCTAAGATAGGTGGGGTTTTCTCTCCATGCTCATTTGGAACGTAGAGTGACTCTCTCTTGATCTCTGATCAGAGGAGGATCTTTCCATTGCTTATATCGTGCAATTAATGAGGAACCATCAAATCTATGCGAGGGACTAAAGTTAACCACGGAGGAGCAGCAAGAGTTCATGTAACAGTACCTGGACCCAAAAATTGTATGGTTAGACTATGTATATTTTTTTATTCACTTATTTGAGCTTGACATTTAGGTTATATTTTTTTTTGGTTTTTATGGATCAGCAGTGATTTTTATTTTGAGCTTTTGGCCCTTTTTTCTTTTAAACCTTGGATAAAACCTATCAGTTTATGAGTAGTTCCTCACACGCACGACTCTAGGACTCCCATGCACGTACGCTTCTCATCTCCTCAGCTTTAGGGTTTTGTATTTTTTTATTTTGTATTTTTGTGTTTCCAATCACCCACGTATTCACACATTAACTTCAGTTCACGCTCGTTTCCTTTCTTTTTTCACTGCAACCATCCCCATATATAGATAGAACTCGTACGTGGAAGACGGAAGTGATCTCAAACCTAGACTAGAGTGCCGCTACACCATCTAGAACTCAAGCCGCCTCCCCATATAGAATCGACGTAACCCGTGCATGCACTGCATCTCCACGGATCGCAGCTCCACCTCGCCGTGCGCCACCTCCACTTGACCCTCATTGGAGCTCTAGCTCCTCCGCCGTACACCACAGTCACCATCATCAACCTGTTTTTCCCTTAGCCTCCATGCATGACGACTGCCTCAACAGCCGCATCCCCTGTTTTGCATGCTTAAAAATAGAGCACTATTGTGTGCTCTCAGCCCGCTGCACGTCGGACGTCTAACGGCGTTGCTAGCCACCCACGCCGCAACTCCAGCCCCTGACATCGTTGCCTAGCCACCAGAAAACCACTGCAAGTGCTGCTATGATCTGCCACACCGAAGCATGGTAATTATTTCCCCCACCGTGAGTTAACCCAGCCACCCTACGCCACCAGCCCCTTCATTTCAACGCCACTTGCACAGAGAGTTCCATAGGCCACCTCACGCCACCCCAAGCTGCCCAGCTCCGTGGCAACTCCCCACGGTGAGCCTCCATCGCACTACCTGAGTCTTCCCTGCAACAAAGAAACGAGGTGTGTTGCCCTTTACATAAGGTTAGGGAAGGTTTTAGAACAGGGATATTACAATTTTACCCTTGAGTTATAAGCCAAACTCTGCCAAAGCATATCTTTATATTTTTGGGCATGAATTCACTGAATTTTACCTTGGGTCTTAAAGGTTTTTAGAAAATTTGTAATTATATTCTTTTAAACTAAATCTAGTTTTGCTTTATTATAGATACAAAAATTGTATTTTTATAGAAATATTTTTTTATAGTATTTAAGGTTTTAGTCGGAGAATCTACGTGGATATTTATGGGTTTGGAAAATGATTGTATTTTAGGAATTATGGAAATTTTAGGTTTTGAGGAATTACATTAGGTTGATTTTAGGTTTAAATATTGATATACGTATTTGAATGATAATTTATGGGAGTACGTGACTATTTTATAGGTGACGATTGATTTTTGTTCAGTATTGTTGAGGAGAAATTCTGTCAAGCTAAGAAGTACAGGTAAGTGAGGTTTCTATGCTAGATTTTGCATTAAAATAAAATGAGCTGAGGTTGATTTGTGGAAAATAAACATATTTGGTTATGAAAATAAATTTGAAGTACCTCAGTTATTTGTTCTGCATTACTCATGAGATTCTGTTTAAGAAAAAAGTATTTTCTGTCATGACTGGCGTAGACATGAGCTTATTTTTGACATTCTATTTCTGAACTTTGAAAGAGAGCGAATATGAAATTTGTGCATAAATTATGTTGTGATATGATTTTGTTCTGTTCTAAAAATTTTGTTCAGTACTCTGTTTGGATAAGATGTGATTTCTGAAAACCTTTGGCATGACTCTCTGATTTTGAATTTGATTCTGTTTTCGCTCTGTTCAGTTACGGCCCTGCCACGGGTGATAATAGTGGCATTAAGCTCAACCACGGGTAGTAATAGTGAATACGGCCCAACCACAGGTTATAATAGTGGATACGGCCCAACCACGTGTAATAATAGTAGATACGGCCCAACCACAGGTAATAATAGTGGATACGACCCTGCCACGGGTTATAGTAGTGGTCTCTGTTTTGAGTGTATACCTTGGTGACAGAGTGATTTATGTTCTGCTTGGCTATCCACAGATGCACAACCCTACCACGGGGGTTATACATGGCTTCTGTTCAGATATGATGTTCCGATGATGATGATGATCATTTATGCTATGCCAAATGATATTTTTGAAATTATTTCTAAATCTTCGCTCTGATATTTTGATAACATGTTCTGCTTCCGCATTCTGAAAATAAAAATGTTTTGTTCTGCATTCTGATCTCTGTAAATGCTCATGTTTACACACTGGTATATGGTCTCTGCTTACTGAGTTGTTGATAACTCACCCCTTATCTACAAATATTTTTCAGATAATTTGGATGGTTCAACTGGAGAATAAGAGTAGGAAGTTTTAGTAAGGTGCGATGATCGTAGTAGAATATGTGTCTGAGGGTACAAGTTTATTGGAGAGTTTTTTTTTTTTTTGTAGGTTTATGATTTTATGTTATTTGATATTTGGAGTCCTAGATATTTCTAAATGTTTA
Source organism: Juglans mandshurica (assembly GCA_022457165.1). NCBI lineage: Eukaryota > Viridiplantae > Streptophyta > Magnoliopsida > Fagales > Juglandaceae > Juglans > Juglans mandshurica. The sequence continues at coordinate 12,466,917 of CM039631.1, forward strand.
TGGAGTTTTTAAATTATCTCATTGAGGTATTTATTTGGTGTCCTGGTAGAGGAACATATATTTTTTGGTTTGAATAAATGGATTTGTACTTTTTGCGAATATTGGAGTATTTAAATATGTTATGAAAGTTGGATTTAGGTTACAAGAGTTAACTCTCCGAACCTCTGAGAACGGGGCGTTACAGTTCAACTTCTCGGGGGAGGATATTCGCCAGTCACAACATATTAGCAACACTAGCCTGGCTGCTCTAGTGGTTGTAGACAAAGAAATCAATAAAGGAGCTTTTAAAGCAACGATGGCCAAAGTATGGAAGAGTGAGGGTGGCATGTCATTCAAGGATATTGGCAAGAACAAGTTCCTTATCGAATGCAGTAATCTGGATGTGAAAAGCAGGATATTAATGGGGCAACCATGGTCCTTTGACAGGCACTTAATAAGTGTGCAAGAGTGCAAAGGTGGAACAGCTCTCAAAGACAGAGATTTTTCTCTCGTGCCTTTCTAGGTACAGCTCCACGATCTCCCTTTCGTTGGCTTAAACAAGAACATGGGGGAGAAATTGGCCGAGAGTGCAGGGCGAGTTCTACTCGTGGATGTGGATGATAAAAGTGCTTCTTAATATCACTATGCCTCTGACAAGAGGAAGAGTTATCACGATGGGGGGTTCACGTCATTGGATTCCATTCAAATATGAATGCCTCCCTACTTTCTGTTTCCATTGTGGAGTGCTATTACATTCCAAATCCAACTGCTCGGGCAACATTGCAGATGGTAGATCTCAAGAGGGCCGCCTCCTCCAATATGGAACCTGGCTTAGAGCAGGCTCCCTAGCAAAACCTGAACTCCACCATGCCCATCCTCACAGCTCAGGGAAAGGGGATACAAAAGTACGGCAAGACAACTCAGAGAGCAAGCAACATGAAAATGGTGGGAACAACAACTTTCAAAAGGAAGCGATGGCCTTGAAAACAAGTCTTCTTGACCTAGGCTGGGACGATAACTTTCTAGATCCAGAAAAAGCAGATGTCAACTTTTTGCACTTAGGAAATCGAGGTGTGTCACAGTTGCCGATTGAGGAAACCTCAAATTACATCGGGGACCCCATAGTAGCGGCTGACATGCCTACTCCTACCAACATGCAGCCTAACTTACAACACCTTGACCATGACATGTCCTCTGTAGAGGACAATAACCTAGTAACTCACTCTCAACCAGATACTCAACTAAGTCCAACTAGACAAAACAAAAATCACCTTTTGTCTAACTAGAAAAGGAGGGCCAGGAGGGAGTTAGCTTCTAGTTCATTTGCAATGAAGTCTCACATGCTAACGGTACTCCCAAATATCAGGAAAAAGAGAAAAACCACTACTTTAACCATCCAATCTCCAAGAATGTCCAAGAGATTGAAGAATACATCAATGGCAAAGGCTATTCAACAGCCCTGCCAATCCCCATGAAAACCCTCTGCTGGAACTGTCGAGGGCTTTGGAACCCTCGGACAGTTGGGGAACTTCACCTCATGGTGAGAGATAAGTCCCCAAACCTTGTTTTTTTAATTGAAACAAAATGTAGAAGAAATAGAATGGAGACCATACGTAACAGACTGGGACTTGAGTGCAATTTCATAGTTGACAAGGTATGTCGAAGTGGTGGTCTGGCAGCCCTTTGGAAACAGGATCACAATGTGGATTTAATTTCTTATTCACTTAGTCACATATGCCTTAAGATACAGGGATATGGCCTTGACAAGGATAGGATAATTATAAGTCTTTATGGTCAACCTGCAGTGGCAAACCGAAAAGTAAGCTAGAGCCTACTAAGAGCCCTTGAACCTCCTTAGAATACTCCATGGTTATGCATTGGGGACTTCAATGAAATCATGTCCCATGGTGAAAAGTCAAGTGGACCCTCCACGCCATCGAAACAAATGGAAGACTTCAGGCAGGCAGTTCTAGACTGCAACTTGGGTGATCTTGGCTATGAAGGTTCTCAGTTCACCTGGTGTAACAACCGAGAGGAGACTCATTTTACCAAGGAAAGACTGAATAGGGCCCTTGTTAATTGTGAATGGCAGCACCTTTTTAATTACAACTCAGTGACAATCCTGCCTGTTCTAAACTCTGATCATAACCCCTCACTAGTCACAAACTAAATGCACGCACCAACCTTCACTCCACAAAAGAGAATTTTCAGATATGAAGCAGCATGGACCAAGCAGGAGGAATGTGATGAAATTGTTAAGAGAGCCTGGTCTGGGGCACTCCAACATGGTTCCAAAATAGATTTCATAAGAAGAGGACTTGAGAGATGTAGATTCCAGTTAAGAGAATGGAACTCTTCTTCGAGAAGAAACCTTCAACAAAATCTTATCCACAAAAGAAAGGTGTTAAGGTCCCTACAAGATACAAATACTGGCCAGGCTAACAACCAGATTCATAACTTACAAAGGGAGATCAATGGCATTCTTGAAGAAGATGATTTAAAATGGCGACAAAGAGCCAAACAAAAATGGCTGCAATAAGGTGACTAAAACACCAGCTATTTTCATAGATGCGCCACTCAAAGGAAACAAAAGAACTACATTTCAAAAATCAGAACTGGGGAGGGGAACATGGTGTCAAAGGCAGAGGAAATTGGAGTGCAGTTTCAAGACTTTTTTAGGGACCTTTTCTCCTCTGCCAACCCAAGTGGCATAACAACACTACTGGATAACTTTGAACCACATGTAACAGCTGAGATGAATTCCAACTTATCCAAAGAATACACCATTAAAGAGGTGGAGATGGCTGTCTTCAAAATGAACCCTATTGGATCCCCTAGCCCTGATGGGTTTCCTGCCCTTTTCTTTCAAAACCACTGGTCCACTGTAGGTGAGGCAGTTGTAGCAGCTATTACTGATATGCTTAATTCAAAGTCAGGCTTCCAGTCCATAAGCCAAACCTTCATCACCCTTATCCCAAGAAAAGAACTCCAATGTCAGTGACTAATTGTAGACCCATCAGCCTTTGCAATGTTTTTTACAAAATCATTGCAAAGGTCATTGCCAATATACTCAAACACATACCACCTCAGTGCATTTGTACAAGGTAGATTGATTACTGATAACACTATCATGGCTTATGAACTGCTTCACTCTATGCAAAACAAGATGAGAAGCAACAAGGATGGATACATGGCACTCAAGTTGGACACGAGTAAGGCCTATGACAGGCTCAAATGGAGTTTCCTGAAGGCTGTATTAATTAAAATGGGCATTGATAGTGCCTGGGTTGATCTCATTATGCAATGTGTTACAACAGTTTCCTATTCTATCCTCATAAAAGGTTCACCTCAACCCAATTTCACTCCTTCAAGGGCTCTTAGACAGGGAGATCCTCTTTCCCTGTATCTTTTCATCCTTTGTTCAAAGATGTTAAGCTTTGCCTTGAATCAAGCTGAGCAAAAAGGTTTGATCCCAGGATTTCCTCTTACTAGAGGGCCACTTTCTATTAACCATCGCTTTTTTGTAGATGACATCCTTGTGTTTTGCAAGGCTCATCCTACTGAATGGGGAAGGCTTCATGGCATTATTAATTCCTATGAACAAGCCTCGGGCCAGAGACTCAATCTTGAGAAGACCTCAATCTTCTTCAGCAAAAACACCAATCTGGCAACTCAGCAATCCATAGTGGCAATGACAAGCATCAAAGTCTCAGGTCCCTTTGACAAATACCTAGGCCTGCCCTCCTACATTGGCAACCAGAAAATCAAGGCCTTCCATCCAATACTAGATAGGATCACTTCTAAGATGAGTAACTGGAAGACCAATCTGCTATCACAAGCAGGAAAGGAGATACTCATGAAATCCGTAATCCAATCTATACCAACTTACTCTCTGGGCATATTCAAACTACCAAAGGGCATCCTGAGGAACCTCAATAAGCTATTGCAATCTTTCTGGTGGGGGCTAAGAGATCAGAAGTCAAAAAACTACATTGGTTCAGCTGGAAGAAGATAGGCATGGCCAAGAAAGAAGGGGGTCTAGGCTTCAGGGATTTTGAAAATCTTAACTTAGCTCTGTTGGTCAAACAAGGTTAGAGACTACTCACACATCCCTCCTCATTAGCAGCTCGAGTTCTTCAAGCAAAATACTTTCCTCATACTGATTTCCCTAATGCCAAAGTCAGACCACATGACTCCTTTGTATAGAAGAGTATCACTGCTGCTAGACCTTTCCTCCTTGAAGGCTTAATCTGGAAAATTGGCAATGGTAGGACATTTAAGATATGGGCTGACAAATGGACCCCCACCCTACTTACTTTAAGATCCAATCTCCTCCCAAAATCCTTGAACCCGAGGCAACTGTCTCTAATCTCATTGACCAAGGCACTCTACAATGGAACCTTCCCTTGCTTTACAATGTCTTCAGTGATACAGAGGCTTCTTCCATCTCAAAACTCCCCATTAGTCCCTACAACAACCCTGATCAACTAGCATGGAGATGCACCAACAATGGAAAATTCTCTGTTAAGTCAGCATACCATCTCCAAGTGTCCCTCTCTTCAGATAGCCTTGGACAACCCTCATTCCCATCAAACTCTCCTGGTTTATGGAACCTCATATGGCACCTAAAAGTTCCAAAATCCACTAAGATGTTCCTATGGAGATCTGCAAAAGACATCCTCCCCACAAAGGTTAACCTTCATAAAAGAAAGGTGATTGATACACCCCTTTGCCCAATCTGCCTGCTGCAACCCGAGACAACCTCTCATGTTTTATGGACTTGCAAAGCTAACTAGGATGTATGGAGTTGCAACTCAAGGAGGATTCAAAAATGTTGTATCAGTGAAGCTCCATTTAACTTGATCCTGGATGAACTCCTCTCTCTTCTGCTTGAGGAAGACGAAATTGTATTGGCGCTTAAAATCAAACTGATATGGCACAAAAGGAACAAATGGGTGTTTGAATCCCAACTCCTTTCTCCCCAACAAGTCACCAACCAAGTCAGCACAATGGTTTCTGAACTCCACTTGTCCAAGAATGCCCGAGTTAGAAAGGCCCTCCTGCCTCCACCTCCCATAGCCTAGTGGTGCAACCCCCCTTCAACCAATACAAAATCAATTGGGATGCTACCATTGACAAGGTTAACTGCAGAATAGGTATTGATGTGATCATTAGGGACTGGAATGGTTTTGCCTCTGCCACTCTAAGGTCCACCTGCTCCTCCTTTCCTGACCCTCTGCTAGGAGAAGCTATTGCAGCATTACGTGCTACCAAGTTCTGCTATGACTTAGGCCTCAGATCCATCACCCTCAAAGGAGATTCACTAAATGTGGTTAATGCCGTCAATGGTCAGGAGACAAGTTGGAGCTCAGTTGGCATGATCATAACAGACCTCAAGAAGCTACTAATTCAAGTAGGAGCTAGGAAAGTTTTGTATGTCCCTCGTGAGTCTAATGTAGTGGCTCATTGTTTGGCCAAAAGTTCACTAGATCTCCTCAAGGAATCTATCCATGTAGAGGACTACCCTCAATGTATTCATAACCTCATTGGTTGATTAATCAATACAAGTACAACCTTTCTCAAAAAAGAAAAAAAAAAGAATTTTAGTATTCTTAATAAAATGACACTGTCATTTTAATATTCTTAAAATGAGTTATAAAATAATTCCATAAATATTATTATTCCTTTTTAAAATGCACTTACATTCGTGCATCACCAACTTCTCCAAGGTGGTTAATTACAAATCTAACCGACAACGTATAGACTTTTCATAAAACGACTAGTTTCTAGTCGTGCGTGAGTAGTCCCTACTCGAGGATTGCATACAAAATTTTTCTTCTTCGGTTTTGTGTCCTTCTCATTCAGTATCCAGATTTTTTAAGTATTACTACTGTACTATGCTACGAGCCCAAATAATATATCAATAATTATATATAGAATTATTTTCACACCTCTTTACACAATGATAATGCATTAAAATAAAGATAATTATGTAAAATAATATTATTTTTATAAAATATTTTATAAAAAATGTATTTAATTTAAAACATAATTATATAAGATGTTATAAAAAGCTAGCGCATCTATCATTTTCCATAATAGATATCGTAATGATGATTTTTAATGATAAATTAGACTATTTGAGAAGCCTAGAAACTTCTTCATACAGTAGTTTGTAAAATAATTCTTTACTTTTTTTTAATGAATGGACTAAGGCCCTTCAAATAAAGCTTAGAATCGGAAGAAACTCAAAATTAAATAACTCAAGTAAAAGAACCTAAGAACATGCACCCTAAACTTGAAACGCAGGTAAAATTACGAGATAAATGGAACTAAGATAAGTTTTGTTTTCAGTCAGTTTTAAAACTTTTCAATTTCTTATAATACAAATAATAACAATAAATAAATAAAATTGTTAAGGACGTGTTTCACAACTATGCACTCTCCATCTCCTACAACCAAAGAGTAAGACGACTTGGGGGGTTGAAGGAGACCCCTCTGATGCCTAAGTCAGTAATGATATGAGTAGTCTTAGAGCCAATTGTTCGAGAGAGTTTCATTAGCGTTCCTGACTCCTTTAAATAGAGAGCTTGTCTTCTTAAGATCACTTAGACTAAATGTCTTGCCTACTATTTGAAATTTGAATCTCGGTTCCTTCGGGCTATCCCCTTATTTTGAATGAGTGAATATCCTAATGGTCCCAGAATAAGTGGGCGGGCGTTCTCCTTAACGAACTGACTTGAGCCCTATTGGGTCAGGGGGTGTTTAAGCCTTGAGTGACTTGTTTGGCCCTCATGGCACCCCGCGAGCCCTTATAGTGGTATTAAAGCCCTTCCAGTTACCCCGTGAAGCTTCATCGTGTGCCATGTGATGGGGCTTTTTAAAGTACGAGATGTTGGGCCTTGCGAGTTGGGTCGAAGCCCCCTCTTGTTACCTCGCGAGTCCCTTGCACGCACAACTCATTTTTCGGGCAATGTTTGTGGTTCTGCTCCGTTATTCACCCAGGATGTCTGTCAGAAGCTAATACGCATTCCCCTTTATCAACTGACGCCAGTATTTATTGTTCCTCACTGTTTGTTTTTCTTTTCCCTCACTTTCTGTCTTCTTGAGCAAGCTTCGTGTTCTCTTACATCCAAAACCCTTTGTGCCTTCGTGCCTTCTAGCTTTCTCCTCCTTCCTGCATTACTTTCCTCTATTCTAGGTGTTTCCATGGCTTTCAGCAAGGACCAAGGTGCAGGCCCCTCTCGGGGCAGTCATTCTTCGCAACCCCACGAGCCTTCTGCCCATCACGAAGGCACTGCAACTAACCCTAGTGCTGAAGGAGACGTTTCCCGTTCCATCTTCAAGGGCCATCTGTAACGCCGGTCCTTGTAGTGGGACTTTTTATAAAATATTTTTAGAAATGACAATGGAAATTACCGTTCGATTTAAAACTTTTTACTTCCATACCCAGGGTGCAAGACTCTACGTTTATAAAATAAAATATGATTTGGCAATAAAAGCGGTTTACAGTGGAAAACATTAATTCTTACAATAAAAAGGCTTCTCATATGTTTAAAACTCATGCCTAGATTTCCGTACTCTTCCCCTTGGGCCGTGTCCATCCTGACGCGTACTTCATTCAGTTCCTATGGGGGGAGGGGCATACATAAAAACTAAAGTGAGTCGATGACTCGTAAGCATTACTTCATACAGTTAAAATATAACAACATAGGTTTTCATTCCTGCATTCGTCATACCATACATACTATACGTGTGTGCATACGTGCATTCATTTGAAAACATCACTGGACGGGGTTTTGCTTTTAAAAATGAGCTTTCTTTTCATAAAACGTTTCTCCCGTCAGTGCCTTCATTTCTTGAAGAGTTCGTGCATTTATGTGTTCATACATTCTTTCTTATCACTTTCATAGGCCAGTATACACTGTTATGCCCCGCGTGCTAGGGTTAGCGGCCCTATGGCCAATGGATTAGCCCGTAGCCGCGGGTTCGAATCTCATTCCGTCAGGGTGTAGCACTGGGTGCACTACCAGTACTACTGCCCGACATTGCAATCTGCCCATTCATTCATTGGGTACCCATTTTCATTCATTCATGTGGCCGTTACGTATTTTCATACATTTCATGTTGTCATTCATTCGTTCATGTCAGCTCAAAAGAGCTGGAGCTTTCATTCTTTTCTTTTCTTTTATCTAACAGTCCTTTCATGAGAAAACATTTATTTTCATGAGAAAAGCATTGTTTTGGGACGTGAGCCCAAAAATCGTCTTTCATGCTGTGCATTTTCGTGGAAAATATATACAATAGATACAGCGTATACTCATCCATTCACATGCGTACAATTAATACTTTGGGTGCGTAAAGAGGGGCTACCAAGGAGGGGCCGTACATACTTATACCTTTAAACACTTAGCATTTTCTTTTGTAAAACGTCTTTCGTGTCTTTTCGTAAAGCATCTTAAAGAGAATGCCTTTCGTTTTCATTTTCTTGTATCTTAGAAAACTCTAGAAGAGTATGAACGTAACACTTACCTGGACTCGATGCTACTTTCATATCATGCATTTCATTCATGTGCATGTCAGATGGCAACCTACATGCATACACATACCTTCGTGTTATTCTCTATCTAGTACATAAGCAACTTGAACTAGAATAGAACTATGCTTCACTTTGGATACTCTCCTTCTATCCCGTGTTCTTACATGTTCTTTACTATCCTAAGACCTTTGGGGTCTACTTATGGTCACTACCTCTTCCAAACTTAACGTTCTACTTCGAGTGCTCATTCTCTAAGGCGAACCCATGATTCACCTTAGAATTAAGACACTAAGACTTATGTCTCATTCTTCTCATTAACCACGTTCTGATGCATGACTTAGACCGACTAAGTCACGCATCCCATCCTTAGACAGTACACCCGTCACTATCTTCATGCACTTTGGCCCATACTGATCTTCATTCCCATCCATACAAGCCACACGGCTCTAAGTCAACTCTGCGGCTTAAGCACCGTGCAACTATGTTCAGGACGGATTACCCATTACATATGGTGAATCTGTCTGGCACATGTGTCTGACCAGATTACACATGTACCTTACCCCTTTATCACCTGAGACCAACATATAACATGTTGATCACCTGCTCAGAGGGACAACGGCCATACTCTGATACCAACCTTCTCTTAACCCGGCTAGCATGACTCTTCATGCTACCCATTCCTTTTGACAGTTCATCCCAACACTTAACATGACAAGACTCCGTTCACAACTACACCTTATGTCACGTCATATAGCTCGGGACTACTCCCAAGTTATACCGTGACCTTGTCACATGACCAGACATTCTACTATGCCATTCTTATGCCAACTCCTAATTCATCACGAGTACGGTTCCTCACGTACTCCTATCACATCGTGACACCTCATCACGATCTCGTTGTGCCATTCCTACACTAACTTCTCACCTATCATAAGCACGACTGTTGGTAACCATGTCACTTTGTGACATTCCCCAGTCATGCTTCCGCTGCGTACTCTTACACTTGTTCTGCTACTACACCCGTATCCCCAGCCATGAGTCAACTTCACAGTGACACCCGTCACCTCAAACTACAGGCTACACCATAACTATTTCGGGACACTGTTCCACAGTTCCCGACACTACTCACCATGCCATACGCCCATCAACCACTCAACCATCCTTATCTATGAGACACGCCACACGGTGTATCGCTGTACCTCATGGAGTACACTCCACGTATACTCCCTTCACATACGCCACGCCACATCAGCACTATAACGTACATGCCATATGGTGCATCACTCCACCACATGGAGTACACTCCGCGTGTACTCCCCTCATACACACCACGCCACATCACCATTATGACATATCAGCCATCTGGTGCATCACTCCACCATATGGAGTACACTCCACGTGTACTCCCTTCACACATGCTACGCCACACAGAGTACACTCAGTGTGTATGTACTCTTCCCATTCCACACACGCCATGCCACCATTACAACACAACCCACAACACTTACATAGCGCACTTCCCAACTACGCCCAACACTTCACAGCGCACTACACATATATGCCCAACACTTCACATACACAGCACATCACATCACCACACTACACAACGAACCCCACAATACTAACAGCACAGTCCACAACCTAACCAATCAACTAATAACATAAATAACGAGGGATAAAGAGTTATACCATCGACAGGACAACCCGTGCATTGCTCGCTGACCGTCACTATTGATGACGTCGGAAGGATCGTACGTGACGGCTAACCCATGTACAGTGGCTGTCCACCACATAAGGTGGCAGTTTGGGCTTAGGGTTAGGCCAAGGGAGGTTAAGGGAAGCTGCTGGGGGAGCCATGGAGGCTCGGTGGAGGTGGCACGGCGGTCCACGGTGGTGGAGGAGGAACAACCCGTGTGTGAGGGGGAGAGAGTCTGTGAGAGAGAGTGTGCATGCATGGTGGTAGATTGGGGCTATGGGTGGTTGCGATGGGTCGGTGGTGGCTGGAGGAGGCGGGAGATGGTGGTCACACGCCGTGGGTGGCGGCGTATGGTGGTGGAGGGAGGAGAACCCGTGCGTTGGAGAGGGGAGAAGCCCGTGTTGTGGAGGGAGGCTATGGGCCTCGGGTCACATGGAGGAGGAAGGGGAAGCGCATGGAGGCACTTGGTGGCAGTTGGTGGCCGCGTACGGCGGCGCAAGGAGGAGAAATGGGTTAAAAACCCATTCGCCTACTTATTGTGAGGAGAGAGAGAGGGTTGCGCGTGGGGGCTGAGCTTGCTGGAGGATGATGGCCGGTGGGAGGGGAAGCTGCCGTGGAGGTGGTGTCGCCGTTGGGCTGCGTATGGCAGTGCAGTGAACACCAAGCCCATTCGGGCTATGCACGGCCAGTGGGGAGAGAGAGAGAGAGAGTGTGAGAGAGAGAAACTGGGATGGGGGGAGCTCGCCGGAGTGAGGTGGAACTGGTGGTGGCAGCGGTGAGGCTAGGCGGTGCACGGCGGCGCCGGGTTGAACTGGAAATACTCCTTATAAATATTTCTAGCACATTTAAAACCCTGGGCGTGCCCTAGAAGTCACATACTATCTTTGAAAACACGCCATCTGGGTTCGGCACGCATGATGAGTCTCGCAGTCGCTAGATAGAAGGGGGCAGACAATCACATAATTTTTGCTCTCGGAATTTGCTTACGTTAGAAAGAAGGAACATACGTCAGAAAGAATGAGCGTACGTAAGAAGGAAGGAGTGGGGAGTTACATCCTTTCGCCAGTGAGCTTCATTCTTCTTTTAGTTTAACTTTTCACTAGGCTATTATTTTATTTGTCCTGACCGGGTTTCTGCTGGGAGTTGACAAGTTGGTTGTTGCACTGGTGGAAGACGTCATGGAGCTTGAAGAGGAAAATGACTCCATGCGCTCATTCATTGGTAAAGTCCACGGGGTTGTCATCTCTGCCCGGGTAGAGAAAGAAAAGCTAGTTGGGGAGCTTTCTTGAGCTAGAGCTACCTTTCAGGATCAAATTGCCTCTCTCCAATCCCAGTTGGCGAGCGCATTAGGAGAAGCTGCACTGCACAAGGCTAACACCGCTGATAAGGGCTGAACTAGATAGTCTGCCCGCCCGCCAAAGTGAGGTGGAAAAAGAAGAAAAGGAATTGCGGGTGGCGAAAGTTGACTATTACGAGCCTGGCTACCTTTGAGGAAGAATGCCGAGAAACTCATATCCAGCTGAGCATAACTCAGAGCGAGAAAGCTAAGGTAGAGCAGGATTTGGCTGCCACTAAGGACTCTCTTAAAGAGCACGAACGCCACTTCTTGACGCTGAATAAGAGCTAGTTGACTTGCAAGACCAATTTGGCTGCCACTGAATCAAAAGTATTCGAGCTGAATCAGGAGCTGGGCCACTCGTAGGAGCATATTAATCTCCTTATTCCTGAAATTAACTCTGCCTGCACAATCCGAGACTGTGGTTTTGGCCTTGGTTTCAAGCTCAGGATTAAGCAAATGCGAGAGCTTCTACTTGCACATCCTGGGATAGATCTCTGTAACTTGAAGTGGAAAGAGATAAGAGCTAGTCCTGCCGCCTACCATTAATTTGATTCTATCGGGTGAGATGTTATGCCAGATGCCTTCCCCCCTCCTCATCTCCCTTGATGTTTTATTTTAACACTTCTTATTTTGTTAAATTTCGGGCAACTGCCCCTTAGTAATTGCATATTTTGATCCACAGTTTATTTTAAGTAAGATGAATGTTTGCAACCAAAGAATTTTTACCTTTGTTTTGTTCCTAAGGATGACTCTAATTGATTTATAGAGTGTGAACGTAACTAGTTCTAGTCTTAGTCATGTTGAGTTAAGTTAAACAAGAACAAAGAAACCAAAAGTAAAGACGAAACTAACTTATCCAAAATTCAGTCGTGTGGTCTGGTGAGTGGCGGGGGAGTTCCTCAACTATGTAACTGTAACACCCCGCTCCTTCTTTCTTACATACGTTCCTTCTTTCTGACGTACGTTCATTCTTTATGAAGTAAGCAAATTTCGAGGGCAGAAATTATGTGAATTGTCTGCCCTTCTATCTAGCGACTGCAAGACTCATTAGGCGTGTTTCAAACATATTATGTGATTTCTAAGGCACGCCCAGTGTTTTAAATGTGCTGGAAATATTTATAAGGAGTATTTTCAATGTTATTGAATTAAGTTTGATTTTAAATACAACAATTATAATATTCTTGAAGAGCTCCAAAAATATTATAATCGTCGGAAATCATTTTAATATCATTAATAAAATGATTTCAACTATTTTAGATATTATGAGATTTAATTTATGTTGAAACCTTTAATTAATTTAATAGTTTTATTATCTTAAATATGTTAAATAAGATTTCATCATTTTATTAGTGATAAATGAATATTATTTTATAAACTAAAGTCAGTTTAAATAATATTGTATCTTTATTACTTTTAATACTTTTAATTAAGTTAATGTTTTATGCATTTTAAATTAGTGCTTGAGATCCGTCGTTAGATCGTTGCGAGGATCTCCAGACGAAGGGACTAAGTTAAATACCCAGACCCCCTCTCTTTCTTCCTCAATTTTCCCCAACTCTCTCTCTCTCTCCTCCCTCTCCCTCAAGCATACGTCATACACAATTCACCCCCACGCCGAATCCTCCACTGCCTAGCCCAGCACCGCCGTGCGCCGATGAGCCTCACATCCCCTTCCACCGGCACCTCCTCCCTCCGACGAGCCTCCCCACACCAATCTCCCTCCCTCACGCTCTCTCTTCCTCCCCCTCAGCAATGCACAGCCCGAGTGGGCTTCATGTTGCTGCGCCGTCGTGCGTCGTCCAACGACGCACCACCTCCACGGCAGCTACCCCTCCCATTGGCCATCATCCTCCAGCAAGCTCAGCCTCCCTCTCCCCCTCCATCGCACACACGCACAATACCCATGAAAATGGGTTTCACACTGCTTGAAAGCCACCGACAGCCCTAGAGCTGCCGTGCACTTGTTCCAGCCCCACCAAGCACCACCATGAACTCCCCCTTCACTTTCCCTTCCTCCTCCCTCCAGCCCGAAGCCCACAACTCTCCTTCGCACGCACGGGTTCCCTCCTTCGCATGCATGGGTTCGCCACTCTTGCGCCGTGTGCGTGGCTACCCAGGCCATCGCACCACCACCAAGTGCTTCCCCTTCCTCTGGTGACCTCCCCATAGCCTCCCCATGCCCAGTCGAGCTCCCTAGGCTCCACACGCACCCCCACTCTCTCATGGGCTTCTTCCCTCACACACACGGCCATTCCTCTCTCCGCCACAGTGGACTGCCGTGCCACCACCACCGAGCCTCCACGGCTCCACCAACAGCCTCCCTTGACCTCCCTTAGCCGAACCCTAGGTCCAAACCACCACTTTATATGGTGGGTAGCCACTGCGCTTGACTGACCGCCACTGTACACGGCTAGATTCGCCGTGTTACGCTCCTTGCAACGACCATGGGCCCTTCCAAGACCACACCTAGCTATCCAAATGCCTAAACAGTCACTGTACGTGGCTAGCTGCCACGTACGACCCTTCCGACATCTTCGACGATGATAGTCAGCGAGCAACGCACGAGTTATTCCATCGATGGTATAACCCTCTATCCCTCGTATTTATGTTAGATATTGATTAGTTGACTAGGTTGTGGACTGTGTTGTTGGTATTTGTGTAGTGTGGAGATGTGTTGTGCCGTGTAGTGCACTGTGAAGTGTTGTGGACCATGCTGTGTAGTGTGGTTATGGAGTATGTGCTGTAATGGTGATGTGGCGTGAGTGGAATGGGAAGAGTACATGCTGAGTGTACTCTGTGTGGCGTAGCGTGGCTGAAGGGAGTACATGCGGAATGTACTCCATATGGTGGAGTGATCCACCATATGGCGGGTATGCCATATTGGTGATGTGGCATAGTATGTGAAGGGAGTATGCGTGGAGTGTACTCCATGAGGTGCAGCGATACATAGTTTGGCGTGTCACAGAGATAAGGATGGTTGAGTGGTTGATGGGCGTAGAGCATGGTGAGTAGTGTCGGGAACTGTGGAACAGTGTCCCGAAGTTGTTATGGTGTAGCCTGTAGTCTAAGGTGACAAGTGTCACCGTGTTAGACTTATGGTTGGCAGTATGGGTGAAGTAGCGGAACAAGTGTAAGAGTGCGCAGCGGAATCATGACTGGGGAATGTCACGAGGTGACATGACTACTGGCAGTCGTGCTTACGATGGGTGAAGTGTTAGTGTATAAATGGCATAACGGGAACGTGATGAGATGTCACGATATGACAGGAGTACGTGAGGAACCGTACTCACCTTGAGTTAGGAGTTGACATAGCAGGATGTCAGGTGACATGAAAAGGTCACGGTGTAGCTTGGGAGTAGTCTCAAGCTATATGACGTGACGTAAGGCGTAGTTGTGAATAGAGTTCCTGTCATGTCAAGTGTTGGTATGAATTGTCAAAAGGGACGGGTAGCATGAAGAGTCATGCTAGCCGGGTTAAGAGAAGGTTGGTATCGGAGTATGGCCCTTGTCCCTCCAAGTAGGTGATCAACGTGTTATATGTTGATCTTAGATGATAAAGGGGTAAGGTATATGTGTAATCTGGTTAGACACATGTGCCGGACGGATTCACCATATGTAATGGGTAATTCGTCCTG
The DNA here is from genome assembly GCA_022457165.1 of Juglans mandshurica. Classification (NCBI taxonomy): domain Eukaryota; kingdom Viridiplantae; phylum Streptophyta; class Magnoliopsida; order Fagales; family Juglandaceae; genus Juglans; species Juglans mandshurica. The sequence goes on from CM039631.1 coordinate 12,482,105, forward strand.
AGCATAGTTGCACGATGCTTAAGCCTCAGAGTTGGCTTAGAGTCGTGTGGCTTGTATAGATGGGAATGAGGGTTAGTATGGGCTAAGATGCATGAAGATAGTGACGGGTGTACTATCTAAGGATGGGATGCGTGACTTAGTCGGTCTGAGTCATGCGTCGGAACGTGGTTAATGAGAAGAGTAAGACGAAGGTCCTAGTGTCTTAACCCTAAGGTGAATCATGGGTTCGCCTTAGTGAATGAGCACTCGTAGCAAGACCTTGAGTTGGAAGATGTGCTGACCGTAAGTGGTCACCAAAGGTCTTAGCATAATAAAGGGTACGTGAGAGCATGGGATAGAAGGAAAGTGTTCCAAGTGAAGCATAGTTCTATTTCTAGTTTAAGTTGCTTATGCATTAGATAAAGAATGACGCTAAGGTATGTGTTTGCATGTAGGTTGCCATCTGACACGCACATGAATGGATTGCATGATGTGCAAGTAGCATGGAGTCTAGGTAAGTGTTACATTCATACTTTGCTAGAGTCTTTCTAAGATAAAAGAAAACGAAAACAAACGCTTTTACTTTAAGATGCTTTAAGAAAAGACAAAAGACGCTTTATGAAAGAAAATGCTAAGTGTTCAAAGGTATAAGTATGTACAGCCCCTCCTTGGCAGCCCCTGTTTACGCACCCAAAGTATTAATTGTATGCATGTGAATGGATGACTATACGGTGTACCTATTGTAAGTATTTTCTAAAAAAATCAACGAACTGATATTTTATGATCCCAAAACTATGATTTTCTCATGAAACGATGTTTTCTCATGAAAATGAATGTTTTCTCATGAAAAGCAAAGAAAGACATGAAAACTGATGCTTTCATGAATCCTACGAACTAACGCTTTTACGGATGCCATGAGGTGATGCTCATGGATACCATGAAAGACGACGTTTAAGGTGATACTTATGGATGCCATGAAAGACAAAGTTTAAGCCCATGTTTTAAAAGATGTAATTCAGGAAAATGAATGTTTGCTCATGAAAGGACATGTTAAATGAAAGATCAGAAAAGAATGAAAGCTCCAGCTCTTTCGAGCCGGCATGAATGAAAGCATGAAATGTATGAAAATACGTAATGGCCACATGAATGAATGAAAAGGGTTACCTAATGAATGAATGGGCAGATTGCAATGCCGGGCAGTAGTACTGGTAGTGCACCCAGTGCTGCACCCAAACAGAATGGGATTCCAACCCGCGGCCACGAGCGAATCCATTGGCCATAGGGCTGCTAACCCTAACACATGGGGCGTAACAGTGTGTACTGACCTATGAAAGTGATAAGAAAGAATGTATGTTTGCATGAATGTATGAATGCATGAATGCATGAAAGCACGACTCTTTAAGAAATGAAGGCACTGATGGGAGAAACGTTTTACGATAAGAAAGCCTTTTAAAAGAAAAATCCCGTCCAGTGACGTTTTGAAAAGAACGCACGTATGTACGCAAGCATGCACGTATAGTATGTATGATACGATGAATGCATGAATGAAAACCTATATTGTTATATTTTACCTGTATGAAGCAATGCTTACGAGTTTTTGACTCATTTTAGTTTTGATGTATGCCCCTCCCCCCACAGGAACTGAACGGCCAAGACGGACATGGCCCAAGGGGAAGAGCACGGAAGTCTAGGCATGGGTTTTAATTGTACGAGAGACCCTTTTTAGTGTAAGAATAATGTTTTCCGCTGTAAACCTCTTTTATTCTCAAAGTACATTTTATTTTATAAACGTAGAGTCTTGCACCCTTGGTATGCAAGTAAAAAGTTTTAAATCGAACGGTAATTCTCGTCGTCCTTTCAAAAATCTTTTATAAAAAGTCCCACCACAAGGACGGGCATTACAGTAACCTTGGCAAGAAAGTGTAGCGGGAGAGTTGCTCGACCGTTTTAACTTTGGCGGGAAGGTGTGGCAGAAGAGTTGCTCGACCACGTAACCTTGGCGAGTGGAGTGTGGCGGGTGAGTTGCTCGACCGCTTAACTTTGGTGAAAAGGTGTGGCGGGAGAGTTGCTTGACCGTGAAACCTTGTTGAGTGGAGTGTAGCGGGAGAGTTGCTCGACCGCTTAACTCTGGCAAGTCGTGCTCTGAGGGTTCTAAAGTGTCAAGATAATAAAAATAAGAATACGATATGAATAATTGAGCTTACTGAAAATAAAATCCTTCAGTAAGAATAATATTTCATCAAAAATGTCTTAGGCATAACAATATTTTCAATATAAAATTTTCTCAAATGTTCAACATTCCACGGGTGAGGCAATTCACGCCCTGCTGCGTCCTTTAGGTGATAGGCTCCCTGGCGACTAGTGCCTGTGACTACGAATGGCCCCTCCCATCTTGGGCCCAGCTTTCCTTCTTCTGCAGTGGTCACCCGGTCTCTTTTAACACCAGGTTGCCAACCTTAAAGGACCTCGGTCTTACTCTCTTGTAGAAATACTGTTTCGTCTTCCTCTTGTAGGCAGCCACCCTTGTCTCGGCACTCCCTCTTCTTTCTTCTAGCAGGTCCAAATGCTTTTCCAATTTCCTTCTATTTTCATCAGCGTCGAAGTGGAGCTTCCTATGGCTTGGTATTCGCACTTCTACAGGTATCATGGCCTCGGTTCCATACGCTAGGACAAAAGGAGTTTCTCCTGTTGACGTTTTGGGTGTTATCCTATACGCCCATAAGATCTCGGGGAGTCCATCCGCCCACGCCCCCTTCTTTTTGCTACCTTCTTCTTTAATATCCCTACTATGGTCTTGTTGGCTGCTTCAACTTGTCCGTTTGCCTGTGGGTCTCCAGGAGATGAGTATTAACTTTGATCCAGAGTCCTGAGCACCACCTACGATAATGCTGAATCAAACTGCTTGCCATTGTCGGAGATGATGCTTTGCGGTATCCCGAATCTGCACACAATTGTCTTCCATAAGAATTTCATCACACTTTATGCAGTCACCGTCACCATTGCCTTTGCTTCTACCCACTTTGTGAAATAGCCGACAATGACGATGACGAATTTGGTTCCTCCTTTACTCGGGGGCATAATGCCGACCAAATCTATCCCCCATTGGGCAAACGGCCATTGGGCCATTATCGACTTCAGCTCTTCAGGGGGCATGCTCGGGACTGGTGTGTGCAGCTGGCACTGGACCCACTTTTTCACAAACTCATTTGAGTCCTACAGGGCGTTGGGCCAATAGTAGCTTGCTCTCCTGACTTTTGCCTCCAATGACCTTCCTCCTGAATGGCTCATGTCTATCAAGGTGAACTGAGCTACCCTATTTCTAACTTTGTTCACCTCCTCTGGGGAAGCGGGTAGCTCCCCATCCTTCAAGTACTTGATGATGTTATCCACCCATCCTAGCAAGTTTCCTTCGATCTCAAAAACTTCCTCCCTTATTGCTATCATGTCTACTATTTTGAGGGTTACTTCCCATGGACACATCTTCTCTTGCCCTGTCAATGCCGTTCGTGCTAACCGATCTGCCTTCTAGTTGTCCCCTCTAAAAATTTGTTCGATCCGAAAATACTAGAACTGACGGGATTTCTCCTGAACATGACGGAGGGACCTTATTAACTTCAGTCTTTTCGCCAAATATTCTCCCGTGATTTGGCCAACCACCACCTGGGAGTCCGCTTTCATTACTACCGCCTTTCCACCTGATATTTCAACTACAGCCAATACCATGAGCACCGCCTCATACCCCGTTTCATTATTCGTCACCTTGAAGTTCAATCAGACAACATGAAATGACTTCGTGCCATCATCCCTTATCATGTGGATGCCCACACCCCCTCCTGCTCAGCAGGATGAGCCATCAACCTACACTAGCCACGTTTCCTTCTCGGGTGCCTTCGGTGTCTCCTCGGGGAAGTTCGTCAGTTCCACAACAAAATCAGCCAAGACTTGGTTCAGGGACATAACTGATGTCATACTTGCTCAACTCGACGGACCATTTCACCTGTCAGCCCTAAGTGTCAAGACTTTGAAGCACCTTCTGCAAGGGTGTGGAAGTGATGACCCTTATGGGGTGGGCTTAGAAATAAGGGCGTAATTGTCGTGCCGACATCACAAGGGCGAAGGCGATCAACTCTATCTTTGGACATCTCTTCTTGGCCCCTCTCAAGGCTTTGCTGACATAATATACCGGTCTTTACTCTTTGTCCTCATTGTAACGCCTATCCTTGTGGTGGGACTTTTTATAAAAGATTTTAGAAAGGACAACGAGAATTACTACTTTATTTAAAACTTTTTGCTTGCATACCCAGGGTGCAAGACTCTACGTTTATAAAATAAAATGTATTTTGAGAATAAAAGTGATTTATAGCAGAAAACATTATTCTTACAATAAAAAGGTCTCTTGTACAATTAAAACCCATGCCTAGACTTCCGTGCTCTTCCCCATGGGCCGTGTCCGTCCTGGTCGTTCAATTCCTGTGGGGGAGGGGCATACATAAAAATTAAAATGAGTCAAAGACTCATAAGCATTACCTCATACAGTTAAAATATAACAAAATAGGTTTTCATTCATGCATTCATCATACATACATACTATTACATGCATGCATACATGCATTCGTGCATTCATTTGAAAACATCAATAAACAAGGTTTTGCTTTTAAAAAGGGACTTTCTTTTCGTAAACGTGTCTCTCGTCAGTGCCTTCATTTATTTAGGAGTTCGTCCTTGCATACATACATTCATGCATACATACATTCTTTCTTATCACTTTCATAGGCCAGTGCACACTGTTATGCCCCACGTGCTAGGGTTAGCGGCCCTATGGCCAATGGATTCGCCCGTGACCGCGGGTTGGAATCTGATTTCATCTTGGTGCAGCACTGGGTGACTACCAGTACTACTGCCCGTCATTGCAACCTACCCATTCATTCATTGGGTACCCCTTTTCATTCATTAATATGGCCGTTACGTATTTTCATACATTTCATGCTTTCATTCTTTCTTACATTCATGTCAGCTCTAAAGAGCTGGAGCTTTCATTATTTTCTCATCTTTCATTTAACAATCCTTTCGTGAGAAAACATTTCTTTTCATGAGAAACATCATTTCATGAGAAGAGCATCTTTTGGCATCATAAAACATCAGTTCGTTGATTTTCTTAGAAAATACATACAATAGATACAACGTATATTCATACATTCACATGCGTACAATTAATACTTTAGGTGCTTAAACAGGGGCTGCCACGGATGGGCCGTACATACTTATACATTTGAACACTTAGCATTTTCTTTCGTAAAACGTCTTACATGTCTTTTCGTAAGCGTCTTAGAGGAAAAGCGTTTCGTCTTCATTTTCCTGTATTTTTAGAAACCTCTAGAAGGGTATGAATGTAACACTTACATGGACTCCATGCTACTTGCATATCATGCAGTTCATTCATGTGCTTGTCAGATGGCAACCTACATGCATACACATACCCTTGACGTCATTCTCTATCTAATGCATAGGCAACTTAAACTTAGAAGACATAAGCTACACTTCACTTGAAACACTCTCCTTCTATCCCGTGTTCTTACGTACCCTTTACTATGCTAAGACCTTCGGTGACCACTTACGGTCACAACATCTTCCAACTCAGGGTCTTGCTTCGAGTGCTTACTCTCTAATGCAAACCCATGATTCACCTTAGGATTAAGGCACTAAGAATTCTGTCTCATTCTTCTTATTAACCACATTCCGACGCATAACTCAGACCGACTAAGTCACGCATTCCATCCTTAAACAGTACATCCGTCACTATCTTCATGCACCTTATATTCTGTCATGAAATAGTTATCTGTTACACGTTATTCCATGTCACATAATGCTATCTATTACACGTTATGCCATGTCATGTAATGTTGTCTGTTACACATTATGATATATCGCGTAATGTTATATGTTACATGTTATGCCATGTCACATATTGTTTATCTATTTCATGTTACATCAAATCATGCATCTCACGTATATGTCACGTTACGCATGTCATGTCATATGTCATTTTGCTTCACGTCACATCATGTCTCAAGTACATAGTGTGTCTCTAAAACAGTATTTTCACAGTCAATCATGCCTGGGATACTCGTGACCTAATCACTATGATTGTCCGAGCATCTCCATTTATAATTTACACGCGATACTTCCAGCGTAATCATTTTGATTGTTAGAATATCTCTACTCAAATACTCCTAGTGTAATCATTCTAATTTAGAGAGTATTACTAGGTACTCCTAGCATAATCATTCTGATTGTTAGGGTACCTCATTTAAAATGCTCATAGATTAATCATTCTGATTGTCTGAGTATTTCTGATGGAATATGTTGGGCGGAATCATTCTGATTGTTCACTATTCCTAAGGAAACAATTGGCGAAATCATTTTGATTGTCAAAGCTCATGTTCACATTCATGTTTAAGTTGATGCTCAAGTTTAGTTTATTGAACAAGATTCCAAGCTCATGTATTTCACATTCAAGCTCTTGTTATTCAAGTTCAAGTTCATGTTATTCAAGCTCAAGTACATGTTCAGTTCATGTTTCAAGTTCACGATTAGTTCATGTTTCAATTCACGTTAAGTTCATATTCAGTTTCAGTTCAAGTGTAGTTTATGTTCACATTCATGTTTAAGTTCATATCCAAGTCAAGTATCAGTTAAGTTCATGTCATGTCAAGTTTAATTTCAATTTAGTCTATGCTCAAGTTCAAGTCATGTTAGTTCATGCCATGTTAAATGTCGAGTCAAGTCTCGGTTAAGTTCATGTTATGTCAAGTTTAGTTTCAGTTTAGTCAATGCTCAAGTTCAAGTTATGTCAATTCATGCCATGTTAAATGTCAAGTCACATCAAGCTTATTTATGATCATGTATGCATTCATGCTTTTACTGCCATGCATGCATCTTTGACCTAAATGTTAAGTTATCTGTTAATTTGCTGAGATTTGTAATCAAATCTCACCGTGGTAGTCCCAACTACAATTCTCCCAAAAATGGTAGACCATGTGTCAGGATCAGGAGGCGCATCAGAGGTTGACCGACTGGAGACGGTCAATTAGACAGCGATGGCACAACACGGAGCTCATAGCCTCAATGCTCCGACTTATCGTTAGCATTATGGCATCTTTAACTGAGTTGCGCGAGCTACCCAATGGATTTGCCTAGTAGTTGCTTTAGTTCTTGCTTGTACTTAAGGAGCTCGGTCTCCAGTACTTATGAGATTATAATAATGTATAATTAGGCATTGTGATTAAGTAAATATAGAAATTAAGTAAATATAGAACAAAATCTTTGATAAATGCTTGATTATACATTAGAATAGAGATAATTGCTGAAATTTAAGTCTGATAGCATTTTGGGTCTTTTATCTATTTTCAGTGTGTTAGACCCCTGTGGTAATACAATAAGTGATAATTGAACCCATGTGACTTCCTACTTCTTCCATCGTGTGATAAAACAATAGATTTCTATAATACCCAAATCTGTTTCTAACCCTACACCATCACTAATTTACACCTACTCTGCCACAGGGAGGCCACAACTAGAATGGAAAGGGTTGTAACCGAAAGGGACTTGGAGCTGAGTAGGAAGGAGATTGAGAAATATTCTGTGGTCCAAGATTCAGGAAATCAGTTACACACATAGCAAGGCCGACGGGGGAAAATCATAAAAGAGGAAGGAAAGATGAGATTGGGGATATACTCGGCTAGGGCAGAAATTCCAAGAAAGCAGAACCTCGTCCATTCTTCTTTTCCATTTCTTTGTTTTTGGTGTTAAAATCTTCTGCATTAGTTAAAGAACATTACGTTTTCAGCATGCAAGAGTAATTTTCCATGCTTAAGCTCAAGCATAACTTGGATTGGATTGTGGTTTCTGTAAGTTGAATTTCCTTTGGTTTAATTTCATAGTCTAAGGGATTGTAAATTAGTTTACAAAAAGAATCAACATGGGTTCTTCCTTTGACCCTTGATTTATTGTTGACAGGAGGCAGAATGGATGCTTGGGTTGCAATGAGAATACATGGTTGCGATGTTTATTCCAAAACTGTTTAACAATTCAGTAGAAGTTTTAGTGTTGATTGAATTTGTGTTTCATTGTTGAATCTTCCGAGTGCTTATCTCTTGATAGAGAAAGTATTTGAAGGGGTTAGGGAATCAAAATTTATTTGAGCACAACCCATGAAAAGTGAACCCGTAACTTAGGTGTTTGATTTTTTGTCCCTTAGATACCAAAAATTGTACAAAGATTTGATTTTCCACCATTGTTCTTTGCTTTGATGTTTTCTTCTACTCTACAAACATCCTAAGAAATCTGAGTTGGTATATTTGTATTTAGCATACTTTACATTTGGTACATTTCATTCCCTTGAGTACATATAAGACTAACTTAGTTCATTTTGAAGTCTAGATCAGATTTGCACATCTAATTGTTACATAGCACATTTACACCATTTTCTGAAATCAAAAGCATCTTCAAGCATTTTAAAACTGAAGTGATTTTCTGACCACCATAGTCCTTGTGGAATCAACCTTCGGACTCTCCCTTGAATCAACTTTACACCTTCTACACTTGGGAGGCAACTTTACAAATGAACCAAGTTTTTGGCGCTGTTGCTGGAGATTAATGGTGAAACTCAGAGCCTTCCCTTGCTACTGAGAGGATGTTTTTGTTAAGTTGTGAACCTCTTCACACTCTCGGTGACATCTAACCCTTTTCTTTCCTTCTGTTGTTATTGAATCACTTGCTTTCCATTTTCTTTTTTTCTTTTTTTATGTCCTTTTCTTCCTAGTTATTTTTCTCCCTTGTATGTCTATTTGGAATAGAGATCATACATCTCGCTTGGTTAGCACAGAATCAGTGACATATTCTGATTGTGCATCCCTTTCACTTAATTCAACATCTAAAAAGTCTAGCACAATGGTTGAGGATGAACAAGATGAAAGGAGAGTGGGTAACCATAATAGAACCCTTAGGGATTACTTACAACCTATTAGGACCAGCTTATCCTCTTGCATAATCCAACCTTTGAATGCAAATCATTTCAACTTTAAACTAGGCATGATTCCTTTGATACCTCATTTTCATGGTATGGAATCTGAGAACCCCTATTTGCATATCAAAGAATTTGAAGAGGTTTGTTCAACTTTCATGGATCGACCTTGCACTGAGGAAGTGATCAAGCTGAAGTTGTTCCCATTCTCCCTAAAAGACAAAGCCAAAACATGGCACAACTTTTTGAGGCCTAGATCTATAGGAACATGGCAGGAAATGAAAACTGAGTTCCTGAATTTTTTTTTTTTCCATGCATAGAACAAATGCATTAAAAAGGCAAATCATGAACTTTGCTTGAAAGGACACTAAAACCTTTTATCAGTGTTGGGAGAGATTTAAAGACTTACTTAACGCTTGCCCTCATCATGGTTATGAAAAATGGAGAATCATCAGTTTTTTTTATAAGGGTTTGCAACCCAAGATGAGACAATTTGTGGAAACAATGTGCAATAGGGAGTTCTTTAACAAAGAACCTGAAGAAGCCTTCGAGTACTTTGATTATCTAACTGAAAATGCCCAATCAGGGGACACCTCAACTATCTATGATAGGGCTGAGACTTTAAAGACCATAACTTGGGGTGGGAAATATAGCCTGAGGGATGTGGATTATTTACATGCTAGATTAGCAATGATTTCTAAGAAATTAGAAACCATTCATATGAAAAAAGTGAATGATTGCCCTATATGTGAGGATCAAGAGCATTCAACTAATGATTGTCCTACAACCCCAGCTTTCAAAGAAGTTTTCTTAGATCAATCCAACACTGTTAATATGGTTTCTAAACCTTTTTCAGGTCCATACTCCAACACCTATAACCCAAATTGGAAGCCAACGCAAGTCGAGCAGCACCAGGGCCTTCTCAATACCTTGCACAAGCACCTTTGGCAAAGAGGAAAAATCTTGAAGACACTGTCCAACAGTTGGCAGCAAACTTCCAGCAATTCATGCAAGGACAAGCAACAATTAATAACCAGAACTTGCAGGCCAAAAATGACATCAGAGGGTCCCTTACAAGACTGACCCAACCTTGAGTATCCAAGAGAAAGGGAAATTCCCTGCACAGCTAGATCCAAATCCACAAGGTCAAGTCCAGCAAGTTTATGATGCAGCTAAAGGTTCAAGCATTAAATTAGTAAAAGCCGTCACCACATTGAGGAGTGGTAGAGTACTGGAAACTCCCACTCCAAGGTCAAACAACACTGGTAAGAGTTTTAACCCACCTGAAATTGAAGCTGAAAAAAGTTACTGTCTAGCACTTGCACCTTTTCCTACAAGGTTAGCTTCTTTGCACAAAGATAAGAATCATGCTGAGATCTTAGATGTTTTCAAGCAAGTAAGGATTAACATACCTCTATTAGATGCCATTAAAAAAATTCCCACTTGTGCAAAATTTTTAAAGGACTTATGCACTATTAAGAGCAAAATAAGTGTGAAAAATAAGGCCTTCCTCAATGAGCAGTTCAGTGCAATCATACAAAGCAACACCCAAACCAAATATAAGGACCCAGGTTCACCCGCTATTGCTTGCATAATTGGAAACTCAAAAATTCGCCATGCATTGCTAGATTTAGGGTCTAGTGTGAACATGTTGCCTTATACTGTTTATGAAAAGTTTGGCCTAGGTGAGTTGAAACCTACCTCGATTACTCTACGGCTAGCTGACAGATCTATCAAAATACCTAGGGGCAGTGAAAGATGTTTTAGTTCAAGTCGATAAGTTCTATTACCTAGTGGATTTTGTTATTCTTGACATGCAACTCTCAACCAATTCTATATTTCAAGCACCTGTAATTTTAGGAAGACCATTCCTTGCTACTTCAAATGCATTGATAAAATGTTGAAGTGGTGTCCTAAAGTTAAGTTTTGCAAATATGAAATTGGAGCTAAATATTTTTAACTTGTGCAGGCAGCCCCAAGAGGTAGAAGAAGTACAGGAAGTAAACCTATTGGAAAGCATCCATTTAGAACCTTTGCCACAATCTTACCAAACCGTTGATTCGGCACTTGATTTAGAAGAAGACTTTGAGTCAATGGACATTTCTAATGAACTTCCCTCTGCTTTATTTGTAGGGAACCAGGCAGATTGCAGTGGAAGCTCAAATTTGAACAACTCCCTCCATTGACAGCAACACTGAAGCCTTCAGAGGAGCAGATACCAACCTTGGGATCGGATTTTTAGATCCCTAGATTTTTAGATACCAACACCCCTAGATTTTTAAATCTTCGCTTGGGATCGGATGGACATTTGAAGCATCGGAACATGCAACACAAGGTTACCTGCCCCCGTTCATGACATATAAGATGTAATATTCCTAACATGCATCTAGCATTATGTAGTATTCGTAGGGAATATTTTTTTTTTAGCAAAACTATACACCAAATTGAAAATAACCCAAATACTTAAAGCATACTTCATACAAAAGGACATACTAAACAACTGAGATCACAACGCTAGTCCAAAATGGCTATAATCAAAAGAGTACTGGAGATGCAGCTCCATAGTACAAGTAGTAATTTAAGTTAACTACTATATTAACATTGACGTTGCACCGTTTGGTCGAATCCCAGTTATCATTCGAATCCAATAACAAGATCTACCATTCGGGAGGGGGAATGATAGTTGAGACTACCACAGTGAGATCTAATTACAAATCTTAGCAAGTTAACAGGAAACTTCCACATAGGTTAATTGTAACGCCCCATATTCGGAGAATTACAACTTGTCACTTATGAATATGTCTCCCAACACATCTAAAAATCTCACAAAGACTTCATAAGCAAAAACTAATCTCATATCTTCTAAATAAACACATTATAAACTCCACAAAGTCATTACAGCAACAATAATAAACCAAGGGGTCCACAATCTCCCGGTAGTCATAACATACCAAACTGATAAATCCAAAAGTCTTACTAAACCAAAAACATAATTAAATCTAAAAGACATCAGAGATCCTTCTTTTAACAGTAGTACCCTAGGGTACTCGACCTCCTCTCCTCAGCTTAATCATGCTCACAATTCCTAATCCAGGTCCTCAGTTGGACTCTCCACATCATCTGAAAATGTTATGAAAATAAGGGGGGTGAGATATCAACAACTCAGTAAGCAGAAGACATATGCTAGCGTGCAAACATGAGCATTTACAGAGTACAGTATGTAGAACAAAATATTTTCATACAAAACAAAACATGTTTTCAAAAGTAACAGAGCGATGGTTTTAAGATCAGTAAAACCCAGAGTAATTTGGCATAACATAACCTGAGCATCATCATCGAATCAAAATAGAGCATCTTACAGAGCAGAGACCATGTTTCACCCCCATGGTAGGGTTGTGCTATCCCCGATGGCCAAACCGGGCAGAGACAGAGGTGAAATCTTTCCCTTATTCTTCTCGGAGCCCCGAGTGTGCACACATGAAAAACCACAATAAAACCACTTTGTTTTCAAAGTGGGTGCACTCAGAAACAGAGAAGTAGGTACCAACCCAAACAGAGCAGAGCATAATAGAGCAGAGCAGAAATGGAGTCAGATACAAAATCAATACATCATGCCAAAGGTTTTCAGATGCCATATCAAAATCAAACAAAGTACCAAAACATAATCAAATCATTCTCACAGACTTAAAACAAAAGTCAGAGCATCTTTCTAAATCAATGCACACTTTTTCAGATATTCAATATCGCTTTTTTTAAGATTTCAGAGACAACATGACAAAATTTAGCTCATGTCTATACAATGCATGTCATAAAATATTTTTCCTTTTTCATACAGATTTCATGAGTAGTGCAAATAAGCGACCGGGTTTGGTTTTTCCCAAGTTCACATTTCATAACAAAATATGCAAAATTTTCAGAAAATCAACCTCAGTCTTAATAACTTGTATAAAGCCTAGCGTAGGAACCTCGCTTACCTGACTCCTGTAGCGTATTATCTATGCTTTGAATTTGACCTCAATTAATCACGCCACCTATTGGTAGAAAGCAAATATACAGTAAGAGTTAAATGACCATTGGGACAACTTCGATCTAAATAATTGAAACTCATGATTCTAAACCATATTTTAACAAAATAACTCAACTCAAACAGCCAAATAATAACCTGGACAGCCCACACTTCAACGCAAAATACCATATACCAACTTCAATATTGACCTATACACCTACCAAAACCAACGTCCACTCAAATAATCAATACATCAAAACCATTTCAGCCGCCCATAACTCCAAGCAACTACCAACAACTCAACCAAAACAGCATTACACATTAACGTTTTTGTTCATTCACAACTCCACAAAAGAAAATCCAACACTTCTAAATGTTAATCGGCACCCAACAAGACTCACTACTGTTTATTTCTAAAGCACAAATCCAACAACTCAAATTTTATTCTTCTTACACATGTAAACAAGTGACTAAGAAAGTTTACAACAAGGTCTTATAACTAGCGTCGAGTGGTGATCAGTTAAAGAAAGGAGCGATGCAACACTATCCAGAGATGAAAATAATTCCCTGTGATTCAGTGAGAAAGTCAGAATTTTGTTTCTTCAAGAGAGAAAAATTACCCAACTATGTGAATCACTTACGGTTGGAAGCTCTACAATTATGAGAAACCCAGTAGAACGACAAAATCACGGCATTACATCAAGCACGAATACGCACGGCAAAAACCACCAAAACCACGTACTGCACTTTTAAAAAAAAAATATTCAATAGCCATTTCGTGAGAGAGGAAGAGATATGTGAAATCTTAGAGAGGAAAAGAGAAAAGAGAAGGTTTACCAACTGGAAGAACTCTCGGCAACCCAAGTTTGAAATTCCTTTTTATCCAAAATTGCAGCACCCACAAATACTGAACAATAGGAGGGCTCAAGAGTGAGAGAGGCACACTAAGCTGCAAGGGATTAAGAGTGCAGAGAGGCATGAAGTCCAAACTGAAACAACGTGTGAAGAGAGAGGGATATGGGGAGAGAAAAGCAGGGGAAGAAGTAACCAACAAGAGGAAAAATCGAAAAAGAAACTGATGGAAGAGATGCTCACCAAAACAGCATCGTATCTAGATCTCCAAGAAAGGCTGGGCCTCGTTCACGAGACTGGGCCCCACATCATTGGGTCTTACATCCTTCCCCTTACAAAAATTTCATCCTCAAAATTTGCTACAAGCTATAAAAAACTCTCATCGAACAAGTGAGGGTACTTAACTCGCATCTCTTCCTCGAATTCCCAAGACGCTTCATTGATAGCATGATTATTCCACAACACTTTAACCAAAGGGATAGTTCGAGTCCGTAACACTTGCTCTTTCCTATCCAAAATCCGTACTGGCTCCTCGTGTAGGTCATATCCTCTTGAATCTGAAGTGGTTCATGATCTATAATGTGGATGGAGTCATGGATGTACTTCCTCAACATAGACACATGAAACAAGTTATGCACTCCCGAGAATGCAGGTGGTAGTGCCACTGTAAGCCACTGGTCCAATCTAATGAAGAATCTCAAATGGTCCAATATATCTTGGGCTCAACTTACCCTTCTTTCCGAATCTCATAACTCCTTTCATCGGTGCTATCCTCAAAAATACTTTATCTCCAACCTCAAACTCTAATTGGCGGCGGCATTTATCTGCATAACGCTTTTGTCGGCTCTGAGCTGCTTTCATTCTAGCCTGAATGGTATCTATCTTCTCTGTGCTTTGCTGAATAATCTCTGGCCCCAAAAGTTTACTTTCACCTACTCCATCCCAATACAATGGAGATCTACACCTTCTGCCATACAAAACCTCATAGGGTGCCATCCCAATGCTAGCCTGGAAACTATTATTATAAGCAAACTCGACCAATGGTAAATGTCTCATCCAAGTTCCCTTAAAGTCCATCACACACGCCCTCAACATGTCTTCTAAGATCTGAATAGTCCTTTCTGACTGCCCATCTGTCTGAGGGTGAAAGCAGTACTGAAACTTAACTTAGTACCCATTGCCTCTTGTAAGCTTCGCCAAAACTTGGAAGTGAAACGATGGTCTCTATCCGACACAATGGATATCGGTACTCCATGTAACCTCAATATCTCCCACACATACAGCTCAGCTAGTTTCTCCAGTTTATAAGAAACTTTAATGGGCACAAAACAAGCAGTCTTTGTTAAGTGATCCACAATCACCCATATGACATCTTGTCCGCTCAATGTCCTTGGTAGGCCTGTCACAAAGTCCATGGAGATCTGCTCCCATTTCCACTCTGGAATCTAGAGTGGCTGTAATAATCATGCTGGTCTCTGATGCTCCGCCTTCACCTGTTAGCAAGTTAGGCATTGTTCTACAAATTTAGCAATTTCTCTTTTCATACCATTCCACCAGAAAAACTCTCTCAAGTCCCGATACATCTTGGTACTCCCTGGGTGAACTGTGTACAAAGATGGAGTGCTTCTTCAAGAATTACCCTTTTCAGTTCATCATTAGCAGGTACACATAATCTACCTCTAAACCTCAAAACTCCATCCTCGAAAACGCTAAAATCATATTTGTCCCCATTCCTGACTTCTTCCACTAGCTTCACCAACCCTGAGTTCACTTGTTGAGCAGCTTTGATTCTATCTATCAAGGCTGGTTTAACTATTAAACTGGCCATGAAAGCATTTGTATCACTAGCGATGACCTCAATACCGGCTCTTTCAAAGTCCATTAACAACCTATGTTGAGTGGTAAGGGTTGCAACTACCGGTCCCAATGACTTCCTACTTAGGGCATCGGCTACAACATTAGCTTTGTCTGGGTGATAATTAATGGTGCAATCATAATCCTTGATCAACTCAAGCCATCTCCTTTGGCTCATATTTAATTCATTTTGGGTGAAGAAATATTTCAAACTCTTGTGATCCATATAAATTTTGCACTTTTCCCCATATAGATAGTGTCTCCAAATCTTAAGTGCAAAAATGACTGCCGCGAGTTCTAGATCATGTGTGAGATAATTCTACTCATACACTTTCAGTTGGCATGAGGCGTATGTTATAACCTTCCCATGTTGCATCAATATGCACCCCAATCGAAGCCTTGATGCATCGTTATAGACTACAAATCCACCTCTAGCCTTGGGGACTGTTAACACCGGAGCTGTCACTAATCTCTGTTTCAATTCCTGGAAGCTTTCTTCACACTTTGTTGTCCATTCAAACTTATTATTTTTCCTGGTGAGTGCAGTGAGAGGGACTGCTATCCTGGAGAAACCATCAATGAATGGACGGTAATAACCTGCCAATCCCAAGAAACTTTTAACCTCATGAACATTCTTCGGTGCCGACCAATTAACTACTACTTCCACTTTTCCTGAGTCCACTAAAATGCCATCTTTTGAAACTACATGCCCCATAAAGGTGATTAAATCAAGCCAAAATTCACACTTCTTCAATTTAGCAAACACCTTTTTATCTCTGAGTGTCCCAAGTATCAACTTCAAATGTTCTTCATGCTCAGTCTTGCTTTTGGAGTATATTAGTATATCATCAATAAAAACAACCACAAACTTATCCAAAAATTCATGGAACACCCTGTTCATCAAATCCATGAACACTACTGGGGTGTTAGTTAGGCCAAAAGGCATGACTAAAAACTCATAATGGCCATATCGGGTCCTGAAAGCCGTCTTAGCCACGTCTTCTGCCCTGATCTTCAATTGATGGTAACATGATCAAAGATCAATCTTTGAAAATACCTGAGCACCCTAAAGCTGATCAAACAAATCTTCTATACGGGGTTGCAAGTACTTATTCTTTATGGTCACCCGATTAAGTTCCCTGTAATCAATACACATTCTCATCGATCCATCCTTCTTCTTCACAAAGAGATCTGGAGCTCCCCAAGGTGATACACTGGGTCTAATGAAACCATTGTCCAACAAATCTTGCCACTGCTCCTTGAGTTCCACTAATTCAAACGGCGCCATCTGGTAAGGTGCTTTCGAAAGGGGTGTCATGCCTGGGACTAGTTCAATAGCAAACTCTACCTCCCGCTCGAGCGGAAGTCCAGATAAATCTTCTGGGAAAACCTTTGGATAGTCACTCACAACAGGTATCTTTTCTAACTTCAACTCCTATTTTGGTGCTTCTACCATGCAGGCTAAGAATCCCTGACAACCATCACGTAACAATTTTCCAACCTGAATGGTAGATATGATGGGTGGAAGCAACCTCACTCTCGGCCCTGTGAACCTAAATTCACTTTCTTTTGGGGGTCTAAAAACCACTTCTTCTTTAAAACAATCAATACTAGCGTGGTAGCAAGCCAGCCAATCCATACTCAAAATCACATCAAACTCGATCTTGTCAAACACTATTAAATCTACTGGCATTAGTCTTCCCTCTAAAGATAAAGGGCACCCCGGTAGAATCTCATTACAGACTACCGAATTTCCTGTTGGGGTCGCAACAACTAACTTGTGCTTCAACTTTTCAGTTTCTAAAGTGCAACATCTAGAGTAAGCCGTGGAAACAAAAGAATGTGTTGCTCCCGAGTCAAATAACACAATAGCGTTATTAGAAAACAAAGAAAGAGTACATGTGATCACATTCAACCTTAACCATGAACTAAAATATTCAAAGTCTTAACCAAAACCAACAAATAAAATAAAATCCTTAAAGCAAAACAAAGGAGTCATACCAGTGATCACATCATTCCTATGCTCAGCCTCTCCAGGTGCTAGTGCAAAAACCCGTGCAAGTGCAGTAGGACGTTGGTTGCCGCCTCGTACTATAACTTAATTTCTCTGAGGTGGCAGTATAGTCGCCTTGTTGCTACCCATTTGCAATGGGCAGTCCCTGATGTAGTGTCCTGATTTGCCACAACAGAAACATAATCCTGCCTCTTTTATGCACTCTCCGAAATGCACTTGATTGCATGTCCTACACTGATAGGGCTGTTGGTTACCCTGAATCGGCCTTTTTCCCGAGCTACTACCTTCGTTCCTCTTTTTCCACGGTCCCTAGTCCATGCCAGAATGGTACCCATTTGGAGTAGTCATCTTCCTTTGTTCATGCAGTGCAGCGCTTCTTTGAAGGTTTCGTTCAAAAACTGTGGCCTTATTCACCATTTCTAAGAAGTTTCGAATCTGAAAGCCCACAACTCGTTCATAAAGTTTCTCATTCAGCCCTTGCTCGAATTTACGCGCCTTCCTTTCCTCATCAGGGATTAGATACGCAACAAAACGGGATAACTCAGTAAATCTAGATGCATACTGGTGTACCGTCATTGTTCCCTACACCAAGTGGCGAATTCCATAGCGTTGTCATATCGGACCGAGCTAGGGAAGAAGCGCTCAAGAAAAATCTACTTGAAATGCAGCCAACTGACTATTTCTGTCCCTTCTGCTTCTTCGATAGTTCTTTCAGAAATCCACCACCTTTTCGCCTCCCCGGTTAGCTTGAATGTGGCGTACGCCACCTTCTGTTCATCTGTACAGGTTAGGACCTGCAATATCTCCTCAATGTCCTGAATCCAATCCTCTGCCAGGGTTGGATCACCTCTCCCATCAAATAAAGGGGGGTGCATCCGATTGAATTGCTCTACGGTACAACCTCCTTCAATATAGTTGCGTTGGCGACCCGAGCGATTTTGCAGTAGGTCATCTATTAATTGATGTGCCGTTGCTCCTAGTACTTCAGAACCACTTGGGTTTACTTCCCTCTCATTCTCGTTTGCATTCAGATCTGACATGCTTCATTTTCGACAACGAGGTGGCATCCTGACAAAAATAACATGGATCTTTAATACTTGTTTCAAAAATTATAGAGTTTATATAAACATAATTAATTTGTTGTACTCGTAAAACAAAACATATATATAATACTTCAAAGTTATAAGGGTACATATAATAAAGAGAAAAGAAGTACGCACAACGATAGTAAAAGTCAATCTCGAAATTCTAAAATTTTACCCCATCTAACTATATAAGAAGTCTCCGGAATTAACACAAACCTCAATCAACAAGAATTTAGCTAATAGACACGTAAAATCCTACAGAACCTCAAACCAGGCTCTAATACTAAATGTAATGCCCCATAATTGGGTGGGTTGGAGAATTACTACCTGTCACTTATGAATATGTCTCCCAACATAAGCAAAAATCTCCAAAGACTTCATAAGCAAAAATCAATCTCATAACTTCTAAATAAACACATTATAAACTCCACAAAGTCATTATCGTAATAATAATAAACCAAGGGGTCCACAATCTCCCGGTAGTCATAACATACTAAACTGATAAATCCATAAGTCTTACTAAACCAAAAACATAATTAAATCTAAAAGACATCAGAGATCCTTCTTTTAACGGTAGTACCTAGGGTACTCGACCTCCTCTCCTAAGCTTAATCATGGTCACAATTCCTAATCCAGGTCCTCAGTTGGACTCTCCACATCATCTGAAAATATTATGAAGATAAGGGGATGAGTTATCAACAACTCAGTAAACAGAAGACATATGCTAGCATGCAAACAAGAGCATTTACAGAGTACAGTATGCAGAACAAAATATTTTCCAGAATTATCGTGCAAAACAAAACATGTTTTCAAAAGTAACAGAGCGATGGTTTTAAGACAAGTAAGATCTAGAGTAATTTGGCATAACATAACCTGAGCATCATCATCACATCAAAACAAAGCATCTTACAGAGTAGAGAGCATGTATCACCCCCATGGTAGAGTTGTACTATCCCCGGTTGCCAAACCGGGCATAGACAGAGGTGAAATCTTTCCCTTATTCTTCTCAAAGTCCCAAGTGTGCACACATGAAAGATCACAATAAAACCACTTTGTTTCCAAAGTGGGTGCACTCAGAGACAGAGGAGTTGGTGCCAACCCAAACAGAGCAAAGCATAACAGAACAGAGCAGAGATGGAGTCAGATACAATATGCCATATCAAAATAAAACAGAGTACCAAAACATAATCAGATCATTCTCACACACTGAAAACAAAAGTCGAAGCATCTTTCTAAATCAATGCACACTTTCTCAGATTCTCAATATCGCTCTTTTTCAGATTTCAGAGACAACATGACAAAAATAGCTCATGTCTACACAATGCATGTCAGAAAATATTTTCCCTTTTCATACAGATTTCATGAGTAGTGCAAATAAGCGACCGAGGTTGGTTTTTCCCAAATTCTCATTTCATAACAAAATATGCAAAATTTTCAGAAAGTCAACCTTAGTCTTAATAACTTGTATAAAGCCTAGCATAGGAACCTCGCTTATCTGACTCCTGCAGTGTATTATCTATGCCTTGAATTTGACCTCTATTCATCTCGTCACCTATTGGTAGAAAGCAAATATACACTAAGTGTTAAATGACCATTGGGACAACTTCGATCTAAATAATTAAAACTCATGATAATTCCAAACTATATTTTAGCAAAATAACTCAACTCAAACGGCCAAATAATAATATGGACAACCCACACTTCAACGCAAAATACCATATACCAACTTCAATATTGACCTATACACCCACCAAAACCAACGTCCACTCAAATAATCAATACATCAAACCCATTTTAGCCACCCATAACTCCAAGCAACTACCAACAACTCAACCAAAACAACACTACACATTAACGTTTTTCTTCATTCACAACTCCACAAAAGAAAATCTAACACTTCTAAATGTTAATCTGCACCCAACAAGACTCACTACTATTTATTTCTAAAGCACAAATCCCAACTCATATTTTATTCTTCTTACACATGTAAACAAGTGACTAAGAAAGTTTACAACAAGGTCTTATACCTAGCGTCGAGTGATGATCGGTGAAAGAAAGGAGCAATGCAACACTGTCCATTGATGAAAATAATTCCCTGTGACTCAGTGAGAAAGTCAGAATTTTGTTTCTTTAAGAGAGAAAAATTACCCAACTATGTGAATCACTGACAGTTGGAAGCTCTACAGTTATGAGAAACCGAGTAGAACGACGAAATCACGGCATTACAACAAGCACTAATACGCACGGCAAAATCCACCAAAAGCACGGACTGCACTTTAAAAAAAAAATTATTCAGTAGCCATTTCATGAGAAAGGAAGAGAGATGTGAAATCTTAGAGAGGAAAAGAGAAAAGAGAAGGTTTACCAACTGGAAGAACTCTCGGCTACCCAAGTCTTAAATTTTGTTTTACCCAAAATTGCAGCACCCACAAATACTGAACAATAGGAGGGCTCAAGAGCGAGAGAGGCACACTAATCTGCAAGGGATTAAGACTTCTGCAGAGAGGCATGAAGTCCAAACTGAAACAACGTGTGAAAAGAGAGGGATACGGGGAGAGAAAAGCAGGGGAAGAAGTAACCAACAAGAGGAAAAATCGGAAAAGAAACTGATGGAAGAGATGCTCACCAAAACGACATCGTATCTAGATCTCCAAGAAAGGCTAGGCCTCGTTCACGAGACTGGGCCCCACATCACTGGGTCTTATATTAATGATGCATGCATGGTAGTAAAGGCATGAATACATAATCAAAGTCAATAATAAGCATAACATAACTTGACATAACATGGCATGAGCTGACATAACTTGAACTGAAACTTAATTGAACTTCACTTGCTTAAACTGAACTGGACTTAAAGTGAGACTTGACTTGAATGTGAAATACATTAACTTGGAATCTTGTCAATAAACTTAATTAATAAAGTGACCATACGGGTGCAACACAGGTCTCCTTGCATCCTAACTCCAAAAATCATTAAAATTTACATACCTCATGTAAATTTCGTCCTACACTCAAATATCAAATTGGAAAAATTTAAACCTAAAGACAACCATGAAAAATCTATAGGGGTCAAAACTTACATAGGTTATTTCCCTTGATTTTTGTTGCAATTCTTTCAAATTCAAAACCCATGATCAAACCAACTTTTTGCAACAAACATCTTCCTATCTACAGTTTAAAAATATACTTAAACATCCATTAAAAGAAATTCTAATCATTACCACCAAACTTTTTAATAAAAATATCCAAACTTTTTAACCAAAAATAAACCCTTTAAACCCAAGTTTTGACCTTATTCAAAAGATCTTCGAGAATTTCTAGAATTAATTATAAGGACCATATATGCATGCTCATTACTTTTATGTATTAACGGTATCTCATCTTTATTTTCTGGAGTGGCATGATAGACTAAACATAGATTAAATTAATTCTGAACAGTAAAATATTTACATTTCTGAATACATAAATGTATTCCGAATGCATGCTAGATTCGGCACAAGCTAAGTTTGAATTCTATGATCTATTGTGTTTTTTTAATACTATCTAAAATGTATTTCTGAAATTTATATTTCAGTAGCTCAGCCTCTTTTAGACTCGAGTTCGTCTCTTTAGTACTAGTCGCTCATATGCCATAAGATCTTTTTTATAATTATTTTTAATGTTATACATATTGTGCTAGCTACACTACAGCACAATTGAGTTTTTGTAACGGTTTTGAATTTGTGATAGTCCTGAAATTGTCACCACAAATCCTTTTCTATGACGGTTGAAGGAAACCGTCACTAAAGGTAGATGAAAAATGGTTATACATTCGAACTATAATATGGTTTCGTTCGAACGTAACTCAGACAATGTCGTTTTGGAATGAGTACATGTGAACGTATCAAAATGGTTCATGTATGTTCGAATGGTTCATGTATGTTCGAACATTAAGCTCACTTACGTGCGAACGTGTAAGTTATTCATTCGAACATTAGAATGTGTAGACTATTCGTTAGAACGTTTTGTCTTATAGTTCGAAGGATTTAGTTTATGTCCTAACGATCGTCATTAAAGTTTGAACGTGAACTGTTTTAAAATTAAACAAGGAATTTTAAATTAAAAAAGATTAAGAATTGAAATATATATATATACAAAAAATACTAGATATTTTAAATGATATTGTTCATTACATAAAGTATAGAAAAAGAAATATATTAAAATATAAATAAAAAATACGATAAAAATGCAGCAAAGCTCAGAACGAGTTGTTTACAAATGTATGAAATTCCTCAGTCAATGTATTGACCTTTTCATTTAGGATATCTAAACGATGACCAACCTCGATGAAACTCTTATGTACTAACGCGATCTATCGGTCAACGTGCGCAATAATATCTGAGACCATCACATCGACCCAAGCATGGCACGCATCGGCTGCTGACAAGTACTCCCAATATGGGGAGCAACACCGGCCCTAGACTGGGTCGGAGGAAAAAATCTGGTGTAGCACAGGCTCAAGCCGAGCACGCCCCTTTCCTTGTCCAATGCTCTGATGATGTGAGGTCATGTCTAGGGGTTCAGCCGCTCAGTCAACCACTCCTCCACTTGGGGTGGCACTCTTCGCTCCAGTAATAGTTGTGTAATAATTACCCCATATGGTAGCTTGTCAATGGAGATAATGCTCACCTCATAACGGATCCTCTCAAATATCCGCAATGGCAAGTTGATGGGCTCTCCATGAGCCACTCGTAGGAGGAACTGTGCACGAGTCTGACTGAAGGTGGTCTTGTGTGCCACAAGATCCACGTTTGTTGCAACTATGAGATGCAACATGCAAAAAAATGTCAGTAGCAATGTCTGGGAGAATGTGTTCTTTTTATCGAATGGCGTACGGTATCTCCTAGTGAGAATGAAGAAATTCTCATCGCGGTTGTCATCTTGAGGCTGATCAGTCCCCTTGCCCTCCGACCGATCTACGTCGTTGGCCATAGACTCGACTAGGCCAATAGAGGATGCAAATGTGCCTAAATCTGGTGCGTAATTAGGCTGAGTATGCACTGTAGTCAATGCCTCAGATACGTGATAAGCCCCGACCTGAGTAGCTCGGCGATGACATCCGCCGAAACCTCGAACTGAACACCATGTACAGTTACGGTGTGAGATGATACATCCTAAGGCATGGACAACATCTCTATGTAGACTCGCGAACCATGGAAGGGTATATCCTCCCCTTCAGTGAGCAGATGTTGGTCCAACCTCTGGAAATAATGACAAACCTCATACGCTTCTCCTCCCATGTCTACTCATCGAACTCGTTGATATACACTTTGTAATCGGCCATAACAGTTCTACAGCCTATCCGAGAAGTGTTCTGGGTTCCTTCCCTACCCCGTTTCCTAGTTGTCAAAGGATGAGCCATATTCAGCAAAAAGAAAAAACATGAGTACACATACATACATATATATATATAAAGGGAAACAAATTAAAACTATTCTGAAATACGTTCGAACGTATAACTTAACATCCAAACGTAAAATGATAACATTCAAACATGTAGGTAATCACGTTTGAATGTTAGGAGTCAAAAGACCCACGGACCGTTACATCCGAACGTTTCATGTAAATGCGTTCAAACGTGCTAGTGCGTTCGAACGTACTTGACTAAACGTTCGAATTATTCCAGGTCTACGTTCGAACATTAGGACTAAAAAGTCCCACGAGACCTTACATTTGAATGTTTTATGTATACAGTTCAAACGTATACCTAAATTTTCAAACTATATAAATGTTGCGTTCGAACATTAGGAGTCAAACGGCTAGAAAAACATTACATTCAAACGTTTTACGGTATAAACGTTCGAATGTAACAGTACATTCGAATGTAAATGAACATACGTTTAGATTATAGATGATCGTTCGAATGTTGCCAGTGGGACGTTTGGATGTTTAAACTTAGAAAAAGTTGAGTCAACTAAGCCATTTCCGATTTCCTCAAATAGGATGTCAATCTTGTAATGACCACCGTAGAAATGAAGTATATACTAAGTGTATACTTTCTACGGTGGCCTTTGGTTGGCCACTCATAGTGACTGAAAAATCAAGTTACAAATCCACCCCCAAATGATTTTCAGTTCATACCGAAACCCCCTAAAAACTTTTAAAAAAATACAATAAAAGGGGGAGAGATGGAAACTAACCTTTTTTGTGACGGTTGTGGTGGCAATTGACGGTAGCATGTGACAGATTCGATGGCTGAGTGCGATGGTTCAAATTTTGGATGTGGGTGGAAATGTCGTTTGACAATCGGACACATTACATATATACAAGTAGTGTTCGAACATTATAACTACTACGTTCGAATGTTACATTATTTCTTGTACCGTGCGAACGTGTGTTGTAAACTTTCGAACGTAAAAGGAATGAATTTTTTATATATAGTATATTTATATGTACATATTATATATAGTATATTTTCCCAGTTATTGATCGATAGGGGAAATACTATACGGAGTTAGTATATATAGTAATATAGTAATATATACTATATATACAATATATAGTAATAATACATATACTAATATATTTACTAATATAATATATATATTACTATATATATAATTTTAAATATATTAGCTGATGCCTTGTCACGTCGCGATCGTGACTTGGCTCTGGAAAAAATAGAAGGCATAGGAAATCAAGGTTAACATCCCCAATAACTCTACTGGGGGTGTGGATGATAGTGCGACACTGCTTTCCTCCTATATGTCGAAACACTAGTCCGAGCTTATGTGTCATTTTATGTGCAGTCTTGTCGAGATATTCTAAATGAGGTTAAGGATCACATTTGGAGTCGTGTATTGGTGAGTTTATCTACCCTAGCTTTTTTAGAGATATTTTAAATTCATATTTTTCACGTAATTCACTTCTTATGATGAATTCGATCTAAATTTTGGTCGTAGCGAGGAAGTACGGAGTGCGAATGAGCTGATGGCTACATTATTTTGGTGTCACAAGGGACGATGTCATGACCACTTCAAAAAATTCGAGACGTTAGAAGAGGCTACTCAGTCCCCTTTTCAAAAATTGAAGTTAGACAATTGGAGAAAGTATTGTGATCTTTTCGCAAGCCCAGATTATTAGGTATTCTAGATTTTTCCCTATAACTTATTTACATCTATTTTGGTTTCATAGATTATATATATTTAACATTGTTAATTTCTCTAATAGCACTTAAGTTCTATATGTACAGAATAAAACGTCTGTGAAAATTCACCATCGAGCCGGTTTAAGGTCATTCCAACGCTTTGTCAATAAAATAGTAATTACTTATTAAAATCCAGTCATTTTTATCATATTCTTTATTTCAGTAATTTTTTAAATTTACTACTATGGCTTTGATAGAAACAGGATGATCTTGAAAATTTCTCACTCATTCATGTCTTTGCTACTACTCACATTGATGCACACAGCGAGTGGATTGATCATTTGGCCAAAAATAATTATGTAAGTACAATTCATTTTGTGTGAATAAATTATGCCAACATGTGAATGGATATTATATTTTCTTACTATTTCTTTTAATATGTTACTTATTGTATGGTTTTCTTCTAATTATTGTAGGAAACAATGATTGAGATGTAGTCTGCCATTGAGGAATCATTCCCTAGTGATATCAACATATTTACACAGGTCCTTGGGACCAAGTCTGGTTTGGTCAAAGGTTTGAGACGTTCTTTCAAGCGTGTCGTTTCATCCTCCACGGCCTCGACTTCAGAAGTTAATAATTTAACAAGGATTTGGACGTCGCATGCCAAGAAATTGAGCAGTCAAGACAACAAGAGTTGGAGACTCTCTTATCACCACAGTCCGATTTAGAGACGTGTTTGTAGGAGTGACAAAGAGACTAGGAGGAAAGAATATGCATTGAAGTTCAAGAACAAGTACAGATGGAGATGATGGTCCAGATGGAACGTGTTATGTCACTGTAACAAGATCGTGGTGGGCAAGGAGAGAAGAAGAAATAAACCCTATTATTGTTCAAAACTTTTATCGTCTAATTTTGCAACTCTCTAAAACTTTTTTATGAAATGATACTATTTGTAGTGTAATATGATACAATTTGTATGCTTTTTAATTTTATGAAATTATTAGTTCTGATCAGTATGTAGAAATGTAAACAAAGAATGTTTGAACCTACCTGTTAATGCCTTAATTTGCACAACATACCGAAAGGGAGGAAAGGATTATCCCCGACCCACAATGGTGATTTGGGCGTCAATACGGTGGTCTTTGCGTTCATCCATAAAATAAATAATAAATAAACAAATAAGAATAAATAAAGACAAACGCAGAGATTTATGTGGTTCGGCATAAAAGCCTATGTCCATGGGTTGTTTGGGGGGCAAAATTCATTATTTGTAGAGAATCCCCCTTTAT
Organism: Juglans mandshurica; assembly: GCA_022457165.1. Taxonomy (NCBI): domain Eukaryota; kingdom Viridiplantae; phylum Streptophyta; class Magnoliopsida; order Fagales; family Juglandaceae; genus Juglans; species Juglans mandshurica. The sequence continues at coordinate 12,509,335 of CM039631.1, forward strand.
TTGTAGAGATCTCCTCCTTTTATAGAGATCTGTTTTCTTCCTTGGACTGATAGAGTCCAACTTGCCTTGTGCAGCCTTTTCCTTTTAGGAGTCTGAGCCTACTTATTTTGGTTTATCTCTTCCTTGTCATATCTCTTTCATGCCTTATCTCTTGGCTTTATCTCTTCCCTTGTTATTAGTGATAGGTTTTCAAAGGGTTAGACCCAGTCAATTTAGTACCTAACATATGCTAATGATTCTTAAGGTTGACTTTTTTTATCAAGAAGGTCTTGGGAATCTTCAAGTCAATCGTGATGGGGATAACCTGCAAGAAACTGCCGAAAAAGCAATATTGGAAACTGGTCCATAGTTTGGTGATCTCCTTGATCGATTTTCAAAAAAAATTTGTGAACTTTGTAGTAAGGGTCTTCGAGGATGGGCTTCTGTGAAGTTTGTTTATAAGAAAATTTGTGTGATAATTTAGTATACTGATGATTGTATGTGACTGTTTATCATTCGTAAAGTGCGCAAATTTATGTGCTTGGTGATCATTTTTGGTTTTTGGTGGCTTTAGTGGATTTTGCCGCATTGGTGCTTTTCCTTTTTGATGTGAATGTAAGAGTTTGTTTGTAATAACCCACGCATAAGTGGTTAGCGTGCCCGTCAACCCACTGGATCCATCTTAGGTAGTTGTTGAGCCCGTCAACTCGTTCCTGAAGGACACCCTCGCGAGGCGGTTGTAGAGTTCGGAGGTTCGTTCCCAAAGGTAACCCGCTAGCGACGGTTGTAGTGAGTGGAGACACTTAGATGTGAGTGTAGTGGAAGATGCCTCGACTGCATAACTCTGGATATGTGAGTGTCGCGGAAGGATGCCTCGACCGCGTAACTCTGGAGATGTGAGTGTAATGGGAGGATTCGTCAATCGCGTAACTCTGGCATTGTGAGTGTAGTGAGAGGATGTCTTGACCGCGTAACTCTGGCAATGCAAGTGTAGCGGGAGGATGCCTCGATCGAGTAACTTTGGCAATGTGAGTGTAGTGGGAGGATGCCTCGACCCCGTAACATTGGAGATGTGAGTGTAGCGGGAGGACACCTCGACCATGTAACTCTAGAAACGTGAGTGTATCAAGAGGATGCCTCGACCTCGTAACTCTAGCGATGAAGTGTAGTGGAAGGATGCCTCGACCGCATAACTCTGGAGATGATTGTGTAGCGGGAGGATGCCTCAATCGTGTAACTCTGGCGATGCGAGTGTAGTGGGAGGATGCCTTGACCGTGTAACTCTGGTGATGGGAGTGTAGCGAGAGGATGCCTCGACTACGTAATTCTGGAGATGCGAGTGCAGCAGAAGGATGCCTTGACTACGTAACTCTGGCGTTGCGAGGGTAGCGGGAGGATGCCTCGATTCGTAACTCCGGCAATGCAAGTGTAGCAGGAGGATGCCTCAATTGTGTAACTCTGGAGATGTGAGTGTAGCGGGAGGATGCCTCGATTGTGTAGCTCTAGCAATGCGAGTGTAGCAGGAGGATGCCTCGACCACGTAACTCTGGCAATGGGAGTGTAGCGGGAGGATCCCTTGATCGTGTAACTCTGGGGATGGAAGTATTTTATTGGGAGGATGCCTCGACCGCGTGACGCTGGCGATGCAAGTATAGTTGGGGGATGCCTCAATCATGTAACTTTGGCGATGCGAGTGTAGTGGGAGGATGCCTCAATCGTGTAACTCTGGTGGTGCGAGTGTATTGGGAGGATGCCTCGACCGCATAACTCTGGAGATGTGAGTGTAGCACGAGGGTGCCTCGATCGCGTAACTCTAGAGATGTGAGTATAGCAAGAGGATGCCTCGCCCGATTAACTCTTTGTGGTGGGATACAAAGCGCAACCCCACTCTATGGGGGGAGCTAGAGCTCGATCATACCAAAATAAAAATCAAACAAGTTAGATTAAATAATCCAAGTCATAAGTTTGAGATTTGCAAACCTGAGCTATTCAACCGTTGCTCTTGATCCCTCGTTGTTGACTGAGATTTTTTAAGGATACACATTTTTATTAGGGCTCCTAGTTGATATGCGATCAAGGTGCACTGCTCATCAACTCTTTTGTCTTCGTGTTTCTAGTTGTTGGCTCTATGCTCGCCATGCTCCATCAGATAATAAATCTCGCATCTAAACACTTTCTAGCCAAGATTGGTTGCTCGCCATGGAGCTAGTGATCTGTCTATGCACGTGTCTATACGTCTATTGTTGATCGTCATATTCGGTTTCGTGGTCTCTCCATCTTTGCTTGCCATTTACGTGGTAAGTGCTAGTGTCAAGAAACTTTAGTGGTGAGGAGCTTCGTGTGGACATTGACCATCACTTTGGGTGAGTAAAGGTATGAAATGTTGCATGGGACACACAAAGAGTGGTCGAGGACATGCAATCCTCTATAGCCATCATGGTGGATCGACGATCTAGGCAGCTGCCTCCCTATTTCGAGAATGGCTGGCGGGGTCTGGTGTCTAGATGCTAGCTGAGGTAGCTCACCATAGGGATCATTGCTCACCTTTCTCCATCGCCAGCCATGCACAGTGAACAGCTTGGCAAAAGCCGTTGGTACTCTTTGTCATCTCGGTGGAAGCCCACTAGCGATAAAAGTCGTTGGTACTCTTTGTCACCTCCTGTGAAAGCAGGTAGACAGGTGGACCTCCGGTTGGTGGAGAAACTGTGAGTGGCCGGTCACAAGCATCACAACTGCCTTGTCTTGGGAATTTAGCCACAGTAGTCGGAGGTGGCATGGTTGAATTAATTTCCACAGTGTGCACTGGTGAGAGGATGGCGAGGAAAATCGTTGTGGTCAGGAACTGTCGCACACCGGAGCATGGATGCATGGTTTTGGTCGTTCTTCAGCAGCGTGCATCCTCTGCTTGCACAGTGCCCGACATGAACGACTCCTTGGTGGAGGAACTACCCCGTTGGTGACAGATAGCGCCGACAGTTTTGGTGGCTGACGATGGTGTCCCCGCCAACTCACGGACGCCAATGCATGGGCCTCTGGTAGCTGTCTGCTCTCTGCCCTCAGCACACACAACGCTCCGATCCGGTGAGTTATCGGTGAAAGTCTCCATCGCCGTTGTATCTCCGCCGCCATTGCATCACTGGTGGGTTACCGGCTAGTCAATGATAGTTGCAAGTTCCACTTGGTGAAGGAACTAGGTGCACTTACGTGCACTGTGCATGGCACATGCGCAGTCTTGCTACTCGTTTAACACACGTCCTGTGTTCTTCCTCTATGTTTTTTATTCATTGTAGTGTTAAGAGAGTAAATAATAGGAAATAGTAAAGTTGAGGAGATCTTATCTGGTTTTTCGATAACGATCTTGTAAGACGGAGAATATCCTTCTCCCAATTCCAATGCAGAAGATTAGTCGATCCCACAGATGGTGCCAACTGTTAATGCCTTAATTTACACAACAGATCGGAAGTGAGTAAAGGATTATCTCCGACCCATGATGGTGATTCGGGAGTCGATACGGTGGTCTTTGCGTTCATCCATAAAATAAATAATAAATAAGCAAAGAATAAATAAATAGAGACATAGAGATTTACGTGGTTCGGCATAAAAGCCTACGTCCACGGGTTGTTTGGATGGTAAAATCTACTATGATTGGTGATTTTACAATCTCACATGGTCACACATATCACTCAATAAAAGGGAGGAATTTAGTCTAAGTATAGAGAAGTCATCCCTTGCCTGTCGAGAATCCCCCCTTCATTTGTAGAAATCTCCTCCTTTTATAGAAATCTATTTTCTTCCTTGGAGTAATAGACTCCAACTTGCCTTGTGAAGCTTTTTCCTTTTAGGAGTCTGAGCCATCTTCTTTTTGTTTATATATTCCTTGTTTTATCTCTTCCATGCCTTATCACTTGACTTTATATCTTCCCTTATTATTAATGATAGGTTTTCAAAGGGTTGAACCCAATCAATTTAATCCCTAACACTGCCTTTACATTCGAAACAATGTTCAAACATAATTACACGGATGTGTGATATATACATTCGAACGTAACGTATTACGTTCGAACGTATATACTCCACAAGCGTTCGAGCTTATTCTGTTATGATCAAACGCATATTTCTTAATGTTCAAAAGATTAAAAAAGATGTGTTCGAACTTATTTATTAACCATCCGAACGTTTAATCTTTGACGTTCGAACAATTGCCCAATAACGTGTGAATGCAAAATTCAAACATCACATCACAAACGTTCAAATGTGTGTACGTTCGAGCGTAAAAAGTGAATGTGCAAATGAAAAATATTGAACGTTAGATACTTATCATTCGTATGCATATCGTTCGAGTAAAGTTAGAACGTACTTTCTGTGACAAAATTCAACTGTCACAAAATCTCTTCACGTTTGAATGTTGCTAATCGATAATATCTTTCCAGAATTATATTTGTAATAGTTTTGATTTTATATATGTAGCACAAGATATATTCAGAAAAGAAAATTATACTTATAATGGTGCTCCTCTTTCCGGACCTGCATACAAAAACCTGCGAACAAAGAAACAACCCTAGGTGATCTGAGTGGGAAATGCTTCCGATTGCCCTTGTTTGAATTCAGAACTCATATCAACTCATCTTATCTCATCTCATCATTACAACCTTTTCAAATTCTCACACAAAATATAATAAACAATTCAATTTTTTCAAATTCTAAAATAATAATAATATTAAAAATAATATTCTAACAATATTTTATTTAACTCATCTAAAACCATCTCAACTCATCTCTGAATCCAAACGAGAAAATAAAACGGAAAAAATTATGCATAAAAATGAGAAAATAGAGGATAACAAGAAAAACCTTGAAGATGACTCGAAAGGAGAATAGATAAAGATCAATGCAGTGACTGATACATCCCTATCCGAGAATTTAAAGACTAGCACAAAGCCAGTCCTTTCCCTTTCTGGAAGATTGTTCAATGACCAATTCTTTTTCAATGTACGAAACTAGGAAAGTGAGTAGACCAGAACCATTCACTCAATTCCCGGCCCCTTTATACTTGGGATCCCACTAGGTCCTTGTCTTCTTCTAACATATTGCATGATTCCTCCACTCTCAATGGTTGTATTATATATCTTGTAAAACAAAGAATATTAGATGTTATGAATGAAAGCGTATTTGTAGAATTGATATTCAGAATCATTTGACCAGTCGTCTAAACTCATTTTTTGGAAATTAAGGATGTTTTATGGGCTTGATCTCTATGGTGTCAAATGTTTTGACGTGAACATAACAACTACAAATAGACATCTTCTTCAAGCATATGAATGATCTAATATACCATCGGCGGAAGCTTGAATTGAGAATGCTAGCACTATATGACGTTAAAATGTCGACTGACATCAAGTACTTATAATTCACGAAAAATTATATTCATCATCTTCACACCATAAACCATACATAATTTTTAATCTTTTTTTATTTTTTTCACTTACCAAATATATGGTATATAGATGATGAGTAGAAGAGATTAATTAGTTTAAGAAGAATAAAATGAAAAATAAATTAAAAAAATAAAAATAAATGTAGTGTGTGGTGTGTAAGGATAATGAGTAGCAAAACTCACAATTCACAGTCTGAGCATTAGTACTTTACAACTTAAATTGAGTTTGAATTTGAATCCATCCTTAAAAAAAGGAAAGTAGAGGTAAATTGTAATTTCAAAACCAATTTTTGAAATAAACGATCACTTGAGACATTTTTCGTGAAATATCAGTGTAACACCCCGTACTAAGATGTATCGGAACTTGAGAGAGTCTTTTTGGTGGAATGTCTATCCCAACCAGTAATGTGGGATTTAAGCCGTGCCACCTACAACGGACAGGCCCGACAAGGACGTTGGGAATTTAAGGGGGAGAGATTGTGATACCCCATATGATAAGGATAAGGGCAGGTGGTGAATACGATCACACATTGCTTGGGAATGAAAATTTCTTGCTCTTTATAAGGTTCCAATGAGGCTCAAATTGTATTATTGACTAGTCATTTTGGAGTATAAGTCATGTGGTTTGGACCTTCCATTGGGACGTTACAATTAGCTATGTCTAGTTTTGGACAACGAGCTATCACTGTTTTATTTGATTTGGAATGGCATAAAATTAAATTCAAAGAAGCATATATAAAGTGAAAATGTTAGAATCTATTGGTGCGTGGTACGAAAGTGAATGGCAGCTGCGAGATAACTTTGAACAATATTATTATATATAAATGGGCATAATCAATCCCAGATGAAGTTATGGTTTATAACATGGCCAGCCAACAGCTGGAGGGTCCTTGTCCTTGGGCATGATTGGAAAAATTCAATCCTCTAAACGAATGCAAACTTGAAATTGTTCAGCAAACCAAGTTTCGTAGAGGATTGCATTTTTCCAATCATGCCCAGGGACATGGACCTTCTACCTGTTGTATTTTACAAGCTCCTTTGCTTTATGGGTTCTACACTCTCAGGTAAATACCAAGCCTCTCTCTCTCTCTCTCTCTCTCTCTCTCTCTCTGAAACTTCCAATTAAGCGTACGCGAGCAGCTAGCCTGAAGAGGTACGCGGTACTATGCTTTGAGGCAGATGGGGTATGTGGTTGTTCAAAATTAAGGTAAAAGTCACGAGTTTTGTCACAAATCAAAAGTGCGTTTTTTGGAAAATGAGGTTGCATTCGGAGTCCTAGATCAGTTGCCGTGCTTTTTGTTCATGAATTGATCAATCTCCTTCTGTTTTTGATCGACTTGTTTTTAAGATCAAAAACCACAATATATATTACAAAAGATCATGAAAATATTCAAGATTAAGGAAAATAAACATGGGTCCATTCAAAGTGTAAGCTAGGGACCATTCAAAGGACATGGGTTCATTTAGTTTTATAAGGGGATCTTTATCATGCATGCATGGATCTTCGTGGTTGTTCAAAGAGGTGAGAGGAACCAAGAACTCCGAACTTTGCGTCCAACTTCAGTACTGGTGGCCACACTTTCGACCGAACCAAGAATTATTACATCTCTGAAGCCTTAAAAAAAAAAATCAAATATTTATGCTGACATAAAATCGATATCATAAACGTAATTTGAGACGTAAAAAATCTTATCAAGATATTTACCAATTTCATCATGCCTTGCATTAATTTACTCGATCGAGTGTCTATTAATGTTGTTGGATCTACAATATCCCCGTCCCCATGCCAGTTCATCCCACTGCTGCTGTTGTCATCGCATTTCCCTGTTTGCCAACCACAATACGAGCTTTCTCAACTATCGTTGACCAATTCATGAGAACACGATAGTCATTTACATCAGTTTGGGATGACAAGGACAAGGCAGATCTGCTAGGGGCTTGAGAAAGATCTGCTAGGGGCTTGGGATGAAAGCTTCACACTACATTCAAAGCCCCTAGCTAAAAAATTCTAAACCTGGTCCTAGGACTTGAGAAAGAACCTATATCTTTATTTTAAGAATTGATCAAATGCGGAATAGGTCTGAAATGCAATATCATCTTCTCTTGAACGTATAGAAACTACATTAGGTTAAGTCTTGCATGCTCCCATGTAAATATATATTAATGAATATCAAATTTAGTTATACTTAGCATAATTTTCATAGAGGTTTGATTAGTGAAAAGTTGGTTTGAGCATATATACAAAGATCATACTGGGCGACAATATGGATGTTTATGTGAAACTTTGATATTTTGATAAAATCTTGGGTAGATTTTTCTATGGTATAGAGTTAACATGTTAATATACAAGTTAGGTTTAGATTTGTTGCATGTTAAAAATTTTTATAAAGAGTTTTGTATGGTTTTGGAAAGTTGAATACTGGTAGTATCAAAATAGTTTCTGTTTTGGAAATGTTTTAATCCTTTGTAATGGAAACATGATCCAATGATCTTTATATTCACATATGATGTTTTTCGATCTCGATGGAATAATTTGTAGGCATGCGAAGGTTCGGTTAGGACACAAACTTGAGGCTCATGGGTTTACTTGGGATTTTTATGAAGTTTTTGACATGTGATCCTAGATTAAATACTTAGCTCAAGTTTAGAATTTGAATATGAAGTATATGGTTTTATTTCTTGAAGGTTTACTTCATGAAAGTTTCGGATTTAGGGAGTTTGTTCTAGGACCAAAATATGTGGCACTCAGTTTAGACTTAGTATGCATGTTGATTGGTTTGATAATGAGTTTTCTGATTTTGGTTTTTGTTCAAGCATGATTATCACCTAGGTTTGATCTATGAACATGTTAAGAGTGTGTTTATGAACTTTTAGAGTTCTAGGAGTTGATTTGAAAAGTGTTAGACCAAGAACATCAAAAGTTTGTTCTATTTGACAAAAACTTAGGTGTCGTTTGGATTGTGAGTTGAGATGAAAGTTGAAAGTTGAATAAAATATTATTAGAGTATTATTTATTAATATTATTATTGTTTTGGAATTTGAAAAGTTTAATTGTTTATTATATTTTGTGTGAAAATTTGGAAAAGTTGTACTGATGAGATGAGAAGAAATTAGATGAAATACTTCTTGTATCCAAACGAGGCCTTTTAGTATTTTGACATTTTTATTGATATGAGGATTTTAAGTTTTTATGTAATGATTATGTTAATGTCTTAGCATGATCTTAGAACATAGGATATGTGTGACACCCCCAGACTCTGCTTGGGACTTGACAGATACTGAAGTGTTGTGACATGTAACACAAGGTCAAATACCCTTCATTCATGACAAATAACATACAATGCACCTAACATATTTCTAGTATTATGCAATAATCACAGCGGAATAAGTTCAAAAACTAATCAAATGTTAAGCAATTTAATATGGTACCATATAAGAATACTATTTATTCCAAAAGTATCTTGATTAAAAATTCGTTCAATACAAAATAAGGGTCTAAACCACAACCCTTTTACCGAAATCATCCAAATGTAATCCATATCCTATATCACTGGATCATAATTTGTGTTTCATATGATCATAAGATCTCTTGTGCCTCTTATATGAATTCCCAAGCCATTTTTACATAGTCGTTCATGTAATAAAAATGGTTTCAAGGCTATGAACTTCTTTGAGCTCAAGGGTCCATTGCGTTGTGTATTCTTTGTTGAGGATATCCTGAATCTCTGTGAGGAAATGCGAGGTGGCTTCTAGGTAAGAGACAACTATGCTATAACGAGTTTCTATTGTTGACTCAACCTCAATCAAATCAGGCAACTCATCCATCTTGCTCACTATCTTCGAGTCCTGCCACAATTTCTATCATTTCGGGGGCAATGATAGTAAAAACTATCATAGTGAGATTTCAAGAAATCTCAACAAGTTATACCAAGAACAAATTACATAGAGATAACATAAATATGTGTAAGGTAAACCATGAATATGAATGCATGAACATGATCATGTAATTTGACAAAAACAAATTTTTGCCCATCTAGATTCTTTTTTTTCAAAAATCACTGATCATATAATCATGTAACAAAGTAACATCTCAAGTTTAGTTCAGTCGAATCATGTCACGTCTATGTACAGTCACGTTATTTTTCAAGTCGAGCACATGTCGTGCTATTTGCCAAGTCCTATCACGCATATTCTTATTCATATCACAATGCATCCATGCCATTTTATGGTATGTATGGTCTAAATTATTGGATTATATTTTTTGGATAAGCAAATGGGTATATATTTATATATATATATAGTATCAACCAAAGTGTGAAAGATCATGAAGGGGTAAGAGAATATAACAATAACTTAGAAAAATCTAAACAATGCTAGACAATCGAGAAAAGGAAAATGATTAAGGCAAACTTGGGGAAATGGGACCGCAATAGTGTCGTGGTCCCAATAGATTCTTGACATTGAGGCTTCCATATCAAGAAAAAGGCTGCTCTTATCTATGTTATTTGAGTTGAATCCACAAGGTGACCTTGGTCTTCAAAGGACATTAGTCAAGTAATCGAAGAAGATCTAGTTCACACTCATCATGTTGTAGCCAAAAGTATATCAGGTCTCCATTTCATTAGTATTTCCCAAAGTATGGAAGATGATATGCATTTTGCAAGATCAGGACTTGCAGAGGTTGGTTCACATTTGAGTCTTTTTGAAAGCTGTGAAAGTGAAAGATCTAAAGGCTAGTACAAGTGGTAGTAGGTGATGTAGTAGTAGAGGAAGAAGACGAAAAGGAAGACGATAGCAAGGAGAGAGATAGTTGCAGCCTTGCAAGTTGGTAGGAATATAAATGTAAAGGAAAAGATGGTATGGGTGGGAAGATGAAGAGAAAAAAGCACAATAATGGAGAGTGGGGCTTAGTGTGGGTTAAAGGTGAAGATTGATGGGGTTGGAGGTTAGAGAGAAGGGGAGAGATTCTTTTCTATAAAAAGCTATAGATATTTTATGTTTATTTTCTGACATGTATTTTTATTCAACTGACGTATTATTTCATTAAATATAAATATTTACATCCATATATATATATATATTAAAGCCAAAGTTGAGGTTGAACTCATCGTTAAGAACGGATCAAAGCAGAGGTAAATTCTAATCAAGTTTTTCAGAAATAAGTGTAAATAGTTGGTTCTTTGAAAATAAAAAGGATAAAACATGTTTGGTCAAAGAGAAGGTAATTAAATTCCAATTTAAGTTTAGAACACGTTTCAAAACTCACTTTGGTAGTCAAAACCAATTGAAAGTGAATCTAGTCGTGGATCGGACGAGGTATCACTGTTTGGAGGACAAGGCATAAAGTGAGCCCGTTGCAAAACCACTTTTGGACGACGAGGTACCACTGTTTTGATTTGAATTGACATAAAAACAAAAAAGCATAAAGTGAAACTATAAGAATCTAGTCATGGTACCAAAGTGAATACTGAATAGCAGCCACACATGTGCTGCCCCCAATTTTTGTTTGGGATTTGATAGAACTTAAAGCGTCGAGACATGTAACATAAAGTTACCGCTCCTGTTTATGACAGATAAAGATGCAATGCACCTAACATATAATTAACAATATGCAACGGATAATTTTTTTTCTTTAAGCAATACTATGTACTAGAAGTAATGTATTCTAAAAATATAAACATATTATATGACATTCACAATATAACTAATTTCTAAAAGGTTACAGTACTTGTCCAACAAGTTTGTAACATAATTAGTACTGCAGACAAATTTCCCAAAGTACATGCAAAAATACGGTAATTGTTGGGCTAATCCATCGAGTAGCTCACGCAACTCAGGCAAGGATGGCATAATACTATCGAGGAAACGGAGCATCAAAGTGATGAGCTCCGTGTCGTGTCGTCATTGTCTAGTTGACTATCTTTAGTGGATCATCTGCCGTATCTCCTGATCCTAGCACATGATCTACCATTCTGGAGGGAATGGTAGTTTGGATTACCACGGTGGGATTTGAGTACAAATCTCAGCAAATTAAGAGGAAATTTAATATACAGTTTACGGATGCAGGCATTACAATAAAGGCATGAATGCATAATCATAATCATAAATAAGCATAACGTGACTTGGCATATAACATGGCATGAACTGACATGACTTAAACAAAGCATGGATTGAACTTGAAGCTCGACATGACATGAAGTGACATGAGAAGAATTGAACTGACGTGAACTTAAACATGACATAAAGCTGAACGTGAACTAATCATGAATTGAACTTGAACTGAATGTGAACTGACTGAAGTTCAACATGAACTGAACTGAACGTTAAATAACATGCACGTGAACGTGAAATACATGAAGTTGGAATCTTGTTCAATAATTAAGCGTGATTAATAAAAGTGCAATGCGGGTGCTATACGGGGCCCCTTGAGCCATGTGTCCCTACTGATTACCGCATCACAACACAAGTATCTACACCAGCTGTGAGTGTGTTAACATACGTGCCAGTTTGCACCTACTATGGAACACATAATGTACGTATCTCGTGTCAGGTATCTGCATCAGCACAAGTATGTATAAAATGAAATTGAAATGTGGGTGGCACCATCAGCATTAATGCCTGACATTGCTCATGTGACCAATTAATTAGGCCATATTCGAAGCCTATTGACCTTTACCTTGTCAACCCAGGAAATTTCATACTAATTTAGACACTGCAGCATGAACAAAAGAGTTACACTATGATATTACCTCATCCTAGCATTTAGGGTCGTGATAAACATAAACATACTTGACTGACGTGGAAATACTGGTTTCAAGATACATAAACTACTTGAGACATAATGTGACATGAAATGAAAAGACAGATGACCTGACATAACGTAACGTTACATGTACGTAAGATGAATGACATGACGTAACATGAAACAGACAAACATTTCATGAGATGGCATAACATGTAACAGACAAACATTTCATATAACAGATAAACATTATGTGACAGGATATAATGTATAACAAATAAATATTGTGTGACAGAATATATCGTGCAACAGATAAATATTCCATGACAGAATATTATGTGTAATAGAAAAACATGTAGTGACATGGCATATATGATAACAAAAGTACATAAACAATAGTTCATTTACCAACATACATACACAATAATCTGACAATAAGTTAGAAACTAACTTACAGTGATTGTCGCGTTTATGAGAAAAAACACGAAACACGAGAAACTGTAAGTATGGTTCTAAATGTTAGAAACTTTATCACTAATAACTTAGTAACATGAAAAATGTTAATTTAGAGTAAAATTACCATTTTACCCTCTACATGTGGGAAAATGATCATTTTACCCATAACTTAAGGATTTCACATCCTTATTACAAAAATATCAAAATTTACATTCCTCATATAAATTTTGTCCAAAACTCAAATATCTAATTATAAAAGTTTAAAACAATTCACAACCATAAAAATCACACCAAGGCGGAAACACTCATAGGGCATTTCCTTGAATTTTGTTGCAATTCTATCCAACCTCAAGACTCATACTTTAAACCAAAATATTGCAACATAGATCATCACATCCTATGCTTAAGAGCATACTAAAATGACCAAAAAAAATCCACTTCATAAAAACACAAATCGTTTTAACAAAAAGTTCCAAACTTTAACTAAAAACAAAACACTTGAATCTCAAAGTTTTGTCTCATTTTAAAACATCTCCGAAAGTTAAAAAACTATCTTCCAATATGTTCATAACACACTCCTAAGAACTAGCATGCTTTGAGTCATCAAGTAAACATCACCCAAAGTCACAAAAATCCAACTTGAAGCACTCGACTTCAACACTTCATCAAAATAGAATTTTCTCAACTTTGGTTTTGATCAAACCACTTGATCTAAGACATACCATGATAAAAATCACAAACTATCAACATCATATGGCTTACAAATATGTCCTAAAGTAGATCGAAGTATTAAACTTAAAATCACATGGCCAAACTTAAACCAAAAAATGGATCTATCCGAAAACCTCACATTTTTTACTTAACCAAGTATCCTCATGCATAAAAATAATATCTATACAAATCAACACCTACAATCTTCAAAATAATATCCTCAAATTCAAATTTAGAGAAAAGTCTTAGAATCATCATATAAAAATATCAAAACCATTGGAGAATGATTTAACCACTAAAGATCCAAGCTTCCAAAAAATAGAAATGCTTTACTCCTTCCAGTTTCCAACTTTCTAGATTTAAGAAAATATTTTATCAAAAGCTTATAACATGAAAACACTCCTTAAAGAAATTCATAAAAACATGTTAATTACTCTCCATAAAACGTTCAGGCCAAGATCTGTCATTTAGCTTGGTCAAAAACTCTAAAATTAACATACTATCCAGTTTATCGCCCAGAATGACATTTTCATATTTAAAATAATTTTTGACCAAACATATGACCATGAAATCAAACAAAAAAGGTATCCACAAAAACTACACTCAAATAGAAACAACCTTCATGAAGGATTAATCGTACTTGCAAGGGCTTCCAAAATTGCAAGAACCAAGACTCAGAAAATTGTCCGAGAGAGTTTCTAAGTTTCTCTCTAAGAAACGTGTGGGAAAAGGGATGAAATGAGAGGGGGATGGTCAGTACGCCTCTTACAAAATTTGAAGGGTGAAGGGAGGGCTTGAGTGACACTTGAGTGATGGTGGTTTTGACCAAAAAATGGGGGTCAAACCACCCATGGCATTAGGCTGCCTAGAGCTGCTACGTGGGTGGTTGTGATGAGGTGGACTTTGCATTTCCCATCAAGTACCATTTGCAGGCTACCTTGCGCAGAGGTTGGACTGCCATGGGTGGGAGGAAACCTCCTCAAGAATCTTTATCAAGGTGATCCAAATTCATGGGCCTAATGGGTTTGAGATACTATCAAGCCCAAATCTAATTTTGCTTAGTCCAATCAAATTTTCAAGGTTTAAAGGGTTGGATAATTATGTCATAACATGAATTTGAGGGATTAACAGCATGTGGAAGTGATTTAATCAAGTGATTAAACATTAAACTAGAAACCGGATCCATTTAGGGCTTGGAAACAAATCTGGGGTTTGGGGAAACCGTTTAGGGTTTTGGATTTCTTCAAGCTTTTGGGCTTTCAATTAGATTCCAAATATTTGGAGTTTCACTAGGGTCAAAACCCTCTTTGGTTTGACACAAATTGGATAATTGGATGGAATAGTGTTTTGCTTTGGTGGCATGATCTCAATGCTTGATTTCCTTCACATTTCCATCTCACGGTTCCTCTTGATACCAAGTGTCCAATACTATTCACCAAGTGTGGTTAAGATCTTGCCAAGTGTCCAAATAAAACTTCTCTAACCTAATTTGGACATTCCATACTGTGATTTTGAAAACACTGCACTTGGTGCTACTATCAAGGCTACTATTCACTCAGAAAAAAGTGAAAGTAAACTTTGCACTGTAACATCCTAAATATACATACTAACCTTAGTGTGCAAATCGTTCGTTAAAATTCAACTCCGAAGTGCCTTGAATTAATCAAAATGCATTTTCGAAAAGACATTTCGTCCAAAAATTGAAAATGGGTTTATTGCGCCATAAAGTTCTAAATATTCCTCTGACTCCAATGGAGTAGACCGTATCTCATTCTTACACTACTAGGTACCTCAAATAATTAAAATTGACTTCTAGCACTATAGTGAGTGGCTACACTGACTATGGAGACAAACTAAAACCCATGCGATTGAGACGATTAGTGAAAACTTTTAGATTTTCACGAGGTTGCTAAAGCCTAAAGAAATTCATCCGTTGAATTTTTGGCAGACTGTTACAAGACACCTTTGAACACTATATAAATAGGCATAATCCCTGATGAAGTTCAAACCACAAGGTATCAAATGCCCAATAGCTGGAACATCCATATCACTAGGCAAGATTGGAAAAGTTCACTCCTCACCAAATGAGACATTGAAATTATTCAGCTACAAACAAAGTATACTCTAATACTTTCATTAACTTTGTAAATGTGTGTAGACGATTGAATTTCTCCAATCATGCCCAGGGATATGGATCTTGTAGCTACTGCATTTTACATGGTCGGTAATGGCTTTGAGCTCAAACCATCACATGTTGTAAACCGAACTAGCTAGGATTGATAAAGACAATGATGATCATAGAACTTTCTACACTCTCTAGTAAATACCAAGCTTTGCTTTCTTCTATTATTTCATGTTTTTCTTCCTACGCTAGATTCTTAATTCCTTCACTTGGTTGTCCATATTTCTTTGGAGCCTCAGGTTCTTGATATATCTGAGTTATATGCATGATCACTTCCATTGCAGATTATATATGGTGAATCATGATGCACCCTCTCCAAGCACATAAGAGATCTAGGTGGTTGCATTGGGGAGCAGCCTCTCTCTCTCTCTCTCTCTCTCTCGCTAAGAGCACTGGCCTATTTAAGTCCAAACCCAAAAGCAACAGCGTAACTTGCCTAGAAAAGAAGAAAAGCCATTTTGATAAGTCTCACTTTTCCCTTTTCACTAAAGCTCCCCGATCCTCCCTTCCTCACTCTTTACATCTCTCAGCCACAATGCCATACCAAAGCTGCTCCATGTTGCCCAACCATGAGCATGCCACAAAGAAGCCCTTCCCTCCCTCAATCTCTCCTGCCTTCACTGTCTCATCAGTTTCCATCTCTCTCCTCAATTTAGCCTTTACGTCGCTGCTTGGATTTTCACTTACCACTTTCTCTTTCTCATTTTGGCTTAGAGTCCTCCATTTTGTCTTTTTCTTTCTAAAGAGGACATGATGTTAGGATACCTGAACGAAACTAAGGAACAAGTAGGAAGTGATGTGGCAGTTTGTGTAGCACATGCTTAATATTTAGAAGTGAGTAATGCTTGGTACAAGCCCTAAATATACAAGCCTTTTGTAAAAATGTGGTCTCCACCAAGAAAGAGTGAATTTTTCAAACTTTTCTATGGTGGGGTCCACGTTTTTATAAACGGCTTGCACAGACTTGTGCATTTGAGGCTTGTATATATTATTTCTCTTCTGAAATATGGCATGTGGTGCCTTTGGCCCTCGATAGTTGCGTGGCAATGAATGGAGGTGGTCAGGATGCTAACTTGTCTGCTAGATCCCTTGTTTCCTCGAACAAGGTCTGCACCAGTAAGCTACACACGAGTCATAGTGGATCGCAGCGGAATTATTGAGGGGCATTAGTTGAAAACTATCCAATCAATACCAGAGATGTACTAATAAAATCTTCATTAATACTAATAACCATAAGTCACTATCATTTCATCCCAAATATAGTTAAACCATCATTAGTTCCTAAGTTACATCAACATGTACCGAACCATAGAGGATTTGTCTCCTAATTATAATAAACATCTTAAATTACAAGATAAACCATAAAAGAGACAAACATTCGTAGCTACTCTTCAGGCTGTGCTGGTTTTTCTTCCTAATGATTGTTCTTTTAGGCAATATCTACATCAAGGTCTACGACTTCGATGAACGAAATTGTAGAATGGTACGTTTGGAGTTGTGTGCATGTTTGTGTGTTCACTTAGAATGCTGTTTAAACAGTTTGCATTTTGGTGGTTCAAGTATAACTCAATAGTGGTTCAAGCATGAGTGGATCACGGAGAAAGTTTCAGAATGTGCAATAAAGCCGGTATCTATGTCTAAGTTCGGTGCATTTCAAGTTGAGATCATACAATACTTTTTATAGGATTTAATGAACGAGAAGAGAAACAGATGTTTGTTTTCAGAAAACATCTCATCTCATCTAATCATTACAACTTTCACAACTTCCAATACAAAATAAAATAAACAATTCAACCTTTTCAAATCCCAAAACAAAAATAATATTAAAAAAATATTCTAACAATATTTTATTCAACTTTTAAACTTTAATCTCAACTCATCTCATCTCATCTCTGAAAACAAACAAGAGTAACTCAGAGGACTTAAATGTCACTGGTCATCTTTATGCCCAGTTGCGTGAAAGAAGTTTCCCATACTATTTAACATAAAGGATACTTATTCAATCGCATGGATGTTTATAGTTTCTATTTAACACTTGGTGATACACACTGCTAGTTTAAATTTAATGATGATTGAGATTAGTGATGATGATCATGTCATTCCATACATCATTTTATGTAAACTAAAATGTCTTTTACAACTATATATGTAAAGTAGATATTTATAAATATAGATATATATATATATATATATATATATGTATTTATGTGTATATGTATGAGCCTTTGTTGGTAGCCCCTTTTTTATGAACCCTATCTATGATGAAGGTAATTGCATGTGATTGTGAAACTACATGAATGATGATGTGACTAAATAAAATATAGTATGACTATATACTTTAATGAATGAAAGACTACGTAAGATAATGTAAGGCTAAAGAAAATTAAATTAAATTTAAAAAAAGGTGAGATTGCTTGTGTTTGATGAAGTTAACATACGGGTCATGACAGTGAAGATTGTACCATGAGGTTGGGGTGGATTGCAATGCTGGCATGCATCACAGTCGATGCACCTAATAATGACCCATTTCTGAGGAGGATAGGTTCTCATCCACTAGCCACAAAAAGAGCTATGACTGCAAGTGCCACTAACCCCAATACACGGGGGTAATAGTGTGTAACGATCATTAAGGATATGAGGTTAAGGAATGAATGTTTGTTTTATGCTTAACGTTAGTGTTTATGTTTGTGTGAGATAATGTTTTATTGAAAATATTAATATTAATTAAAACCTAGAATGTTATTAAATTGAGCAGTGCTACTCTGCCACCTGAGTAGTATCGTTCCAAGTGACCGCTAGGCCAAATTGGCCTTTTCATTTTTTTTCAATTTTTTTATTCATATTTTTTTTATCATTTTAAGACATTTTTAAAAAATATAAAAAAAAATATCAATAAACTAATAGTCAATTCCTTAACTATTAAGAAAAGAAAAAATTATAAAAAAATTAAAATACATGAGGTGTCAAAATGAGGGGGCAAATTGAGTGGGCAAAGTAGCATTTTTCTATTAAGTGTATTGCATGATGTGGTTTTTACTAAGTATTCCACTCATTTTTTTTTATACATATTTTTTCCACCCCATGTGAGAAAGGTTATGAATATACTACGGGTTAGGATGCTATACAGGGGAATGACATTGATGCTTGAGGTACTGAGAATATTTCTGATTTATTTTTATATTTTAGTGATTTTGAAGCACATGATAGTTTTATTTTCCTTTAATAAGTGCTACTGAAAATTATTTTTATTTATTTTCGAGAGGTTTTGTTTTATTAAAGAACTTGAATTTTCATAAATGGTATGGAGCGGTGAGATGTAATTCTTAAATTTAGTAACATTAAGTTTCTCTAGCTTTAAAACCCTATAGGGATGGGGTTTACACAAGACTCCTGAGAAAACTAACTCTACTAATTGTCAAACATTTTCCAAACCTTAGTGTCACTAGAATGCATAAGTACTCATTGTGGTGCTCTCGAACCCCGCTTGTATTTTGATGGAAGCCGTGATGTCGGTCGCTCGGGTCAAACACCCCTAGCACATTGTGACAATAAGTGTGTGCATATATGCAGTACAATAGAGTAAAATAAATTTGCAGCAGAAAAATAAAAAGGCCATTCATTAAATCCAACAGTACCAGAAATTAAAGCTACATCACCAAGAAAATATGCAAAGCCACAAGTCTTCCAAACTCCGACATAAAAATATTACAATCATCCAAATAAAATAAAGCCAAATAACAACACTTAGACAAAGGGGGAAAAGGCCCCAAATCTTCACTCCTCAGGAGGAGACGGACCTCCATACTTGTACCCATCATCTGCATCAAAATCTATGATTCGCAGATTGGAACCACAGGTGGGGACACCATTGTGAGATTTCACAAAATCTTAATAAGTGAAACCAAAAGTAACACTCAAAATACAAGCAGGTGGAAAAATATGAAATGATGCAAGAACGAAAAATTTAAGAGAATTCTAACATTGGAAATATTCCAAACACAAGTATATACCCAATTCTCACACAAGACATCATGCACCCAAAAATCCCATTTTTATTTTGAAAGTATCCAATTGATAAAGGTATGCATCATGGTCTCCCCTAAGGACCTTCCGCACACTCTGTCTCCCTTCGTCACACCACAGGTATTGATTGTGCATGTGACTTCGTAATGAGTGATGCCTAGATACGTGCATAGCACATACATGACTAGGCATCATCCAGCCTCCTGTGATACCCTACTCCTTCTTCTTACGTACGCTTCTTCTTTCTGATGTATGTTTCGTCTTTATAACGTAAGCAAATCCCGAATGCAAAGATTATGTGATCATCTGCCTTTCTCATTAGCGACTGCGAGCCACGCTATGCGTGTCGAACCATGATAGCGTGTCTCGAAAGATATATTGTGACTTCTAGGGCACGCCCAGTGTTTTAAATATGCTGGAAATATTTATAAGGAGTATTTCCAGTGTTATTAAATTAAGATTTGATCTTAAATACGACAATCATAATATTCTTGAAGAGTTCCAAAAATATTATAATTGCCGGAAATCATTTTAATATTATTATTAAAATGATTTCAATTATTTAAGATATTATGAGATTTAAATTATGTTGAGAACTTTTATTAATTAAATGGTTTTATTCTCTTTAATATGTTAAGTGAGACTTCATCATTTTATTAATGATGAAGAATATTATTTTATAAACTAAAGTTAGTTTATAATAATATTTACCTTAATTCCTCTAAGTGTCTTTAATTAAGTTAACGTTTATGCATTTTCAAATAAGTATTTTAATTCCTCATCGTTAGATCATTACGTGGATCCCCAGACGAAGGGACTAGGTTAAATACCCAGACCCCCTCTCTTTTCCCCTCATTTTCTCCGTAGCCCTCTCTCTCCTCCCCCTCTCCCCAGCGTACAACGTACATGGACTCCCTCTCCACGTCGAAGCTTCCAACGCACAGCCCGGCGCTGCCGTGCGTCGCTAGCCCTCACCGCCGGCACCATTGGCATCTTCTCCCTCCGACGAGTCCATCCATGCCAATCTCTTCCTCTCACGCTCTCTCTTCCTCTCCCTTAGATGTGTGAAGCCCGAACGAGCTCAAGGTCACTGCACCGCCGTGCATCGCCCAATGGCTCCACCACTCCCACGACGACCTCCCCTCCCACCGGCCATCATCCTCCACCGAAGCCAGCCCCTGTTACGTAGCCACCTTCCCTCCGTCGCACGCACGCACGCACAAGGAGACCCACGCACGACTTCACCATGCGCAGCCCCTAGCGCTGCCGTGCGCAGCACCCACGGCCACCTTGTGACACCATGGACCTCCCTCTTCCTCCCCCTTCCTCCTCCACGTGACCCGAGGCCCATAGCCTCTCTCCACCACACAGGTTTCCCCTCATGCAAAGCACGAGTTGCACACCGTGCACCGCCACCCACGGCTGGTAACCACCACCTCCAGTGTCCTCAGGCCGCCACCAAGCCAACCCAACCTCCCACGGCCCCGATCTGCCACCCACGAGAGCACACTCTCTCTCACTCTCCCACGGCTTCTCCTCCACGATATGGCCAGATCCGCCACCATAAGCCACCGTGGCGCCACCTCGACGCCACCATGAGATCCACAACATTTCCCTTAGCCGAACCCTAAGACCAAACCACCACTTTATGTGGTGGGTAACCACTGCACGTGATGGACAGTCACTGCGCGTGTTTGACCGCCACTGCACACGGCTAGAGCCGCCGTGTTATGCCCCTCACTGCCATCACAAGACCACCACGAGCCATTCCAAGACCACACCTAGCTATGCAAATACCCAAATGGTCCCCGTATGTGAGTTAGCCGCCACGTACGACTCTTCCGACATCATCGGCTATGACGGTCAACGAGCAATGCACGGGTTATCTCGTCGATGGTATAACCCTCTATCTCTCGTATTTATGTTAGATATTGATTAGTTGACTAGGTTGTGGACTGTGCTGTTAGTATTAATGGAGTTGTGGCATTGTGATGTGGTGTTGTGTGATGAAGTGTTGGGCATTCTATGTAGTGAAGTGTTGGGCTTATCTGTGTTGTATGGAGGTGCATTGTGCCGTGTAGTGTGCTGTGATGTGTTGGGTGTAGATGGGAAGTGTTGTGGACTGTGCCATGTAGTGTGATTGGGGAATATGTGCTGTAATGGTGGCATGGTGTATGTGGAATAGAAACAGTGCACACTGAGTGTACTCTGTGTGTATGTGGCGTAGTATATGTGTGAAGGGAGTACATGTGGAATGTACTCCGTATGGTGGAGTAATGCACCATGTGGCGGATATGCCATAATGGTGATGTGGCATGTGGAATGGGAATAGTACACGCTGGGTGTACCTTGTGTGTGACGTAATGTGAGACAAAGAGAGTATATGTAAAATATACCCTCCTGTCATAGTGTGGAACGGGATGAGTACCAGTGGAGTGTACTCAGTGGCGTAGTGCGTGTAAAAGGAGTACACGTGAAGTGTACTCATGTGGTTTAGTGATGCACCATATGGCGTGTATGCCATAATGGTGATGCGGCGTGTTATATATATGGAGAGTACAAGTGGGATGTACTCCATGAGATGGTGAGATGCACCATATGGCGTGTATGCCATAGTGGTGATGTGGCGTGTTGTATACGTGGGGAGTACAAATGGAATGTACTCCATGAGATGGTGAGATGCACCATATGGCGTGTATGTCGTAGTGGTGAAGTGATGTAACGTGTATGGAGTATGTGTGAGGTGTACTCGGTATGGCATAGTGTGTATAAAGGGAGTACGCGCAAGGTGTACTCCATGTAATGGAGTGACGATGCACCATATGGTGTGTATGCTATGCCATAATGGTGATGTGGCGTAATGCATGTGGATGGAATACACAAGGAGTGTACTCCATGTGGTTTAGTGATGCACCATATGGCGAGTATGCCGTAGTGGTGATGTGTCGTAACGTGCATGGAATATACGCGGAGTGTATTCCATGTAGTGGAGTCACGCATCATATGGCAAGTATGCCATAGTGATGATGTGGCGTAACGTCTATGAGTGGAGTATATGTGGAGTGTACTCCATGTAGAGGAGCAATGCACCATGTGGCGCATATGCCGTAATGGTGATGAGTTGTAACGTATATGAAGGGAGTATGCGCGGAGTGTACTCCACGAGGTGCAGCGACACACCGTATGACGTGTCGCAGTGATAAGGATGGTTATGCAGTTTATAGGCGTAGAACGTGATGGATAGTGTCGGGAACTGTGGAACAGTGTCCCAAAGTAGTTATGGCCTAGCTTGTAGTCTGAGGTGACAAGTGTCACCGTGATGGACTTATGGCTAGGAGTATGTGCGAAGTAGCGAAGCAAGTACAAGAGTACGCAGCGGAAGCAAGACTGAGGAATGTCACAAAGTGACATGACTACTGACAGTAGTGCTTGTGATGGGCAAAGTAGTGGAACAAGTGTAAGAGTACGCAGCGAAAGCATGACTGGGCAACGTCACGAAGTGACGTGGTTATTGGAAGTCATGCTTAGGATGGGTGAAGTGTTAAAGTGTAGGAATGGTGTAAGGGGAACGTGACGAGATGTCACAATGTGACGAGAGTACGTGAGGAACCGTACTCATGATGAGTCAGGAGTTGACATAGCAGAATGTTGGGTAACGCGACAAGGTCACAATATAGCTCTGGAGCAATCTCGGGCTATGTGACGTGACATGAGACATAATTATGAATGGAGTCTTGTCGTGTTAAGTGTTGGGATGAACTATAAAAAGGGACGGATAGTATGAAGAGCCATGCTAACCGGGTTAAGAGAAGGTTGGTATCGGAGTATGGCCCTTGTCCCTCGAAACTGTTGATCAACGTATTATGTATGTTGATCTTAGGTGATGAGGGGTAGAGTACATGTGTAATATGGTGAGACACGTGCTGTATGGATTCACCATATGTAATGGGTAATCGGTACTGAGTATGGTTGCCCGGTGCCTAAGCCTCGGAGTCGGCTTAGAGCCATGTGATTTGTATGGATGGGAATGAGGATTTAGTGTGGGCTCAGATACATGAAGGTAGTGACGGGCGTATTATCTAGGATTGGTATGCGTGGTTCCATCGGTCGGAATCATGCGTCGGAATGTGATTATAAGAAGAGTAAGACGAATGTCTTAGTGTCTTAATCCTAAGGTGAATCATGGGTTCACTTTAGTGGATGAGCACTTGAGACAATACTTGAGTGGGAAGATGTGGTGACCATAAGTGGTCCCCGAAGGGTTTAACATAGTACAGGGCACGCAAGTGCACGGGATAGAAGGAGAGTGTTTCAAGTATAGCGTATTTCTATTCAAAGTTTAAGTTGCTTATGCATTAGATAGAGAATGACGTTAAGATTATGTGTATGCATGTAGATTGCCATCTGACAAGCATGAATGGACTGCACGACATGCAAGTGGCATGGAGTCCAGAAAGTGTTACGTTCATACTCTTCTTGAGTTTTCAAAGATACAAGAAACGCTTTTCCCTTAAGATGCTCACGAAAATAAACGAAAGACGCTTTAAGAAAGAAAATGCTAAGTGTTCAAAGGTATAAGTATGTACGGCCCCACCTTGGCAGCCCCTGTTTACTCACCCAAAGTATTAATTGTACGCATGTGAATGAATGACTATACGCTGTATCTATTGTATGTATTTTCTGAGAAAATCTATAAACTGATGAAGATGCATGAAAGGCATGAAAGCGGATGCTTCTGTGAATCCTACGAACCGACGCTCTCATGTGCGCCACGAGGTAACGCTCGTGGATGCCATGATTGATGACGTTCAAGGTGACGCTTATGGGATGCCACGAAAGCTGACGTTTAAGCCCATGTATGTTCTTAAATGAAGTTTTCCCACGAACGAACCGTTAAAGAAAAGTTAGAACTGAAATGAACTGAAAGATGAAAAGACGATTTTTGGGCTTACGCCCCAAACAATGTTTATCCATGAAAATAAATGCTTTCTCACGAAAAAAAATATTTTCTCATGAAAAGAAAGGACTGTAAATGAAAGAAAGAACTGAATGAAAGCCTCAGCTCTTTCGAGCTGACATGAATGAATGAATGCAGGAATGAAAAGCAAGAAGGAAAGAAATGAAAGCATGAATGTATGAAGATACGTAACGGCCACATGACTGAAAGGAAAGGGTACCAATGAATGGGCAGATTGCAATGCCGGGTAAATAGTACTGGAAATGCACCCAGTGCTGCCCCCTATGAAAAGGGATTCCCCACCCGTGGCCACGGGCTGAATCCGGGTCCAAAGGAAGACAGCTAACCCCAGACACACGGGGCGTAACAGTGTGTACTGGGCTATGAAAGTGATAAGAAATAATGGATGTATGCACGTATGCATGAATGCACATGTATGCACAAGAGCACAAGAGCACGGACTCTTTAAGAAATGAAGGCACTGACGGGGGAAACGTTTTACGACAAGAAAGCCTTTTTAAAAGTAAAATCCCGTACAACTGCTCTTGAAGAAATGAAGGCACTGACGGGGGACACGTTTTAAATAAAGGAAAGCCTTTTGAAAGAAAAGCCCCGTCCAGTGACGTTTTCAAATGAACGCACACAAGACATGTAGGCACGCACGTAATAGTATGTATGAATGATGAATGCATGAATGAAAACCTATGTTGCTATATTTTAACTGTATGAAGTAATGCTTACGAGTCTTCGACTCATTTTAGTTTTTATGCATGTCCCTCCCCCCATAGGAACTGCACGATCAGGACGGACACGGCCCATGGGGAAGAGCACGGAAGTCTAGGCACGAGTTTTAAACGTACGAGAGGCCTTTTATTATAAGATTTATGTTTTCCGCTGTAAACCTCTTTTATTGTCAAAGCATATTTTAATTTATAAACGTGGAGTCTTGCACCCTGGGTACGCAAGTGAAAAGTTTTAAATCGGACGGTAATTCCCGTCGTCCTTTTATAAAAATATTTATAAAAAGTCTCACCATAAGGACGGGCGTTACACCTCCACCAGCCAAGAGGCAACAGAGTTGATACGAGAGTGTTACCGTCTTGTCCGAACTTGTTGTCGCCCAGCGACAACACAAGGGATGTCACTCAAGTTTACACGCTCCTGAGTAACCAAATGAGTCGTAACAACCAGCCAGAAATTCAGTGCATGAATTTTTTTAGGCTTAAGGAACATTTTGAAAACCCCAGAAATGTCTCACGAAACAGGTAATCGAAAATGATTGAATCTGTCAGCATAGTCAGTCTGTAGCCCACTTAGATTTCAAAAATAATCATTTTTTTGAGGTACTTAGGAATGTGAAAATGAGAAATAGTTTGCACTATTAGTCTCATCAATATTTAGGATTTTACGGCGCAATAAAAAGATTTTCATTTTTTGGACAACAATTGTTTGAAAATGCGTTTTGATTTGTTCGAGCGACTTAGGAGTTGAATTTCAGGAAACAAAGTATGCTCCTAGTTTCATATGAATATTTATGATTTTCTAGTCCAAAGTTATTTTCACCATTTTCGAAGTGAATAGCTGTGACGCCCCCAACCTCTGCTTGGGATGAAATGGAAACTTAGAGCGTCGGAACATGCAACACAAGGTTACATACCCCGTACATGACAGTTAATATACAATGCATCCTAGTATGCAATAATCGCAGCGAAAATAAAAGGTTAAAGTATAAGATATGTCAAAATAACTAAAAACATCCCAATTTTATTAGAAGATCGTCATGTTCGAAATACCAAAGCAGCATAGACTTATATACAAAGTCATATCATTCTCTTCATGATATCTAAAGCATAAAGGACTTGAGCTATGAACAACAGACTTAAGTCCAACTTTCTCTCTAGATCCAGCTCCTTCTCAATCATGCGAATCTAGTGCTCCATCATTCTCATCCTGGTCGAGTCTTGACATTACTTCTATCATTCCGAGTGGAATGATAGTGGTCCCATAAAAGGTGAGATTTACTCGAAATCTCAATGAAAGTTAAATAGCCAACTAACACAAAAATAAATAAGACATGAAAAATAATAAATATGCAATGCATGAGATGCAAAAAAATCAGTATGCATGTCTCACATCCAGATTCCTCAACATCTTTTAAAAGAAAATATGGAGACATGGGTTTTTACTCAGTAAGTAATTTTGTCATCATTTTTTAAAAGATATAACTTCTTCATAAAATTTCATCATAAATTTCATTATTAATAACAATTCTTGATTAACATCATAACATGTGATAACGTCAGAGTTTTCCATATGCACTATGAGTACCTATCGGTGATCGTAGTACAACTCACGTTGAAACTACGTTGTCTATAGACTCATTCTCAATGTATTGGTAAATATAACATAACATCATAAAAATTATAATGTGTACACCCACCAGCATTAGGTGTCATAACATGTTGACTTTGCTCCAGCATTCTTTAAAAAGAACCCATTTGAAGCCTGTTGACTGTTCT
Source organism: Juglans mandshurica (assembly GCA_022457165.1). NCBI lineage: Eukaryota > Viridiplantae > Streptophyta > Magnoliopsida > Fagales > Juglandaceae > Juglans > Juglans mandshurica. The sequence goes on from CM039631.1 coordinate 12,536,338, forward strand.
TCGTCAACCCGGGGGTTACCACTCCAATATTAAACACTCCAGAGTGGATAGAGGAGTTCCACCAAGATAATTCTTCATCCTAACATTTGGGGTCGTGACAAAAATTATTTTTATGTTATGCTTGAAAAATGTATTTCATGACATGTGCATATGTAGCAAAGTTTTCATGTGAAAATGACATTTATATGCAATATGCTAAAAATTGTGAAAATCTCACATGTCATGTAAGTATGCACTCAGTGTATCATATAACACGTTATTTTATGCTCAAATAATAATTGAAATATGAATGAAACATTTATCAATAATTCATAAAAAATCTATCAATATGTAAGTTAGAGGCCAACTTACCAACTTCTGGGAAAATTCAAAAATAACGTCGTACCTGCATAAATCATGTGTATACTAAGTTAAGTTTAATAGTTCTATGGATAGGTTCAAAATCAAAGGCTTCAAAAATTGAGTATTTACAAAAACACCCCTAGACTTTTAAGAATTTCCATTTAGACCCTAAATTTTCACTAATTGTAAACGAACTTCAAATTTAACCAAATTCATGGAATTTATATTTTTTGCATTCTAAAACCATCTATGCCCTTTTTTAAAAAAAAATCAAAGTGGAACTTGCCCAAACAGTCTCAACTGGTGGCATGCATCCTAGTTGATGCCTAAGTGTGTTTTCAACTATTGATCCTTATGAATGCATGCATATGAGATTTTCTTTACTCACAATTGATCACTAACTTCTTTAATGACATGAATAAGTCTAATTATTGAATAATAAAGTTCATCCCAACACTTAATTATAGCTTAGAAATCCTTAATCACCAATATGCTTAAAACCGATACATGCTTGAAAATCAAAATAAGATAGATTCAAAACCATTCATGGCATACTTCTAACCACAAATTAAACCTTCCATAATCATGTTAGGACAATGATAAATCATATCAAATCATGCTTAGGACATGTCATAGCTAAAGTTCCAATTAAAATCATCCAATCATTCAAATCATCTCTTAATTGATCCGGTTTTGATCTAAGTTCTTAAAACTCAACCCAATTTCATACCAACACTTGAAAATGAAGCTTGACATGCTAGCTAAGATCAAAATCAAGAAAACTTACAAATTTTGTGGCCTTCCAAGCACTCAAGACTGCCTTACACAAGAACACTCAAGAACTCACCAAAACTTCACTCGATTGCACTCTTTTGATTTCTTAAAGGGAGAAATGCTCTCAAGGCTCAATAGGATGCTTGGAGCTGTGGTATGGATGAAATTAGAAGGTGAGGGAAGTATTTATAGGTGGCCAAGGGGTGAGGGGCGTTGGCTTGGGTGCTTGGTGATTGGGTGAAGTGGGAGGTGCCCAAATCTGGAAAATTTCCAGACTTGCTTGCATGGGCTTAGGTCATCTTGTGCAGGGCGAGTAGTGGCCTAAAACCACCATTATTCCCTCTCCAAAGTTGCTAAATTTATCCTATGAGGCTGGCCTGGTCGTGAGGCATCATTTGGGTGATAGAAAAATCCACAAACCACCGCAGGAAATCAGTTCAGTTTTTGGATGTTTTGGACAGCAAAACTGAGTCAAAATTCTTCATGGTGGTCATGGGACCTCTTTAGGATTGGGTGGTGAAGGAGGTGGAGTGGGGTGGTGGTGCAAACCATGGAAGGAGGCTGGTTTAAAATCAATCCAATCGGTTACAACACAAACTAAACCAAGGTGCACCCGGTTTGGCTCTTTGAGTTGGTTGATACAACCAATTTCGTCCAAGGCTCAAACTGAGTTTGGGAGGGTCTCATGAGGTGTTTAAGGACCATATGACCCTTGAGGAAAAACCACAAAAATGTTGGGCCCAAGGGCAAAACAGTCCAAGCATTACAAAGGAGATTGCACAAAACGGATTGGTGCAAGGTTTGGGCTTGTTATGTCATTTTTCTTAATGAAATGTGGGATGGTTTAGCTAGGGTATTAACATGTTCTAATCATGGTTTAATGGAGTATTAATTCAAAAAAAATTGAATTAAAAGTTTTAAGAAAAGATTAAACTCAATTAAGCTTCAAAGCATGACTTAAAGTGCACTAACCTCAAGTATGATAGTTAATGGTCTTAACCATTTTTCAAAACTTAATTTGGGTACTTTGGATATTATTTTGGCTTAAGGAAATCAATGGTATGATGTATTGGGCTTTTGATCTTGAATGGTGAAATAAACCTAAACATGGCTTTGGGCCTTGTGGGCTTCAAAATGACCAAGTGTGTGGGTTCAAGGCTTAAGGGCTTCTTGGGCTTTGAATGAGGGGGCCTCATTTTCCAGATTTGTTGGGTTAAAAAGGAACCTCAAGATCCACTAAATTAGGCTTGACAAGATTTGACTTGGCCTAATTGAGCCATGGGTCCATTCTATACCAAGTTTGGCCCAAAGGCCTTATGCCTTCCTTATACTTAGGCCAAAACTAGTCTTGATTCCCTGAGGGCTTGGTTCAAGGTTTTCTTGGGCTTGGCCCATAAATGCAATAGGGTCCTAAAAAGCCTCACCAAAATTATTAATGGGCCTGTCTCTCTAATCCTTAGCTCATTAACACTAAGTATCAACATTAATGTTAATCCCACCATCAACCTTAATGTAAGTAATTATAAGTAATTAACCCATAATTATGAGCCTAATCTAGAGTACTTGAGGGTTAATTAGGCAGGGTGTTACAATAGTAGCGACATGTGGCACGTAGTCCAATTGTTTTCAAATCATAGTGTGAAATGTCTAAATTAGGTTAGGGAGGTTTTATTTGGACACTTGGTAAAGTCTTAGCCATATTTGATGAATAGTATAGGACACTTGATACCATGAGGAACCATGAGATGGAAATGTGATGGAAATGAAGGAAAAATCAAGCTTTGTGATCATGCACCTAAGCCAAACACTATTTCATCCAACCATTCATTTTTGTGCCAAACCAAAGAGGGTTTCAACCCTACTGAAACTCCAAATACTTGAGATCCAATTGAAATCCCACAACCTTGGTGAAAACCGAAACCTTAAATGGTTTCTCCATACCCCCAATGGTTACCCCAATTCTGAAATGATAGCCGGTTTTAGCTTAATGTTTAATCACTTGATTAAATCACTTTCACATACTATTAACCATTCAAATCCATGTCATCATACCCTTATTTATTCTTTTATACCATAGTATTTTAATTAGGCTAAGAAAAATTGGATTTAGGCTTGTTAGAAACTCAAACCCCATTAAAACCCCAAATGCAAACCATTCGGTTCAGACCCATTAAGGTCCACAAAATTGCACCACCAAGGCAAGGCTTGTAGAGGAAGTTTCCCCTACCAAGAGTGTCATTTCCCTGCCAAGTTAGCCCAAAATAGTGGCTGATGGGAAAGCCAAGAGCCACCTCACCACCTTCCTTTCACATGGCAGTAGTAGACTAAAAAACCATGGGTTGTGGCACCTAGTTTTGAATACCGTACCAAAGGCCATACCAGTCAGGGCACTGGAACGAAATATTTCAGTACTAGTACCGTTTCGTGTACCATTTCGGAATAATTTATACATGGATAAATTATATATATACAAGCATTAACTGTATTCCAAAATAACAACAAAATAAGTCATAAACTCAATACTTCTCAATACAAGTCTTAAGTTTTAAGTTACAACTAACATAAGTTCTTAAGTTTTAAGTTACAACAAACATCATATCAAAAAAAAAAAAAAGTTACAACAAATATACTTTTAGCTACATAGTGCATACTTTTAACTTACCTACAATGTCTTTACCTACGGCTTCTACAAAAAATATATATGATATACTAAATTTATATTTTAGATTTAGATACACATGAGGAACACTTATTACAGAATTTTCCTTCACTAACAAACGGATATTCAGACCACAAAACAGAGCCTACGAAAATGCCCAGGAAGAAACAAACAAACAAAAAAGGAAAAAAGAGAGAGCTTGCGAATCAAAAATTCTATACCAAATTACCAATCATAAATATTCAACACAGAATACATAATACATATCAATATCATACCAATGTTTCTTTACGATGGAGATTGGAGACACGACTGCAAGACGAGCTGATGGAGACGACGGTGACTTGCAACGAGACGATGGCGACATGCGAAGAGATGAACGGCGCGAGCTGATGGAGGGATGAAATTTCATAATTCAGAATTCAGACTTCAAAGGTCTGGGGTGCCACTGCAGTGAAATTGAATTGGGAAAAAAAATAAAACCCTAAGTTATAACATGTTAGCATGAAAGTTCGAAATAACCCCTATCTACAGAATGTGTACCGGGCGAAATATTTGTTTCGGCCCAGAAAGCAAATACCGGCCGGTATAGGCCGGTACTGGCCGATACACCCTGTATTTGGGGCAGTACAAAACGAAGGTATTACATGTACTGGACCAATGGCTGGTACAGTATATACTAGCAGTACCGGTCGATACGATACGGTATCAAAAACCCTGCACCACATTACCCAAAAGTCACTTTCACATCTCCTCTCAACCCCTATTGTAGTATAGGTCTCGTCCATATCCATTTCATCAGTCTTTTGTATTTTAGAAACACTTTCTTTGAGAGAAATCCAAAGGAACTCTCGGACAACTTTTCCTGTCTTTCATGCTCTAATTTTCTGAAGCTTTTGTAAGTGGATACTCACAAACATCTCTTCACATAAGTTGTTCCAATTTGAGTCTATTTTCTATTGGAATATTCTGTATAAATCTTCATGGAAGTTTCATGAGTGAAATTCTGTTTAAGCATGCAGAGGTCATTCTGGGTGATAGTCTAGAGAGTGTGTGTGACTTTTTTATTTTTTTATTAAGTTTTAGGCACAATCTTGGTCTGATCTTTTCATGGTTCATAGTTAACATGATAATGTACAAGCTTGATGAAGATTTGATGCTTGTTATAAGTTTTTTATAAGATTTTTGCATAAATCTAAATAGTTGAAAACTAGGAGAATGAAAACAGTTTTTGTTTTGGGAAAGTGTAGGTCTTTTGTTATGAAATCATGCTCCAATGACTTTGATATTCAAATTTGTTGCTCTTAGGACTTTGATCTATTTTTTAGAATGTTATTTTAAACATTTATGTTGTTTATCATGAAGATATAAATTTTTATGCCTGCAAAGGTCCAGTTAGGTCTTGTATTTGAGGCTCACGGATGGATTTGTGTTTCTATGCAATTTTTACAACGTGATCTTAGGTTTGATACTTATATCTGTTTTAGGACTTGAATATTAAACATATGAGATTATTTATTCATGATTTACTTCATGAGAGAGTTCAGATATAATGGTTTGATCAAAAACCAAATCACATAATACTCGGTTTTGGAGAATAGGTGCATATCGATTGTGTTGTGACTTTTTGTGGTTTTGGTTTAATTGTTTAAAGCATGATAGTCCTTAGGATTTTTTTATGAACATATTCATAGTATGTTATGGAACTATTGGAGTTCTTAGAGTTGTCTGAAAAGGCATAAACCATGAATATCAATGGTTGTTCTTCGAGGTCAAAATACTTGAAATTTTGATATGAAGGAAGTTCTTATTTTTAGGATGTAAGTGTTTTGTGTTTGTTCTAGCATTTTATTAAAGCAAAGGATGTGATTTTGTATGTTGCATGTTTCGGTTTTAGCATGAAAGATAGGGTCTAAAAGAATTCATACAAAAATCAAGAGTTTAGCATGTTTCATGTTTCGGCCTATGCTTGGTTCACCTAGCTTTGTTTTGTTTTAAATTTTTATAATTAGATATTTGGCTTTAGGACAAACATTACATGAGGAATATAAATTTTGGTGAGTTTTAGAGTTAGGATGTGAAATCCTTAAGTTAGGGATAAAATAGTCATTTTCCCACATTAGAATGGTAAAATGGTAAAATGGTAATTACCTTAATTTTACTTTAAGTTAGTATTTTTATGTTCCTAAAATTGTTAATGGAGAGTTTCTAACTTTAGAGTTCCCGTTAGAGTTCCCGTTAATTCCTGCATTAAATTCGGCATGCTATGCTCACTATAAGTTAGCCTCTAACTTACTTTCATGATACTTGTGTATGTATGGTGGTAAGTAACCACCATTCATGTTTATTATGCTTATTATAAATTTCAAATTATGTCATGTTAAGATTTATTTTTAGTACATGTTTATGTATGGGTAAATTAGCCTCTAACTTACTGTCAGGATATTATGAATGTGTGTTTGTAAGATAACAGTTATTCATGTTCTTATGCTCTTATACATGTCACATTATGTTGTTGTGTACATGTTCATGTTAAGTTTAGTTCATGTCAGTTACAGTTCATATTTAATTAATCAATTATTTATGAACAAGATTACAAGTTCATGTTCAAGCTTGAGTTCCATGTTCAGTTTCAAGTTCAGTTCATGTTAGTTCAAGTTATGTCAGTACATGTCACGCTTATTGATGTTCACGTTAGCATTTATGTCTTTTATTGTCATGCATATAGTCAAATCTCACTTGGTAATCTCAACTACCATTCTCTCTGAAATGGTAGATCATGTGCCAGGATCAAGAGTGTCGGCAGAGGATCGCTTCGAGGAGATCGATTAGGACGCAAAGCAACGGCGAGGAGCTCATGGCTTCGATTGCTCGAGTTTATAGAAAGGATTATGGCTATCTTGACCGAGTTGTGCAAGCGACTCAATGAGCTAGCCTAGTTCTTATATTAGTTTGTTATGTACTTAAGGAGTGTTGTTTCCAGTACTCATGTCATAGGCCTTTTGGTCTAGTACTATAACTTTTGATCACCTTATATCTTAAGTTTGTAAAGTATGTTTTTGATGTTTTGGAATATGTCTTATCTGGTATATAGTATTGCTCAAAGAAACAAATTATCCACAGTGACATATTGTTTAGATGCATGCTAGGTGCATTGTATCTTTATTTGGTATGAATGGGGGTAGGTATCTTGTGTTGCATGTCTCGATGCTTCAAACTCTGCCAAATCACAAGCGGAATCTAGGGTGTGTCACAGGTGGTATCAGCGCAAAACGTCTCTGGATTAAACCCACATGTCCCTAGGAATTGTACCAGAAAATAGGATTGGTATTTCAGTTTTCTTTTAAGGCTTGGATTTGCGAAGTCTCAACTTGAACGAACTGAAGTGTTGGAGTAGGAAATCATGATAACATCGGTCATAGAATAGAGGCAACATGGCCCAGCTATCCGAATCATGGTACAGAAACAGAAGTTTCAAATGGAGGAAGTGTTAACAATTTCAGATTTCTCAGGAGACTTGAGGTTTTAGAATTAGAGCATCGAAGTAAAGATTCCTATTAGGATTTAAAGTTTAAATTCTATAGGCTTAGTATATGAGTTTAATCATACCTGAAGTTTTGAGTCTACAACTATTAGGAATGGAGTTTTGATTGAACTTACCATTAGATTGGGAGACATTCGGGTGACGTAAGTTTACGAGATCTGGAGGTGATGAACCTACAAACTTTGGATAATGATCTTACCTTATATTAGGTTATGGATTGAGTGCAAGTTTGGAAGATGAATCTGATCCGATTTGAGGTTGTAGATTGTGTAAACTTTAGGAAATTATTATGTCAAATCTCTAAAAAAAGATGCAGCTAGCTAAGAGGAATGGTGTATTTATTCATTGGTAGAGGATGTGATCAAGCTAAGATAGGACTACTAGCATTGTCGTATGAGCATGAATTTTTGGAATTCGGAAAGGGATTCTCAATATGATACAAGTATGTGTTTCAGGAAGTAACACATGGTGCGTAGAAGAATATTGAGAAACCCTTGTGGAGGCAACAACCAGGACGAACAGAAGCCTCCAATGGACGGAGGACAAGGGATAGTGGAAGCTCTTCATTTACTGACAGAGGTGCTCAGACAGCAACAACAACAACAACACCAAGTACCCATTAAAGTGTATGTTGTCACTTGGGGAGACGCAGATGCTAACACCCCAAGAGCTGAAGGAGTTGGTGTTGTCACTAGTATTTTCTAAGACCTATATATCGTTAAGCTTAGCTAGGATTATTTTGTCTGTGATTAGCAGTAGTACTGCTTTATGATTGACGTTAGGCAGTACCAAGACATTAAGTTTGTAACTTGTACACTATTTGATTCAAGCGAGTCACTGTTTTTAGTGATTCTGATAGAGTTCAAATCGAAAGCCGAATTGTTACCCAAGTGGTAAGAATAACAATTCACGATAAGAGTATTATTGTTGATATCGGTGTAGATATAGAATACCCTTCAATAGTACGAGGAAGGATATTGAAGGGCGATTAAATATTATTCAACTATTGGAGTTTGTTTTGATTTTGATGATGCAATGAAGTTTGTGTTCAAAAGTAAAGTGATTAGGAGAAACTTTGGTCTTAGTAGGATTTACTTATGATAGAAGTTTTACCTGGTCGCCATTAAATTGTCTCTGGCGAAGCATTGTATTTATGGAAACATAGATTACCTTTATATTGGAGACAAATATGGAGATAGTAAAAGCTTTGTCTCGAGGTTTTGCATGATCAATAGGAACACATCCTTTTGCTTAGAGTCAGAATTAGAACAACTTTTGATGGAAAGAAGAGCTATGCCAAACATAACAGAGGAAGCCTTGAGTTTAGATTAATGCCTAAGCGATTATCGAGGTACCACCTATAAGGGGGAATGATTCGTTTTGGTTATGAAAGAGTAAGCTAGTCCTAGGTGGATAGGATTCCTCAAGGAAATAGAAAAAGTGAGTTCAAATGTGTATGGGTTAAAGTTTTTTCCAAACTGAATTACTAGGACACCTGAAGTTTTATATTCAAAGAATATATCGGTGCGACTCAATCTACCTTGTAGAAGAATCTCAGTGCTACTTGTTGAATTGAGAAAGAGAGAGGGTTAAGGAATGGCCAGATCTTAGCGTTGAAACTATATGTGGTGAATAACTAACTCTTTGAGAAGCAAGGAAAGTACTGACTTCGCTTAAGCAAGGATTCAATGCCTTAGACGGTTAGCCTAGAACTTGTTCAACATGGGTATTAGCCATGTGAGTGTTATATTCTCAAGTTTTATGACAGTAGTTATTTTATGCACTCGCATAGATTTCGAGGAGGAAATCTTTTTCTAAGAGGGGAGGATGTAACAGCCCACCAGAAATTCAATAGATGGATTTTTTAGGCTTTAGGAACATCTTGAAAAGCTCGGAGAGGTCTCACAAATCGAGCAATCGCATAGGATTGAACCTGTCAATATAGTCAATTTCTAGCCCACTTAGGTGTCAAAAATGCAATTTTATTTATTTGGAATACTTAAGAATGTGAGAATGAGAAACAGTCTGTGCCATTATTCTCATATGAATATTTAGGATTTAACGGAGCAATAAAACAATTTTCGTTTTCCAAACAACAATTGTTTGAAAATGCAATTCGATTTGTTCAAGTCACTTAGGAGTAGAATTTCGCAAAACAAAGTACACTCCTAGTTTCATATGAATATTTAGGATTTTATAGTGCAAAGTTATTTTCACCATTTTTTAAGTGAATAGTAGCACCATGTGGCATGCAGTCTAGTTGTTTTCAAATCACAGTGTGGAATGTCCAAATTAGATTAGGAAAGTTTAATTTGGATATTTCACAAAATCTTAGCTACACTTGGTGAGTAGTATAAGACACTTGGCACTAAGAGGAACCATGAGATGGAAATGTGTGATGACCCGAGTTTTGTCTCGGCTTGGCCCTTAGAATTCGTTCTAGGTTGCCATGGCATTTTAAGAGCCTTAGTTATTTTTGAAGGCCTTAGAACCTTTGATGTGGTAACTTGAGCTCAAGAGGAGAGTGGCCCTAGTTTAATTTGTAATTTTGGCCCTATTTAGAAACTCAGGTCCAATGGTTTAAGCCATGACCCAACTCTAAGTCACTAGTGCCATGTGTCATGAGAATGTTACACCTTGAATCTAGTCTTGATAGTGGGTTAAGGGGAAAAGAGAGGTGTAGGAAAGCACCAAGAATCTTGCACGCCTAGCCCATTGTTTTGTTTAGAATTCAAGTTCCAATGTAGATTTCTTGGAAAGGGAAGCCTAGGGAAGTGAAATGGAGCTTTTCTTGAAGTTTTGCATAGGAAACCGAAAGGAGGCACATAGGATTTCGAATTTAGTCAGCTTTTGCCAAGTGTCAAGCATGCACTAAGTAACCTTGTGTATGGATTAACACGGTGGCATCGCGATCTAAAGTCTAACACCCAACTCTCTCTAAACCTTCACTACAGATCCGACTAGGGCGTGGGAGCTTCAGCTCCCTTCCCCCTCCCTCCCTCCCTCCCTCCCTCTCTCTCTCCCCACTCCCTTCCCCTTTGTAGTGCTCTGAGTTTTGTGTTTCTTCAGGCTAAATAAGGGAGAATCGCAGATCTGGTACTTTTCGGTGACCATAGACTAGCACACACCCCTCCATGGCGTTGCCTAGCCGCCGATCTTCAAGACCACCGAATGCGGCGCCAAACGGAGTGGCTAGTAGCTCGCACGTGTGGCCTAAATTTCTTGGAGATGTTCGGCGAGTGGCTCCAACGCGCCACCGGGAGGCCCTCTGCCGACGCCACGCGAGGCGCCTCTGGGGTCTGTGAGTCCAAACCTCCAAGATTGACCGATGGTTTTTCCTCCCAGAGTGGCACGTGTACTGCACGCGTCATAGCAGCCTCTTGGAGCACTATTTTTCCAGTTTTCACAGTGGTTTCCCTTTATATTTTATTTCGTGTCCTATCTTTACTTTTTAGAAAAATAAAAATCCAAAAAATTTGTGCCTTCAGACCTTGGTCCGAATGGAGTGATCCCCCCCACTCCGCTTAGGCGGTGTATGGGGTTGGTGCACCCTACTCCGCTTAGTTGGGGTATGGGTTTTGTCACCCAGTTACTATTATCTCTGTCGGGGATAGAATTGTGCACGACAAATCTTTTAGACTTATGTCTTCAGAGATCTGTCGTCTGGACTAGACCATGTCAGTCACAGAAGTGTGCTAGGAAGCTATTAACGTTTGTAACTGACTTATTTTTAAGTCAAATTTGTATGTCCTTTATTATGAATGGAAGGTGGTCCGTTATTGTTTTACCAAACTACCATTGAAGAAATATTTACTTGTTTAAGGAAAGGAAGGGCATATAGGGGAGAGAAGGAATTTCGGCCAAGTAGGAGAAACCCTACACACCACCCCCCAAAATGTCCCTTCCCAATGCAATCCAAGTGAGGAACTCCAAGAGTCATTTCGGCAAAAGGGAAAGGGGGAAGAAGAAACATTGCCACTTGTAATCCATGCAAGGATTTTGGATGCAACCAAGGAGGAAAGTGAAGGGTCTCCTATAAAAAGGGAAGGGTTCACACCAAGGGGCTTTTCCCTTGCCATTTTTTGAAATTGCATGAGCTCTCACTCTTTCCACACAATTCTCCCATGTTCATTTGAAAGTTCTCTCACTTTCTTGTATTTTCTTTCCAACCAAACAAGGAGGATCCTTGCAAGAGAAAGGATTTCGGCACCACCAAGGATTAGCAAGGTAAGGATCGGCTTCCTCTAAGTCTTGCACACACACATGTCATTTCTCAATTCGAAAATGAGATTCAAACCTCATTAGACTTTGAGAAAGATAGAACACACACACACACACTTTCTAACGTTTTCTTGGAAAAATGACTTAATGTTTTCAAGAAAACCCTTGAAGCCGATTAGTAAAGGGGGAGTTCATCCTCCATGTTTTCGACCACCACATGTATCTTTGCTTACTTTAGGTTTTGTTTTACTTCATGAGTGAAATGAAGGGGTTTTAACCCAAAAACCCTAGAAGCCGAATGGTTTGAGACCAAGTGATGTCCTAGAAATCCACACACACACTCATGAACATGAGGTAGGGTTTTAGATACTCTTTCTCTAATATAGTATGTTCAGATTTACAGCTTGCTAGTATTTCTTTACGTAGATTTTTGTAAGTATACACTCAACGTACTCTTGGTTAATGCTTGTATATACTTGTGTAAATCCTTCCATGAGTTTGATTACTTTGTTTGCTTATCTCTTGGTTGTTTATTTGAATATTTTAATATGATCTTGAGTAACTCTAAGGAATGAATTATATGTTTCGGATTTGTGATGAAAATGCTATGAAATGTTCCTATAAGTTACGGTTTTCACTTGATTGAGGTTGATGGTTTATGCAAGATGATGTTTCGGTTTGAACATGCTTTGGAAGTTTCGGACTTGGTCGAAAACCTATGATTTCATGTTTTATTTTACTATGTATTGATTTCTATCATATATACTTGAGGTTTGGAACATGTTTAAGTGATGAATCTTCAAGTTTTTGTACCTATGAGTTTTGGCCTAAGCAAGTTCTCATGGTTTCGTGTTTATGTTTTGATATCTCTTATGGTTTATGTTATCATACTATGAAATGGACATGTTATGCTTGGTTATTTCATGTATGACATTTCATATGCCATATGTCAAGTATAAGTAAGCATGTTATAAGTCTCATGTCACATGCATTTGGGAAAAAGTGTTTTCAAAAAGTGTTTTCAAAGAAAATGTTTTCAAATAAAAAATTTATAAGTTTTATCACGACCCCAAGTGTTAGGGCCGGGGAATGTCCTAGTGGAACTCCTATGTCCACTTTGGAATGTTTAAGAATTGAGTGGTAATTCCTGGGTCGACAAAGTACTGTCGACAAGCCTCGAATGGATTCTTTTCAAAGGATGCTGGAGAGAGGAAGTGCCTAACGCTAGTGGGTGCATAAGGCATGTAACCCGATGAAATAAAGTCGAGTTAATATGAATCTCTATTTATAACATATTTATTACGGTGTACGAACCGTTGATGGTACGGTAACTAGCAGGAACACACAGTGCTAAGGGGAACCGTGTTGTGTCCACCCTCTGAACAAGGATAAGAGCTCATAAGATAATGATTACTTGAGTGATCCTTATCACTCAAGTTCTGAATAAGTTCACATGAATAAAAAAAAGTTAAGAAGTTTTTATGAAAAGCTTAAGTCTTTGTTACAAGTCTTTTAAAAATGGTCAAATGCATAAGTTAAGTTCTGGTCAAAGGCATAAGTCAAGTACATGTCCATGCACACATTTCACGATATACCTTTTGTATGCTTGTGTTAATTGTAGTATGTTGTGTGATTACATCCCGAGATTTCTTGAAATCTCATTGTGGGTAGTTTCCACTATCATTCTCCAACCGGAATGGTAGAAGTTGTGACAGGTTTAGTAAACGACGACCATGACCAAGAGGAAGAGAACGGCACCTCCTCCTACAGAGAGGATTGTGCCTAAGATGGCTGTGAACTGGCCCGAGCCCTCCATCCTGGAGCGATTGAAGGCCATTGACCGGGAGATTACTGGTATACTTGAATTCATTGTGGAGTTCAAGCGGCATAACAACCGAGACAAGGATAAGGCTTTGGAAAAACGTGTGAAGCCCGAGTCTTTTTGAAGAGTACGGGAGCTTAAGTTATTTTGAAAGGGAAACAAAAAAGGGAGAAGAAGGAAAATAATACTTATGGCCAACTTTTGTGGAACTATGTTTTTTTTAGGAGATCCCGTGTTTCGGGAGTTTTAAACTATGCTTTATGATTTTGGGATATTACGCCTTTATGGCTCATATTTACGTTTGGACAATGTTTGGGATGTAATATTAGTATGGTGCCATGTACTTTGCAATTGTTTATTACGTTGCTTAGTTTATTCGTTACTATTTTTCTACTGCTACGATATTGCATACTGCTAGTGTACATAAGTACATAACATTTATCTGTCATGTACAAGGGGTGTGTAGCCTTGTGTTACATGTCCCGACGTTTCAGTCACCGTCCAATCCCAAGCGAGGGCTGGGGGTGCCACAAAATGTGAAGGAAATGAAGGAAAAATCAAGCTCTGTGATCATGCCACCTAAGCCAAACATTATTCTATCCAACCATTCATTTTTGTGCCAAACCAAAGAGGGTTTTGGCCCTAGTAAAACCCCAAATACTTGAGATCCAACTGAAACCCAAAAACCTTGGTGAAAACCGAAACCTTAAACGGTTTCCCCAAACCCCAAATGGTTACCCCAAACCCTAAATGGTAGCCGGTTTTAGTTTAGTGTTTAATCACTTGATTAAATCACTTCTACATGCTATTAACCATTCAAATCCATGTCATCATACCCTTATTTATCTTTTATACCATAGTATTTTAATTAGGCCAAGAAAAATTAGATTTGGGCCTGTTAAAAACCCAAACCCCAAACTAAACCCCATTGAAACAAAAAATGTGGCCCACTTGGTTAAGGCCCACGAAATTGCACCACCAAGGCAAGGCTTGTAGAGGAAGTTTCCCCCATACCATGAGTGTCCTTTTCCTACCAAAGTCAGCCCCAAATAGATGTTCATAAGAAGGCCAAGAGCCACCTCATCACTTTCCTCTCACATGGCAACAACAGGCTGAAAAACCATGGGCTATGGCACCTAGTTTTGCTTTTGGTTTTGCTGACACCACATCACCCAAAAGTCACTTTCACATCTTCTCTCAACCCCTCTTGAAGTATAAGTCTCGTCCATGGCCATTTCATTAGTCTTTTTGTCAATTTAGAAACACTTTCTTGGAGAGAAATCCAGAGGAACTTTCGAACAGCTTTTATGGCCTTTCTTGCTTGAATTTTGCCAAGCTTTTGTAAGTGGATACACAGAAAACTCTCTTCACATAAGTTGTTCCAATTTGAGTCTTTTATCTGTTGGAATATTCAATGTAAATTTTCATGGACGTTTCATAGGTGAAAAGTCTATTTAAGCATTCAGATGTCATTCTGGGTGATAGTCTAGAGAGTGTGCTACTTTTTAATGATTTTGATTAAGTTCTTGGCAAGATATTGGTCTGACATTTTTATGGTTCATAGTTAACATGCTATTATACAAGTCTGATGAAGATTGATGCATGTTATAAGTTTTTTATAAGAGTTTTACATAGATCTAAAAAGTTAAAAACTGGGAATATGAAAACAATTTGTGTTTTGGGAAAGCTTAGGTCTTTTGTTACGAAAGCATGCTCCAATGACTATGATATTCACATATGCTGCTCTTAGGACTTTGCTATATTTGTTAGAATGTTATTTGGAAAATTGATGTTGTTTGTCCTGAAGATATAAATTTTTATGCATGCAAAGGTCTGATTAGGTCTTGTATTTTAGGCTCACGAATGGATTTGTGTTTCTATGAAATTTTTGCCATGTGATCTTAGGTTTGATGCTTAGATCTGTTTTAGGACTTGAATATTCAAGTGTTATAGTCCTTAGGATTGTTTTATGAACATCTTCAAAGTATTTTATTGAAATTTTGGAGTTCATGGAGTTGTTTGAAAAGGGATAGACCATAAACATCAAGGATTGTTCTCTGAGGTCAAAATACTTGAAGTTTTGATATAAAGGAAGTTACTTTTATGATATAACTTTTTGGTGTTTCTTCCAGCATGTTATTAAAGCATAAGATGTGATTTTGTATGTTGTATGTTTCAGTGTTAGCATGAAAGATAGGGTCTGAAAGAATTACAACAAAAATCAAGAGTTTAGCATGTTCCATGTTTTGGTCTATGCTTGGTTCACCTTGCTTTGTTGTGTTTCAAATTTTTGTAAATAGATATTTAGATTTAGGACAAAATTTACATGAGGAATGTAAATTTTGGTGAGTTTTGGAGTTAAAATGTAAAATCATTAAGTTAGGAGTAAAATGGTCATTTTATTTAAGTCAGTATTTTTATGTTTCTACATTTATTAATGGGGGTTTCTAACATTTAAAAATATCTCCTTACAATTCTCGTTAATTTGCGCATTAAATTCATCATGCTCTGCTCACTGTAAGTTAGGCTCTTACTTTCAAGATACTTGGTAGGTATGGTGGTAAGAAACCATCATCCATGTTTATTATGCTTATTATAAACGTCATATTATGTCATGCTATGATTTATTTCAAGTACATATTTATGTATGGGTAAGTTAACTTCTAACTTACTGTCAGGATATTGTGTTTGTGTTAGTAAGAGAACAGTTCTTCATGTTCTTATGCTCTTATGCATGTCACATTATGCTATATCATGAAATGTTTATCTGTTACATATTATGCTATTTCACGAAAAGTTTATCGGTTACATGATAAGCCATGTCACAAAGTGGTTATCTGTTTCATCTTATGCCATGTCATTCATCACACATACATGTCACGTCATGTCTCGAGTACAGAGTATGTCACAAAAATGTTATTTTATTAGTAGATACTCCTGGTGTAATCATTCTGATTGTTAGGATATCTCCACAAAAATGCTTATAGCATAATTGTGACACCCCCAGCCTCCACTTGGGATGGAACAGAGGCTTAGAGCATCGGAACATGCAACACAAGGTTACATACTCCCGTTCATGACAGTTAATATGCAATGCATCCTAGAATGCAACTAGCAGTATGCAATAATCGCAGCGGAATAAGGGTGAATAATTATAACTTATACCAGAATGAACTAAAACATCTCAATAGCATTAATATTCATCATAAGTTCAAACGATAAGGTAGCATATCCTCAATACAAAATACTTAAATAATAAGTTTCCATGATTAGATCAACTCTTTCATATGCTCAAAGGTATGAATGGTTAGGGCTATGAATATCAAAATAAGATCTAATTTTCGATCGAGGTCCAGCTTCTCTTCAATCAGTCGGATCCACTGATCCATCCAGTCCATCCTCATCTGGTCTTGATACAACTTCTATCATGTCGAGTGGAATGATAGTGGGTCCACAAGGAGTAAGATTTACTTGAAATCTCATTAAGTTAAACCACCAACGTGCAAAAAGATAAATTAGACATGATAAATAATAAATATGAAATGCATGTTGTGCAGAAAATTAGTACTGTCTCCCATCCAGATTCTTCAACTTTTTCAGAATCTCATTTTTCAATTCAACTTTCAAAAATATAACATTTCATCATCGTTAAGCATCACTAACAATCACATTAATATTAATATCATAACATATGGTACAATTCATGTTAAAACTACGTTATCTGCAAACTCATTCTCAATGCATTGGTAACATAACATAATATTATCATAACATCATAACATATACACCCACCAGCCTTAGGTGTCATAAAATTTTGATTCGCTCTAGCGTTCTTTAAAAAGAACTCATTCAAAGTCCGTTGACTGTTCTTAATCAAACGAAGGGTTACCACTCCATTTTTACTCACTCCAGAGTGGATAGAAGAGTTCCACTAGGAAAAATCATCATCCTAGCCTTTAAGGTCGTGACAAAAATTAAGTTTTCATGCTATGCTTAAAAATATTTTTCGTGACATGCGTTTATAAGTATGCTTCATGTGAAATGATAGTTTTATATAAAATGGCTCAAATGATGAAAAATTGCACATATCATGTAGGCAAGTAGTCATGTAATCCATGTATCATATAACATGATATTTCATGCTCAAATGGAATTTATATCATTTGATGATACCATATGTTATGATGTTAATATTAATGTGATTGCTAGTGATACTTAATGATGATGAAATGTTATGTTTTTTAAAGTTGAATTAAAAAATGTTCTCTTTAAGAAAATGTGCATCAATGTTTTTCTGAAAAATTTGAGGAATCTGGATGGGAGACAAGTACTAATTTTCTGCATAGCATGCATTTAATATTTATCATTTATCATGCATAATTTATTTTTGTGCATGTTGATTGTTTAACTTACTGAGATTTCAAGTAAATCTCACCCCTTGCGAACCCACTATCATTCCACTCGGGATGATAGAAGTTGTATCAGAACTAGATGAGAACAGACAAGATGGACCAGTGGATCCGATTGATTGAAGAGGAGCCGAAGCTCGATCGAAGATTAGATCTTATTTTGATATTTATAGCTCTAACCCTTCATACCTTAGAGTGTATGAAAGAGTTGATCTAATCGTGGAGACTTATTATTTAAGTATTTTGTATTGAGGATATGCTACCTTATCATTTGAACTCATAATGAATATTAATGCTATTGGGATGTTTTAGTTCATTCTAACATAAGTTATCATTATTCACCCTTATTCCGCTACGATTATTGTATATTGTTAGTTGCATTCTAGGATTCATTGCATATTAACTGTTAAGAACGGAGATATGTAACCTTGTGTTGCATGTCCTGACGTTCTAAGTCTCTGTTCCATCCCAGGTGGAGGTTGGAGGCATCACAGTAATCATTTTAATTGTCAGAGTATTTTCATTAAAGTTTATACTAGGTACTCCTAGCATAATCATTCTGAATATCAGGATATCTCATTTATAGTATTCATGGCATAATCATTTTGATTGTCTGAGTATCTCTAATGGAAATACGTTGGGCGAAATCATTCTGATTGTCAGAGTTCATGTTCAATTTTACGTTCAGTTCATTGTCATTTTCACGTTCAGTTCAGGTTAAGTTCCAATTCATGTTAAGTGCAGTTCATGTCACGTTGTTAGTTACAGTTCAAATTTAATTAATCAATTATTTATGAACAAGATTCCAAGCTCATGTTCAGTTCATGTTCAAGTTTAGTTTCAAGTTTGTTTCAAGTTTCAGTTTCACGTTCAGTTCATGTTTCAATTTCACGTTCAATTCATGTTAAGTTTCACATACAGTTCATGTTTAGTTTCAAGTTCAGTTTATGTCAGCTTCCGTTCATGTTTAGTTTCATGTTCAATTCATATCCAGTTTCAAGTTATGTCATTTATGTACAAGTTCATGTGAGTTCAAGTCATGTTAGTACATGTCACGTTTATTCATGTTCACGTTTGTGACCACCCCCAGCCCCCGCTTGGGATTGAACGCGTTGGGACATATAACTCAAGGCTACATACCCCCCATACATGATAGTTAAGATGCAATGCACCTAATGTAATTCTAGCAGTATGCAATAAATCGCAGCGAAAATTCATGTAAATCTAAGTATGATTTAAAGCAATTTTGCAAATTATCATAGTACCATAAAAACTAAATATTCCAAAAAGATTTCATTGTTTGAACATCCAAAAATACAAGAGGGTCCAAAGGATAACAACTCAAACCATTCCCTCTTTTAACTACAAATTTTAGGATCCATCTCAAAATCCTACAAAGGCCTTCTCTACTTCACCTTATCCTTGTTGATTATCTTCCCCAACTCCTCAAAGAGTTGTAGCACTTACGTTATGGATTGATCAGCGCCTTCAAGCCTCTCCACTAAGGATGGCTTCGCCGAGCGCTCAAGGCTCTTTGAGGCCTCCTCGACTATCTGGGTTGCTGGCCTCTTGCATTTTCCCATATCCGGTCTCTTGTCCTGTAACAAATTCTACCATTCCGAGTTAGGAATGGTAGTGGAAACTATCATAGTGAGATTTTGAGAAATCTTAGTAAGTAAACAAACATCATACCACATATAACATAGGCATATAAAGTCAAACCATGAAATGAATGCATGGACGTGTACTTGACACAAAACTTAGTTCATGCAATTTGACTTTTCAAAAACATGTAACTTTGATCCTTTGACCTTTCAATAAGACATCTTTTTCATTAGCACATTTACATTTACATATAACTCATCTTTAACTCATTGCCTTGTTCACTTCTTGTAACATGTAATTTGGATACCTCATGGCTCCCCTATGCACCATTGGTTCCCCACTAGTTATCGCATCACCCAACGGCCCATTTGACCGTGGTGACGACGTCATAGTCCTTACTATGCGGCAGTTCGCCATTTTGCCTTCACCGCATACAGCACATATGGCATCCACTAGCTTTAAGTGTTACCCCACTCCGGTATCCTTTCCGCAAGGATCCATTCGAGGCCCACCGACCGTACTTCATCGACCCAGGGGCTACCACTCCAATTTACGCACTCCAGAGTGGACAGAAGAGTTTCACCAGGACATTCCCCTGTCCTAGCATTTGGAGTCATGATAAAACATGTACAGACTCTTTTATTTGAAAACAGTACACTACCCAAATGCATGTGGCATGAAACTTATGACACTTTTATTTTAATGCATCATGTGAACATGTAAATGCTGAGAATCATGTAACCATGTTACACAAC
The DNA here is from genome assembly GCA_022457165.1 of Juglans mandshurica. Taxonomy (NCBI): domain Eukaryota; kingdom Viridiplantae; phylum Streptophyta; class Magnoliopsida; order Fagales; family Juglandaceae; genus Juglans; species Juglans mandshurica. The sequence continues at coordinate 12,556,469 of CM039631.1, forward strand.
ATTGAACATCTCATGTTACGGCTTGAAAATATTAGAACATTTGAATACTCAGTTTACAAACATAGCTAATAGCATTTGAGACATACTACAATAAAAGAGCAATATCTTAAACCCGACTACATATGCATGGCCGAATCTTTTGAGACTTACACAACCATGTTATAACAAGCAACTCGAGCCAATATTTCTAAGCATATCCGAAATATCATGAACAAGTAAACATAGCAAGAACATCATGCAAAGCCGATTACAAGGCATCACATAGCAAGGGATTAACACCAATCAATTATTTCATATGATAGCACATGAAAATGCAAAGTTTACACGACATATACAAATATTATCCAAAGTAGGTTGAGAGTCTACTTACAAAAATCTAAAGCAATTAAATGTGATCAAACAAGCTGTAAAAAGTGTTTATTCAAAATACTAGCAACAAGAAAACGTAACCTAAATCCAACATGTGTGGTCGTGCTAGGGCTTCTTTTTGCTCATGGTGACACTCCAAGCATTCGGCCTAGAGGCTCTTTGTTAAAGGTGATCGTGATTTTCCCTTGACCTCAGCAAGGTCTTAGGCATGTGCATGGTGAGGTGTGTTGTGCAAGGTGGTCGAGATTCCTTATAAACGAGGTGGGAATCTCTTTTCCTAGTTTTGGCTTCCCCTTTTGGGAAAACCCTAATTTGTTTTCCCTCAAGAATCTCTCTCAAAAGAAAATTTGAACACTCGGGCATGATGGTGGTGGTCTTCCTTGGATCTGAAACCCTAGTGACCCCATCACCCTTGTGTGTGTGCATGACTTGTGAGTAGTGAGGGTTAGAGTGGTACCGTGCGACATGTTCCTTAAGAACGTGGTTGTCACCTTCTTCCTTGCTCGTGACTAAGAAGAGAGAGTGAGAAATGGTATTTGTTTGGAGAGAAAGTGGATTTGGGTGTGTGGAAGGTTAAGAGATTGCAAAGCATGAACATATGGCATCCAAAAGGCCTTCTAACCGTCGGCCCCTATCCTTTTATATGCCTGCCCCCTTTGGTTTCCTTTCACACTTTACCTTGGAAATCAATGAAATTCATGCATGGGCGCCAAGTGGCATGCCCCTCATCATTGGTCGAATCCCCTCTTCATCTTCTCATATCCTTGCTTCCCTTGGGAACTCAAAAGGTTTGTTGACGAGTGGCATCTGAGCTTGTATACCGAAACCCTAATACCTCTTCGTGTCCCTCCTCTATGTCCAGGTTCAAAGAACCTTTAGGCTTAAGGGTCTTTTCACAAAACTCTAATCAGCCTTGGAGAATGGATGAGTGCATGCTTGCCACTTGGCAATGTCGTGTGTGTGTGTGTGTGTTGCTGTCCACCTCCTTTTCCCACAAAGATCTTTCATCTTCTTCTAGACTCTTGGGGTAGCATGTGATGCATCTTCCCTAGGCGCCCTTTCCATTACCCCAATGTGCCTTCTCCTTGAAACTCTAAGTGTGTGACAAATGGAGTGAGAGAGAGTGTGTGTGTGTGTGTGTAGTGGTCGAGACCCTTAGGAACTAGAGTTCACATCATTCTAGGCATCCCTTCCAATTCTAGTCATTGCATCCTTCTAGAAAAACCATATCCCAAATGCATGCATGACACTTGGCAAAAAGGTTGGTTGGTCTTTCTTAGATGGGCGTGAAGCACCCCTCGACTGAACCCTATGAGCCTCTTGGAAACGTGTGCCTAAGCCCTTTGGCATCCCCGATGCGCCACTTCCCTATGCCATCTTCTTGAAATCCTCCCACCCCTCTACATGTGTGACAAGTATCAAATGGTGGGTCAGCTTGTTATAGGTGGCGTGTAACCCTCATGGCCAAAACCCTAAGGGTCTTCTTGGGGTTCCATGCCTCTATTTTGTAGTGGCTCTAAGTGTCTCCTCCCATTCCTAATCATTGCTCAAAGCTTTGGGAATTTCCAAAATCTCATGGGAGGCGTGTGGGGCTTTTGGGTTACCAAAACCCTAAAGTCTCTCGCCCCTTTTCCCTAAATTACGTCTAGGTTCATGGTGTCTCTTGGGTGAAATGTGCATGTGTGACAAAATGCTAGAGGTTGGTGAGTTGGGCGTGTGCCCCAAGTTCCACTAGGGTTCCAAGCCCTAATTCAAGGTGATGGCCGAATTCTATTGGCTTTGTTGGGCTTCCTTGTGGGCTTAGATGCTCAATGCACCAAGACAAACAAATATTTAAATAAAGCCCAATGTTTCTAAGTACTCGATACCTCTTGCACGACCCAAAATTAAATATAACATGGTGAGGTGGCGTCGATCAGTGTGCTTTGTGAAGGTGTGATACGATGGGGGGAAATCTGTGCTAGATTTTGTGAGGTGGCCTCGCAAAACACAGTAGCAGATTTGTTAGCTATGCATGGGGGAAATCTATGTTAGATAGACGCGGTTACTGTAAGGAGGTAGGGTAGATCTAATGGGTGGTGGTGGAGCTTGGGATGGAGGAGAAACACCACAGATCTGGATGGGTCTGGGTGCGATGGTATGATTATGGTGGTCCTCGGGGTCAAATGGTAGCGGCAAATACAATGGACGATTAGCTCAGGGTGAGGCATTTTGACTTGTTTTTTCATGGAAGGTGGGGAGGGGTGTTCAACCCAACAGGAGGCTGGGTACGGTGAAGGTGGCCAAGGTCTAGCCTCATCGTCGAATGGAGTGGAGGATGGCATCAAGGGGAGAAAGAGAGAGTGACAGAGAGGGAGATGCTTAGATGCGGCATGTGGTGGTCAAAGTTGTGGGGAGAGGCGCAACATGAAAGACGTGGGTTGGGCACGCTGCAAGAAGTAGACACTGAGAACAAATGGAACGACGGCTCAATGGAGTGTGGTGATGTAGTGGTGCCGGCAGGTGAGGTAGAAGGCAGTGGCAGAGGAGAGGGTGATGTTCAGCGCTAGAGGAGAGGGGGAGAGAGAAAGAAGAAAAAAAGAAAGGAAACCCAAAAAGCCCTAGGGGTCCAAAACGGTGTGTTTAACACTTAGGTGGGTTTGGTTTAGGGGTTTTGGGTTGGGTCTCACATCCTCCCCCATATAAGAATTTTGTCTTCAAAATTTGTGTCAAGTGACTATAACTAATTCTCAAGGACTTATGACGTCGATAATTTCCACCTCTACTTCCATAGGTTCATCCATTATGACCATAATTAGTTCTCATAATAGCACATCACATCTAAAACCCCAAGGCAGGCCATGCAATCCAAAAATCTCTAGTTCCACTAAGGCATAACCTACAACACTCCTGGATCCTAATATTATGACCTCATAACCTCAATTTACGCTACCCATTGTTGACGCCTAAGCTTTAACTTCCAGTCCTTTATTGCACTCACTTGGTCACTTGTCAGTCCCTTTTAACCTCAACCTTTAATGGCCATAAATGTATACTGCAACCTGATCAACTTCTAAAGGAATGTATAGTCTCAAATTTTTAAATTCTTGTGAGATCTCAAGTCACAACTAATTCCTCAAAATCATCACAAAAATGTACTCTCAACCATCATATTACTAAGTATCACGCTTCCACTACGCACTCTAATAGCTCCCACAACCGGCCTAAAGATGAGATCTCTTAGATGTATCACCATCGAGTCTAATCTAATTCAACACCTACTGGGAAAACACTTACCACACTTTGATAGAATGGTAGGCTCGTCTTCCAAAACCATAGACTCTCACACACACTTCCTAAATTGCCCATTGCATCCTTAGTCATAGTCAATACTCCTTGAAATACACTCGTGATCGATGACAGCACACTAGTACTAATCAACCTAACTACATTATGATGCATAAAACAAACATGGCCATATCAATGGGTAAGGCTCGGCGCTAAAAAGGGGTGACTAAAAGAGTCTACCCAGAACATCTTTTCCATCAATTTTCTTTTGAGTGATCTAGGCACTTAGAAACTCATACACTAAGTCAAGCCCATGCGATGGATAAGGTTGAGTAGTCAAAACAGAGGGATCGGAAGTCAAACAAGAAGTGTTGGAGGTTGGCTTTTACTCGAATGCATCCAATCATTGAGAGCAAACTAATATAAAGAATGAAGACACATTTAGGCTCCAAATGTGTGCTCCACCAAGTGACTTAAGTACTAGATTGATTCACAACGAAATGGTAGTCACTACGAAGTAGTTGGTCCAAGATTGGTCCTTTCATTAAAAACTTATTTTTTTACAAGGAAAATAAAATTCTAACAATTTGTCAAAAATAGTTCCAAAATACTTGTCAAAGGACTAAGTTGCCAAGAAGATTTCATTAAGTTGGACAAAAAGGTTGCCTCCAAGTCCAAATTTAAAAAGTTTACAAAAAGATATTTTTCCTTCATAACATTTCCCCTAAAGAATTTCAAGAAGGACGACTTAAGACACATTTGTTTTAGAACCATAACTTGAAAAAAAAAAAACTAAATTACGCCATAAGAACCATTGGGCAAAGCATTCATGGAAGGATCTCTTCGAATGTGTAACAAGTATGAATGTAAGGAGGTATGAGGGGATGGTATCCTCACACCCAAACTTCAGCAGGATGTACCTATCAAATCAAAGGTCCACACCTCCCATCTAAAATAAGCAATGCACTCTAGAAGGTCCAAAACCATCCTGACTAGTCAATAAAGAGCATCTATGCAACTATAAACTTCCACCTAACAACGTATACTTAAAAGCTCATCATCTCTATACAAACAAGCATCTATTCTAATGGTACTAAGCTCAATATCAATCGTCACTAAGTCCATCAATTCATAACTAAAGTTTGGCTCCGATATAACTAGTCCATCCAATCATACTCTCAACCTAACTTGATCACATTCTAATCCATTCATTCGCTCGACCTATATCCTTAGAACCAACAAGGATCATTTTCTAAAAGTTTGCGCCATCCGAAACCTCAAACCTGATAAAGAGTCGTTTCCTATAAATATGTCGACCCTATAACCAGAAATCCGGTAATAATCATTTTCCAAACCACGCATATTCTATGACTTGAAATAGGATACAATCATTTTCAAAAGTCCACATAATCGATACCTTTAAATCTCACCAAAAAAAAAAAATTTGCTTAAAGTCTCCAAATCTATAACTTAGATTTAATCAAAGACAGATTCAATAACATTAGACTAGATCAAACTTGCATACTAAATCTGTAGAACCTAAAACCTCAAATCGTTTTAGAAATCATTCTTGAAAATTTGCAACTCTAAAACCTCAAATCAGATAAGAATAATTTTCAAAAGACTGCTAAATTGATAACCTGAAATATAATAAAAAAAATTCTCTCTCTAAGCTTGCAGATTCTAAAACCTCGCATGTTATCAAATCATTTCTTAAAGTCTTCAGACTAAATTAACTCGTATAAATTTTGAAGTTTGTTGAACCTGCAACCTTAGATTCCCATTTAAATGCCATACAATCTCTCATGAGGCCCTCACACAATCCAGAAACTAAGGATGAAAAGTCCCCATCTTCTAAAATTAATGAAAGAAAGCCCAACTCTTGAAACCGTACTATTCAAATTAGTACAAGAGTATAGTCAAAACACGTCCTTTCCAAGTGAGTCAAGGAATAGTTAGGCAAGGAAGATGACCAGCAACTATTTACTAATGCTCTGCCCAGTCGCTCTCGAGTTCTTATTCTCTCCTTGATACTAAATAGGTATACTTTGAATCAATAAATGGCAAATCAATCAAACCACCTTGGTCTACAAATTCAAATCTCCTTGCAGCTAAAGAAAAAGGAACTCCACCAAAATTTTCATCTACATGTTGGATGACGTTAAAATCTCCAATAGTCATCCACGGAATTATCGCACTTTGAAGTCTATTCAAAACATTCCATAAATGCTTTCTCACCAATCGACGACATTTGGCATAAATGAAAGAAATGGTTTCATCTGTAGAATCCCAGCATATGGTAAGTGATAAATGTTTATATGTAGTAGAGACAAGCGAAACTGATAATTCTTCCTTTAAGCATACTCATATCTTCCCTCTAACCATACTATATATTTGTCAAAACATGAGGCAGACCAATTTTTCTACAAAACTAGGAGCCTCATCATCAACCACCAATGGCTCTAAAAAGGTCGTAAAGTTCAGTTTACATCAAAAGTGACTATCCTATCACCATTCTCTTTGCCTCCAATTTGAAGAACTCTTAACCTTCCTTGGTTTATCAATACAAGCAGTAGTATTACCATTATCAACAATTTCCATCTTGGGAGATTAGGCTCCTTGACGATCACCTTCTTATATACATTCAGCCCCTTTTATATTCAATGTTATCATGCCCCTGCAAATGAGAAACATCACAGAACCTGGGTAATCTTCCAATACCCCTCTTCCAGCCTTCAATCAATCCGGACAACATCATCTTTATGTTTGGATAAGTCTGTTTCAACACAAGTTGCTGCATAGTTAGGGCTAGTATGGGTCACCGTAGATTGGTCATGATATGAACCCGTGGGAATGGAATCTCTTGAACCCACAATCAATTTGAAAACTCACCCAAAAAAGCCAAAAATTAAGTCAATGGATGGAGAATCTAGACTCGTTGAGAACTCATTTCAAGAACCTAGATTATATCAAAATCTAGACCCGTTGAAGAACCTGTCTCAAGAACCCAGATTACAAGGAGGAACGCCACAAAGGTTGTGATTTACCTTTGATAAGTTCAAAAGTTCAATCAAGAACAAGAGGAGTAAACTCAACTCACAATGAAAATTCAATATTGTCTAAAAAAACTTGTGTTGGACGGCTACAAAGTATTTAAATACCTAAACCACAATTAACACTAGGCCAAAACAAGGCCCCTTTTACCCAAAATGCCCCTGGCCGAATTTTACCCCAAGAGAAACCCCTAGGCACCCCATTTTGCTGAAAATAAAACCCTAGTTCCTAAAAAGTAACTTTCCAAATAAGCCCTTGGACAAAATAGAAGGTCTTCCCAAAAACCCTACTTTATAAGAAATAAGACATATGTGGGCCAAGCATCCTCAAGCCTACTTATTCTAAACTAATAAAATAAATCATTTAACAAATTGAAAGCCTTCAATAACAATAGGCCCAAACAATAATTCTGAGTTATGTCTTCCACAGCTTGTATCAAATAAATCAAAACTGGTTCTCCTTCTTTCAAGCCTATCTTGAGTGTTGGGCTCTTGCTAGATTCATCCCAAGTGGATTGTACCAATTCTTGCATTACTTCATTTGATCTTCTTGGCTCTTGATCTTGTAATTGGTCCATCTGGAAGTTGCAAATGATTTTTAAGACTAGGACCACACTGGTTCCCATCAGGTCAACTGCTAAAAACTTCCCCAACATAGAAATCTAGAGGTAAGAGAGGAAGCCTTACCTACAATACTGAAGATTCAAGCCTATCATACTGAAGATCCCAGTCTTACTACACAAGTTTCAAGCCTACTATACTAAGATTAAAGCCTAAGACTCTAGTACTGTCCCAACGTGACTTATGGTTTTACCCATAACTATAAAAGCTTTGATACCACATGTGGCACCCTCGACCCCCGCTTGTGTTTTAGCAGAAGCCGTGACGCCAGGATCAATGTTGGCCGCTCGGGTCATATACCCCTAGCACATTGTGATAGTAAGTATGTCCATACATGCAATACAGTAGTGTAAAATAAATTCACAACAGAAAAACAAAAAGGGCATTTATTAATTCTAACAGTACCAGAAATTAAAGCTACGTCACCAAGCAAATATGCATAAGCCAAAATTCTTCCAAACTCTAGCATAAAAATATTACAATCATCCAAATAAAATTAAGCCAAATAACAACACTTAGACAAAGGGGGGAAAAGCCCCAAATCTTCACTCCTCAAGCAGAGCCAAACCTCCATACTCGTACCCATCATATGCATCAAAGTCTATGGTTCCGCAGAGCGGAATCGCAAGTGGGGACACCACAATGAGATTTCGCAAAATCTCAGTAAGTGAAACCAAAACTAACATTCAAAATACAAGCAGGTGGAAAAATATAAAATTATGCAAGAATGGGAAATGTAAAAGAATTATAACATTTGAAATATTTCGAACACAAGTATATACCCAATTCTCACACAAGACACCACGCACCTGAAAATCCCATTTTTATCCTGAAATTATCCAATTGATTAAGGTATGCAGCATGGTCTCTCCTGTGGACTATCTGCACACTCTAGCTCCCTACGTCACACCACAGGTAATGACCGTGCGTGTGACTTCGTAACAAGTGATGCCCAGCTACACGCTCGGCACGTACGTGACCAAGAATCATCTAGCCTCCGCTACGAAATCAATACGAGAGCGTTACCATCTCGCCGAACCAGTTGTCGTCCAATAACAACCTAAGGGATGTCACTCAATTTCATAAGCTCCCGAGTAACCAAATGAGCTCCATTGAGAAAATGCTCAATCTCAGCTTGGAGTTGTGTTCCACATTAAATATATACAATCATTTTACTAATGCATGCATCATGGTCTCCCCTATGGACTATTTGCACACCCTGCCTCCCTTCGCCACAACACGGGTAATGATCGTGCATGTGACTTCATAACAAGCGATGCCCAACTCCACACCGGGGGAGTAAGTGATTAGGTATCCTCTAACCTCCTCTAGTAGAGAGGCAACGGAGTCGACCCCAGAGTGTTACAATCTCACCTAAGCCCATTTTCGCCTGGCGACAACTCAGGGGACATCTCTCAGTTTTATGCGCTCACGAGTGACTAGAGTAGCTCAACCAAGATAATACTCCATCTCAGCTTGGGGTCATGATACACACACATCCACAAAATTAATTGACACAAAAATCAACAGTTTTCCAATTCCAGTTTACATATAACCATAGCACATTTACAAGAATATTAATGAGAGGTAACAAATATAATGCAAATAAACATGCAACACAAGGTTACATACCCCCGTTCATGACAGTTAATATGCAATGCATCCTAGTATGCAACTAGCAATCTGCAATAATCGCAGCGAGAATAAAAGGTTAAGGTGAAAAATATGCCAGAATAACTAAAACATCACAACTTCATTAGATAATCATCATGTTCAAAATACTAAAGTAGCATAGACTTATATACAAAGTCATATCATTCTCTTCATGCGATCTAAAGCATAAAAGACTTTGGCTATGAACATCAAAATTAAGTCCAAGTTCCTCTCCAGATATGGCTCCTCCTCAATCATGTGAATCTAGTGCTCCATCAATCTCATCTTGGTCGATCTCTGACACAACTTCTATCATTCCGACGGGATTGATAGTGGTCCCACAAAAGGGTGAGATTTACTCGAAATCTCTGTAAGTTAAACAACTAACTGACACAAAGAAAACTCAGTCATGAAAAATGATAAATATGTAATGCATGAGATACAGAAAATCAGTATGTATGTCTTCCATCCAAATTCCTCAACATTATTTAAAAAATATGGAGATACGGGTTTTTACTCAGTAAGTAATTTCGTCATCATTTTTGAAAAGACATTACTTCTCCATAAAAATTTCATCATAAACTTTCATCATCATAGACTTGCATCATTATCTTAATTAATAACATAACGTGTGATAATGTCACAGTTCCCCATATGCAATGTGAGAACCTGCTGGTGATCGCAATATAACTTAAGTTGAAACTACGTTGTCTATAGACTCGTTCTCAATGCATTGGTAAATAACATAATATCATAAAAATTATAACGTGTACACCCACTAGCGTTAGGTGTCATAACATGTTGACTTCGCTCCGACGTTCTTTAAAAAGAACACATTCGAAACCCGTTGATTGTTCTTCGTCAATCTGGGGGGTTACCACTCCATTATTAAACACTCCAGAGTTGATAGAGGAGTTTTACCAAAATAATTTACCATCCTGGCCTTTGGGGTCGTGACAAATGATTTTCATGCTGTGCTTTAAAATATATATATATATTTTCATGACATGTGCAAATGTAGTAAATTTCATGCAAAAAATGACTTATAAATGTAATATCCAAAAATAGTGAAAATGTCATATGTTATGTAAGTATGCACTCAATGTGTCATTTAACATGATAATTTATGCTCAAAATGATAATTGAAGAATAAATGAAGCATTTATCAATCATTTATAAGAAATTTATCAAGGTGTAAGTTAGAGGCCAACTTACAAACTTCCAGAAAAATTCAAAATTAGCGTCGTTGCGTAAATCGTGTGTATACTAAGTTAGGGTTAATACTCTTATGGATAGTTCAAAATCAAAGGCTTCAAAAATTGGGTATTTATAAAAATACCCCTAGACTTTCAAAAATTGTCATTTAGGCCTTAAATTTTCACTAATTGCAAACGAACTCCAAATTTAACCAACTTTCATGAACTTTATATTTTTGGCATTTTAAAACCATCTATGCTCTTGGATTTTCAAAATTCAAAGTGAAACTTATTCAATTAGTCCCAACTCGTGGCATGCATCCTAGTTGATGCCTATATGTGTTTTCAACTATTGATCCCTATGAATGCATGCATATGAGATTTTTTTTAATCATTAATGGTCACTAACATCTTTAGGGACATTATGAAGTCTAATCCTTGAGTAATCAAGTTCATCCCAACACTTAATCAAAGCTAAGAAATCCTTAATCACCAATATGCTTAAAACTGATCCATGCTTGATAATCAAAACAAGATAAATTTAAAACCTATATCATGGCATGCTTCTAATCACAAATTTAACATTCCATAATCATATTAGGACAATGCTAGATCATATCAAATCATGCTTAGGACATGTCATAGCTAAATTTCTAATTAAAAACATTCAATCATTCAAACCTTCTTTTAATTGACCTGGTTTTGCATTAAGCATCATAACCTTCTCAAAACTCAACCAAATTTCGTACCAACACTTGGAAACAAACTTCACATGCTAGGTAAGATCAAAAGGAAGAAAACTTACAAATTTTGTCATCTTCCAAGCTCTCTAGACTGCCTTACACAAGAACACTCAAGAACTCACCAAAACTCACTCGGTTTGCACTCTTTTGATCTCTAAGAGGGATAAATACTCTCAAGGCTCAAGAGGATGCTTGGAGCTGTGGTGTGGGTGAAATGAGAAGGGGAGGAAAATATTTATAGGTGGCCAAGGGGTGAGTGACGTTGGCTTGGGTGCTTGGTGATTGGGTGAACTGGGAGGTGCTCAAATCTGGAAAATTTACAGATTTGCTTGTATGAGCTTAGGTCACTTGTGCAGAATGAAATAGTGCCATAAATGAAACGCCCCGTTCCCAGAGGTCCGAAGAGTTAGCTCTTAATACTTAAAATTAACTTAAATAACACAACTATAAACTCCAGAAAAATCCCATAAAATGTTAATACACTTAATCAAACCAAAAATCTAAGTTTCTCCATGGCGACAATAAAGAAATCCCCAATAACATAAATTAGAAATTCTCCAAAAACTCGAACACATCATCAACTCATCAAATCAAATACCCGAAAAATAAATCAGCTTACTAACTACGACTCTCAAATAAGCATTTGTACCCTCAGGCACTTATTTCACTACGATCATCACACCTTGCTAAACTTTCTACTCTTGTTCTCCAGCTAAATCATCAAAATTATCTGAAAAATATATGGAGATAAGGGGTGAGTTATCAACAACTCAGTAAGCAGAGGACATATACTAATGTGTAAACATGAGCATTTACAGAAATCAGAATGCAGAACAAAATATTTCATTTTAGAATGCAGAATCAAAATAATGTTTCAAAATGCAGCGTCAGAACATGTTATCAAAAATGTCAGAGCGATAGTTTGAAAATATTCATAATCAAAAATCTCTTTGGCATAGCATAAACTGAAACATCATATCTTATCTTATCAAATCAGAACAAATACCATGTTTAACCCTCGTGGTAGGGTTGTGCAAACCCCGGTAGCTAACCGAGCAGAAACAGAATGTGAATCTTCCCCTTATTCTTTCTCGGAGCCCCGAGTGTGCACATAGGAAAGACCACGCAGAAAAACCACTTTGTTTCCAAAGTGGGTACACCAGAAATAGAAAAGTTGGTACCAACCCGAACAGAGGCCACAGTTTTACACCCGTGGTGAGGTCAGAACAGAACAGAAATAGAAACAGAATGTTATGCCAGAGGTTTTCAGAAATCACATCAGATCATATCAGAGTACAGAAAATCTTCAGAACAAAAAAAAATCATATCACAACATAATTTATGCACAAATTTCATATTCGCTCTATTTTTCAAAGTTCAGAAACAGAATGTCAGAAATAAGCTCATGTCTACACCAGTCATGACAGAAAATAATTTCTTCCTAAACAGAATCTCATGAGTAATGCAGAACAAATAACTGAGGCAGTTCAAATTTCTTTTCAACATCAAATATGTATATTTTCCAAAAATAATCTCAGCTCATTTTATTTTAAATGCAAAGTCTAGCATAGGAACCCCGCTTACCTGGACTTCTTAGCTTTTCAGAATTTTCCTCAAAAATGTCGAACAAATATTAATCGTCACCTGTAAAATAATCACGTAACTTCTATAAATTTCCGATCAAACATGTACCTCAATATTTAAACCTGAAATGCTAAAATAACCTATTTTCTTAAACTTCTAAAATTATCCTAACCCTAAAAAAATTATCACTTTCTAATTTTGTCAATAGCCACTTAAACGAATTCATACCGAAGAGAGCAATCGAATAAATAATATGCTAAAATGAATACCGATGTTTTTTTTTAATACTAAAGTACCCATAACATATTATAGATTAATAGACTACTCTAGCTACTTAAAATCTCATAAAATAAGGCCCACTAAGAAAATGAGTTCCATTGAAAACTAAATAGTTCAAATTAATAATATAATCATATCTTTTAATGTATCATGAAAACCAAGCCCATTCATTAAAACACAACCAATTAAAAACAGACCATTAAAGCAAAATCCATTAAACTGAACTCACGTAGCATTATAACTGAAAACAGAGCAACATGTAAAAACACTTAAAACAAGATTGAGGTATTTTACGGAAAATCAACGACCAAAGGTGTGATGGCAGTTTCGAAGTTACCAGGAGTATCAAAACCATAAAGTTTGAAACTTCATGCTAATATTACCAAAGAGTGCAAAGTTTCTACTTGTTTATAGGCAAACATAAAACTCAACAAAAGGAATCCAAAAGAGGGGTGTGATGAGGCTTACAGTGAGGAACAAATATGGTCTCAACAGCACAAGGCGAGAAAAGGGCGTGCTATTCAGATAGAGAGAGGAGAAATCTGAGAGAGAGAGAGAGAGAGAGAGAGAGAGGAAGGAAACACAGAGAGTGAGCGGTAGAGAGAAAAGAGAACCCGGAAAGAAAGAGAGACAATTCATGCAATGGAGAGTGACACACGGCGTGTGCATGGAGGTGTTACCGAGAGAGCGGGTGGTGGTTTGAGTCGGCGGCAGTGTAGCAAGGTGGTGCAGGGCGGCTAGCAAGACCAAGTTATGGCTGTTTCCATCGAGGACAGTGGCTGAACGCGTGCCTGGGAAGGAGGGTCTGGCAAGGAAGTACTCTGTTTCTTGATGCAAAAACAGAGCAGTCCTGGCTTCTTTCAGGTTTATCTGCGCGACGTGAGGCTGCCGGTGGAGGCTTGCTGTGGTTGGTTCTACTTCGGGCTAGTGTTTTCCGTCGTGTGAGGGGCCAGTCGTGCGGGTTGCAGCGTGGAAGGCTTGGCAGTGGGAGTGGTTCACGGTGGTCTGGCTTACGGTTTCGCGTGGGAGGGCAGTGGTCTGGCTTACGGTTTCATGTGGGAAGGTAGCGGCGCGAGCTTTCTTCGTATGAATATAAATAGACGATTGAACATGAAAAGAAAACCCTAGATGAAAACCAAACGGACGCGGGACGTGCATGCGGATGTGCCGTGTGTGTGCATGGAGTGGGCAAGAGGAAGACTACGGGAGTAGAGAAAAAAAATAGACGTGAATGAGAAGAAAACAAACAAAAACAAAAATAAATAATTATACATGCGGGGAGAATAACAAATAAAATAAACGGCCAAGATCTCCAAATTAAAAGAAAATCACTACTCAAATTCGTAAAATAAAAACTTAAAAAAAATCAAGCTATAAAAAAAAAAAATAAATAAAAATCTAAAGACCAACTATACCAATTTTGGGTCCGGGTGTTACAATAAACCACCATCATTACCTCTCCACAATAGCTGCAAGGGTCCTGTAGATGACTCCAGGTCATGGGGCTTCATTTGGGTGGCAGAAGATTCCTCAAACCACCCTTGAAAACAGGTGGATGGAGGTGGTTTTGTAGTGGCAAAAAATCAGTTCGGTTTAGGATGTTTTTGGGCAGCAAAAATGAGTCAAAATCCTTCATGATGGTCATGGGACTTCTTGGTGATTGGGTGGAGAAAGAGGTGGTGTGGGGTGGTGGTGTAAACCATGGCAGAAGGCTGGTTCAAATTCAATCAAAATGGTTCCTACACAAACTAGACCAAGGTGCACCCGGTTTGGTTCTTTGAGTTGATTGATGCAACCAATTTCGTCCAAGGCTCAAACTGAGTTTGTGAGGGTCTCATGAGGTGTTTAAGGACCATATTGCCCTTGAGAACAAACCACAAAAATGTTGGGGCCAAAGGCAAAACAGTCCAAGCATTACAAAGGGCAATGCGCAAAACCGATTGAAGCATGGTTTGGGCTTGTTATGTCATTTTTCTTAATGACATGTGGGATGGTTTAGATAGGGTATTAACATGGTCTAATCATGTTTTAAGGGAGTATTAAGTCAAGAAAATTTGATTAAAAAAGTTTAAGAAAAGATTAAGCATGATTAAGCTTCAAAGCGTGGCTTAAAGTGCATTAATCTGGGTGCAATGGTCCAATTGTTGTGGTTCTAGAGGTCAGACGTCAGTGACGGACGGTGGCGGCAAAGACAGTGGATGATTGGCTCAGGGTGAGGCATTTCAGCTTGTTTTTTCTTGGATTGTGGGGAGTGGTGTTCAACCCATTGGGGGGCTCGGTATGGCGGAGGTGGCTAGGGTTTAAGCCTTATCGTCAAATGGCATGGAGGATGGCATTGTGGGAGAGAGAGAGAGCAAGAGAGAGTGATAGGGAGAGAAGACAAACAAAGAGGGAGACGCTAAGCTGCGGTGTGTGGTGATCGAAGCTGTGGAGAGTGGCGCAACACAAAAACGTGGGGTTGGGCACAGCAGCAAGAAGTAGACACAGAAAAGAAAGGGAACGACGGCTCAGTGGCGTGCAGTGACGCAATGGTGCCAGCAAGGTGATGTAGAAGGTGGCGACAAAGGAGAGGGTGAAGAGCCAAGAGATGTTCGGCACTGGAGGAGAGGGACAGAGAGAGAGAGCAGGAAAAAAGAAAGGAAACCCAAAAAAACCCTAGGGGTACAAAATAGTGTGGTTGACACTTAGGTGGGTTGGGCATAAGGGTTTTGGGTTGGACCTCACACTTATCATCAACTCTCAGGTCTTTATGCCAACTCATATGTGGTGTTGTGAGGGTCTCATGAGGTGTTTAAGGACCATATTGCCCTTGAGAACAAACCACAAAAATGTTGGGGCCAAAGGCAAAACAGTCCAAGCATTACAAAGGGCAATGCGCAAAACCGATTGAAGCATGGTTTGGGCTTGTTATGTCATTTTTCTTAATGACATGTGGGATGGTTTAGATAGGGTATTAACATGGTCTAATCATGTTTTAAGGGAGTATTAAGTCAAGAAAATTTGATTAAAAAAGTTTAAGAAAAGATTAAGCATGATTAAGCTTCAAAGCCTGGCTTAAAGTGCATTAATCTGGGTGCAATGGTCCAATTGTTGTGGTTCTCGAGGTCAGACGTCAGTGACGGACGGTGGCGGCAAAGACAGTGGATGATTGGCTCAGGGTGAGGCATTTCAGCTTGTTTTTTCTTGGATTGTGGGGAGTGGTGTTCAACCCATTGGGGGGCTCGGTATGGCGGAGGTGGCTAGGGTTTAAGCCTTATCGTCAAATGGCATGGAGGATGGCATTGTGGGAGAGAGAGAGAGCAAGAGAGAGTGATAGGGAGAGAAGACAAACAAAGAGGGAGACGCTAAGCTGCGGTGTGTGGTGGTCGAAGCTGTGGAGAGTGGCGCAACACAAAAACGTGGGGTTGGGCACAGCAGCAAGAAGTAGACACAGAAAAGAAAGGGAACGACGGCTCAGTGGCGTGCAGTGACGCAATGGTGCCAGCAAGGTGATGTAGAAGGTGGCGACAAAGGAGAGGGTGAAGAGCCAAGAGATGTTCGGCACTGGAGGAGAGGGACAGAGAGAGAGAGCAGGAAAAAAGAAAGGAAACCCAAAAAAACCCTAGGGGTACAAAATAGTGTGGTTGACACTTAGGTGGGTTGGGCATAAGGGTTTTGGGTTGGACCTCACACTTATCATCAACTCTCAGGTCTTTATGCCAACTCATATGTGGTGTTGTATGCTTCATGGTGACAACCTTTGTAGCCTTAGTTTTAAAGGCAGCTAGTGCAACTCCTTACAAGGGATCTTTTTATTTTTATCAACATTGGGGTTTTCTTATGGCATCGGGCAATTTTGTCTGCTTGAATACTCCTTCCAAAAAAGTATGTAGTCAGTTGGACAAGCATGCATCTTTATGTGTGTAAACTCAAGACTACGTTTGAGAGTCCTTAATACATGATATGAACTCAGAAATAGAGCATTATGAAATGGATCCTTCAACAACTTGAACATCATGTCGACTGACTTAACACTCCAACTGCCAAGACTTCTAATATGGAGCTTTCTAACAGCAAAGGATAATTTTGAACACCCACAAATTCGATCTGTCTCTAAGTTGATCAATAATATTCATCAAACACTTATTCATAATTGGGATCCCTATAGGATGGAAAAACAAAAGTTAGGAAATCAGTTGTTGAAACTAGCTCAAAATTGAAGAACAATTTTCAATCACAATATATGCCCCCAGATTGAAACTTGTGTAAACCAAATGACATGCATATATAAATGTTCAACATAATAATGTATTGCAACAGGAAGCCTTAGTGCATAGTTTCATTTTGGGAATTAAAATATAAAATGCTTAATTATTAACATTGTGAATGTAAATAGGGTGTTGGATAGCTATTGACGATTAATCCAACAATTGGAAGGCAGATTAGAAATGTCTTTAAAACAACTTTCTAGAAATCAAAGCTACGTTGTTAGCCACCAAATTCCATTACTATAGACCTCCTTTGCAATAAGGTGTTTCTACAATTTTGTTCTCCAATATATTGCCGGGTTAAACACTTTGCATGCTAATTAACCTATATATGTAACTTTATATATAGTTGTAAAGGCTAAATTAATTACGAGTGAAAGACCATAGATTTTATCAGTGTTGGATGTGGAAATATTTGAAGGTACGTTTTGGAGATGAAACATCAAAATAGAACTAAGAATGGCAATAGTTGCCTTACGTACCTCAGCACGATGGAAGTCTCGAGTTCAAGTGATTTCCACTCTACCAAACTGCCACTGTGGTCTAAGTGATTGAAGGATTCAAAGAGCTCCAACCTTTAGGGGTGTTTAATTAAAATAGTTAGGTCAGGTTAGAAATTTCGTACATATAAGGGATGAATGTCTTTGTCCTCGAAATAATCGCTTTTATAGCTGTAAAGCAACAAACTGTGGGAAAAGAGGGATGGTAATAATCACCCATTAGTAATACAAGTATATGCAAGGGAAAAAGTTGTCGAGGGTAATATGAAGCACTTTGCAAGAAAAGTATAACCGTTGCTAATATACAATATAATTTGCATGGAAATAGGCTCTTTGAAAATCTATATCATGGGTAATAGATTACATTTGCTTCGAAAATATATGGTTGTTGTGATGCCCCCAGATTCCGCTTGGGAATTGGCGGACGCTAAAGCATCAGGACATGCAACAAAATGTTACCTGCCCCATTCATGACAGATAAAGATGCAATGCACCTAGCATGCAACTAACAATATGCAATATTCCTAGCGAATAATTTTTTTCTTTGAGAAATACTATGTACCAGAACTAATATATCCCAAAACATAAACATACTTCATAAAAATTCACAAGATAACTGATATCCAAAAGGTTACAGTACTTATCCAACAGGTCTACAATACAAATAGTACTAGACATAGCGCTCCATAAATACATTCTGGAATTAAAATCTATTATACTAAATCGCTAAGCCACTCATGGCTCAACTATGATTTCCAAACTGATGTCAAGAAAATGGGGAATAGACTCCATCAATTCCTTGTTTATGCTCCACATTCTATTCGTCCTCGTCTAATCTCCCATGCATGGCTTTTCCAGATCCTGACACATCGTCTACCATCCCGGAGTGGTAGTTGGGACTACCACGTGAGATTTGATTACAAATCTTAGCAAGTTAACAACCAACTTAACCAGTAGTATACATATGCATGCATGACAGAAAAAAGACATGAATGTTGATGTGAACATGAGTGAACATGACATGACTTGGCAAAGAACATGACATGTGTTGACATAACTTGAACTGACATGAACTATAACTAACGTGAACTAAACTGACTTGAACTGAAAATGACGTGAATTGAAACTGACTTGAATTGAACTGACATATACTGAAACTAGACGTCAACTGAACATGAACTTGGAATCTTGTTTAACAATTAAACTTATTAATTAAAAGTGAAATGTGGATGCTACACAGGTCACCTTGAGCCATGTGCCTCTGCCGATACTGCATCACATCACAGGTATCTACATCAATTGTGAGTATGTTAACATACGCATCACTTCACAGGTATATGCACCTACTGTGAGTACGTAAAGTAAGCATCTCGTGATAGTCTTCACCTGCACGAGTACATATAACATGAAACTGAATTGCAGTTGGCACCACTGACATTGGTGCCCACTTTGGAAACCAGTTATTTAGGTCTCATTTGAAGCCTGATGTTCTTTACCTTGTCAATCCAAAGAATTTCACACTAGTTTAAGCACTCCAGCATGAACAAAGGAATTCCACTAGGATAATGCATCATCCTAGCACTTTGGATCGTGATAAACATAAAAGACTCAACTGACTTGAAAATACTATTTTTTGTGACAAACTCCATACTCGTGACATGACGTGGTAGAAAATGAAATGACAGATGATATGACATGACATGTAAGTATGATTAAAAACATGGAATAACATGACGTGCAACCGTTAAACAAGGCATGGCATGAAATAATATGTAACAGATAATTTCGTACTTGAAAATAAAACATGGCATGACGTAATATAACATGTAACAAATAATTTCATACTTGAAAATAAAACATGGCATAACATAACTTAACATGTGTGTGTGTGTGTGTGTGTGTGTGTGTGTGTGTGTGTCTAAACCTAACCAACATGAATGATGGTTTCTTACCACCATATATACACAAGTTCCCGAAGAGTAAGCAAGAGACTAACTTATAGTGATTGTAGTGTAACAAAAATCGTAGTGTGAAAAAAGCGTTAATTGAAATGAGATAAATCTTAAGGTTAGGATATCTCACTAAAGATCATAAAAATATAAAGACTCACCAACTTAGGGCAAAATTGCAAAGTTACCCACTTATATGTGGAAAATTACAATTTTACCCTCAAAATAAGGATTTTGCATACTAACTCCAAATCCTACCAAACTTTATATTCCTCATCTAAATTTTGCCCTAAATCTAAACATCAAAACAGAAAAATCTAAAACAAATCAAAACTAGAAGAACTTCACTATGGCCGAACCACTCTAGGGCAAAACTCAACACTTTGTTGCATACTTGACCTTCAAATACACTTTCATACTTAAACCAATTTCACTAACTTCCAAAAACCATATCCTAGGTTCTAAAATCATGCTAAGACATCAAAATATTCATTCCATAAAAATCATAAACTTCTTATCTCAATAAACATGCCAAAACACTAAGTTTTGGTCAAAAAGATCAAATCCTTGACGTTCTTCGTCTAACACAATACAAATCAACTCCATGGACTCCAAAAGTCCATAAAGACACTTTTAACATGTTTATAAATCAAACCTATGAAATAACATGATTGAAAAAACAATCAAAGACCACAAGGATCACAAAACATCACTCAAGAAAATTAGCTTGCACACTAACTTCAAAACTGAGTACCACATGCTTTGATTTTAGATCAAACCACTATATCCGAGTTTCTCATTAAATAAATCCTCAAGAAATAAAATTATATACCTCATATTCAAGTTCTAAACATGATCTAATCATTAAACCAAAGATCACATGGTAAAAGTTGATAAAAACACTAGACAAACCCGTGACCCTCAAGTTTGTGTCCTAACCGAGTACCACGTGTTCATGACTTAGATCACACGCTCCAAATCCGAAATATTCAAAGCATAAACCTCAAAAAATAAAAATACATGTTATATAATCAGGTCCTAAACATGATCCTATAATAAAATCCAAAAATCATAAGGCAAACATTTCATAAAAACCTCAAGCAACCCGAAAGTTTCAATATCTAGCCATATCTGAACCTTTGCATGCAAAACAATTTATTTCCTCAAGATCACAACCATAAATATTCAAAATAACTCCCTAACACATAGATCAAAGTACTAAGAACAACATTTTTGAGTATCAAGAACAGAGGGGCATGCTTCCATAACAAAAGATTCAAACTTACTCAAAACAGAAATTGTTTTTACACCTCCAGTTTCTAATTTTCTCATATCATGCGAAACTCTGTAAAAACTCTTAATATGCAACAAATTTAAATCCAACTTTCATGTTAATACGTTAAATCTAAACCATAAGAATATCAGACCAAGATCTTGCCAAGATGTTCATAAAACAAAATCAAAGAATCACACAATGTCCTATTTATCGCCCAATATGACCTTTGCATGCTTAAACATACTTTTCACCAATCAAAAACTTATGCGAAATCACAAAACATATACCCAAGAAAACTAGACTCGAAGAGAAACAACTTATATAAACAAGTTTTGCCAGACCCTACTTACAAAGACTTCGAAAAAAATTAAGTAAGAATCGCCAAAAAAACTATCAGAAATTGCCTCTTGAGTCTTCTCCAAGAAAATGAATGGAAGTGATCAAAAGGTGAAGGTAAAGCTATGGAAGATTTATATAGCAGGAGGGGCTGACTTAGTGGCCAAGTTAAGCCAATTTGATGGGAGGTTGGTCAGCCAAAACTGGTGAAAACCGTGTCCCAATCCATGGTTTTGGGTTACAGTTGGTCATGAGGGGTGGTGGTTTTGGGGTTGCTTTTTGGCCTCTCATTCATGCACTAATTGGACGGACAAGTCATCCATACAACAGCCTTGGGTGGTGGGCCTTTGTGGGCCTAAATCGATTGGACCTGATTTGGATTTTAAATAGGGTTTGGTTTGGGGTTTCAGTTTCTATCAAGCCCAAATCTATTTTTTCTTGGCCCAATGAAAATACTATCGTATAAAAGAATTGATAAGGGTGTAATGATATAAATTTGAGTGGTTAATAGCATGTCAAAATGATTTAATCAAGTGATTAAACACTACGCTAAAATCATCTTCATTTAGGGTTTAAGGAAACTGTTTAGGGTTTCGGTTTTCACCAAGGTTTTGGGATTTCAATTGGATCCCAAATATTTAGGGTCTCACTAGGGTTGAAACCCTATTTGGTTTGGCACAAAAATGAATGGTTGGATGTAATAGTGTTTGGCTCATGTGGCATAATCACAAAGCTTGATTTTCCTTAATTTCCTTCACATTACCACCTCATGGTTCCTCTGGTGCCAAGTGTTCTATACTATTCACCAAGTATGGCTAAGATCTTACCATGTGTCTAAATAAAACTTCTCTAGATTTGGACAATCCACATTGTAATTTGAAAACAACTGGATTGAGTGCTAACATTGGTGTGTTATTATTCACTCCGAAGATGCTGAAGATAATTTTACACCAAAATCCTAAATAATCCTATGAAACTAGTAGTGCAATTTGTTTTGTAAATTTTGACTCCTAAGCACCCCAAATAAATCAAAACGCGTTGTCGAACAACTCTGGTCCAAAAAACGAAAAACGTATTATTACACCGAAAAATCCAAAATGTTCAGTTGAGGCTAATGGCGCAAACTGTTTCTCATTTGCACACTCCTAAGTACCTCAAATAAATAAAATGACGTTTATGTCTCCAAAGTGTGTAAGAAATGACTAAGCTGACAGACTAAAACCTACGCGATTGCTCGACTCGTGAGACATTTTTGGGATTTTCACGACATTCCTAAAGTTTAAAGAAATTCATCCACTGAATTTTTAGTGGGCTATTACAGTTGTTATTAAAATTATTGTAAGGAAAGTAAATATGTTGGTAATAAAATTATTTGGAATTAAAGTAGAACCATTGTTGATGTACTATATTATTTGCGCGGAATGTGGTTATTGCAAATTTATGCTGGATAATAAATTATGTATTGCATGGAAAATGAATTTTATTGTTGTTGAACATAATTGTACGGAAAATAAACATGGGTAATGTCAAGCAATTTGCAAGGAAAGTAGAAGCGTTTATAATGCACAAAATAGTGGAAGGATATATGATCGTCAATGAAGCCATGTTCCATATTTGCAATGAAAGGCTCCAACAGGTATGGAGAGGACATCTCGACCGGTTAGCCCCTAAGATGGACTTGGGCCCTTTACCAACGACTAAAGCCTATATCGTAACCGAGATGCCCAACCTAGTACAAAGGGAACCCAGCCCATAGCCAATAACGACTGGATAAATTAATACCGATGGAATAGCTATCCAGTCAATGGCAAAAGATAAAGGAGGTTATTATTCAAATTTGTTAAGAGAATGAATCCTCATCTGTAAATTCGAGTTCGAATAAAGGATAACCACTATCCAATAAGGGAACAAAGATAACTCATGAAGCTCTATATAAAGGAAAAAACCCAAGTAAGTAGGGGGATCGAATTCTTATTATTATCATCCTCAGATTACTGACTTAGGCATTAGAGGTGTTCCCTCGAACCCCCGTGCCCTCTACACTTTGGTTGCAGGTGACCGTGAGGTGGTGGCAGTGAAACACATCCATAACAGTTGGTGCCGTCTGTGGGATCTGTTAAGTCTCACACTTTGCATGCTTTTCACATGCCCATTACTACTTGGTCTTAGGCAACTAGAGATCAGGGGGAAAGTTCACAAAACATGAAGGAGAAGATTGCGGAAATGGAGGAGATGATAAAATAGCTTTCCACAGAGGTGGATTCCCTGTGTAAGGAAAATGAGACTCTTAAGTCACGGAATGGGCCATCAGGAGAGGATGCGACACCCAGTTAGGTCGACAGGGTAGAGATGGAAGCAAATAGTGCGGGAAAAGGCCACCAAGAGAACGAAGAAGTGAAGAAACAGCACCACGATGTACGTAGCTTGCTGGATAAATATGAGGAGATGGCCAAGAAGATAGGAACGTCTTCTTCGGTCGATCAGTTGATGTCCAGTACAAACCTACCGTTTTCTACGGAAATCCTAACAATGCCCCTGCCCGTGAAATTTAAAGTCCCATCAATAGACCTATACGATGGCTCGAAAGATCCCATGGAGCACCTTGAGACTTTCAAAGCCCATATGATGCTTCATGGGTTCTTGGGGGAAATTGCGTGCAGAGCCTTCCCTTTGACTCTAAAGGGATCGTTGAGATGATGGTTTGGTGCACTGCAACCAAACTCCATAGAGAGTTTCGAATAACTGGGCCAACAGTTCTTGACCCACTTCATGGCTAGTAGAAAGCGTAAAAGGCCGCCGCATACTTGTTGATTGTCAAACAACGAGAGGATGAAAGTTTGAAAGCATATTTAACACGCTTCAATAAAGAAAAGATGACGACCGATGACCAAGACGAGAAGATCATGCTAGCAGCACTATTGGGAGGTGTTTGGCCAAGGAGCCCTTTATGGCCGAGCTGGCCAGAAAAACCCCTTCCACCTTACGAGAGTTCATGGACAGGGCTGACGATTTTGTTAATGCTGAAGACACCTTGATCACCTTAACCACCCAACTAGAAAGAAGGAGTGAACGGAAACAAAAAGGAGGACAAAGAAAAGACCGAGATGGAGGTCAAAAGGAGAAAAGGGACCAACAGGAGTCAAAGCGAGATGGCAATATAAGAAGGCATAGTGGCGGTTATGTACACTATTCTGTAAAAAACAAAAGAAAAAGAACCAATCGAGAACGAACAGCAAATCGAGAAGTACTGCACTTATCACAAAACAAGGGGACACATAACCAAGAATTGCTACAACTTGAAACGAAAAGTAGAGGAAATGAAGAACAATGGCGAGTTGGAACGATTGATCGCCCAAAACATCACCCCTCCATGGCGAATAAACGAACGAAAGAATGAGCACAAAAGGCGAAGAAGTAAGAGCCCCAGGAGACCGAAATCACCAAAAAGGGAGAGGAGGTCAAATGAACCTAGGGACCGAAGAACAAGAGCAGATGAAAACCAAAGAAACCCACCTCTAGGTGAGATACACACTATCGCCGGTGGATATGCAGGTGGTGGCCCAACTTCCTCAGGAAGAAAGGCCTATGCAAGGTGGACAAGATATGAATAAATCTACAGCGTAGAGAGGCCCATCAAACAGCCCCAAGTACAAGTATGCCCCACACTATCTTTTGACGAGGAAGATTGCCGAGGGGTTGTATATCCCCATGATGATGCTTTAGTGGTAACAATGTTGGTGGCAAATTTTACCACTAGGAGGATATTGATTGACAATGGAAGTTCAACGGATATTTTGTTTTGGGACGCTTTCAGCAAAATGGGAATCGGCGAAGAACAGCTAAAACCAGCACCAACCATGTTAAAAGTTCACTGGAGATGCAGTGCAACCAATGGGGTCCATTACATTGCCAATATCTGTAGGCACAGACCCTTATGTCGCCACGGCGATGACTGAGTTTCTCGTAGTAAGGACTCGGTCGGCATACATTGCGATCATTGGGCGACCCACGTTGAATGCATTAAAGGCCATTGACCTATCATCTAAAAATGAAGTTCCCAACAGGCGAGGTACGCAGATCAAGAGGAATAGGCGAAGTGCACGGCGAGCAGGCCTTGGCCAGAGAATGCTATGTGTAAGAACTCAGCCAAGGGCCAGGAGAGGTCAGTATTGTGGATTCTGAAGAACAAACGGTCCTCCCGCTGGGACCACAGGTAATGGCGACGGAGTTAGAGACTAGAGATGAAGATACTCTGAAGTATGGGGAGGCAGATGAACCTCTAGAGCTAGTCAGCCTTGAGCAGAATCATCCCAAAAGCCATGTGAAGATTGGGACAAAATTGGCACAAGAAGAGAGACAGCAACTGATAAACTTCCTTCTAGACCATAAAGACGTATTCGCATGGAGTCATAAGGATATGCCAGGGATAGGCGAGGAAGTCATTGAACATGAGCTAAATGAGGACCCAAAGGTACGCCCAGTAAAACAAAAGAAAAGAAACTTTAGTACCGAGAAGTACGAAGCAATCGCTGAGGAGGTGGTTCAGTTATTAGCAGCTGGATTCATCAAAGAAGCACATTATCCAGAGTGGCTGTCTAACGTGGTGTTAGTAAAAAAGTCCAACATGAAGTGGTGAATGTGTATGGATTTTACCGACCTCAACAAGTCTTGCCCAAAGGATAGTTTCCCATTACCAAGGATAGATCTGATAGTAGACGCAACAGTGGGGCATAAAATGTTAAGTTTTATGGATGCCTACTCGGGATACAATCAAATCAGGATGAAGAAGACTGATAAGGAGAAAACCGCTTTTATAACTGATCGGGGACTATATTGCTATAAGATGATGCCTTTCGGCTTGACAAATGATGGAGCAACCTACCAGAGGTTGGTAAACAAATGTTTAAAAACCAAATCGAAAGAAGCATGGAGGTGTACGTCGATGATCTACTAGTAAAAAGCAGGGAGTTTGACCAACACATAGAAGACCTTAGGGAGGCTTTTCAGGTTTTACGTCAGTACCAAATGAAGCTCAACCCAACGAAATGAGCATTCGGAGTGCAATCGAAAAAATTCCTCAGTTTTATGGTGTCAGAGAGAGGAATCGAAGCAAATCCCGAGAAACTCTAAGCAATAATAGAGATGAAGTAGCCCACAAACTTGAATGAAGTACAAAAACTATCAGGCAAGATTGCAGCTCTCAACAGGTTTGTATCCCGATCAACGGATAAATGTCTTCCTTTCTTTCAGATGCTTAAGAAACTACAAGAGTGGGATGCCAAGTGTGAAGAAGCATTTACTCAGTTAAAAGAGTATCTAGTCAAGCCACCATTGCTCAGTCACACCAAGTCAGGAGAGCCATTGTCATTGTACTTAGCAGTAACTTCAGATGCAATATTTGCTGCATTGGTACGAGAGGAAAGAAAGGAGCAAAAGCCTATGTATTAAGTAAGCAAGGCGATGAGAGGAGCAGAGGCTAGGTATCCAAAGGTTAAGTTGGTCGCCTTTGTTGTAGTAGTAGTAGCAAGGCGATTATGGCCTTATTTCCAAACCCATCCAATAAAGGTAATCACTTCGTCGCCTCTACAAAAGGTGTTGCAGAAACTAGACACGTCAGGACGATTGGTCAAATGGTCAATTCAACTAAGTGAGTACGACATCAGCTACATACCAAAAAGCGCTGTGAAAGGGCAAATACTAGTCAATTTTGTAGCAAAGTTTCTGAATTTCAAAGAAGTCCACAAACCACTTGAGAAGAATCCATGGCAAGTGTATGTAGATGGGTCAACCTACCGAGCGGGTAGAGGAGTCGGTGTGTACATAGTAACAAGTGAGGGAAAAGAGTCGTACCATGTAATACGATTGGAGTTAAAGTGACAAACAACGAAGCTAAGTATGAAGCAGTACTCGCTGGTTTGGCGATCACGTGGGTATTAGGAGGCGAAGAAGTCAAGATGAAAGCCGATTCACAAGTGGTAGTCTGGCAAATCACAGGGGAATATTTGGCGAGGGGATCCAAGCTAATAAAATACCTTCACCAAGTTCAAGAGCAAAGCAAAGGTCTCAAATACTTTCAAATCGGGAAGATACCTCATGGAGACAATTCCAAGGCTGACCGATTGGAACGCGCGACCTTAGCAAAGCAAGAAGAAACACTACCATGGAAGGTTGATTTACAAACGATGGCTAGTCCAGCAGTAGGAGAGGAAAGTTTGCACATCGGGGAGAATACGCCAGGATGTGTCAACAATATAAAAAAGTATTTGGAGACGGGTGAACTTCCCCCATCTCGGGAAGAGGCGAGAAAGTTAAAAAGCAGGGCGACAAGGTTTACCATAGTTGATGGAGTACTTTACAGGCGGGGTTTTTCAAACCCATTGTTGTGATGCGTAACAGAGGAAGAAGCTGAGTACGTGATGAAGGAAGCACATGAGGGGATTTACGGGAGTCATTCAGGAGGACAATCACTCGCTGCAAAGATTGTAAGGGCAGGGTACTATTGGCCAAACGCACTCAAAGATGCAAAAGAGTTCGCAAAAAAATGTGTCTAGTGCCAAATTCATGCGCCAATCCCAGGTGCACCCCCTGAAGAGTTGCGGTCCATAACTTCCTCATGGTCATTCGCCCAATGGGGGAGTAGACTTGGTGGGCCCTATGCCCCTAGTAAGGGAGGAACCAAATTCATTATCGTAGCCGTCAACTACTTTACAAAGTGAGCAGAAGCTGAGGGATGGCTATAATAACTACTAAAGTGTGACAAAGTTCCTATGGAAGGCAGTAGTGTGCAAGTTCGGGATACCTCAGTATATCATTTCTGATAATGGAAGACAATTTGACTCCAAACATTATCGTCAATAGTGTGCAAAACTAGAAATCAAGGATAAGTACTCTTCCCCAGGCCATCCCCAAGCAAACAGAGAGGTGGAAGCAACTAATAAAACCATCATGGGAATACTGAAAAAGAAGATAGGCGATAGAAAGGGGCTATGGGCCGACAAGATCCCGAAAATTATGTGGGCTTACAGAACAACAGCAAAAACCTCAACAGGCCAAACACCTTTCGCCCTAACCTATGGGAGTGAGGCGATGGCACTAGTAGAGGTTAGGTTACCAAGCTACAAAAGAAGAAATTCTTACCTAGAAGTAAACGTAACAGGGTAAGAAGAAAGCTTGGACCTATTAGGGGAAATAAGGGCAGATGCAGAAGTCAAAGTTACAGCTTCTAAGAAGAAAGCAGAGCAATACTTCATCAAGCGAGTGAGGCCCAGATCTTTTAAAGCATGCGACTTAGTGCTGAAAGAAACTAGAGTGACCTCGGAAGAAGAAGGGAAATTAGGCCCGCGGTGGGAAGGACCATATGTTGTAGTAGCAAGCCACAGACCGGGAACTTACCACCTCAAGGATGTCGCTGGACGCCAGCTACCCCACCCATGGAATGCAGAGCACCTACAAAAGTACTACTTTTAAAGGAAAGATATGTGGTTTTCTTTTATTTCGTTTGTTGATTTTCGTATCAATATCATTTTCAATAAATTCCAGCACTTTTCTTCCACCTTTTTCTTTGGTTTTGTTCCTTTTGGCTTTTCAATAAGTGACCAAGACTTGAAAAAGAAAACAGAGAAAGGAAAGGCGACGTGGTTGAGGAACTTTCCCATGAGCCTAAAAACTTAAAGGTTAAAACGGTCGAGGAAATCTCCCGTTAACACCTTCTCGCTAAAAGGCGACATGGTCAAGGAACTCTCCCACGAGCCTAAAAAACTTAAAGGTTAAAATGGTCGAGGAAGTCTCCCATTAACACCTTCACGCCAGAAGGCAACGTGGTCGAGAAACTCTCCCACGAGCCTAAAAAACTTAAAGGTTAAAACAGTTGAGGATGTCTGCCGTTAACACCTTCACGCCAGAAGGCGATGTGGTCGAGGAACTCTCCTACGAGCCTAAAAACTCAAAGGTTAAAATAGTTGAGGAAATCTCCCGTTAACACCTTCGTGTCAGAAGGTGACGTGGTCGAGAAACTCTCCCATGAGCCTAAAAACTCAAAGGTTAAAATGGTTGAGGAAATCTCCAGCTAACACCTTCGTGCCAGAAGGCGACGTGGTAGAGGAACTCTCCCACGAGCCTAAAAACTTAAAGGTTAAAACGGTCGAGGAAATCTCCCGTTAACACCTTCGCGTCAGAAGGTGACGTGGTCGAGGAATTTTCCCACGAGCCTAAAAACTTAAAGGTTAAAATGGTTGAGGAAATCTCCTGTTAACACCTTCGCGCCAGAAGGCGGCGTGGTCGAGGAACTCTCCCACGAGCCTAAAAACTCAAAGGTTAAAACAATTGAGGAAGTCTCTCGTTAACACCTTCACGCCAGAAGGCGACGTGGTCGAGGAACTCTCCCATGAGCCTAAAAACTCAAAGGTTAAAACGGTTGAGAAAATCTCCCGTTAACACCTTCGCGCCAGAAGGCGACGTGGTCGAGGAACTCTCCCACAAGCCTAAAAACCTAAAGGTTAAAACAGTCGAGAAAATCTCCAGTTAACACATTCCCGCCAGCAGGCGACGTGGTCGAGAAACTCTTCCACTAGCCCTAAAGGGTTAAAGGAGGTCAAAAGAATCTCCTACCGATAGGCGACGTAACGCTCGAAATCGTGAACAACATAAGGCTAATATGTAAGGTATGAATAACATGAGTTGATATCATGATGCAGAAGCAGCAATACTTCACAACCAACAAACAAAGTTCAAAGGCCTCAAAAATGGCTTACAAAAGTCAAATAAAGGAAAAAACAGCTTTCGAAGTTTAGTCATTTACAAAGCTTCAAAAAAAAACAATATCAAAAGCGAATCCCGAGGGGAATGAGAAAACTCCAGGCTAAACAGGCGTCAAGATGGGTGGTGAAAAGCGTCGGGCATCTCAGCCCGACCACGGGAGTCACAGAAATGTAGGGCGACCTCACTAGCCCGAATAGACTTCCATTCCAAGGTATGCAAGTTCATTGTGGGTTCCTGAAAAAGAAGCTCATGGAGCTGTTTTACCCCCAACTTGAAGCCTATGCCCCAAGCTTGTAATCGAATCTTGGGGGTAGCAGCCAACAAGGGAAGGACCCAATTAAGTTCGTTCTGAGAATCCTCCAAGGCAGAGCCCAACTCAGCTAACCGACGCTCTAGGATAGAAATTGTTTTCTTGGCAAATTTAACAACTTCGTCAAGCTGAAGATATTAACGATCGCTATTTTTTAGAAGCCCCTTCACCTTAGCCAAGTTCTTCTTGACTTTAGTTTTCATGCCTTCAGCTGCCCCCAGCTTTATAAGTAGCTCTCTTTGCGCATCTCCAAGAGAGGTCAGGCAAGAAGCATATTCTGATTTGGACTTGGCTAACTCTTCGATCTCTAAATTCGCAGATCAAAGCTGGCGGCAAAGCCATCCCGCTCTTTCAAGGCATGCTCCACCTGAATAGCCAACTCATCTCGTTCCTTCTTAAAAGCCTCTACCTGAGCAACTAAGTTGTCCGTCTCCCGCATAGCTCCCTCTGCTTCTTTTAGGCGAGTGGCAAGGTCGTCTTCTTCTTTCTCGATTACTACCACCTCCTGACGGTAATGGTCAGCATCCGCAGCAGAAAGCGCCAACTCCTCATGGACTGAAGCAACTTGGGCAAGAAGGGTAATCAACTCGCCATCGGATGAATGAGAGTGAGCCTCAAGCTGAGACAACTCGTCAGCCAGTTGGTTTTTCTCACCCTCCAAGTGTATCCAATCGTTCGCCAAGTCAGCGGCAAGGCGATCAACTCTTTTAAAAAAAAAATTAAAGATATGTTCTTTAGAATTATTGGCCAGAGCATTAAGGAGAACGTAAAAATACCGGCACAAAAACACTACGAAGTTGTTGAACAAAGGCATTAATAACCTCTACTCGGCGAGTGTAACATCCCGCTCCTTCCTTCTAACGTACGTTCTTTCTTTCTGATGTAAGATTCCTTCCTTCTTACATAAGCAAGTGTTGAGGATGGAAATTATGTAAACCATCCACCCATTCTCTCTAACGGCTGCCAGCCTCGTCATACGTGCCGAACTCCGATGGCGTGTCTTCAAGATATCGTGTAACTTCTAAGGCACGCCCAATATTTTAAATATGCTGGAAATATTTATAAAGAGTATTTCCAGTGTTATTGAACTAAGCTTGATTTTAAATACGAAAATTATAATATTCTTGAAGAGCTCCAAAAATATTATAATTGTCAGAAATCATTTTAATATCATTATTAAAATGATTTCAACTATTTAAGATATTATAAGATTTAAATTATGTTGAAAACTTTTATTAATTAAATGGTTGTATTCTCTTTAATATGTTAAGTGAGACTTCATCATTTTATTAATGATGAAGGAATATTATTTTATAAACTAAAGTTAGTTTAAAATAATATTCTACCTTAATTCCTCTAAGCGCTTTTAATTAAGTTAATATTTATGCGTTTTAAATCAGTGTTTGTGATCCATCGTTACGTAGATCCCCAGACGAAGGGACTGGGTTAAATACCCAGACCCCCTCTCTTTCTTCCTCACTTTTCCCTCAGCTCTCTCTCTCCTTCCTCTCCCGCGCAGATTGCACTGCACGACACTCCCCCATGCCAATTCCTCCATTGCTCAGCCCGGCGCCGGTGAGTCTCACCTCCACCACCATTGACCTCCTCTCACGCCGGCGACCCCTCACCAGCAAAACCAACCCCCATTGCGCGGCCACCTTCTCCACGCACGCACACAACCTCTCACGCACGGTTTCACCGTGCGTAGCCTCTCCACTGCCGTACGCGGCAACCCAAGCCACCACACTGCCACCGACAGCCTCCCCTCTCACCAGTGAACTTCTCCCTCAGAACCCCAAGCCACGGGAAGCCTCCCCTCCTCCTCCGTCGCACGCACGCACAAAACCCATTTATGGGTTTCGCACGGCTTCAAGGCCACCGACGGCCCTGGCGCCGCCGTGTGCCGGTTCCAGCTCCACCAAGCGCCTCTCCTGGCCACCATGGCTCCTCCAAGCCAGCCAAGCTCTCCAGCCCTCTCAAGCCTTCTCTCTGTCCTACGGCTTCTCCCTCCTTCCCAAGCTCATGGTGCCACCCCAGTGCCGCCACGAGCTTCACCGCAACCTCCTGAGCTCCTCCATGGCCAGCATGACCAGCCAAGCCTCCCTCTCCCATTTCCATGCTTTGAGGCACACAGGTTTCCCTTGGAAACCCACGGCTCCGTCGTGTTGTGCCACCTCAGCTGCCATGAAGACCACTAGCAGCCTCCCTTGACCTCCCTTAGTCCAACCCTAAGCTCAAACCACCACTTTGAGTGGTGGGTAGTCACTGCACGTGATGGACAGCCACTGCGCGTGGTTGACCACCACTGTACACCGCTAGATCCGCCGTGTTACGCTCCTTGCCACCATCACAAGGCCACCACGAGCCCTTCCAAGACCACACCTAGCCATCCAAATGCCTAAACGGTCCCCGTACACGATTTAGCCACCACGTATGACCCTTCCGGTGTCTTCGATCGTGACGTCAACGAGCAACGCACGGGTTATCCCGTCGATGGTATAACTCTCTATCCCTCATATTTATGTTAGATATTGATTTGTTGACTAGGTTGTCGACTGTGCTGTTAGTATTTGTAGACTTGTGGTATTGTGATGTGCTGTGTAATGAAGTGTTGGGCAATCTATGTAGTGTGGTGATGTGATGTAATGCGTATGTGAAGTGTTGGGCATGTCTGTATTGGGTGGAGATGTGTTGTGCCGTGTAGTGTGCTATGAAGTGTTGGGCGTAATTAGGAAGTGTGTTGTGTAGTGTTGTGGACTATGTTGTAATGGTGGTGTGGTGTATGTGGAATGGGAAGAGTATACGCTGAGTGTACTCTATGTGGCGTAGTGTGTATGAAGGGAGTACATGTGGAATGTACTCCATACGGCGGAGTGATGCACCATATGGCGGATATGTCATAATGGTGATGTGGCGTGATATGTATGAGGGGAGTGTGATGCAGTGATGCACCATATGGCGGATATGGCATAATGGTGATATGGCGTAGCATGTGAGAAGGGAGTATGCATGGAGTGTACTCCATGAGGTGCAGCGATACACCGTGTGGCGTGTCGCATAGATAAGGATGGTTAGCAGTTTATGGGCGTATAACATGGAGAGTAGTGTCGGGAACTGTGGAACAGTGTCCCGAAGCAGTTATGGTGTAGCCTGTAGTCTAAGGTGACATGTGTCACCGTGTTGGACTTATGGCTGGAAATATGGATGAAGTAGCGGAATAAGTGTAAGAGTACGCAGCGGAAGCGTGACTGGGCAATGTCACTTCGTGACGTGGTTACTGACAGTCGTGCTTGCGATGGGTGAAGTGATAGTGTATGAATGGCACAATGGGAACATGACGAGATGTCACAATGTGACGAGAGTACGTGAGGAACCGTACTCATGATGAGTTAGGAATTGACGTAGCAGAATGTTGGATAACGCGACAAGGTCACGGTGTAGCTTGGGAATAGTCTTGAACTGTATGACGTGACATAAGACGTGGTTATGAATAGAGTCTTGCCGTGTTAAGTGTTGGGATGAACTATCAAAAAGGACGGGTAGCATGAAGAGTCATGCTAGCCAGGTTAAGAGAAGGTTGGTATCGGAGTATGGCCCTTGTCCCTCCGAGCTGGTGATCAATGTGTTATATATGTTGATCTTAGGTGATTAGGGGTAAAGTATATGTGTAACATGGTGAGACACATGTGCCGGACGGATTCACCATATGTAATGGGTAATCTGTCCTGACTATAGTTGCACGGTGCTTAAGCCTCAAAGTTGGCTTAGAACCGTGTGGTTTGTATGGATGGGAATGAGGATTAGTATGGGCTAAGATGCATGAAGATAGTGACGGGTGTACTGTCTAAGGAAGGGATGCATGACTTAGTCGGTCCGAGTCATGCATCGAGATGAGTTCAATAGGAGAGTAAGACGAAAGTCTTAGTGTCTTAATCCTAAGGTGAATCATGAGTTCACTTTAGTGGTTGGGCACTCGAGGCAAGACCTTGACTTGGAAGATGTGGTGACCGTAATGGGTCCCCGAAGGTTTTAACATAGTAAGGAACACGTGAGGACACGGGATAGTAGGAGAGTGTTTCAAGTGAAGTGTAGCTTGTGTTTTCTAAGTTAAGTTGCTTATGCATTAGATAGAGAATGACGTTAAGGTATGTGTATGCATGTAGGTTGCCATCTGACAAGCACATGAATGGACTGCATGATATGAAAGTAGCATGGAGTCCAGGTAAGCGTTACGTTTATACTCTTCTAGAGTTTTCTAAGATACAAGAAACGATTTTCCTTTAAGATGCTTACGAAAAGAAACGAAAGACGCTTTAAGAAAGAAAATGCTAAGTGTTCAAATGTATAGGTACGTACGGCCCTCCTTGGCAGCCCCTTTTTACGCACCCAAAGTATTAATTGTACGCATGTGAATGGATGACTATACGGTGTATCTATTGTATGTATTTTCTAAGAAAGTCCACGAACTGATGTAAATGCACGAAAGACATGAAAACGAATGCTTTTATGGATCCTACAAACCGACGCTCTTATGGACACCATGAGGTGATGCTCATGGATACCATGAGAGACGACGTTTAAGGTGATGATTATGGATGCTATGAAAGCCGACGTTTTAAATGTCCATGAACGGATGTTTTTACATATGTCATGGAAAGACGAAGTTTAAGCCCATGCTCATGAAACAATGTTTTCTCACGAAAAGAAATGTTTTCTCATGAAAGGACATGTTAAATGAAAAATAAGAAAAGAATGAAAGCTACAGCTCTTTCGAGATGCCATGAATGAATGAAAGCATGAAATGTATGAAAATACGTAACAGCCATATGAATGAATGAAAAGGGGTACCCAATGAATGAATGGGCAGACTATAATGCTAGGCAGTAGTGCTGGTAGTGCACCCAGTGCTGCACCCTAACCGAATGGGATTCCAACCCGCGGCCACGGGCGAATCCATTGGCCATAGGGCCACTAACCCTAACACACGGGGCATAACAGTGTGTACTGGCCTATGAAAGTGATAAGAAATAATGGATGTATGCATGAACGTATGAATGCACGAAAGCACAAACTCTTGAAGAAATGAAGGCACTGACGGGAGACACGTTTACGAAAAGAAAGCCCATGTTTAAAAGAGAAACCCTGTCCAGTGATGTTTTCAAAAGAACGCACGTATGTACGTAAGCATGCACGTATAGTATGTATATATGATGAATGCATGAATGAAAACCTATGTTGTTATATTTTGACTGTATGAAGTAATGTTGTGACGCCCCCAAATTCCGCTTGGGATTGGACAGACATTTGAAGCATCGAGACATGCAACACAAGGTTACCTGCCCCCGTTCATGACATATAAGATGCAATGTTCCTAACATGCATCTAGCATTATGTAATATTCGCAGCGAATAATTTTTTTCTTTAGCAATACTATGCACCAAACTAAAATATCCCAAATACTTAAAACATACTTTATACTTAACGACATACTAAACAACTAAGATCACAACAATAGTCCCTATGGTTGTGATCAAAAGAGTGCTGGAGATTGAACACCACAAATACAAGTAGTAATCGGAGGTAACTACTATACTACCATCTACGTCGCACCGTCGCTTAGTCAACCGTTTCCTATTGGTCGATTCCCGATTCTCCTTCAGATCCTGTAACAAAATCTACCATTCGGGGGGAATGGTAGTTGGGACTACCACAATGAGATTTGATTACAAATCTCAGCAAGTTAACAGGAAACTTCCACACAAGTTAATGATGCATGCATGGCAGTAAAAGTATGAATGCATAATCAAATCAATAGAAAACATAACATATCCTAGCATAACATGGCATGAAATAATAAGCATAACGTAACTTGACGACATAACATGGCATGAGCTGACATTACTTGAACTGGAACTTAAACTTAACTTGACGTGACATGACATGTACATGAACTTAAAACATAACATGGACTTGAAACATAGCATGAACGTGAACATGCATAATTTGAACATGAACTTGAACATAACATGAACCTGACCATGACATAACATAAATGTGAACTTGGAACATAACTTGAACGTGAACATAACATAACATGAACTTGAAACATATTCTTGTCTCATGGGATTACCATGATTGCGTGAACGTAAACTTGAACATAACATAACATGAACTTGAAACATATTCTTGTCTCATGGGATTACCATGATTGCGTGAACGTAAACTTGAACATAACATAACATAAAACATGACTTGAACGTGAAATACATGAACTTGGAATCTTATTCAATAGACTCAATTAATAAAGTGATCATATGGGTGCTACACGGGTCCCCTTGAGCCGTGTGTCCCTGCCGATTACCGCATCACAACACAGGTGTCTATACCAGTTGTGAGTGCGTTAATACGTACTCCACAATTGTTGTGGCCCCACGTATTTTACGTGTCACAATTGCTGTGTCTCACGTAGTGTATGCTCCACAGTTGTTGTCGCCCCATACTTCATGCTCCACAGTTGTTATGACCCCATGACTTATTTGTTTGTGCCACACTTGCTGTGAACACACGTAACATAATGTGTGGCACCATCGGCGTTAGTGCCTGGCGCGCTCTGGTGACCAGCTAATTAGGCCTCATTCGCAACATGTTGACTGTATTTCGTCAACCCAGGGAATTTCACACCTATTTAGACACTCCAGCTTGAACAAAGGAGTTCCACTAGGATATTACCCCATCCTAGCGCTTAGGGTCGTGATTGACATGAATAACTTAACTGGCATACATGACATTTCGTAATGTGACGTGACATGAACGTGACATAAAAGACAGAAGTCCTGACGTAGCATAACGTGACATGAACGTAAGATGACAGACATGACATACTTTGAAACATAAATGTAACAGACAATATTTCATAACATGGCATACATATAACAGGCAACATTTTGTAACATAGCATACCATGTAACAGACAACATTTCTTAACATGGCGTAACATGTGACAGTGAATATTACATGACATGAAATACATGTAACATATGGCATACTTAACTTAACATGACATAGTTGCAATGTATAGCAATACGTGACAGAATATCTTGTGTAATAGATGAATAATTCATGACAGAATAAATTCTGTGTAACAGATAAATATGTAATGACTTGGTATGGCACATATGATAACATGCATACATACAATTTATTTCCCTTACTTATCACTCATACACATTAAACTGATAGTAAGTTAAAAGTTAACTTACCTCGATCGTCGCATTCTACGAGATTAAAACGTAAAACACGAGAAACTGTAAGAGGGTATTCTAAAAGTTATAAATTTAATTACTAACAATTAGAAAAGTGAAAAGAGGCAAGTTAGAGCAAAATTACCATTTTACACTCTATATGTGGGAAAATGATCATTTTACCCCTAACTTAAGGATTTCACATCCTAACTCCAAAAATTACCAAAATTTACATTCCTCATGTAAATTTTGTCCTAGACTCAAAAAATAACTCAGAAAAATTTAAAACCAATCACAACTTTGGAAAATTCACAATGGCCGAAACATACATAGGTTATTTCTCTTGATTTTGGTTGCAATTTCTTCCATCTTCAAAACCCATGATTAAACCAAAATTTTGCAACAAAGATCTTCCTATCTTAAGTTTAAAAACACACTTAAAATATCCAATAAGAAAAATCTAATAATCAACACCAAACTTTTTGTAACAAGACCCAAACTTTTTAACAAAAGTAAACCCTTAAATCACAAGTTTTGACCTTAATAAAAACATCTCCAAGAATTTCAAAAAAATCAAATCTGATTTCTAACATATTCATAACATCATCTTAAGATCAATCATGCTTTAAATCATCAACCAAAAGCTACCAAAAATCACAAAACAACACTTGGAGTTTTTGGTTTTAAACTTAGTCCAAAACAGAAACTTTTCTCTCCATTAACTTTGATCATTCTCTTGAACCATGGCTTATACACATGTGATCTTTAAACTAAAACATCTCATGGTTTAAAAATGTGTCCTAAAGAAGATCCAGCCATCAAACTTAAAATCACATGGCTAAAACTCAATAAAACATAGATCTAACCTAAAAACATCAAATCTTAGGCAAAACCGAAATCCTCTTGCATATAAAATCATATCTTAAAACCTAATGCTAAATATCTTCTAAATAACATCCTAACATGTATATAAGAGGCTTAGGATCATCATATAAAAATATCAAAGCCTTTGGAATAAGATTAAACCACGAAATATTCAAACCTTCACAAAACAAAAACTGTTTTTCCACTTCCAGTTTTTAAGTTTCTAAATCCAAGGAAATCTATCATCAAAAGCTTTATTCATGCAACAAAACCTCAATGAACATTCATAAACACATGCTAACAACATTCCATAAAATGTTCGGACCAAGATATGTCCATTAGCTTGGTCAAACTTCCAAAGCATAACATACTCTCCAGTTTCACGCCCAGAATGACCTTTCTATGGTTAAAAATACTTTTTACACATCAAATGAGCATGGAATGAGACTAATAAGATATCCACGGAAACTAGACTCAAAGACGAACAACTTATATAAGGAATCATCTTGCGAAAGTACTTACAAAGGGTCTAAAATGGCCACGCAAAAAGACCCAGAAATCTGCCCGAGAGAGCTCTTTTGGGTTTCTCTCTAAGAACGGGGGAAATAAGTGATAAAATGGAGACAAGTGTGTCTTGCACGACTTTAGACTCCTGGAGGGGGAAGTTATGGGTTTTAATGACCCTTAATTGTAGGTGGCTATGTGACATAAAGTGGAGGATAGTGAGAGGCATGGACTGCCTGCAGCAGCTGTGAGAGATAGAGGCTGATGGAGTGGACTTCTCTTCACATCAAGGCACTAATAGGTTGCAGCCAATGGCAGTGGATGGTTTGCCATGTGGGGGAGGAAACTTCTTCAAGAAGTTTTGCCAAGGTGGCCAATTTCGTGGGCCTTGGTGGGCCTAACCAAGTGGGCTTCAATTTGGGGTTTAAAGGGGGTTTGGTTAGGGTTTGAGATGCTATAAAGCCCAAAACCAATTTTTCTTGGCCCAATCAAATTTCCAAGGTTTAAAAAACAAGGATTTTATTAATTAATAGCATGTGGAAGTGATTTAATCAAGTGATTAAACACAATGCTAGAAATCGGGTTTAAAAAGGTTTGGAGACCAACTTTAGGGTTTGGGGAAACCGTTTAAGATTTCGGTTTCAACCAAGC
Organism: Juglans mandshurica; assembly: GCA_022457165.1. Lineage (NCBI taxonomy): Eukaryota > Viridiplantae > Streptophyta > Magnoliopsida > Fagales > Juglandaceae > Juglans > Juglans mandshurica. The sequence continues at coordinate 12,595,869 of CM039631.1, forward strand.
TTTTGGGGTTTCAATTGGATTCCAACCATTTAGGGTTTTGCTAGGGTGAAACCCTCTTTGGTTTGGCACAATTTGGTTGATCAGATGAAACAAAACTTTGCTTAGGTGGCATGATCTCACACCTTGACTTCCTTCACAAATCCATCTAATGGTTCCTCTTTGTGCCAAGTCTCTAATATTATTCACTATGTGTGGCTAAGATCTTGCCAAGTGTCCAAATAAAACTTCTCTAACTTAATTTGGACACTCCACACTATGATTTTGAAAACACTGCATTGGGTGCGCTTATCAAGGTTACTATTCACTCCAAAAAAAATGCATAATAAACTTAGTACTGAAAAATTCTAAATATTCATATTAACCTATAGTGAAAATCGTTTACCAAAATTCAACCCCAAAGTACCCCTAAAAATAATTTCACAATTTCGAACATGCGTTCTGTCCGGAATTATGAAAAAGGGTTATTGCGCCATAAAATCCTAAATAATCAACTGAGTCTAATGGCGTAGACCAAAACACATTCTGATACTTCTAACTATCTCAAATAATTAAACTCATAAATCTAACACCATAGTGAGTGATAACACTGATTATGATGACAGACTAAAACCTGAGCGATTGGTCGATTCGTAAAAACTTATGGGGTTTTCACAAGATTCCTACAGTCAATAGAAATTCCACCAATGAATTTCTAACGGGCTGTTACAAATGCTTACGAGTCTTCGACTCATTTTAGTTTTTATGTATGTCCCTCCCCCCACAGGGACTGAATGAAGTACGTGTCAGGACGGACACGGCCCATGGGGAAGAGCACGGAAGTCTAGGCATGAGTTTTAATTGTACGAGAGGCATTTTTATTATTAAAATTGATGTTTTCCGCTGTAAACCTCTTTTATTGTCAAAGCACATTTTATCTTATAAACGTAGAATCTTGCACCCTAGGTATGCAAGTAAAAAGTTTTAAATCAAACGGTAATTCCCGTCGTCCTTTCTAAAATCTTTTATAAAAAGTCTCACTACAAGGACAGGCGTTACAGCGAGTGTGTAGGGATGCTGAGGAAACTATCGGGTGAGAACTAGAGGAACCTCTCAGGTTGATGGCCGACAAGGAAGCAAAATCCCCCTGGGGAAAAGCAGCCTCAGTTGGAGTAAACAAAGGATAGCTAACAAGAGGTTCAACAGGAGGACCCGAGCAGTTTTTTGCCTTCCCCACCTCACCAGTCTCATCCTGGCAGGGTACAGCCTGATCAATCCCAAGATTCTCCTCAGGAGTTGTAAAAGATGGTTTGCCACTTCCTCGAGAAGAAACACTGAAAGGTGGCGAAGGAATCGAAACCCTGCTGCAGCTGGCGAGGGAGAGAGCTGGAAAAACAAAGGGCAAATCCGGGGTAACCCCAACCAAAGTCATTGAGGCAAGCGGGGAACTAGGCACCGCAACTAACTCTTCAACACTCCCCTCTTCGGCCCCCTCCAATAGAGATAGATCCAAATGAACATTAGAAGGCACAAAAACGATTAGCGGGGGCGAAGTCAGTAGAGGCATAAAAGCTTCAAAGGGCGAGAAGCTCACAGATGTGGAAAGGGGCATTGTAAGGAGGATGGGATTCAAAATAAGAATATCCTCTTCCACTGGAGTATCATCACCTTGCTGTTGGGAATCATCAGTCGGAGCCTTCAAGGGCTGTGCAGCAGCTTCAGCGGTCGCTTCCACGGCGATTATACTATCGAGATCTTCCTCCGCCTGCAACATGACGTCATCCAGAGAAATAGGTAGTGAATCCATGGAGGCGGCCATAACACTCAGTTTCTCCTGAGAAGTACCCAACTTGGTGCTCCCACCTTCCCGGGAGGTGGTTTTACTAAGGAGCTCCTGAGAAGAACTCAACTTGACATTACCGAAGACTGGAAGTGATGCCCCACTCTATTTTTTAGGGGGAGGCACCAATTTTGTACCTCCGCCCGCCGCCGAGGGAAGTAAAGAACCACTCTTGGATGAAATAGACTCATCTGAGCGAGGTGAGACACGAGCCTTCTTAACATTTCTTTCTTTCTTCCTGCCTTTGCCAGGATGTTTCTTCTTTTCCAGGTCGCCCACCGACGGGGGGGCACCCAAAAACTCAAGCCCCGAAATGTGGGCCCGACTAGGAACCATCATGAACCTCTCAATATTACTGGGGGTTAGAAGTGCATCCGAGAGGCACAGTTTGGGGTGAGCCTGAGCCCAGGACTGCACTAACCTAACACGGGCCTCCTAAAGTGGGGAAAGAATCACTTCGTAGTCATCCCCATCAGGAACAGGAGACCAGCATGCCTTAATAGAAAATTCCTGATTAGCAACTTCATCAGCGGGAAATTCCCAACCAGAGCCGGTAAGAAGGAAAATTTTGTTGGTCCATTCCTTCACATGAAAATACGTACGCTCTAAATCAACCAAGGCTCGATGGTCTCTAAAACTGCAGAGATTCCCCTCCAGACACCTAAACCCATGAAGGGACAAAAACTCACGGGCTGTTAGGTCTGGGTATTCATCGCCCACAGGTTCCAGCACCCGTTGCCACAAAACACAACAGGCCATCAAGATTCTCCAAGCATTGGGCACCAACTGAGTGGAGCAAGCCCTAAGACGTCTAACGTCACGAACTGGGTGCACAAAAGGCAAACAAAGCCCCATGGTAAACATAGCAAGATAAAGAATAACAGAGACAGCTATACCTTTGGCATCAATAGGTTTCTGATTAGGAGCTGGAACCTTCAACTCAATAGAATCAGGGATGTTGAAATCATTTCGGGCATTCTCCAACTCGCGCGAAGTGACAACAGAGGACCAGCGAGAACCCGCAAAAATGGAAGCCGGTGGAGCAACAACAATTCGGGGAGGGGAGTCACGGGGTGGAGAAAAATCTGGAGCAACAGCCACTGCCTTACCCTTGGAAGAAGAGAAAGCCATGGAAGGTTGAAAGAAGTCGCAAGAAAAGAAAGAGGCAAGAACCTAGAGAGAGAAGAGGAATGCAAGAACCCAGAGAAGGGAAATGCAAGAACTCGAAAAAGAAGAGGAATGCAAGAAACGTGACAGAAGACCAAAAGAAGAGGGAAAATGGGCAATAAATAGGAGTTGAAATGAACGGTTGACGTGCCCGAGTAGAGGAAACGAAGCGGCGTACTGACACGTCTCGAAAAAAGAAACGACACCTAGTAATTAAGTCCCATCATGCCATGCGCAATGAGACTTTGCGGGGTAACTGGAGAGAACATCCCGACCGGTTAGCCCCTAAGATGGACCTGGGCCCTTTACCAACGACTAAGCCCATATCATAATTGAGAAGCCCAGCCCAGTACAAAGGAAACCCAGCCCATAGCCAATAACAACTGGATAAGTTAATACCGACGGAATAGCTATCCAGTCAATGGAAAAAGATAAAGGAGGTTATTATTCAAATTTGTTAAGAGATGAATCCTCATCTCTAAATTCGAATTCGAATAAAGGATAACCACTATCCAATAAGGGAACAAAGATAACTCATGGAACTCTATATGAAGGAAAAAACTCAGGTAAGTAAGGGGATCGAATACTTATTATTATTATCCTCAGATTACTGACTTAGGCATCGGAGACATTCCCTCAAACCCTCGTGCCCTCTACACTTTGGTTGCAGGTGACCGTGAGGTGGTGGTGGTAAAACATGTCCATAACAGTTAAACGAAGCGGCGTACTGACAAGCCTCGAAGAAAGAAACGACATCTAGTAATTAAGTCTCATCACGCCATACGCAATGAGACTTCGGGGGTAACTGGAGAGGACATCCCGACCGGTTAGCCCCTAAGATCACCTGAGCCCTTTACCAACGACTAAAGCCCATATCATAACAGAGAAGCCCAGCCCAATACAAAGGGAACCTAGCCCATAGCCGATAATGATTGGATAAGTTAATACCGACGGAATAGCTATCCAGTCAATGGCAAAAGATAAAGGAGGTTATTATTCAAATTTGTTAAGAGATGAATCATCATCTCCAAATTCGACTTCGAATAAAGAATAATCAATATCCAATAAGGGAACAAAGATAACTCATGGAGCTCTATATAAAGGAAAAAACCCAGGTAAGTAGGGGGATCGGATTCTTATTATTATTATCCTTATATTACTGATTTAGGCATCGGAGGCGTTCCCTCGAACCCCCATGCCCTCTACACTTTAGTTGCAGGTGACCGTGAGGTGGTGAAGGTAAAATACATCCATAACAAGGTATATTCTATGAAAAATTATTTCCAACGAAACAATTGTCGTCGGTAATGTATGGCGTAGTTTTCATCCAGTATTGGCCGTTTGTATTTTATTCTGAATTGCCACGGGCATTTTCGTTGTAATCTACAGTGGGTTCATTGAAATTAGTGAACCAAGTACGAGAAAATGGCAAGTCTTTTTCCACGACAAAAGTTTGGTTAGGATTATTATAAAGTGCGAGGAGATATATTTGAGCATTGCAAATAGTACCTTTTTATGCAAAGTTTGTCCTTGCAAAAACCTGGAGTTGTAGTGCAAACCTAATCGTTTCAAGTCCCTAAGCATTACATTTAAGAGTATCATGTAGTTTTGCTATGTTTGAGGCATTGCAGGAAGTGTACCAAATCGATTTGTAGCCAAAAAGCGTAGATTGTTTGGATGTTAGGATGAATTGAGTTGAATTGTGAATACTAAATAGTAATATTTATTAGATCCCATTGAGATAGATTTAATTTTTTTAGGTTGAGATGGGTTTAACTTTTTAAGTTGAAATGTATAAATTAGGTTGATATGAGTTTAACTTTTTTATAGAAAGTTGAAAAAGTAGTGAGTTCTATCAATGATCGGTTTGAGATAAGTTGAGTTTGGTTCAACAACCAAACACAACCTAAATAATCACAGGTGTTTTAAAGATGGGGAAAGGGTGTAAATCATTGGAGAACAGTGAAGAAAACGTAGATTTACTGTCAAATAAATGGTTCATGCCCCTACAAGTAAACATACTAAATGAATAGCTGAAACTAAATAAGTAATTGGAGAACAGATAATTCGATGTAAAACCAGCTCTTCTCGAAACTTACACTAATAATTTTACAAAAATCCTAGCCGGCCAGTAGTATATGCCCGGACCACATGCTATGGGGGTAATGTGGTATGAATTTTATCAACAGATTTACAAATTAAAAATATAGTAAAAAATTCATAAAAAAGTTTACCCTATATATCACGCCCAACTTTCCATTCAAGTTTACAAATTATTCTTCCTTTAATATATTTTTTTTTCTTTTGTAATCAATGCACATTAAAATTAAATTAAAAATACAATAGGAGGGTGTGAAGTCCGCCATACAAAATCCCCTTTGCATCGGTAGGTGCTCTAAAAGAGAAGGGGTGAAATAAAAGACAAATGATATTTACATTCGTGGAGTGCGCAAGCGTCGTGTAATCGCTTTAAAAAAAATACGTAAATATAAAACCCACATAAAAAAATTAATTTTTTTATAATAGATCTCACTCTTTTTCAAAACAATTATACAATACTTGAACATTCTATGACTATATGTAGCATTATTCAAAATAAAAAGAAAATAGCAATGAACCATAGTTCCGAGCCCATGATTGCATTGATCCAATCATAGAATCAATTGATTGTGGCTTGAAGCCAGATCTGAGCGAAAGAAGTTGTGATCATTTATATTTGTGCATTTCATAGGCGAGCATCGGTAGGGGAGCGTTCCGCCTTAGGGGGAAGCACCTGCGCGAGTAGCGGTGGACAAAGCGGAAGTGAGAATGTCGGCTTGAGTAACGCAAACATTGGTGAGAATCCAATGCCCCGAAAACCTAAGGGTTCCTCTGCAAGGTTCGTCCACGGAGGATGAGTCAGGGCCTAAGATCAGGCCGAAAGGCGTAGTCGATGGACAACAAGTGAATATTCCCGTACTGCCCCTTGTTGGTCCCGAGGGACGGAGGAAGCTAGGTTAGCATTACTTCTACCTCCATGTTTAAATTTTGAAAAAGTTGGAACACAGTAGAATAGTTAGAGATGAGAAAACTCGATCCTCGATAACATCGAAAGAAAACTAGCTATTGTCCTGGTGCTTAGAGCTCACGTGTCGGCAGAAATGGAATGGGGGTGGGACGCATCTTTATTTTCCTTATTTGAACTCATTTAAAAGCTAATAAAATATTTTAAATAAAATAATAAAATTTGAACTCAATTTTTTTTTTTAAATAGACTTCATTTCATTCAATGAAACCGAAGTTACAACTGTGACTAATAAATATAGGGAAAAAACTCATATTACAAGCCAAACTACTCATCTGTTTGAGGCTTCCCCGCACACAAATTTTTTTGTAACGGATATTGTCTTAACTTCTATAAACTCTCTAATGACAAAACATATGAGACTCTATAAGAACACAGATTTTAATCACGGATTGTCTGAGATAACCAACTTCCATCCTCCAAATGAGGAGAGGGCCATCCTTTAAAGGAGGAGCGGGAAAACCAACCCCCATCCTCCAAAGGAGGAGAGGGTTCTCCTGCTATGGACAACAAGTCAAATAGCCTATTTCTTTTATTTTTACCTAACACAAACAATGGAATATAAAAACATAGGAAATACCGAAAAATAAAAATACAACAAAACATAAACTTGAAAACATTGAAAATTGAAAAAACACTGAACAAGGAGATTGTAAAGGCGCGTGAAGGACACATGTCATGATAGGAGTGTGCCAAACCGTCGATCCTGAAACTATTGAGATCGCGGACCCCATAAAAGTCGTGCATGGCAGCAACAAAGCCCTCTGTGTAGTGGCGCGTGGAGGCCACGCACACACTTTGACCTCCGCGTGTGGATCACGCGTCGTTCTTTTTGGCAAAAATGTTCGGCAATTTTAAAGATGGGGGGCTTAGGAACCCCACGATGGGGCACTTGGTGGTCTCTGACGGCTGACCACCAGAAAACATCAAACTCTGCTTCTATATGCTTTAACCGGAAAAAACAAAAACAAAATCCAAAATACCGACTGAAAAATTAAACACTTAGAGAAAACTTGCATCTAAGAAAATGGAGAGAGAGAGAGAGGAGTCGAAACTCAAATCTGCATCTAGTTTTCCATTTGGGTTTCTAGAGATAAGCTAGAGCTTCTCTCTCTAAAAATATTTAAGAACGGCTCGATTTTAACTCATTTAAAAAAATAAGCAAATAAACTGTTTGAAAATATTTTGTTAGCTTTTAAATGAGTTCAAATTTAATTATTTTATTTTTTTATTTTGCTAGATAAAACATTTTTATTACTCCATACTAATAAATAGTAACTTCATTATGAAAAGATTATATGATTTAAATTAATAAAATGATTGAGTTTATATAGTCTTATTATACATCTCAACACCCATATCAAGACCTAGCTCTATAACCAGGCAAGCATACACTCATAGGTAAAGCAGCAACTGTCATGTAGTTTTTACTAACACCATAAATCCATCCAAGACACTGTAGTTTACATTTCTGCACAAGTCTTACAACTCTTTAGTTTGACATTCAAAGGCTCGTTTTTTATCTTGGCGCTAGCACTATGAAAGGTGGAATTGTAAGAGAAAAAAAACATTCATACAAAAGGCGTTTCCAAATGGAACATGATGGGAGGAAAAGAAAATCGTTAGAGAACCAAAGCACTAAACAAGATTACAGAGGCAATAGTTTTTTATTATATGTGCAACTGTGATTCCCCCTGGTCAGCAAGACCTGGCTTCAAAGATGGCTGAGGAGAGGTTTCATTGGGATTGATACTTTTTCCAGTAGGTGGCAGACACCTTTTCGAAAAGAATGTAGCAATATTTGTTGCCCTCCTCCCATCCTTTTCTGCTAATTGAAAAGGAAAACTGGTTCAATCTCAGATAAATAAATCCTTAAGATGAAATCAAGACAGTATATAGATTAGTGCACAAGTGTACCTGAGGGTGACAAGCCAAGCTTGTCCAAAATTTCTTTCTTAACCTACACCACAAAACAAATCCAAATCGTCTTAATAATTCATCAACCTTCAATTTTCAAAGCTGAGAAAACACTACCCCTAGAGAATGTGATTTTCTCATCAAAAGGCTTTCAGACCCAAAAGCTAAATCTCAATCATTCAAGCCCTCTGTACAGGTAGAAGGTGGTTAATTGGTCGACGGATTTATTAGGTAAATAGGTTGATGCATAAAGGAGAGACAAGTGAAAACTGATGCCAGTAATTTAATTCACCAATTTTTATCTGTTCAATCTCTGCCTTTCTTACCCAATCTACTTTCTCTTTCCCGCTTTATTTTGTGCTGAGAAACAATGTACTAACCTTTGTTGGAGTAAAAAATTTGGAACAAGCTATCATACACCAGAAGTGACAAGTGCTGTGCACTGCATTCATCAAGCGGATTGGCCATTCATATTTTTGCAATTAAGGGAAGGGAGATTTTCTAAGTATTTGGAGATATGAAATTTTGAACTTAAAATATTAGCAAGGTTATAGTCATCCATGAGTCAAGGAGATTTATTCCCATAAAAAGTACTGTCTGTCCCATCCTTTTATTCGTTTTCATATTTTTCAGATTTCTAGTAGGATTCAAAAGCAACCTAAAATATTGAGCAGAATGTAGATTGATAGGTGCATCTGGGTTTAAAAGACTTCCGAGGAAGTAAGTTTCTATGTAGCACAAAACAAAATTTTCAATTATGATATTCTATTTATTTTTTCTACACTTTTAGGGTAAACTTTGCCAATTTATAAGGAGATTTTTATAAGTGACCTCACAAACTAATGTGGCTTAATGTTATACGTTGAATTATAAAATTTTTCTTATCTTATTATTCTTTACTGATGCTTGAAAAATGCATCACCGCACAGAAAAGTCACTGACCTGCCAATGATTATCCACAAAATCTGATATCTCACGCACTTTACTCCTTAACTGAGACTTTGAGGCAGCAGGTAACTTATGCTGTAAAGATTCTACAACCTTGTTCATTCCCTGAGGGGATGACCGAATCGCAGACACCTGAAATCAGCATAACTAGTGTTTTAACCAAGGGCAAAGGATTGCAAGCCATCATAGTAAAATCCAGAGCAACTCCAAAATATATCTGAAATTATCACTGCACACCCCAACAGAAATGAAACACAGAACTTACAATTGTAGGTAATTCTGATTCCGGTATGGCATTCACAATTGACATTGGAGTGGTGCTACCTTTGCCACCAGACAGACAAGCTTCTTGATCCTCATCTTGCATATTTTCAATTGATATCTCTACAGGTGGACCATGAGGAAAAGCACGCATACTCAGAGCTTGCAAACATGTTTGCTCCAGTTTAGGAGTACCACTAAGATCTTCAGCCGCTAACAAAGCAGCCTTCTCGTGCGTCAAATTTAATATAATCAATGGCTGGTTTTTCCTAAGAGCATGCTCCGTCAAATTGTATAAACACTTTTTCTGTCGAAGCAATGAGCAGAACTCCTGGTTCTTTAGGTCTGGGTTACAATTAGGTGAGCTTCTGACTTCAACTCCATCGCTTTCCACTCGGTCAACTTGTACTCCCTGCACACACAAAACAAGCAAGTTTAAAAATAGTATTTCATGTAGCTTTGATAGTGCTTGCAAGAAGAGATCCTATAGACTGAGCTTTTAGGTTAGGCGAATTGTCTGGAGGGTGCACAAGACAGTTGAACCTATGGCCAGATCTCTCCTCTGGTCAGATAAACAAACAGTGAATTTAAAGCGATACTCTCATCAGTTGGTTTGGGTTCCTTTCCATCCTTCATAATTTTTAGTTATGTTCTAGAGGGTTCACTTCAAAGAAGTTAAAAAAATAAATAAATAAAAAGAGAAGAATAAGATGAGAAAGAGAAGGGTGTAATCCAGATAAATGCAATCCACATCATAATGAAAGATTCCTCTGCTTACAGTCACATCATTATATCTTCATTACCACAAGCATAAGGGTAAATCTCAGTAAACTTACAGCAAAATAATATTTAAACAAGGATTTTTTAAGACCCTAATAGAGTACACTAAACAGGTTTCCAACATTTGCGTGAATGAAATGCTTAAATGTGCTTCAATGAGCTCCCACACTCTCATACTTCTAGTTCAAAAGTTGTAGCCACTTTCATCATATTTATAGTTTATGAACCAATATAAACATCATCTTACTTGTTCTTGAAAAGGGAAGGGATTAAGTTCTTGAAAAGGGAAGGGATTAAGAGAGAAAGTTCCATTTGGCCATTAAAATGAGAAAGGGCAAAACCAATGTCTTGAATACCGTACCCGTGACTGTTTCGGTCGAGGTATTGAAACGAGATATTTCGGTATCAATACCGTTTCAGAATAGTCCATATATGAATAAATTATATATATGAATTATATTCCAAAATAATAATCTATATATGAATAAATTATATATAAATATAAATTATAAATAGTCTGGTCTGAATTAAGGAGTCAAAAAATGAGCTTGCAATTTGAAGAAATGAAAAAAAAAAAAAGTAAAGGCCGAAATATCAGCTAGTACAGGTCAAAATATAAGCTGGTACAAGCCAAAATATCAGTCGGTACAGGCCGAAATGGCCAAAATTCTGACCGATATGAAATTAGATCCTTCTCTGTACCGGCTACGCCACAAAAAGTGTATATTTCGGCCATACCAGCTGGTACGGTACGAAATTCAAAACTTTGGGCAAAACACAAGATCTCAAATGGTAGAGCTCAAACCTCATTTTCGGAAAGATAGCCATCAGGTACAAAAAAACCATCTTCACTTTCATCTTCGTCATCAACTCTTGAACATCCTTCCTCCAAAATGTCTTCATCTTCATCCTTATCGCAATCTGAAAGACTTTCACCAGGGTCATCCTGGACAATTAGGATGTTAGTTTTGGATGTACGCATTATAATTTTTTTTTTATAGGTAAGAAAAATTAATTCAAAAAATTCAAATTTTTTTTAGGATGTAAGCATTATAATATTTAATGTTATTTACAAAACTATGCCAGTACCTCTTCCCATTCCTCATCGCTATCCTCCTCATAATTCACATCTGGATCCTTCTTAAAAGGGCGGCATGGGCCAACAACATGACTGGAAAGAAGGATTAAATCACAGTACATCAATGCCAAACTCAACTGCGTAGGATTCTAAGCATCTAAGCAACACCCCAAGTGAGGCATCTCAGTCAAATTTAACAACAATGCGGTACATCAGTTGTATCTTAATGCAAATCCATACACTTTCATACACATCTCAAGCAAGCTAGACTATGAGGTATTTATATAATGTCAGAATATTTAATTTTCTACTATTATATATCAAAGGCAGGGAAAGTAGAAATAAAATCTGGCTTTAAAGTGACTAGGAGAAGAGAATAAGGGGGTGTTTGGAAGATGGGATGGTTACATCTCTCATCTCATCTCATTTCCTTCCCAAACATCATTCAAACACAAACACTTGTCAATTTCAAATCTTCAACTTTTTTATCTAATCATTACTTAATCATTACAACTTTCCCAAACTTCTAAACAAAACACAAAAATAATTCAATTTTTTCAAATCCCAAAACAAAAATTATATTAAAAAATTATATCGTAACAATTTTTAACTTTATAATATTTGACTATTTGTATTCAATTTTTTCTCTCCTTTCCCAAAATCCCATAAAACATCATAACTCAAACCATTTCACTACTATTCACAGATTTCTCATCTCATCCCACTCCCCAAGCATCCCCTAAGTTGTGGAAGAAGAGAATAAGAAGTTGTAAGTATATAAAAAGAACGCACCAAACTTCAGAACAGCAGACAACTCAAGCTGATCACACCTGCATTTACCTAAAACAGGGTGGGGGCAGGCACTGTATGTCTTGATCGTGTCATATAATTAAGTCATAACCACTTATATGATCACATTTAATACTACAAATAGTCCAAATATTTGAACAGAGAAACAGCAAAATTTATATGGTTAAAACTTAATGAAACATTTTTCTGATTACTTTTACAATCTTGTTGCTAATCATTTACTAAAAAAAACAAATCTTATTACTAAGAGCCACACCTAGGGGCAAACGGAAGGGGGCTGGCCGACAGAAAATCCATTGTCCTCCCATGCCTCTTTACAATGATTTTATAAAAATTCTTTTTGGTCCCTAAAAATTTTAAAATAACCATCTTGGCCTTTAAAAATCTATAATGCCGTTTTTCCAAAAAAATATAATACTTTTTTTTTCAAAAATCTAAAGAAATATAAATAAATTTAGTTTTGGGCAAAAGAAAAACAATTTAATCCAATATCTACTTTTTTGTTACATTTAAAAATTAAAAGTATGGATAAGATTTTCTAAAAGCTTAAAAATTATTTTTTATTTTAAAAACTTGAAGCACAACTTTTTTTCATCCTCCATTGATTGAACCTCTTTCCAATTCTAATTTGTTTTCTCTTCTCCACTAACAATTTTGAAGGGGAGCACTCAATACGCCAAGTTTACAGTTGAACCAGGAAAACCATTATTTAAGCAGGTAAAGAATACATATGTTGAGCTCCCAAGGAAGGAAGAAGGAGAATTTACCCCCTCCCCCCAAGCCTCTTCATCTTTTTAAGATTATTGATCTTTTGTTATCATGAACATGGTTATAGGTTGATGAATATGTTGATCATACACATACATTATGTATAATGCTAGCTCATCGCAACCCATTGAATTGAAAAGGCGACATGCACACAAATTAATTAGAAATGCTCATCGATAGTAATCTACAAAAGCATAACCTAGTAATCCATTATTGATGCATTCGTATGAAATTACACATGGTAGGCCAACAACAAATAAGATAGTTATCTACAAGAACACCTGATAGACAACTCTGCTTTTTCTAAAACATTCTAATAATATCAAGCTTAGTCCCACACGACGGAAGACAACATCAAACTAATGTTACAAAAGCTTACCTTTTTTGTGTCATACACCATAAAATTTAAGTCTATATCTCAATGTAAAATTTTCAGTTGAAGAGAGAAACCATTATCTAAAAATCTTGACCTCTCATGTACCTAAAACTGAAATATGTATCCTTATGTTGATGAATAAGTTGATCATAAACATGCAGTATGCATTCTAAAAGCTCATCATGACCCATGGAAGGGAAGAACAGGCATGCCCGCATATAGATTAGAATTGTCCACCAATAGTTATCCAAAAAAGCATGACATAGAAATTAATTATTTGACACATCCATAAGAAATTAAGCATTGTAGGCTGATAAGTTATAAGATAGAGTCTACAAGAACATTTTTCATAGAAAACTCTGCTTTTTCTAAAATATTCTAATAAGATTAAGCTTGGACTCACAAAATGGAAAACAAAAGTCAAACTAATGTGACAATAGTTTACCTTCTTTTATGCCAAATACCATAAAATGCAGGTCTGTGGCTCTTATCAAACTGCAATAGCTGTTTCCCTCGGTTGCACTTATTGACAACCGGAAGGGAACTATCCACATTATTATGGCATGATCTTTCATCAGAAATCCTTTCTCCCCATCCATCTGCAAGCTTATCAATGCTCATGTCATCATCATGAGCCAGTCCTCTACTAATTGAGAGCTTAAGTTCCTTAAATAGTTCAGTCTTAGGCTTACGACGTACACCCCAATGCTGTTTTCTGTTTGAACGAAGAGAATGACCTAAGTGGCGCCAAGATGACAAGTGCGACCTGCATAATGTAAGAGAAAAAAAAATAGATACAAGAGTTTTTGAGGAAGACAGCTCACAACGCTAAACAGAATGATAAAGGAGACATACTTGCTGATCTCACTCGCATCGATATCATTTGATGAAAGGATACAGTCCATCACATTAGTTACAGCAACAAGCATGTTTTCATATTTTTGACTTGATGAATCAGATGTGGTTGCTTTGGCTGAAGATTTGTCATGCTCGCATGATGGGCTAGTTTTGCTTCTTTTCAGAAAACGTTCCATGATTGAAGCTTGCTTTTGTATAGAAAGTTGCTTTTTCAGTTCAGCTTCTTCCTTTTCTCGACGCCGTTGATCCTTCTCAGCTTCTTGTTCCTGCTTCAAATGAATATAAGCAAGCAGGAAATGATCAAGCAAAAAGAACTTACAACAGTTGAGTCAGCAATATAAAACTTCATTAGATCAATGGCTTCAACACTTATCTATTCAGATACACATCAAATAGTATGCTCACATAAATACAGAACATTCCATAAACAAAGCTCTTTGCAAGAATGTAAAGATCTTGTTCTGCACAAGAAGCCATTGCATCTATGTGAGACTTATTTTTAGTTTATTTTTTACTTCTTTATTGTAAGTTGTAAAAGTTCCATAATCTACAAACTCAAACATATAGCCAAAGTAAAGACTATTAGAAAAGCAACCATAATCAAGATCCCCTAGAATTCCTAATGTATTCTACCACATGGAATTCTTTAATGATACAACCATTCTTTTCAAAATTAAACGGATGAGATTTTGTAACATCAACATTTTATCACTTATAAAGTGTGTTAAATGAGATAACACTGATGATAAATGTTAAATTAGTATAAGTAATAAATGCTAATGCCATAACATCTTAACCATGTAATCTGAAAGTAATGACTATGATTTAAGAATTTTGTAAACCAGAATACTCCAAGAATTATAAGGGATAATTTTCCACCATAAATAAATTCCATTAAAAGATAAATCGCACTTACAGCTTGCCCTTTTTCCTTTTGAAGTTCACGTTCCATTCTTTTCTTCTCCTTTTCAACTTCTCTTTTATTTCTTTCCAATTCTTTGACTAGCAGTTTCTCTTCACGTTTTGCTTCCTTTTCAGCCCTACAACAGCAAGTTCAGAGAAAATGTTAGAAAAATAAATTAAAAGCACACAAACTGATAGACCAACTGCAAATACATACATGTCTGCTCCATTTTTCTGTAACAGATTCTCCATATATGAACGAATATCTCCTTCATTATGCACTTTAACAAGCTTTTCAGATGCCTTGCAAAGGTCACGCTTGTAATTCCTATCACTCCCAGAGTTTTGTAATGCTGCCATCATTCCTGATACATGCCACAAACTATATTAGACTGCAAGACACAGTATGAATATCTGCGGATAGAAAAATGATCAACAGCCTTAAAAGATTACCAAAGTTCTGCAATACATCGGAATATATCTGTACGAAACTCCTGACTTAATTACTCTATAACTCCCTATGCACCATTTGTTTGGAGTTTTAAACTTTTTCCCTTTTGTCCAATCAATGAGAGGGATCGCAATTTCCATTGCCTGTGGCTTGTTGATTCCCATCGTGCTTGAAAACATAATATTTTAAAATCATCAATACATATGATGATGTGAGAATCATGCCTCCCAAAGAGGAAGCATTCTCAAGACTGCAAAATCCCGACAGCAATTGCCAAAATTAGACCTAGAGCAGATGAATGTCCAACATGGCAAGGTGGAAACTTATTTGAATTCTACACATTCTTTATAGCAATTTTCCATTGACTCATTTCCCTCTCTAACCTCATTTTGGAAAACACGGAATGCTGTTCTCCTTAAGCAACCCCCTCCCCACCTTTAGTTTATTGTTTTGTCCTTTATTTTCTTCAGAACAAAGGTTATATTCATGTGAAGATTCTGTCAAAGGTCAGTCAGTACAATTAACAAAAATTAATGCACTGCACCCCAAGTTGTGTTACCAATCTCAACTCACCTCTGCTATTTTCATTTATGATCATGCTACAAAATTTTCAGCACAAATCAGTCATAATTGATGACAAACAACAAACCCTTAACCATGGCACATAGAGTATAAGCCAATTCACTTTATGGCAACCACCTTCATTAAATTCAATCAGACCGAATGCAAAGAATAAGAACAAAGATGAAAATTGAAACCCTACGCCTCTATTCTGAATATGCATATGTACTGCAAGAAAAAAAATGAATGAATAAATTAAGCCATATATTGACTCAAATACTTACCAGAAACAGCAGTAATCCTCTCGTGGATCTTTTTACGACATGCACGCCTGAAGTTCAATGCTACACGCGCAGATCTTGGAATCAACTTCACATCTCTAGTCTATAAGATAAGTAATAAAAAAAATTCAATTAATACACCAGCGGAGATTAGATAAACCAAATAAACAGAGACTGAGAAATTTTAAAAAAAAAAAAGTTCAATGTGCCATACAGACACAATGAACTGTAAGCTGCTATTCCCCCATAAAACTTGCTAAAATGCAATAACAAATACCACTGCACATAGGAACACAAGAAAGACTCAGGACACCCAACACCAACTCGATACATTGCAAAAAGACACGCACACACACATATCCAGTAAGCTCTGCAAATTAAAGAACAAAGATCAAGAGAACGTGATAAACAGAAAATGAAAAAAAAAAAAAATAGCAAAAATATAAAATATCCCATAAAACTAAACAGGATTATTATTAACCCATTTTACATGCCATGTTAAAGATCAAGAACGATAAACGCATAAAGCAGATAAAAGAATAGTAATATTTTGCATAAATTAATGAAACTGTTCACTCTCAGCTCCAAATTGAATGCACGCGCATTTTTAGGCATGTCCCCATAGCAAGGGAATTTTGAGCATGATTCACATACACATCAATCATTAAGGCGGATACAAAATATGTTGATTTGGAAAATGAGATTGGATCCAACAATAAGCATACTACAATGCAAAAATGCAGAGTAGGCTATCCCAGTAAAGAATAACGATGAAGCACCCAGAAACTACCACTAAAGTTAATGTTATTACCAGCTGAAAACTAACTAGAAAATATTGACACGAGATCAATAAAGATAAATATCTAAAACATTCCCGTCGTGCCACAACCAAAAATGAAAAGGCAAATAGAAAATGTTAAACGCCCTAAGCAAAGCAAGAAATGCCCAGGATATCCTCTTCCAACACCATCAACAACCTAAACAGATTTACAATACGTATCCCATCCCCTAACAGCAAATTAAGCACGCCAACCGAAAACCGCCTGAAACAAAGAAACCCAGATAGCAAAACAGTAAATAAAAACCCTAACCAAGTAAGAACTTATAAAAAACCAACATCATAATCAGACATGCACGACAATCACCACAACCGAGAAGATGTCACCCCAATACCGATTCAAACATGGTGGAACGCATTTTTATTACAGCAAATCCATTAAGCAAGAACCAACAAAAAGCCAGGGAAGCTCATAATTATCACCTCCCAACACCAAAGGCACTCCTCGGACTCGTCCTCCAGCACATCCGCCTCCGCGTTCGGCACCCCATACATCATCCTCTGCCCCACAAAGAGAACAGTGCTCTTCACCGACGCCAACGTCATCCCATTTCCCCTCACCTTCTTGTAAATCTCTTCTACAAGCCTCGACAACGGAAGCTCACTTTCTTCCATCGACGCCGCAACCACCGCATTGTTCGAATTGCATACACCCAAGTCGAAATCAACTCTCTCATTCTTCACTTCCTTATAGTATTTGAACAATCCGGCGAGTTCTACGCGTAGAGATTCGATTTGGGCCGCTTTTTCCTCAGGGTTCGGGGGCTCTGGTGCCAAAGAAGCCCTCTTTCGCTTCTGGGTCTTCCTTGGTCGGTCCTGACTGTTTATCTTCTGATCCTTCGAGTCCTCGTCCAAGTCGATTACCACCGTGTCCACCATTTTTCCAACCGCAACGACAAACCCAAACCCCAGAAGTCACTGACGGAATCAAACCCCAAAAGAAATGAGAGTGAAAACAAAAACCAGAAATAAATATTTAGCACAGACCCCGCAGGGCGACGGAGCGAACCAGCCTCGTTTGAAGATCTGGGGAATGGTGCCAATGGAAGGATAAAAGTCACTCGTTCGGTGAGCAAACACTGGTTAAGTTTTTGTTAAGAGCGAAAAAGAGAAAAACAATTAAGATTTTTCGCGCCAAGGAAAGAAAAAGTGGGGTTTGGCTCCAAAAGTTGGCGCGCCATTTTTTTGTGTTTGGCATGCTTCACTCAAGTCGGTTTCGGCGCGGTTATTTAACGCTGCACCTGAAGTCCTGAAGGCTGAAGTCGACCATTGGATCCACCTATACAAGTAAAGGCATTTATTCAATTTTAATATGTTCTTTGGATGCTAATATTTAGGTCCTAATTGATTTGGTTCGGTTCGATTTTAGATATATTTTAATATTAAATTAATATAAATTATTTTTAAAAAATTGAAAATTGATATAGACTTAATTCATCAATGAAATCAAAATTTTTAATTTTTTAAATTTCAATTTAGTTCGATTTGGTTTACAGGTGTGATTTGATTTTTGTATTATCCAACACTAATCTCTACTCGTGAATGGAAATTTGTTAATTTTGAACATTGTCATACTCCAATCTCTACTCCATTTTTTTTTAAATACAAATACTTTTTAATGAAAAAATAAAAATTTATATATTATATCAAATGTTATATTAATTTTATGTTATAAAATTAATAAGCATGAATAATAAGATGTTAAAATATAAAAGAAAAAATTAAAGAAGGGACTGTCAATAGAGACAACTTGTTGGAATCTAACAACTAGTGTGATGCTCTCGACCCTCAATAATGTACATGATGAGGGACCGTGGTGCCAAGAGTGACAGCTGGTCTACAACACCACGATCCTTAACTCAAGAGATGCGTTCATTCAAGCAATGAGCACACGTTAAGTTTAATAATCCGCAGCAGAATATGTAAATGGATTAATCATATACTAATGCTAAATGTACCTAGTGGCGTAAATTTTAACCGAAAAATTGGTCCGGACCAACCCAAACCGGTGGAATTGGTCCGGTCTGGAATCGGTTTTAAAAATGCCAAAATTGGCCGAGACCCGTTCCGGTTCTATAATTTTTAGGATCAAACTAGTTCACTATATTATATATTTAAATTAATTTTTTAATATTATTTTTATATATAATATATATAATATAATATAAATTATAATTATATATAAGATAATTTTATTATGATTTATAATATAAAGTTTTAATCTTTAATATGAAAATTTATTTGATGCTATGCTTTAAATATAATATATATATATATTAATAACATTTTATGGCTTAATAAATTCTCAATATATTGCTTTTGAATATTTGATAAATACATAATACATTAGTAATACCAATATACATTATTATATTAATTACATTTCGCTTTAATTAGAAAGTATAAATTAGTATACTAATATATATTAGTATATTAATTATATGTTATGCCCTAATAATAATTAGTATTAGTAATCCACTTTAAGTCAATATATTAAAAACTATATAAATCATTATAGTATAAGTAGTTATACTAATATTAGTAGTTATACTAATACTATATCACTATAAGTCTATATGATACTATAGTGAATCAGCGATTTAGTAATACTTATACTATTAGTATTAGTATAGCTATAAGTGATATAGTTATATTGATAGTTATTATTATACTATTTTAATAGTTATACTAAAATAAAATCACTATAAGTCTATAATAAATACTAATATATAGTAATAAACTTATAGTAATCAGTAATCACTATATCTTTAAGTTTTTAACGAATATTTATACTAAATCACTAAAACTTATACTAATATAGTTATACTAAATCACTATAACTATATATAATATTAATACCATTATTAGTATAGTATATAGTATTAATAATAATTTAGTCTCAATGTATTATTATATAATATATATTCCATAATGTACAACATATAGTATTAGTATCACTATATCACTATAATATATATATATATATATATATATATATGTATACACACACTGTATGTAGTAGTAACACTATAATAGTATAATATAATAATATATATTCCATAATGTACAACATATAGTATTAATATCACTATATCACTATAATATATATATATATATACACACACTGTATGTAGTAGTAACACTATAATAGTACAATATATTGTATTAGTAGATATTAATATATTACAAGAGTTATAGCATAATATATGTATAATAGTATAGTTAACTTAATATGTTAGTATTAAGTTCACTAAAAGTCTATAACTATATAAAGTATTAATATCACTATTAGTATAGTATATAGTATTACATAATTATTAGTACTATGAGCATAATAAAAATCCATCTTAAAATATGTAATTCGGAACTAAACAGTCAAAATAAGAACACAATATATTTTGACTGTTTAGTTCCGAATTACATATTTTAAGATAGATTTTTATTATGCTCATAGTACTTGCTATCGTGATTTATATGAATTAAAATGTACAGAACACAAATATAATCACCAATGGCTCTGATACCAAAGGCGTATATTAATGTGTTTACTACATTATCTAGAGGTAGGTCATTTTATGTTTTAATCACTTGTATATTTTCATCATATTTATAAGCAGTTAATATTCGTGACCTTTCTTCATATGAAAGATAATAATCCCACCAACTTTTTAATTGGCCAGTAAATCATGTGGCAATAATGTGTGCTACTTGATGATCAGTTTTTCTATTACTTTTAAGACATTAGCAACCATAATCATTTCTTGGAAATGATTTAATATTTCATACTTAGATAATCTGTCTATATTTCATTCATATAATAATTATGGAGATGCTGCCCTCCTTAAAAAAAAAAAACTAATGTAATTATGTATGATATGAATATCAATTAACTAACACATCACCAATTCATCATTAACTAATAACTAACATCTACATATAATTAAAGTTCTAATTTATTAGATAGTTTTTTGTAAAATACCTAATACAATTTTTTATTAATCATATACAAAATGTAAAAACTAAAAAGTTTAATATATTGCCAATTAATATAGAATCATAATATATTGACATTCTCTAAGTTAGTAATAAATTAGCAATTAATATCATAAATATAATTATAATTAATTATTTTTTTAACGAGTTAATTAAATAATCCACATTAAATAGTTTACTTAATTATAATTTTTCTAATTTAAATAAATTTTTAATTAATTTATGTACAAAAAAGATAATTTGAAACGATGTCGTTTGGGTCCAATTTCAATCCAAACGGCGTCGTTTCAAAGTTAGCTTTCAGTTCTCCCCGCCCCCCCCTGCACTTTTCACTTCCTCCCACCCCCCTTCCCCATCGAAATCTCAGAAATCATAAAACTCTAGCCCTCTCTTCGTCGCATCCGCCCCCTTTCTAGCCCCTCCGTGACTCCTTCGAAGTTCTCTTCATTCCCTCTATCGCGTCTTTTCACTGATTGCCGATTGGTACTCTCTCTCTCTTTGGTTTTCAATCTTTGACAGTGTTGAACCGTTGATTTTGAGTTGTTCCGTTTGGGTGATTTTTTTTATTCTCAATCTTTGCAATACGGTTACTTGTTCATCAAAATAGGGTTTTGGGCTCCTTGATTATTGTTAAGGGCTTTGATTTATGGTGGGGACTAGGTATTTCAATGGTTCTAGCTTCTACTAGTATTTATTACCGCTTCAATTTTTTAATGCTCACTGTTAATTGCTTCACTTGCAAGCTATTGTTTGATGGTCTTTTTGTGGTTTCTGAGGTATTTTGGATGTGGGTATTCGAACTTTGAACATTTGCTCTACTCTGATACCAAATTAAATCAACCAATTCATTTATTCCAAAAGCATAGAAATAAGCAAACTTAATTCTTAGAATCATATTCCAACAATCACGCATAAGCTACGTACAAACAGATGATGATTTTCACATCCAGAAAGGTCTGATTCCTTTCACAATCTGTCACCTGTGGGTTGAATATTTGCTACGATGAAAAATAGCATACATATAACTGGACGAGTACCCACCAAAATTGTTGAGATATTCAACCAATTGAATGTTTCAAGGGCTCTTCATAATGTCTGACAATAAAGAATATGTCCCAAGAATTGCACAAATAACGCCCAATATAGCTATTGTGGAACTTGAAATAATCTGGTCATCTAAGGGAAGAAAAATAGTGTCAACAAAGTATGACAAACCAATGCACTTTCAGAAAATGACATGAACATCTAGTAGAAAATCGAATCAAACCAGATCAAAAACCGGTAAAACCTAAGATACCGGTTTAAGAGGGTAATTGGTACGTAATCAGTTTTGGAAAATGTAAAACCAATATATACCGGTTTGATCATAAATTTTATCAAAAATCAGACCGAACCAGTTGCACCCCTAAATGTACTAGAGATGTGTATAAATAAAATCCTCTATTAATAGTAATTCCAATTCCACAAGTCATTTTCATTTCTTCCCAAATAATATTATACACTACAATTAGTTCATCACTTACATAACGAACCATTCATAGTCCGTTGCCTAACTAAAATAAACATATTATAATAGCCATAAATGCTAAATGGAGATAGGCCTCCATAACTGTGATACCCTGCTCCTTCCTTCTTACGTACACTTCTCTCTTTCTGATGTAAGATTCATTCATTCTTACGTAAGCAAGTGTTGAGGACGGAAATTATATAAACCGTCCGCCCCTTCTCTCTAACGACTACGAGCCTCATCATGCGTGCCGAACCCCGATAACGTATCTTTAAAGATATCGTACGACTTCTAGGACATGCCCAGTGTTTTAAATGTACTGGAAATAATTATAAAGAGTATTTCTAGTGTTGTTGAACTAAGCTTGATTTTAAATACGACAATTATAATATTCTTGAAGAGCTCCAAAAATATTATAATTGCCAGAAATCATTTTAATATCATTATTAAAATGATCTAAACTATTTAACATATTATGGGATTTAAATTATGTTGAAAGCTTTTATTAATTAGATGGTTTTATTCTCTTTAATATGTTAAGTGAGACTTCATCATTTTATTAATGATGAAGAATATTATTTTATAAACTAAAGTTAGTTTAAAATAATATTATACCTTAATTCCTCTAAGCGCTTTTAATTAAGTTATTAGTTAATGCATTTTAAATCTGTGTTTGAGATCCATCGTTAGATTATTACGTGGATCCCCGGACGAAGGGACTGGGTTAAATACCCAGACCCCCTGTCTTTCTCCCTCACTTTTCCCTCAGCTCTCTTTCTCTCCTCCCTCTCCCCAGTGTACACGGTACGTGGTCCATCTCCACGCCGAACCGCTCCTTGCCTCAGCTCAGCGCCGCCGTGCGTCGCCAACCCTCACTGCCGCCGTGCGTCGCCAACCCTCACCGCCGACACCACCAGCTCTACCCCACGCTGATGAGCCTCCCTAGCCCAGCCCCTCTCCCTCACGCTCCCTCTTCCTCTCCGCTGGAAGTGCAAAGCCCGAATGCGCTTGCTGTCCTTAGCGCCGCTGTGCGCCGTCCTCCGGCGCCACCACCTCCACAACAGCTTCCTCTGCCACCGGCCACCACCCTCTTGCAAAACCAGCACCTCCCATGCAGCCACATTCCCCCTCAGTCTCACACACGCACGCACTTCACCGTGCGCGGCCTCTAGCGCCGCAGTACGCGGCACCCACGGCCACCTAGCGACACCATGGCTCCTCCCCGAGCTCCTCCAAGTCAGCCAAGCTCTCCACCCCTCTCAAGCCTCTCACTCATGCACGGCTTCTCCCTCTCCCTTACACGGCCATTCCCCTTTCCTCCGCCGTGAGCCGCCGTGGCGCCGCCCCAGTGCCACCAGGAGGAGCTCCACCAGTAACCCCTCAGCCCCACCCTAGGTTCAAACCACCACTTTGAGTGGTGGTTAGTCACTACATGTGATGGGCAGCCACTGCGCGTGGTTGACTGCCACTGTACACGGTTAGATCCACTGTGTTATGCTCATTGCCATCACCACAAGACCACCACGAGCCATTCTAAGACCACACCTAGCTATCCAAACGCCTAAACAATTAACGTACATGGGTTAGCCGCCACATACGACTCTTCTGACATCTTTGACTGTGACGATCAACGAGCAACGCACGGGTTATCCCGTCGATGGTATAACCCTCTATCCCTTGTTAATTATGTTAGATATTGATTAGTTGACTAGGTTGTGGACTGTACTGTTGGTATTTGTGGAGTTGTGGTGCTGTGTAACGAAGTGTTTGGCATTCTGTGCTGTGAAGTGTTGGGCGTATTTGTGAAGTGTTGTGGACTGTGCTGTGTAGTGTGGTTGTGGAGTTTGTGCTGTAATTATGCCGTGGTTGTGCAGTGTAATACGGTTGTGGAGTATGTGCTGTACTAGTGGCATGACATTATGTGGAACGGGAAAAGTACACGCTGAGTGTACTCTGTGTGGCGTGTTATGTATGAAAGGAGTACATATGGAATGTACTTCATGTGGCGGAGTGATGCACCATATGGCATGTATGCCATAATGATGATATGGCATGATGTATGTGGAACGGGATGAGTACACGTAGAGTGTACTCTGTGGTGTAGTGCATGTAAAAGGGAGTACATGTGGAATGTACTTCGCAAGGCGGATTGAAGTACCATATGGCTGTATGCCATAATGGTGATGTGGCGTGATGAGTTTGAAGGGAGTACATGTGGAATGTATTCCGTATGATGGTGTGATGCATCATATGGCAGATATGTCATAATGGTGATGTGGCGTGATGTGTATGAAGGGAGTACATGTGGAATGTACTCCGTATGGTGGATTAATGTACTATATGGCTGTATGCCATAATGGTGATGTGGTGTATGTGGAATGGGACGAGTACACATTGAGTGTATTCTGTGTGGTGAAGTGGTGCACTATCTGACAGGTACGCCATAGTGATGATGTGGCATAGCGTGTGAGAAGAGAGTACGCATGAGATGTACTCCATGAGGTGCAGCGATATGCCGTGTGGCGTGTCGCAGTAATAAGGATGGTTGTGTGATTGATGGGCGTGGAACGTGATGGGTAGTGTCGGGAACTATAGTGCCTCGGAGTAATTAAGGTGTAGCATGTAGTCTAAGGTGACAAATGTCACCGTGTTGGACTTACGGCTGGGAATAAGGATGAAGTAGCGGAATAAGTGTAAGAGTACGCAGTGGAAGCATGACTGGGCAACGTCACCTCGTGACGTGGTTATTGATAGTCGTGCTTGCCATGTGATGCAGTGATAGTGTATGAATGGCGTAATGGGAACGTGACAAGATGTCACGATGTGTCGGGAGTATATAAGGAATCGTACTCATGATGAGTTAGGAATTTATGTACCAGAATGCTGGGTAACGCGACAAGGTCACGGTGTAGCTTGGGAATAGTCTCGAGCTGTATGACGTGACATAAGACGTGGTTATGAATGGAGTCTTGTCATGTTAAGTGTTGAGATGAACTGTCGAAAGGGACGGGTAGCATGAGGAGTCATGCTAGTAGGGTTAAGAGAAAGTTGGTATTGAAGTATGGCCCTTGTCCCTCCAAGCAGGTGATCAACGTGTTTTATATGTTGATCTTAGGTGATAAGGGGTAAAGTACATGTGTAACATGGTGAGACACATGTGCCGGACGGATTCACCATATGTAATGGGTAATTTATCCTGAGTATAGTTGCACGGTGCTTAAGCCTTAGAGTTGGCTTAGAGCCGTGCGGCTTGTCTGGATAGGAATGAGGATTAGTATGGGCTAAGGTGCATGAAGATAATGAAGGATGTATTGTCTAGGATTGGGATGCGTGACTTAGTCGGTCTGAGTCATGCATCGAGATGAGTTCAATAAGAAGAGTAAGACGAATGTCTTAGTGTCTTAATCCTAAGGTGAATCATGGTTTCACTTTAATGGATGAGCACTCGAGGCAAGACATGAGTTGGAAGATGGGGTGACCGTAATGGGTCCCCTAAAGTTTTAACTTAGTAAGGAACACGTAAGAACACAGGATAGAATGAGAGTGTTCCAAGTGAAGTGTAGCTTGTGCTTTCTAAGTTTAAGTTGCTTATGTACTAGATAGAGAATGACTTTAAGGTTATGTGTATGCATGTAGGTTGCCATCTGACAAGCACATGAATGGACTGCATGATATGCAAGTAGCATGGAGTCCAGGTAAGTGTTACATTCATACTCTTCTAGAGTTTTCCAAGATACAAGAAACGCTTTTCCTTTAAGATGCTTACGAAAAGAAACGAAAGACACTTTAATGAAGAAAATGCTAAGTGTTCAAAGGTATAAGTATGTACGGCCCCTCCTTGGTAGCCCTTTTTTACGCAACCAAAGTATTAATTGTACGCATGTGAATGGATGACTATACGCTGTATCTATTGTATGTATTTTCTAAGAAAATCCATAAACTGATAAAAATGCATGAAAGGCATGACAACAGATGCTTTTATGGATCCTACAAACCGACGCTTTCATGTGCGCCACGAGGTGATGCTCGTGGATGCCATGATTGACGACGTTCAAGGTGACGCTTATGGATGCCATGAAAGCTGACGTTTAAGCCCATATATGTTCTTAAATGAAGTTTTCCACGAATGAATTGTTAAAGAAAGGATATGATTGAAATGAACTGAAAAATGAAAAGATGATTTTCGGGCTTACGCCCCCAACAATGTTTTCCCATGAAAAGAAATGTTTTCTCATGAAAGGACTATTAAAGGAAAGAATGAACTGAATGAAAGCTCCAGCTCTTTCGAGCTGACATGAACGAACGAATGAAAAGCAAGGAAACACATGAAAGCATGAAATGTATGAAGATACGTAACGGCCACATGAATGAATGAAAATGGTACCAATGAATAGGCAGATTGCAATGCAGGGTAAGTAGTACTGGAAGTGCACCCAGTGCTACCCCCTATGAAAGGGATTCCCAACCCGTGGCCACGGGCAGAATTCGGGTCCAAAGGAAGACCGCTAACCCCAACACACGGGGCGTAACGGTGTGTACTGGCCTATGAAAGTGATAAGAACGAATGGATGCATGCATGCATGTATGAATGCACGAACCTTTAAGAAATGAAGGCACTGACGGGGGAAATGTTTGACGACAAGAAAGCCTTTTAAAAGTAAAACCCTGTACAGTAGCTCTTGAAGAAATGAAGGCACTAACGGGAGACACGTTTCACGAAAAGGAAGACCATTAAAGCAAAACCCCGTCTAGTGACGTTTTCAAATAAACGCACGTATGCATGCACGTAATGGTATGTATGAATGATGAATGCATGAATGAAAACCTATGTTGCTATATTTTAACTGTATGAAGTAATGCTTACGAGTTTTCGACTCATTTTAGTTTTTATGCATGTCCCTCCCCCCACAAGAACTGCATGATCAGGATGGACACAGCCCATGGGGAAGAGTATGGAAGTCTAGGCACGAATTTTAAACGTACGAGAGGCCTTTTTATTTCAAGATTTATGTTTTTCACTATAAACCTCTTTTATTGTCAAAGTACATTTTAATTTATAAACGTGGAGTCTTGCACCCTGGGTATGCAAGTGAAAAGTTTTAAATCGGACGGTAATTCTCGTCGTCCTTTCTAAAAATATTTTATAAAAAGTCCCACCATAAGGACGGGCGTTACAATAACTGTTCTTAGGGCTAGACTGATATTTATTCCTCAAGGTAATCTGTCTGAGCTAAATCGACATCAATATCTACGGCTTCAATAAATGAAACTGCAGGTGGGACCACTACGAGGAGTGTGGAGCCCTATCTGTGGTGGGACCACTGTAGGTGGGTCACTGAAAGGTTTTGACAAGGTTTCGTGGTGCTAAGGGTGCCAGCCAAAGAGTTAACACCCAAGCTTTGGTAGGGTTAGGCGTGCTCATCCAGATGGAAGTTTATGTGTTGGACACAGATATAAAATCACAGTTGAAAAGATAGAGGTTTAGTCAGAACTATAAACCTTTTAGTAGTAGAAGTCTAAACATGATCTTAGAAATAATTTATGCCATTCCTCATAAATATTAACTTAAAGCTACATACAACCGTAATAGTATGTTTATCGCCTAATAAGCGGCAATCTGAATACAATTGGTCGCCTTGTTCTAAAAGATTGAGTACAACTTAAAATTATACAAGGCTCCTAGGTAGAGACAAGCCTCCGTCTTCAGGGTTCGGGTGGGATCGACTTTTCTTCCTCAGGCATCACTCCTAGTTCTAATTCTTTATCAAAGTTTTGGGTTTCAAGAATGAAATCATAGGTAGGTTAGACAATTATGACAAAAACTGCTAATGAAAGATAATGTTCCTGAAGATGCAATGAACAATTCATGTAAATAGTGTAAGGATACATATATGTATGCTTTGGTGAGGAATCACTCTCTTAATGAAACACACACACATACACACAAGCATGGCAAGGAATTGCCCTCTGAGAAATTACCCTCTTACGCAAAGTATTTTAAAACACAAATATTATTTAGGTGAGAAATCACCCTTCGCTCTAGTAGATCAAATCCATAAAATCATATTGGTTCCAAAGGTACAATTGCCATTACACAGATACTCATCACATATATAAACATCACATAGACATATGTCACCTGATGGACCAATAAGGGATAAGCCGCTTCATAA
Organism: Juglans mandshurica; assembly: GCA_022457165.1. Lineage (NCBI taxonomy): Eukaryota > Viridiplantae > Streptophyta > Magnoliopsida > Fagales > Juglandaceae > Juglans > Juglans mandshurica. The sequence continues at coordinate 12,624,419 of CM039631.1, forward strand.
TCAAAACTAAGGAAATCCCTTCCACCTGACCAACATGGTGCAAATCAACTCGCCTGTACCCCAACACAGATAACCTCTCACACAGAGACAACATGTTGTATTGGGGAAATGTCTACCTTGCCAATCAACTCGAAAACACCAACATGTGATACGTCAGGAGATTCTACATCTTGACTATCAATTGAGGCCAACACAATACCGTCCCACCCCAATAATTCACGAAGAATTCCTCTACCCGTATGAAGCTCGTGGCGATATCTCGCAAAAATGGTTTGGGAAACTCTATCTCGTCCCATGAATATTGATGCACGATATACTTACTCACACAGAGATATAGATATTCACGTTGAGATCATAAACTAGTGAAATACAACAAACACATTCAAAGTCTGAAAAAATAGGAAATGAACATAAGATACAAATAATGAGTAAAACAGATTTATTCATGTTCATAAAGGAGAAAGTTATAGAATATGCAAATGCATTTTACATATAATATTCACCCTATATTCCCCAATCTTGTCTTAGAACCTAACTTACATTACAGTGTCAATTTTCCTACTATACTGTGCCGCTCATTCCTTACTCTTCTGAAAAATCCAACTCCACAAGATTTGAGGTGTCTAAGATTTCGAAAGTGAGATTTTGTCCTATGCCCAAATCCCTTTTATTGGGGGGACTGTCAGACATACTCTGACATATTTCTGACTCCAAGTATGCTTGGATAGAAATCATTTAGCCTCGTATGTTGTATTGCAAGATGATAAGGACATACGACTAAGGGATGGTCTGCATTTCCCTACGACCTGCCAACTCCTCAGTCTTTCTTTGAATCAGGATCTTTTACATGGCGTCGGGTCATACCTCTGAGTTCAGACGATATGACTTTCTGAGTTGTAACCCTTTCAACAGACCCACTCTGAATCAAGTGGAGTGCGGGCTTCTGTATATGAAACTGTCACTCTTCTAAGCATTTTCCATGTGGTTCCAAAAAGCTTCCATATCGGCTTCAGTCTGTCCTAGATCGTTACTCGCCTTAGGCAAGTAGCTCTTATCTCATCAGCTCCTCGTTTTCACCATCACAATGGACTAGCTGTCTGTCCCACATACTGGACTAGCTGCACTCTCCAACACCCACAACTATTTTCTTCACCAAACCAATCGAGTGCTCCTCATCTTTATTTCCACTCAACCTCATTGATGGTATGTCCTCTTGCACTGCCTGGCCCCTCACATCCTCCTCTCCTTACAAGGAATTTTGTCCTCTCAATTCAGCAAGGGTTCTCCCATGCTTTATCCTTCCTAGGGAGGGGATTTAGATCCATCGATGCCTCTGGTCATCTTCGAATTCAAATGAGGCTTTCTCCTTATCTTGTTTTGCAAACTAACATTCACCATCTGCGAGAGAGAAATTAGATGACTCCCCATATCTCCTTCACCTACTCTGTTTGGACTGTTCACCAATTATGCTTTGGGCGCTTCGTCTCTCATGAAAGACAAGGTGAGGTACTGTGGCGCCAAGGATGCTAGCCGATTGGATAACACCTAGAAGAATGGTCAGGTGTGTAGTAATCCAGAGGAAAGTACACGTGTATGGAATTGGTTCAATTACAATGGAAATATGAATGGAACACGTTGTAATATTTGTGACACCTCCAACCTCTGCTTGGGATGGAACAAAGACTTGAAACATCGAAACATGCAACACATGATTACATATCCCCGTTCATGACAGTTAATATGCAATGCATCCTAGTATATAACTAACAGCATGCAATCATCGCAGTGGAAAAATTGTGACTTATAAAATTTTCATGCCAGAATGAACTAAACATTCCAATAGATTGAGTTAACCATAGATAGATACTGCCTTACTTAAAGAGGTCCACATTGTAAGGCATAAGTTCAGACATAAAGTGGGAGATGGATTCTCCTTATTACAACATTGCATCAAAGTTTCATGAAAAAAGCAAGTTAATCATTTCTCACATCCACTTTATGGTGTACAATGTCATTGCTATAAACATCAATATCAAATCAAACTTCCGATTAGAGTCGGGCTCATTCTCAACCATCTTAAGCCAAATGTTTGAGTTCATTACCATTGTGTTCGTTGTAAGTCGGTCCTGACACAACTTCTACCATTATAAAGGAATGGTAGTGGAATTATCACAGTGAGATTCATTGAAATCTTAGTAAATTAAAACAATCAATTTGCACAGATATAAGATATGCATGATTAATGATAAACATGTGATGTTTGTTAGATATGCAGAAAATTTGTATTTGTCTCCCATCTACATTCTTCAATATCTTTCAGAAAGAGAACTTTAATTCATATTTTCTTCATAAAACATTTTGTACTTCATCTTTTAAAAAGCATGACATTTCTTATTTATTAGAGTAATCATTAACGGAACATAACAAATGGTATCATCATAGCTTCCCATTTGCACTATGAGTACCTGTCAGTGATCGTAGTACAACTAATATTGAAACTACATTATCTGCATGCTCATAACTCAATGCATTAATATCATAACATTTCATCATCTTAACATGTGCACTCACCAGCATTAAGTACTATATGAGACTTCACTCTAGTTTTCTTTTTTAAAAAAACCATTCGAAACCCGTTGACGGTTATTTGTCAACCCAGGAGTTACTACTCAATTTTTACACACTCTAGAGTGGACATAGGAGTTCCACTAGGATAATTACACATCCTAGAATTTGGGGTCTTTACAAAAATTTAATTTCATGTTATGTTCAAAATGTATTTCATGACATGTGCTTATTCCGTAAAGTGTAGTATGCTTGATGCCAAAATGACATTTTCATGTAACATGCTAAAATGGTGCAAATTTCACATGTCATGTAAGTAATTAATCAAATGCTCAATGATATATCATATGAGAATTTATGCTCCAAATGACATTTATAATATGAATGTGGTCTTTATAAAAGAATCATAAATAAATTATTCAAGAGCAACTTAGAAGCTAACTTACAAACTTCTTAGGTAATTAGAAATTTGGTACGACTATAATAAGAGTTATTCTAAGTTATAAATTGTAAAACTAAGGAAGATGTTCATGATCAAAAGGGTTCAAAACATTCTTTACAAAACTGCCCATGTATTTCTCGAAATTGCCACTTAAGCTCTAAACTTTCACTATTTGCACTTTGGCCACAAATTTTACCAAAATTTACAAAACCCATATTTTTCATGTTCTAAATTCATATGACCTTAGAAATGCAAGAATCAAACAGCTACTGTGCCAATTCCATCCAACCCATTGCATGCATTGTGACCATTTTGTGATTTCAAGCCTATAACTTCTATGGATGCATGTGTGGCCAAATTTTATGAAGTAGCAAATAATAAGTCTATTCCTGATGGACATGCTAACAACTTGATTCAGGTCATAAGGGTTCTTGTTATTATTCATCATTGATTAGTACTAAAACATTAAAAAAGTCTTCAAATCGAGTACATGCATGATGAGTCTAGTTTTTCTTTGGCCTTTGAACTCTTAAAGCCTAAATAAATCATGCATTTCAACTCTTAACATGATGATAATAGGTTTCTAAGGATTTATGACATCACTTTGGGAAAAATTAAACATGATATCTCATGAATATCTTCATGTCATTGGAAATCGAGTATGCTTAGATGATCAACACAAGATATGAACTTATAAACCTATCATGACATGTTTTTTTCCTCAATTTAAACATTCAATCAATTTTTCAAGATGTTAGCTAAGTTTAGGATAACATATCAAGACATTTCATGGCTAAAATTCCATACCAAAATAATTTACACATGTAAAACTCCAAATCTGAACTGTATGTGCTTTTCCAAGTTCAACCTTACATAACTCAATCACATCTTCCTCTTCATACTATAACTTAAAACCTAACATGTAAACAAGTCACCCAACAAAAGATAGGGGTTGAGGTACTCACCAAATCGTGGTTCTTTATGCTCCAAAAACAACTCACTCTAAAAACTCACTCTCACACCACTCGGTTTCATCATTCTTTCACACTAGGAGTATTTTGCTCTCAATAATACTAAAAGAAAGTTTGAAGAAGTTGTATGAGAAAGTGAGAGGTGAATGGGGTATTTATAGGACTCAATGGAGGGGTGACGGGCGAGGGAGTGCTCAACTTGGCTGAAGGGGGTGGAATGTGAGTGGTGGTTATAGGCGGTGGAGGTGTTGAGTGCATTTTTAGATGTATCATCACCTTGTTCAATTGAATAGTAGGTTAAAATACTTTATTTCCTCATGTACAAGAGTTAGAGGAAGGTCATAGGTGTAGGGGCTGAAGGACTTCAGAAATTTGAAACAAAATTTCATGGGAAACCACATTGATGGCTTGCAGTTTTTGGCTTTAAAAACTGTCCAATTTTTTTGGTGTCCTTTGTCCCCATTCTTTTGGTACTTTTTGCCAGCATAGTAGCCACTATTGAGTGGCTTTACCTGGTGGGTGATGAGGTGTGATTGAGTGCCATGTGATTTGGTTTGAGCAGAAAATGAAGGCAAGGTTTGATTGCATAGGTTTCAGCCGAGTGATCTAACTTCAACATCCCATTTGCCAAATGGTTTGTTGCTCATGGAAGGGGATTGGCTAAGCATGTAATTGAGTACTTTGAAGCACTTCCTTAGGGTCAAATGGCAGAGATGGCGGCGTATGAAGGTGGCTGGTTTTGGTGTAGAAATGTTTTTTAAAGAAGCATGTGCAGTTGGCTTGGTTAAGCTCTCATTTCCTAGGTGAATAGTTGAACTTTTGGCTTGATCTTTGGAACTTTTTTTGGCCTCCTACTAGGTCTGATTTCTAGTGACATAATGGGGGTTGAGTGGGGTAGGAAACCTTGTTGAAAAGTCATGATTTTGATGGTTTGTTTAAAGGGTTGCTCGGTTTGCACTAGATGTGCCAGTCGGTGGGTTCACTTGGCATTGTCATTCCTTGATTGCAAGTGATGTGGGTGGGGTTTGTTTTATCATTCTAAGGTTGCCTAAGAGTGATGCAAAAAAAGTGGAAAAGAAAAAAAAATTGCAGTTCAAAAATCATGAAGAAAAAACTTGAAAAAAACTATGCAATTTCACGATGTTTGGATTACAATTCATGGGTATGATGAGGATTTTGGTAATAGCAGCCTAAACTCAAGTTAGAGATCTTACCATGATTGAAAAGAAAACTCTAGGGGCATGTCGGATGGGCTTTGGAAGAAAGGAAACGAATGGTATGTATATGAGGTCCAATTGGAATAGTGATATGAATACTAAGTTTGGTCTTCAAGTATTGAATTCCCATTGGGCCAAATATTAAACCATTTTGTATGGGCCTTAGAATGGCCCTGTCCTTGGGCCTCATGTTCAAATTTTTATTTGGTCTTTCCTTGGTCTCAAAAGTTCACTAAATTGGGTCTTAGCCTTGGATTTTACTAAGTTGGGCCTATAGTCTTGGATCTTACTAAGTTGGGCCCAATAGTCTTATGTCTACTATGTTGGGCCTAATATCTTGTGTCCATCAAGTTAGGCCTTTAGTCTTGTGTCTACCATTAGCGCTCTTGTCTTAGTAAGCTAGGGCTCTTATTAAACTAACTCTTGGGCCTTCTCCAAATACATTTAGTTTTTAACCAAGTCACTTAACCCACCAAGGTGGCAAGTCTCCCATATGCCACTGGTCATTCTACCATGGGCCTCTTGGTATCTTTTCTCAAAATTAATATAGTACTAGAATTTTCTAATAATTCTAATTAACCCAATAGTGTAAACTTATTTGCCAACTCAAACTTCAAAATTTTCCTTTTCTCAAGGATCTCAAACTTCCACTTAGCTAGGGTCATGGTTATTATGGTCCAAGGCCTAAGTTGCTTTTAAGTGGGATGTTACATCCCCCCTTTAAAAGAAGATTTCATCATCGAAATCGGGGTACAAGTTCGTGAATGTGAATAATGCACACAATATACATATATCTATATATATACTTACCAAAGACTCTAAAGACCTGTACTAGATGAGGAATTCTCTGCGATGTCCTCATCCTCTGACACCTCATCCTGGGTATGATAGAAAAGGGTACCTTCCTTTGAGTTGTAGTACATGTTAACTTGCTCTCTATCTCTGGAGATCCTTCCTCACGGTATTGTTCGCAGTGAATAGAGGAGTAAGATAACTTCAAGGTATTTGGGGAAGAGATAACGGGATACAATGGTTCTTAGTTTGTCTAACGTAATTTGGCCGCTCAACTAGATTATGGTTGGTCATCTAGAGTGCGGTTGGTTGGGTTACATCTCTCCTTCTAGTATCTAAGCCAGCGAGTCGGGTTTCATTGGTCCAATTGGTAGGGTCTTTTGGGTGGTTGGCATAACTCATTTGGCAATGCTCTTCAAATTTTAATATTTCCTTACCCGTCGTGACCCAATATGTGCGTCCTATGATACTCCAATTTTTCTCTTTGGGTCCAATAAGAGTCAGCCATATTATTCAACCTTTTTCTTCTTCTACACTCTTCTCTCTGTCTCCATATCTTCCTAGGAGATAATATAAATTGTTGGGCTACTCTCTTGCTTCGAACCATATCAAGTTGAAAATAATAAATGAGAGGATTGGGTTACACGTATGAAAAAAAAATGATTCATATTGATTTGATGTCATGAGTACATGTATGGATGCGGATTTTATGAGGAGTGACGTGATGTCAAATAGGTTACAACCCAAACAAGTAAGGGTAGTTGGCTTTCATTTCATCATCTTTCTCCCAAGTGGTTTCTTCAACTTCATGATTTCGCCAAGCACCTTTACCAAAGGAATTTTCCGATTCCTAATTTCTTTTTCTTTCCAATCCATGATTTGAACAGGAACTTCCTTGTATATCAAGTTGGGTTGTAACAAAATGTCCTCTGTACTTATAATTGTTGGCAACAGTTCCCCAAAGCTTTTCTTGAAGAAAGATACGTGGAATACGCCATGAATCCCTTGGAATTCAACTAGAAGGTCCAACCTGTACGCAATTGAACCCACTCTTTCTAATATTTCATATGGTTCCACGTATCTTGGACTTAGTTTGCCCTTCTGTCCAAAACAGATCACCCCTTTCATAGCTGATACTTTGATATAGAGCCAGTCACCAACTTCAAACTCGATGCTACTTCTTTTATGTTCAGCATAGCTCTTCTATCTGTCCTGAGCTGCTTTCATCATTTCGTTTATCAACAGAATTTGCTCTCTCATTTGTTGCAGAATCTCCACACCATATACATTTTTTTCTCCTACCTCATCCCAATATAAGGGAGATCTGCATTTCCTTCCATATAAAGCCTCGTATGACGCCATTTAGATGGTGGCTTAGAAGTTATTATTATAAGCAAATCTATCAGTAGCAATTGTTTCTCCAAATCACCTTTCCCTTTACAGAACGTAGGCTCTTAGCATGTCTTCCAAAGTCTGTATTGTCCATTCAGTTTGTCCATCAGTTTGGGGATGATAAGCACTAGTGAACTTCAACTTTGTGCCCATAGCGTCTTGAAGACCTTGCCAAAATCAGGAGGTAAAATGTGCATCCATATCTGACATAATCGTCTTAGGGACTCCATGCAAGTGAACTATTTTTGTTACGAACAATAGGGTTAACGTTTCCATGGGGTCGGTATTTTTAATAGGCAAAAAGTAGCACTTTTTGTTAAGCAATCTACAACGACCCATATAGAGTTATTTCCTACTGAGGTTCTTATTAGTCCAATTACAAAGTCTATAGAAATATCCTCTCATTTCCATTCTGGTATTGGTAGTGGCTATAATTCTCCAGCGGGTCTCTGATGCTTTGCCTTGACTACCCTACATATAGAACGTTTATTTACATAATCAATCTGTCACATCCTTTTTCATGCCTTCCCACAAAAAATGTTGCTCTAGGTCCTTGTACATCTTCGTACTTTTCGGATGAGCAGTGTATGGAGTCTGATGTACTTCTCTTAATATCTTGTCCTTAACCTCAAGATCAGTCGGGATCACCTTTCGATACCTCTAGTACAATAAACCATCTTTTTCGATCGTGAATCCTTTTGGTCCTTCCTTTCTTTCTACCATCTAATCGGAGCAGCTACGGTGAACACTGGTGTTAAAACTGGTCCTAGTATCCTTAGTCAAAATGAGGGCCATATGACTCATCTTCCTCAGGCGTCATACTGGGGTCTGAACCTACATCAAAGTCTATGGCCCCGAGAACGAAACCATAAGTATATTAGGTAGGACAAGTCAATTAATGATGTCAGAGATGCAATGAAAATTCATGTAAATACTAGAAGTACACATATGTGCATGTGGAGGTATCGCCCTCTCTCTTGCAGATTCATGTATCCTCAAAACTTGGCAAGAATCATCCTCTCAATGAAAGCATATTTATAAATAGGCACGACGAGAAATCACCCTCTCGAAATGTCGCCCTCTCTTTATGCAAAATAGATAAAAACTTAATAGTACCATTATGGCAGGGAGTTACCCATCTCCATATAATAGAAAACATGTAAAAATTAGTATTGGGTCAAGTATTGTTCTTTGCTCATAGGCACTTACACCATTGCTCATAGGCACACATTTGCTCATAGCCTCATAGGCACACACTCAAACTTGTTGCCATGGGATACTACTCTACCAACCCGACCTACTCGAAGACACCTACAAGTGATACATCGGGAGATCCCACATTCTGACTATCAGGTGAGGCCAAGTACTGCATGTGATGCACGTGGTAACGCTTCGTGTAATGTCCCGGGGAGTTCTCTATCTCGTACCATGATGGTAGATTCTCACTGACTCCACGGACACACACACAGGTATCTAGGGCTCCCAATAAGATATCATCTTCACTAGCAGAAAACAGTTAAAAGCATCGAAAACATTGAAAGCATCATAAATGAGCGAGTAATATAGCTAGAAACATAGTGCTGGAATTATTTATTTATACTTGTAGAAACAGGAAATAAGATTACAAAATGATGCAATGTCTATCACACACAACATTTGCCCCTCATTACCCAGCACTGTCTCTAAAGCTAACCTACCTTCCTAAGTTGAAAGTCTTTTCGTTGTCTCCTTGCTCCTTGTTTTTTTTCAGCAGTCACATTCTCGAGCTCTTCCATGAATAAGGTCTCAAAAGTAAGATTTTGTCACACGTATAAATCCTTTAAATAGAGTGGGAATGTCAGATGTCATTTATGATGTATCTCTGACTCTAAATATGCTTGGATAGGAGTCTTTCATCTTTATCTTGTCACACTGCAGGATGACAAAGACAGGTGACCAGCGTATGGTCTACACACCCATACGGTCTGTCAACTCCTCCATCCCTCTTTGAACAAGGGTTATCCACGTGGCGTTCGGCCATGCTTCTGTGTTCAGTTGACACAACTTGTCATGCCTTCACCTTTAATTATATAGACTCACTCCTGACATGACACTTCGAATGGGGCATGACTTTGAGTACGGTGTTAACACCCTTTTGAACTCTTCCGTCTATTCCAGAAAGTTCAAATGACTGGTTGCATCTGTAGTTGTCTGTAGTTCCTATTTTGCGAGTAACTCTTTCTTGCCTTGTGCAGTTAGTGCACAACTCGCAACTCGGCTAGCTTATCCATCCCTCTAGCTCATTGTTCTCGTCCTCATAGGAGATGACTTTTCTAACTTGTCTGTTGTGGAAGATTCCCATGTGGTGCCAGCTCGCCCAGGCTTTAGACTAGCTGCACTCGGTGTCTCCTAATGCTGGTTCTTCAGACCATTGGCGTGCTTCTCGTCTTTGCCTTTCCTTTAGCTCCACAATGGTGTAACACCCCACTTCTTCCTTCTTATGTACACTATTTCTTTCTAACGTAAGGCTTATTCCTTCTGACGTATGTTCATTCTTTCCAACGTAAGCAAATTCCAAGGATGGAAATTATGTAACCGTTCGCCCCTTCTCTCTAGCGACTGCGAGTCTCGTTATGCGTGCCGAACCTCAATGGCGTGGTTCTAAAGATATTATGTAATTTTTAAAGTACGTCCAGTGTTTTAAATGTACTGGAAATAATTATACGAGATATTTCCAGTGTTGTTGAACTAAACTCTATTTTAAATACGATAATTATAATATATTTGAAGAGCTCAAAAAATATTTCATTGTCGAAAACTATTTTAATATTAATTATTAAAATGATTTCAATTATTTAAATATTATGAGATTTAAATTATGTTGAAAGTTTTAATTAATTAAATGGTTTTATTCTTTTAAATATATTAAATAAGACTTCATCATTTTATTAATGATGAAGGAATATTATTTTATAAACTAAAGTTAGTTTAAATAATATTCTACCTTAATTTCTCTAAGTACTTTTAATTAAGTTAATGTTTACGTATTTTCAAATCAGTGTTTTAATCCCCCACCGTTAGATCGTTTTGAAGATCCCAAAACGAACGGACTGGATTAAATACCCAGACCCATCTTCCTTCAACCTCACTTTTCCCTCCCCTCTCTCTCTCTCCTCCCTCTCCCTCACGCGTACGACATATGCCTTCCCCCTCTCTCACCCGATTCTTCCATGGCCCAGCTCAGCGCCGTTGCACGCCGCCTGGCCTCACCGCCACCACCCCCTCACGCTAGCGAGCAAGCCAGCTACCTCCAACTGCCCCCACGCGCAGCCTCTCTCTCGCCTTATGGTAAGCAGCCGAAATGGATTTTTACCAATTTCTCCTCATTGAGCCGCCATACGCGGTCGGCCACCCACGACCACCAAGTGCCTCCATGAGCTTCCCCTTCCCTCCCCCTTCCTCCTCCACTTGACTCGAGGCCCATAGCCTCCCTCACACTCACGGGTTCCTTACCCATTTCCCCACCGTGCACCGCCATGCGCAGCTACCTAGGCCACCGCACCTCCACCACCTCACACCGGTGACCGCCTCTCACAAACCCAGCCACCATGGACCTCCCTCTCCCTCTCCATCGCACACACGCAAAACACCCATAAAAATGGGTTTCACATGGGTTAAGGCCACCGACGCTCCACCAGGCACCTCCCCTGGCCACCATGGCTCCTCCCCGAGCTCCTCCAAGCCAACCAAGCTCTCCCTCTGTTTTTCCCATGTTGAGACCCACGGCTTAGCTCCTCCACGAGCCGCCATGTCTCCGACTTGTGCCATCTCGGCACCACCACGAGACCACCACTCCAGGACCACGACCCGACCCTCTTACGCCTAGACCTGCACCTCTAGCCACCTAAAATGGCCAATGCAGCCATTGTACGTGGCTAACTGCCATAGTACACGGCTAGATACGCCGTGTATTGCCCCTCGCCGCCACTACGAGGCTACCACGAGCCCTTCCAAGACCACACCTAGCTATCCAAACGCCTAAACAACCACTGTAAGTGGGTTAGTCGCCACGTACAACCCTTTCGGCATCATCAACAGTGACGATCAGCGAACAACGCACAGGTCGATCCCGTCGATGCTATAACTCTCTATCCCTCGTTATTTATATTAGATGTTAACTAGTTGATTAGGTTGTGGATTGTGCTGTTAGTATTGTGGAGTTTGTTGTATTGTGATGTGCTGTGTATTTGAAGTGTTGGGCGTATCTGTGTAATGCGCTGTGAAGTGTTATGGACTGTGCTATGTAGTGTGGTTGTGGAGTATGGTTGTATTGGTGCCATGGCATTGTGTGGAATGGGAAAAGTGCACATAGAGTATACTCTGTGTGGCGTAGCATGTATGAAGGGAGTACATGTGGAGTGTACTCCATATGGTGGAGTGATGCACGACCCTAATTTATGTTAAGCTCTTCAATAGCTTGTATCACATGGATGATGATCACTGGATCTCCTTCTCTAAAGCCCATCTTAAATATTCGACTCTTGCTATACTCGTCACAAGTGGATTCCACTAATCCTTACATTGCTTCCTTGATTTTCTTGGCTCTTGATCTTGTAATTGACCCATCTGAAACTTGCAAAGGATCTTTAAGACTAAGTCCATCTTGGTGCCCATCAGCGAGTATGCCATAATGGTAATGTGACGTAGTGTGTATGAAGGGAGTACACGCGGAGTGTACTCCATGTGATAGAGTGATGCACTATATGTCGGGTACGCCATAGTGATGATGTGGCATAACATGTGAGAAGGGAGTATACGTGGAGTGTACTCCATGAGGAGTAGCGACATACCATGTAGCGTGTCGCAGAGATAAGGGTGGTTGTGTGATTGATGGACGTAGAGCATGATGAGTAGTGTTAGGAACTGTGGAACAGTATCCTGAAGTAGCTGTGATGTGGCCTATAGTCTGAGGTGACGGGTGTCACGGTGAAGTTGACTCATGGCTGTGAGTATGAGTGAAGTAGCAGAACAAGTATAAGAGTGTGCAGCGGAAGCATGACTGGGGAATGTCACGAAGTGACATGGTTACCAGCAGTCGTGCTTATGATGAGTGAGGTGTTAGTGTAGGAATGGCGTAGTAGGAAAGTGATGAGATGTCACGACGTGGTAGGAGTACGTGAGGGACCGTACTCATGATGAGTTAGGAGTTGACGTAGCATGATCTCAGGTGACATGACAAGGTCACGGTGTAGTTTGGGAGTAGCCTCGAGCTATATGACGTGACATAAGGTGTAGTTGTGAATGGAGTCTTGTCGTGTTAAGCGTTGGGATGAACTGTCAAAAGGGACGGGTAGCGTGAAGAGCCATGCTAGCCGGGTTAAGAGAATGTTGGTATCGGAGTATGGTGTTTGTCCCTACGAGCATGTGATCAACGTGTTATATGTTGGTCTTAGGTGATAAGGGGTAAGGTACGTGTGTAGTCTGGTGAGACACATGTGCCGAACGGACTCACCATGTGTAATGGGTAATCTGTCCTAGCATAGTTACACGGTGCTTAAGCCTCAGAGTTGGCTTAGAGCCGTGTGGCTCGTATAGATGGGAATGAGGATTTAGTACGGCCTAAGATGCATGGAGATAGTGACGGGTGTATTGTCTAGGATCGAGATGCTTGATTTTCGTCGGTCGGAATCATGCGTCGGAATGTGGTTAGTGAAAAGAGTAAGATGAAGGTTTTAGTATCTTAATCCTAAGGTGAATCATGGGTTCATCTTAGTGAATGAGCACTCGAAATAGAACATCAAGTTTGGAAGAGGTAGTGACCGTAATGAACCCCAAAGGTCTTAGCATAGTAAATGACACGTAAGAGCAAGTGATAGAATGAGAGTGTTCCAAATGATGTGTAACTCTATTTCTAGTTTAAGTTGCTTATGCATTAGATAGCAAATGACGCTAAGGTATGTGTATGCATGTAGGTTGCCATCTGACAAGCACATGAATGGACTGCATGATATGAAAGTAGCATGGAGTCCAGTTAAGTGTTACGTTCATGCTCTTCTAGAGTTTTCTAAAATACAAGAAAAGAAAAAGAAACGCTTTTCCTTTAAGATGCCTTACACGAAAGACGTTTTACGAAAGAAAATGCTAAGTGTTCAAAAGTATAAGTATGTAACGACCCCTCATTGACAGTCCCTTTTTACGCACCCAAAGTATTAATTGTAAGCATGTGAATGGATGACTATATGCAGTATCTATTGTTTGTATTTTCTAAGAAAATTAATATTGAGGCTTATGCATGATGCTTTGACCGACGCGAAGAAAGTGTTTTAAAAATTATCCCAACGAACTGATGTTAAAATGCCCCTATTAACTGATGTTTTACGAATGCCATGAAAGATGATGTTTAAGCTCATGCTTTTAAATGACGTTTTCCATGAACTGAAAAAGGACTGAAAGAACTGAACTGAAAGAAAGGACTGAACGTTTAATGTATGAAAATACGTAAAAGCCATATGAATGAATGAAAAAGGTATCAATGAATGGGCAGATTGCAATGCCGGGTAAGTAGTACTGGAAGTGCACCCAGTGTTGCCCCCTGACTGAAAAGGGATTCCCAACTCGTGGCCATGGGCGGAGTCCGGGTCCAAAGGAAGACCGCTAATCCCAACAAACGGGGCGTAACAGTGTGTACTGGCCAATAAAAGTGATAAGAAAGAATGGATGAACGCATGAATGCACAAACTCTTTAAGAAATGAAGGCACTGACGAGATAAATGTTTTATGAAGAGGAAGCCCATTTTTAAAGAAAAATCCCGTCTAGTGATGTTTTCAAATGAACGCATGTATGCATGTACGTATAGTATGTATGGAATGATGAATGCATGACTGAAAACCTATGTTATTATATTTTAATTGTATGAAGTAATGCTTACGAGTCATCGACTCATTTTAGTTTTTATGCATGCCCCTCCCCCCAGGAACTGAATGAAGTACGCGTCAGGACGGACACGGCTCAAGGGGAAGAACACAGAAGTCTAGGCATGAGAGTTTAATTGTATGAGAGGCATTTTTATTTTAAAAATTAATGTTTTCCACTATAAACCTATTTTATTCTAAAAGCACATTTTATTTTATAACATAGAGTCTTGCACCCTGGGTATGAAAGTAAAAAGTTTTAAATCGAACGGTAATTCACATTGTCCTTTCTAAAATCATTTTATAAGAAGTTCCCCCACAAGGACAGGCGTTACAAATGGTCTATCCCCTTTTGCATTAGGTAGGACCTGCACATCCTCCCCTCCTTATAAATAATTTTATTCTCAAAATTCAGTGAGGACTCTCCCTTGTCTGGTCCTCTCAAGGGAGATGATTCTAACGAGGAGACCCATTAATGACTTCGATAGCTTCCTTTAATCGAGTTGGCAGTCTGACCTTCATCATCTGAGGCTGAGGACCTCTCATGTCTCCTCCATCTTCTTCTTCGACCGTGTCCTTTGGTCGTGGTCTCTACTATCCTAGCTCTCAAGCCAAGTTCGGCTTCACTAGACTTTGGTGAGTCCTCACCCTCACCCTCATCTTTCTCATCATGTTCGGGCACCGCTCTCTTTCCTTCTCTTCGTGTCATATTCGTGCCCCCATGATCTAACATTTGGATATTAGACCCCTGGCCCTCCGAGCACTCTCCTCATCTCAGTGAAGTTCCTCCGCTAACTGTCGTTGTTCATCTTGTTGCCTCTCTTTCTCGCGTCATTCTTCTCATGACTTTGGGAGGTATGGTTGCCTTCCTTGTAGTTCTTTTCTCCCGCACCCTTCTGTTTTCCTTAGGGCTTGCAGTTATGGATTGAGGTCAAGGGTTATAAATGTACTTGTTCACATGCTTTGTCTATAATGCCCTTTACTTGTCGTGCATTACAGCTCATTATTGGGCTCGAATAAATATGAAAATTGCTTCGGCATGATTCGCTGACTTTCCCCATGTAAACTCATCGTTTCCGTATTGCCCCACTAGACCTTTACCATTGACACGATCTTTGACCTCAATCTTTTCTCCTTTTTCTGTCCACGATTTGTATGGGCCTTTCTTCGTACGTAAGATTTGGTTGTAACTGAACCATATTTAGTTCAATTGCTTGAGCTTCCTGGTTCCCGAAACTTTTCCTAAGAGATGAGGCAAGGAACAAGTTGTGAATACCTTCATATCCCGTCAGCATCCAAACTTGATACGTTACTAGGCTAACCCTTTCCATCACCTGATAGGGTCCAGTATATCTTGGGCTTAGCTCCCTCTTAGCCAAAATCTCTTAACACATTTCATTGGGGATACCTTGAGGCACACCCAATTGCCTTTCTCAAAAGTTAGTTCTCTCCTCCTAGTGTCGGTGTAACTCTTCTATCTATTTTAGGCGGTAGCCATCCTCACCCGTATTAGCTTGACTTGCTCCGTCATCACTTGGACTATCTCAAGTCTGAGTAACTGGAACTCTCCTACCTCATCCAAACATATAGGTTAACTACATTGCTGCTTATAAAGTACCTCATACGAGGCCATCTGGATGGTCGCCTGATAGCTATTATTGTATTCAAACTCAATAAGGGGGACGTGCTTTAAAATCCAATTTACAAGCCCTTAGCATATCCTCCAAAGTTCGGATGGTCCTTTTCGATTGTCCATCCATTTATGGGTGATAGGAATTATTGAATTTTAGTTTCATGTGCATTACCCTTTGTAAGCTTTTCCAAAGATGGAATGTAAACTTAGGGTTCTGATCTGATACTATGGTCTTAGGGACTCCATGTAATCTTACTACTTTGGGATAATCTTACAATGAAGTCCATAATGACATCTTCACATTTTCATTCGGAATGGGTAAAGGTTGCAAGTTTTGTGTTGGTTGCTGATGTTCCGCCTTCACCCTTTTTACACGTATCACATCTCTCGATAAATTGGGCGATGTCCTTCCCATCAGTATCCTTTCACGAAATCTCGATACATCTTAGTTCCGCCTAGATGAATCCCTCGTATAACCTCAGGCCACTGGAATTGCCTTTCGTCCTTTAAACAACGATATCCCATCATCATTTAAACTAAAATGGACTGGAACTTCATCTCTTCTAATATTCTATATAATCTCGATAACTTATTATCCTCCTCCTATTGCTCTCGCAGTTTTTCGAATTTGTTTATCCTTAGTTGTTGTACAGTGGCGAGAACCTCCTTCGGTGATTTGTCTTTTACTAAGAGAAACCTCATATCTTCTAACAACGAGTCCACCTTTGAAGTCCCTCACTTGTCCTTGGTCCTTGGCTTATGGCTTAAGGCATCGACAATTGAGTTAGCCTTAACCTAAGTAATACTTAATCTCACATTGGTAATCGCTGAATGTCTCCAACCATCTCCTATGTTGAGATTCTTTTGGGTAAATAAGTGCTTCAAACTCTTGTGATCCGTGAAAACTTCGCACTCTTCCCAACCATCTCCCTTGTTGAGATTCTTTTGAGTAAACAAGTACTTCAAGCTCTTGTGATCCGTGATAGTCATAAAGTTCATGAAAGTTGATGAGCGTGTTTGCCAACCCGAAATGCATTACAGTAAAAACTCTAGTGACCATAAACGCCCCACTTATTGTGGCATTAATTATATTTGTAGGAAGAAAAAAAAATTCAAAACAACGGTTGATGTGAAAGGCTAATATTAATAGTGTGTAAGATGTATCATCAATAAACGGGTTTATGAATTGATTATTTTTATATAAATAATATGTGTGGCAATGAGATATATATGTATGCTATTTTCTCATGGTCATCTTCTTTTCTGAGCTCTTTCTGTGTATTCTATCCACACTCTAAGGTATAAACTATTTCTCATTTAAAATCTGTATTTCAAAATTTTCCATAATTCCCGAACTTTATAGCTACTGATTAGGCATTTTCTTCAAGTGTGTGGTTTTCTTGAAACATTTTATTTTTTCTTGCAATTTTCGAAATATTAGAAAAATGAGATGATTTTTTTACACACAGGAACACAATCATGGTACTTACTGGTCAAGAGCAACGGAAGAAAAGTTTTGTGATTTGGTAGCCTGATTAGTCACTACCATGGGTTCAAAAGGAGAAATCGTCACATGATTCGCTCGTTTGTTTTCAAAAAAATTTTCAACTCATTTCATTTAATATATTCTTCTGATCATTATATTTTTTTAAAATTTTGATATAAAAATAAAATAAATAATTCAATTTTTCAAATGTTAAAATAAAAATAATATTAAAAAAATATATTATAATAATATTTTATTCAACTTTTAACTTTTATCTCAATTTATCTTATCTCATATATGAAAATAAATGAGACCGATTATAAAAACATGGATAATTTTACCATTTGTGTCCCGAATTAAACCGACGTCGTTCTCTAGTTATTATGCTAGAAGTATACCAAAATACTTTCTTTATCAGTTGGCACATTAGGAAATTTCAAAATAATAGAGAACCACAATCTCTATTAACTTTTCTCCATCTGTATGTTCCGACGTGGATGTGGTCCGGAACCTCTCACAGATAACTTAAATAAGAGAGATCATGGTGTAAGAGTAGTGTTCCGGCGTGGATGTGGTCCGGAACAGATATATTATAAAGAAGACTGATCGTCGGTAGAGACAACTTAATTAGAGACCCTGGTGTAAGAGAGTAGCTTTTTTCTATATATATAAATATATATATATATATATAATAATAATAATAAAGGGGGTAAGGAAAATGAGTCTCACACCATCACTCCCACAAACAAAACCATCAACTTCGAAAGACAAAAAATCTAAATATTATTTAATTTATTATATAAAAGTTTTTTAAATATTATGATTTTTTTTAAAAAATATATTTAAAAGTGTTAAAAGTACATGTAAAAAAAGAATAAATCTGCTAAGCAGCCCAGCACACTCTATGTGCTGGGTGAAAAAAAAAAAAGAGAAAAAAAAAAAAAAAAAACTATGTGAAGTGTGTGGAGAGTGTGATGAATAGTGGAGTGTGATATAGCAATTCCCGTAAAAAAAAATACCAAAATTCCCAGCGGTGGCTGAGTGTAGAGAGAGAGAGAGCCAGCCAAGCCATCCTTTTTATACAGAAGGTGTGAGAATTGTCGGTAATATTTTTTATCTTTGCTGTTCAGACATATTTTTTATGCTTTTAAAAATGTGAATGAAAACTTGATGCCACCGACAAATCAAATGCCCACCACAATAGTAGCTATTACTGTTAAGAGTGTTGTCTCTATCAACGTGTTGAGTGTTAGAGAAATTGTGAAGATTTTTTATTTTTTATAATTTAATTATTTCAGGTCTCTTAATATTGAGGAATTAAACAAATATAATATATATATATATATATATATATATATTATATTGAGAAACAGAAAAATCTGTCAATGTACCAACGCCTAGTTTACAACAGATTTTTCTTCTCTGCTATTGGAGAACCCAAACAGCTGTTGTTTTTGTCCACACTCTACGTGAAATTCACTGAGAAAAATAGGTAATCGACGTCATTCAAGTCCCATCCGTTAACAAGAACAGTAAAAACATATATATAAATAAATAAATCAAATACACCCCCAATATATATAATCATCATATGAGGTAAAAGCAAAATAGAATGGAAAAAACAAAAACATAAAAAAAAAAAGCTTAAGAATTAAATAGAGGACTTCAATAACTCGATATTATCGCTGGTCAACACGAAAAACGATCTGTTTAGACTTGGAAAGGCCATGGCCAGTCCTTCAAGTCTTCCTCTTGCTGCACTTTAGCACTCCTCCTCATACCATAGCCGTTAGCCCCAACACCATCACGCTCAACATAAGCATAGTATTTTAGGAAAAATGCAAGTGTCAAGACCACCCACTCCAAGCAAAAGATCAACACGCACAACCCGCCAGCCAACTTCAGTATCACAGCGCCGTCCTCTTCCCTCACATAGGACTTCAACTGCCCCAGAAAATCCCCTGTCCTTGTGAAGATCAGCACCGAGACCGATCCTTGAAATATCGCTGTCAGCACAGTGGCCACCATGTGAGCTGCATACCACCTGCTAGTCCCGCCCGATGAGGCCGCTGCGCAGCCGAAGACCGCCCCCGCGATTGTGAGGATGTGGAGGAGGATTAGAAAGAACCCGCTTATGGAGGGGAAAAGGCGGAGCGAGAGGGTGAGGAAGATGCAACTGGAGGCTGCACCAAGTAGAATGTAGTTGCAAAAGAGGAAGACCTTGTGGGTGTGGTAGTGGGATTCTGCCACAGAGCTTGGTGGGGTGGTGTTCATGGAGAGACCCATTTGAGCAGTTCTCAAAAATCAGCAAAACCTCAGACAAATCCTGGTGATTTGAGCAAGTCGCTACTTTGGAATTTTATGTTCTCGAAGCAGAAATGGCAGATTTTGGGCTGATTTTGTTTGAAGAGAAGTGCGGAGGTGAGGGGAAGATATAGAGCTAGAAGCTTGCGACTTGCGAGCGTAACGGCCATATTCCTTGAGAGGACAAAATAAGACCGTTGCGGCAAAGTCAAGGGACCCGCACTCGAGTAAATTGTAACGGCTAGTTTTGCCTTTTAAGAGTTCTTGGATTTAGCACGTGGCATTCGTTCGATTTTGTATCGTTGGATTTCTTGGGATTTCAAGGTTGATGGATGGCTTGAAGATCCAACGACCAAGATGAATTACTCGGCTATAATGAAGCTCGAAGTATACAGTTCTTATGGGCCAAGATCTGGATGCTTGATAAAGAAACTTTGAAATGAATTGGGTTTACGTGATTAACGCTAAGTTTGGATGTCGAGGTATTGTCAAATGATTTGATTTGATACGTAGATAATAATATTTTGTTAATTTTAATAAAATATATTTGAACGTAAATAAATTAAAATATGTGTTTGAATGTATAAAGTAAGTAGATAAGAGTTTAACTTTTTATAAAAAATTAAAAAAATAATAGATCTCATCAATAATTAGTTTGAGATGAGTTGAGTTTATTTCAACAATACCGCTTAATAACGGATGCAATTTATTAGGAAGACCCTGCTACTCTAATATATATCGTTGGACGTGCTCCTTAACGTAATTATACATTTTTTTTTCTTTTTCTTTTAAATATTTTTAAATATTTAAGAAAATACAAATATATTAATAATAACTTATTTAAATATACTAACCGTCAAATCCAAAAAACAAACTAGGATTTTCCTTTATTAGCATATTAGGCCCGTGGGGCTTCTACAGTTCTACTTGATTAAATACTTTTTTGCTTAAGTTTATGCAAAAGAAATTAAATTTTACTAATTTTGAGATTTTTATTCTATTTCATTAAATCAATTATTTGGTTAGTCTTCCATTAGTAAATGGCTAGAGACGCCACGTCGGCACAAATAAATGTTTCACGGATGTATTATCCTTTACAATTTCGTTATAGATAATCATTTTTGTGCATGAATTTGTGCACATCGCTGACGTGTCAGCACTTGTTTTATTAATTAAAAATAAATTATGAAAAACATGAGAAGAAGAAGAAGACGATGGACTCTTTACCCACTATTTCCAGATCTCCCCATTTTCACAGTCGACGGACTCTACAGCTCTATGTCCCTCTCTTTCCTTCGCCTGCAATTCGGCTACTCTCCACCACCATTGACGTCTCTTTCTTCTGGGCTGGCTTTCAGCTACTCTCCTCCGCCATGCACGTTTCTCTCAAATCTCAGCTGATGTTCTGAATAAAAACCTTGATTTACTCTGATTTTTTCAGTTCTATAACCTTCCAGTAAGATCTCATCTTCTTTGCCTCATCAATTCTTTTCCAAACATAAGAAAGAATTTCCACCAACAGAAGATTGCAAAAAGGGATGAGTAGGAAGTAATTTCTTGTCCATTTCCAAGGACTTTGCTAATCAGTTACTTCTATCAAGATAATTTATTCAAAAAAATCTTCATAATTTTCTAATACTCTACGCTCTACATTATTTTTTATTTTTTATTTTTTTATTAAATATTTATTATATGAATAATGAATAAAAAATTTGAAATAATTTAAAAAGAATAAACTCAAAAAAAATATTAAAAATTTAAAAAATTTAAAAAAATATAGAATGTGGAGTGTGATGGAGGTTGTATAACAAACCTCTAATTTATTATCCTTTCAGATCATATGGTCCTTTGAACATAAATATTGCCTGTTTTAATATTTTTAGACAAAACCGCACATAAGTATTTAAAATTGTATCTCTCTATACTTTGTAAGGTCGATTAACAAAGTAAAAAAAATGTTAATTGGGATTTATGAATGTTCTAATATTATTGGTTGGACGAGAATGTTACTTGTGACGGCTGTGAAAGTATTTTATCTCATTTAATTTCATCATTATAATTTTTTCAAATTTTTACATAAAATATAATAAATAATTCAACTTTTTCAAATCTCATAATAATAATAATATTAAAAAATAATATTTTATTCAATTTTTAATTTCTATTTAAAATCATCTCATCTCAACTCAACTCATTATTTAAACCGCTACTTGTTTATAAATGGGCCTCTCTTCTCTGTGTAAAAAATATAGGTTACTTTGTCCATTAGGAAAACCATTAGAGACTTGAAGGTAACATTTTACATGGCATATTCGTCACGTTGTATTGGGCGTTAAGTCTTTGTACTTGTAGAAGTACAATACTCATATCTTTGAAGTAGACCTCTGTGACTACCAAAAGTCTATAGAGTTTGGTCTGGTTCAGTGAGGGACGTAGTCATCGCCCCTGTACTCTTGTAGCCATGTTGATGATTTTTGCTTGAAACTACTTTACAATCGGAAATATATTCTTTGGAAATTTAAGGAATTTACCTCCTCTTTCATAGAGGAAATTTGAGGCTTTGAGGTTGTGATTCAAGCATAAATGCTTTTTTGCCCCTATGATATGGTACTCTTAGCAATCCACAACAAAGTTTTCAATACCATATCATACCGGCTAGTACGGCCGGTATTTATCGTGCCGGATTAGTAACTGGCACGAGAGAGATATTTGTTTCGTACCAAATCAAATACCGGTCATTTCGGTGCGTTTAGGTCAATACTGATCAATTTTTGATGTACGGACAAGCTTTCAATATACCGTATTTTTAGTGTATTTTTATAATTTTCACTCTAATTCTCACATTTGAAGACTATTTTCTTAACTCTTTTTAATCCCCTTTTCTCGAGAACTGAAAATCAAATTCTTACTCCCATTTTCGTGATGAAGATAAATGATTATTTTTTTTAATAGTTAGATTAAGAATTTAGAACTATTATTGAGTTTTATAAATATGTATTTTAACCTTTTAAGACTTACATTGATGCTATTTTGAAATATAATTTATACATATATAATTTTATTTATTTATATATAGAATATCCCGAAAAGGTATCCGAAACAATACCGATATTGAAATATTTTATTGCAATGCCTTAACCGAAATGGTCATTGAAACAATGTTCAAAACTTTATCCACAACGTTTTGATTCACCGGTGAGCTCACTAAAGAAGAATAAAGACCTTTTTTGTTCATCTATGCATTGGAAGATTCGAAGAATCTCCTCAATTTCCTAGATTTGGTCTTCAACTTTGGTTCAGAGCGTCCAATTGAACTGCTTGATAGTGCTACCCATTTGTATTAAGATGCTGAGTTGAGCTAAGTTTTTTATGAATAGTAATGAGTTGAGTAGGTAGAGTGAGTTATGTTATGTCCATCTAAAATAAGTTTAGATCTGTTTGGATGTTAAGATAAGTTTAGTACTATTTATTTGAAATTGAAAAAGATTGTGAGTTCCATGTATAAAGATGTGTTGAGTTGAAAAATATTATAGGTCTCACGTGTAATGAGATTTTAAGTTAAGATTAGTTTAGTAATTTAAGAGTTGGATGTTTGGATGTAGACTCAATTTAAAATTAGATTGAATTAAGTTCATCTCAACTGAGTCTTGCAATGTTTGACCTTAACGTTGATATTCCATAACCTCCTGTTCCACTGCCCAAACTACTTCATAAGCATTTGATTGGTTTCTCTATCATTACTTATGAACACAACGACGAGAGGGGATCCTGAAAGGTTAGTCTCAGTTAAAAGTTTTAACATAATACTTATACAAACACACACATTTTTTTTTTTTGATAAATTACAAACACACACATATAGATATGTATATAAGTATATTAAATAACTCAAGGTCCAATTCTACCCAATCTTACCCATGTCTTTAATCCTAAAATCTGTAGATATAACACCCAATCCTCCCAGAGTTATGAATAATATTAATTTCAGAAAAAAATAGAGGGATCAGAATGCTACCCGCCTTTAAAAATATTTTATTCTAAAGATTCTCTTTTATAAAATAATATGTGCTTTATAAAATTAAAAGAGACTATCTATAAGTATTTATTAAGATTTTTCAAACATTGTACTGCATTGAATTATGTAAATGTAAACTAAAATGACTTTCAGCTATAATAAATCAATTCTTGTGATTATATTTGACCTTTACTGTAGCTTAACCAAATCTATTAAATAATTATTTCTTCCGTTTGAACATTCTCTTTCTTCCCATTACTGAATTGCATTTTGGTCGAGAAAATCGTCTCCCCAATCCAAGAACCATGCACGTGCTTGTCCCAGTCATTTGCTGGCAAGTTGTAGTTCTACCAACCACCCAAACAAATAAAATGTAGTTCTACGGTTCTACCTTGTGCTGCAATTGAG
Organism: Juglans mandshurica; assembly: GCA_022457165.1. NCBI lineage: Eukaryota > Viridiplantae > Streptophyta > Magnoliopsida > Fagales > Juglandaceae > Juglans > Juglans mandshurica. The sequence goes on from CM039631.1 coordinate 12,648,535, forward strand.
CAAGGAGGTTTGCTACATAGAAACCACTGTAGTAGTGCACTCGTTGCACATACTACATGGCTCCTTTTTTTTTTTTTAATCAAAACATTCAATTTGAAAATGGGTTTCACTTTTATCCCCATTCGAATTCCTGCCGCGAAACACCTTCCTCCCTCGCCACCCTTTTCAGCTTCCTCAATCCAGCACCTCCCGGCGACGCCGTCTCTCTCGTTAGTGCCATTGAGCGGCGCTCCCCCATCTGCCCAAAGCCTCCACTCTCTCGCGAGCTCGTTGAACGGAGTAAACAAGATTTGAATCCCGCAAACCCTCCTTCCACGCCGCGAACCCGCGTCCGTCGGTTTCCTCTTCCCAGCGCCCCCTCGCAACGGCATCTCTCTGTTCATGGCCAACTCGCGATGCTCATTCATCTGCCCAGCGCCTCCGCTCCTCGCAAGCTGATTGAAAGGACCAAACCAGCGAAATCCCAATTGCTCTGTTTTGCCAAATGGTTTGCTCAACAGGGTAAAGGTAAATATTGTACTACCATTTTCCCGTCCATACATGCTATGTTCTTCATGTGTACATCGACATGTGATTTTTGTATTTTCTGAGATGGGTATTATGGCTTAGGGCATGGAGAAATTTCCAGAAAATGCTGTATCCGTAAACTGTTGTTTTGAAGACATGATTGTGGTGTTCTCCATTTTGTGCATTAGTTTGAATAGTTGACCCTACAAGAATCCAAGAGATTCTTTGAATTTTGTTAAAAAAAATTTTCAGCTACATCTTAAGAGGACCAGAAAATCCTCTACTTTTCATACTCCTGAAAATATAGTAATTTTCTTGAGAGGAACTCCAAGAATTATCTCTTATGGTCACATACAACTGTCATAAAATCCATCTCTATGGCTCCTATTTTAAGTATGCTACAACTATACAATTGGGAAAAAAATGCAACAGGCATACTTACCTCAAACTTTGTACAAACACTTTGATTTGGGGATGCCAATGCTGTTTGGGCCAAATGGTTTGCTGATTTCTGTGCATCTGTTGGTTTTGTGTTACTCTATGATTTCTTCTTCTTATCTTTTTTGGATAAGTACTCTATGATTTCAAATGTTAAAGAATTAATTAAATTAATATATAATAGTTTAAAAGCCTTGAAATTCCATGCGCCATAACGTCTCAGAAATGGAGCTCGTTGACTTCCAACAAGCCTGCTACTAGGTAATAGTGTAAAAGGTAGTTAGACTCTCTGTTAACAAAGATTTCAATAGGTGAATTATGGATTGGTACTGAGAAGTTTTGAAGGTCTCAGCCTTTCTTCAATTACAAATTGACATGTACTGCAGTCTGTCAACTCTCAGTTAAACAGGTGACAACTACCCTCTTGATTGCATTCCAATCCTGTGCACTTTGACAACTGCCATCTTGATTGCATTCACATGGTTTGCATTGCAAAAATACGATTTAGGGGACATCAATGAAGTGGGTTGGGTGCTCTGGCATGGTGTAATATTGGTGGTGCCATGCCTGCAGTATTGAAGAGCGACTAAGTGATACTCAAATCTAATTAACAATCTCATTAACTATTTTTATTTAAGAGAAATTGGAATTTAAAAAAATGAAAGAAGAAGCATATGCATGTGAAATTAGAGAATGTTTAGATACTAGTAAGCTTTGTGAGCATTGCTGCCGAAATTAGAAAGCGATTGATTTGGCATTCATGAAATGGCTGGTATGGATGACAATGATGATTTGTAGTGTGGATGTATTGCTCAAAGATATAAACTCGGCAACATAGAATTCAGCTAGTTCATTCATTAGCAGTTTTAAAACATGGGAAAATATTTTATTGGACAGGTCATTGGTAGAAAGTTATGAAAGTTGGTTTCATTTTATGTGATTTCATTTTATGGATTGCTCATTATTCCAAAAAGAATTGCTCACAAAACCAAACAAATTGGTTGCCAGTGACAAATACTGTAAGGGTTGCTCCAGAGTCTACTAATTATGGTTTCTTTTACATTCTCTTCTTTCCTTTCTCTTCTTTATTTTTTTCTAAACTTCTTATATTGAATTCTTTTTGTTTGCCTCTCTTCCAGTGTAAGCATCAGTTAGCTGCAAGACTAGCTCTATCATTGGGAGCTTTTATTGAAGTTAAGGTGTCTGATGAGCAGCTAGCAATACTGCTATCAAAACTCTGAAGTCCTTTGGTGATAGCCACTTTTACATTCAGTTTGATGTGGAGCATAAGCAAAAAGTATAGTTGTTGTGTTTATCCAATCAGATCTTGGTTGTAATTGTGGACAACTATTTTAGAGTGTAATTCTGGTATTCTCGGCTGTAATGCTTGGCTGTAATTGTGGACAGATCTTGGTTGTAGTTGTGGACAACCATTGTCAAGTGTAATGTTGTGGACAGATTGGTTGTAATTCTAGAAATATTTTGGTGGTTAGTGTATTTTTTGGCAGAGTTTGGTTCTAATTTTGGACAGATTACCCTATGATTTTGGACAAATTACCGTATAGTCTTGGACAGATATTGTTATCATTACAATCATAATCAACAGAGTGCAATGTAAACAATTAAATTATAAACATGTTTTTGTAAGTAACATTCAAAGTTACATTCCAAAATGTCTTACAAACATTACAACATTTCAAAAAAACATTAACTGGATGAACATTACAGCACAAATCACAACAAAATAATATCCAATCCAGTTTCGTCTTGAGTTTATTTGCCTTTCATATTGCTTGATTCTCGTGCAACTGTTTAATCATGCAAAGGATATATAGCCAGAATATCTTGAGTCCTAAAAAATTGTCACGGGTGCAGTGGGCGAGGCATTGAAGAAGAAAGGGAAGAAGAGAAGGGCAGTTTGTGTCAAAAGGGCATAACAGAATAACAGATTGCAAGTAACAGAAATAACGAAATGAAGTTAGTTAGTGAAACGGGGCGTTTTGGTCTGTTATAAAGAATAAGTAAAACGGCACGTTTTACTTATGTTGCATTTTGTTTTGCGTTTAGCTTTTTGTAGTTCGCGTTTTGAGTTAGAACATTACATTGTTTCTGCTTCACGATTCCTGCTATAAAAGCAGGTGAATTCATGTAATTGACATTGAAGAAGAATTAAGTAAAGATCCTTTTTGGAGGTTGAGAATCCCTCGAAGATTCTCTTCAAGATTCACTACTGAATCTTGATCATTCAATCTGAGTTCTTGTGTGTGTAGTGTCCTTCCCTGTGTGAATCTGTGTGGTTAGTAGTAAGGTTCTAAAAGGATATTTACAAGTGGTATCAGTAGTAGTCGATCTTGTGAAGGTGGTGATGGTGGATGGTACTCGTGCTGCCATGAAAGGTCAGATGGACGGATATCAGAAGCAACAAGAAGTGGTTCAGAAGCAGTTGGAGAACCATCAGCAAGCCATCCATGGTATGGCAGAAAGGTTAGAACAATTTTCTGAAATGTTGCGTTCAATAGTTCAAACTGTTAATGAAAACTCTCGTCATGATAGAGAGGTTTCTAATGAACCTAGAGGTCAGGAGGATAGACCTGTGTTCCAGAGGAATTTTCGATTAGATTTTCCAAGATTTGCTGGTATTGACCCTGCGGGTTGGGTCTTTAAGGCCAACCAGTACTTTGATTTTTATCAAGTACCGTTCCATAAAAAATTAATGGTGGCTTTATACCATATGGAAGGAGAAGCATTGGTGTGGTACCAAGATGCTTTGGACTCGGGACAATTCAATTCTTGGGAGTCTTTAGTGGTAGCAATGCAAGTCAGATTTGGACTATCTACTTATGATGATCCAATGGAAGCATTAACTAGATTGAAACAAACATCTTCTGTTAGTTTGTATAAATCTCAGTTTGAAGTATTGTCCAATAGATTAAAAGGCTTGTCTGAAAAACATAAACTGAGCTGCTTTGTTAGTGGATTAAAAGATGAAATAAGGCTGCCTGTAAAGATGTTTAATCCACTAAATCTTGGAGCTGCTTTTGGTTTAGCCAAGATGCAGGAGGAGTATGTGTTATCCTCGAGGAAACCTTGGAAACAGATTGGGCATTATAGTGATAAATGGCCTATTGATCATGGGAGTGATTTGTCTAATAGAGGACAGAGGAGCATGGCTCCTGTAAAGAAAATTACTTCTGCTCAAATGGATAAAAACGAAAAAAAGGCATTTGTTATCATTGTGATGACAAATGGAGTCCTAACCATGTTTGCAAGACCTCAAAAGTGTATTTGTTGTATGGGGAAACTAATGCTGAGCATGGAGTGGTTGATAGTAGTGAGGGAGATTTGTTGCCTGCATCTAATGAAGAAGGGAAAAAGAACACTGAAGATCTTGAGGTCTCATTAAATGCTATCTCAGGTTGCATTCATAGTAATGCTATGAAGTTACTGGGAAAGATTGGTTCCATGTCTGTTGAGATTCTTGTAGACTCAGGTTCCACTCATAATTTTTTGGATCCTTTGGTAGTGGAATCTGCGAAATTGAAAATAATTGAGGATGGTGGGTTGCAAGTTAGAGTGGCAAATGGAACTAAAATATTCAGCCAGGGTACAGGTGAAGAGATGATTAGTATTCAAGGTACTAAATTCAGTATTCCATTTCATGTCCTCACTCTTGGTGGCTGTGACATTGTGTTAGGAGTTCAATGGCTGAAGACATTAGGTCCCATTCAATGGGATTTCACTAATATGTCTATGCAGTTTGAAGTTCAGGGCAAGAAGTTGTCATTACATGGTATCAATTCTGATGTGACAGAATGGGAAGCTGGAGCTAATCTGTTGAAGTCTTCTTTTGTTAGGAAGCAAGGGTGGTTATTACAATTGGTGGCAGTGGAACCAAGGCTAGAAAAAGTTGAGTTGCAAGTTGAAGTAGAGGAAGTGTTACAACAGTTTGGGTCAGTATTTGAAGAACCAGTGGGGTTGCCACCAGTTAGAGCATTTGATCACCAGATTCTATTAAAGGAAGGCACTTCACCTATTTCAGTAAGGCGTTATCGATATCCTCACTACCAGAAATCAGAGATAGAGAAAATTGTGCAAGATTTGCTGAAGAATGGGGTTATAAGACCTAGTCAAAGTCTGTTTTCATCTCCTGTTCTACTTGTTAAAAAAGCTGATGGCTCTTGGAGGATGTGTATGGACTATCGAGCACTCAACCAAGCAACTGTCAAAGACAAATTCCCAATTCCAGTCATTGATGAGCTGTTGGATGAACTTCATGGTGCACAAATTTTCTCCAAGCTTGATCTCAGATCAGGCTATCATCAAATAAGGGTAAAAGAAGGTGACATACCTAAAACTGCATTTAGAACTCATGAGGGCCACTATGAGTTCTTGGTAATGCCATTTGGGCTTACCAATGCACCTGCAACCTTTCAAGGTTTGATGAACCATGTATTCAAGCCTTATCTTCGAAAATTTGTGTTAGTCTTTTTTGATGATATCTTGATTTACAGCCACAACATGGTGGAACACCTTGAACACTTAAAAACAGTACTATTTGTTTTACAGCAGCAGTCCTTGTTTGCAAAAAGATCGAAGTGCAAATTTGTAGTTTCTGAAGTTGATTATTTGGGGCATCTTATTTCTGGGAAGGGGGTAATGGCAGATCCAACTAAAATTTCTTCCATGCTGGAATGGCCTATACCAAAAACAGTGAAGGCACTCAGAGGATTTTTGGGCCTTTCGGGTTACTACAGAAAATTCATCAAAGGGTATGGATCCATTGCTGCCCCATTAACATTGTTATTGAAAAAGAATTCCTTTGTTTGGTCTGCAGAAGCTGAAGAGGCCTTTCATCATTTGAAGGCTGCTGTTGCTAAGCCTCCTGTCTTGAAGCTGCCAGATTTTTCTAAAGCATTTACAATTGAGTGTGATGCCTCGGGAGTGGGGCTAGGAGCTGTGTTAATGCAAGATAACCATCCAATTGCTTTTTTTAGCAAAGCTTTGAAGGGCAAGGCATTTTCTTTGTCAACTTATGAAAAAGAGTTCTTAGCCCTAGTGTGTGCAGTGGGCAAGTGGAGGCCATACCTGTTGGGTCAGACATTCAAGATCAAAACTGATCAGCAAGCACTGAAACATTTATTAGAGCAGAAGGTAGCCACTGAGGCTCAACATAAGTGGATCTCAAAGCTCATGGGGTATGATTTTACTGTTGAGTACAAGCGAGGTAGAGACAACAAGGTTGCTGATGCACTATCTAGAGTGGAGGAGGAAGAGTCAGCCACATTAGCTCTTATTTCATTTCCCACTCCTGTGTGGTTAGAAGAATTGAAGCAAAGCTATGCATTCTCTGTTGACATTGCTAATCTTTTGCTTGATTTACAGCAAGGGAAGCCAGTCTCTAAGGAATATTCTCTTCAGCAAGGACTCATTTTCAAGAAAGGGAAATTGTTTATAGTCCCTTCTTCACCATTTCATCAAAAAGTGTTACAGCATATTCATCACAATCCTGAAGCAGGCCATCTTGGGTATCACAAAACACTACAGAAAGCTCGATTGGATTTTTATTGGCAAGGAATGAGGAAGGACATAAAGAAGTTAGTGAGGGAATGTCAAATCTGCCAGATGAATAAACATGAGACTCTACTGCCAGCGGGGTTACTCCAACCCTTACCTATTCCTCAAAGTCCTTGGCTTGACATTGCCATGGATTTTATTGAGGGCCTTCCAAGCTCAGGGGGTATGTTAGTAATTCTAACTGTCGTGGACAGATTAACTAAATTTTGGCATTTTTTTCCAATGGCTCACCCTTATACAGCCAGTAAGGTGGCTGAGGTCTTCTTTAATGGGGTATTCAGACTCCATGGGTTACCCAAAACCATTGTGTCTGATAGAGATGTGGTTTTCACCAGTTTATTCTGGAGAGAGTTGTTCAAGATGCAAGGGACTACTTTGGCTTATAGCTCAGCTTACCATCCTCAATCTGATGGTCAAGCTGAGGCATTAAATAAATCCGTGGAAGGTTGCTTGAGATCCTATGTAGGATCTAAGCCTAAGAGCTGGTGCACATGGCTACCAATGGTAGAATGGTGTTATAACACCACGATTCATTCCTCTACTGGTTTTTCACCATTTCAGGTTTTATATGGGTTCCCTGCTCCTAAGTTGTTGACATATGTTCCAGGCACTACTGCTAATGCAGCAGTGGATCAACACTTGAAGTCGAGGGATGAGATATTGTCATTATTAAAGCAGAATTTGAAGAAGGCTCAGGAAAGGATGAAGATGTTTGCTGATAGGAAGAGGTCTGAAAGAGTGTTTGCAGCAGGTGATTGGGTCTTTCTCAAGTTGCAGCCTTATAGACAAAAGTCTGTAGCCATGAGACACAACATGAAGTTGGCCCCGAGGTATTATGGTCCATTTCAGATTCTTGAGAGGATTGGGTTGGTAGCTTATAAGTTGAACCTGCCCCCTTCCTCAAAAATTCATCCTGTCTTCCATGTCTCTTGTTTAAAGAAGAAACTAGGTGATCAGATTTTTCCACTATCTACTTTGCCCCCAGTTGACAAAGAATGTACTGTACAGCCTGAACCAGAAGCCATCTTGGAGCGAAGGGTGAAGAAAGTAGGGAACCATGCCTCTACTGAAGTGCTTGTCAAATGGGTAGGTGCTGCCGTCGAGGATAGTTCATGGGAGTTGCTCTGGGACCTCAGAACTTCATATCCCCATTTAGTGGGCACAGTTCTGTGATGTGTCACGGGTGCCTTGTGGGCAAGGCCTTGAAGAGGAAGGGATTGTCACGGGTGCAGTGGGCGAGGCCTTGAAGAAGAAAGGGAAGAAGAGAAAGGCAGTTTGTGTAAAAAGGGCATAACAGAATAACAGATTGCAAGTAACAGAAATAACGAAATGAAGTTAGTTAGTGAAACGGGGCGTTTTGGTCTGTTATAAAGAATAAGTAAAACGGCACGTTTTATCGAAGTTGCATTTTGTTTTGCGTTTAGCTTTTTGTAGTTCGCGTTTTGAGTTAGAACATTACATTGTTTCTGCTTCACGATTCCTGCTATAAAAGTAGGTGAATTCATGTAATTGACATTGAAGAAGAATTAAGTAAAGATCTTTTTTGGAGGTTGAGAATCCCTCGAAGATTCTCTTCAAGATTCACTACTGAATCTTGATCATTCAATCTGAGTTCTTGTGTGTGTAGTGTCCTTCCCTGTGTGAATCTGTGTGGTTAACAGTAAGGTTCTAAAAGGATCTTTACATAAATCAGTAGTTTTCCGGCTGCTGCTCTCGTAACTCTGTAAAAGGAAACAAAAAATTAATTAATTTTTCTTGTTGGAGCTATTCATGTCAATCATGTAAAAAACATGAGTTCAAGCAATGGAAGTTATATTTGTGTCTTCATCGACGTAGTTCGACATCGATATATTTCTGTAAAATGTACTATGAGATTATCCTTTTTGATTCAGATCATTAAATTTAACCAATTGCAATTAGTTTTGTTTTAGAATCCCAATTAGTGGAGATGTGGGATGCAGATATTTTTCTTCAAGGGTTCAAAACGATTGACCACTGTCATGAGATCAGCTATGGTGATGAAATCAGACTTGTGTACTTTATAAATTTGGAAATTAGATTGAGCAGGAAACCCTAATTAATTAGAAATACAACATATCCTTCAACTATAGGATACAACAAACTATTTTTTTTTTTATAAGTAGGATACAACAAACTAAATTAAACTATGGAGTAAACAATCCTCCAATTCAAGGTTCACATTCATTCTTTTATTCCAAACGAATAAATAGGATGAGAGTATTGATGTGAGGTGAAGGTGGGAAAAAATCATAAGCAACCATTATACTCAAAGAAAGTAAATCGAATAAACATGTTATGAAAAAATCAAAAGAACATGATCTAGATCATTCTTCTCATTTTCAAAAAATGGAAAAGTCAATGCAAGTAAACCATACTACATTCATATATGAGAACAAAACTTCAGAGTCTCACTACATTTTCAGGCAACCAACAATGAGCTCATGAAAAAAGATCACTCGGATTTGAAAAAAAAAATGCAAATGTTAAGCTCTCATGCATATATCGCCTGCTTAACATAAAATTCATGGAACTCACGCATGCCACTCAGGACATCTATCATTTAGTAAAATCTAGGGCAATCAATTTGCTAGTTCTTCAACACTAAAGAAAACCCATGTCTCTCTAGTTGTCTGTAAGTTCCAGGGTTTTCTTAATCTCTTCTTGTCACACTCCTAACTTTGTTAAAGGTAAAATAGGAAGTTCACTGTGATGGCTATCAAACTGCCATTTCCAACACTGAAAAAAATCAACCATTCTTTCCAAGCATCACACATATTAGCCCAAAAGACTATAAACAACTTGGCATAACGTGCTAGCTACCTCACGATGGAGTTCATAATGGGGTTTGTGACAAGCAAACATCTCCAACACTTATAAAAGTCTAGCAACCTTTCCAGGCATCACCCATATTAACCAAAATACAGAGAGAACATCTACATGAGCCATGAGAGGCAACATCTATAGGAGGTACCATTAGTTTCTAGCAAATACAGAGAGAAAAAAATAGATGAAACAGAGAGAAAAAGAAAAGAAAATAAATGTGTGCTAAACCTCCCAAAGATCTAAGGGCAGCTTCGCGTCGGTGGACTGAGGGCGGCTTCGCGTCAGTGGACTGAGATGGGACCGAGGGCTTCGTCGTTGGTGGACTAAGGGACTGAGGGCTTCTTTGATGGATTGAGGGACCGACGGCTACGGGACTTATCTCCTCAGGAGGCTGAAGGAAGGGAATGAGGGTTGAGAGGTTCGAGGGCTTGGGGGCAAAATGGAGGTTCGGGAGGGTTGGCGTGCTTCGATGGCTAAGATTCGGGGAGGATTCGAGGGCTTGGCATCGAGATGGAGACGGAGGGCTTGGGGTCTGATATTGAGGTTCGGGAGGGGGCTTCAAGGGCTTGGGGGCGACATGGCAAATGGGAATGAGGCTGAGAGACGGAACGCCTCAAACCGGTTCAGTGTCTAAGTGAACTCGGTCTACACGTCATGTGTGCAATGGATGCACCGAAATAATGGCTTCTGTGAAGATTTTTCCTTGAGCAAGTGTTTTTTTTAGAGGAATTCTGGGCATCAGCCCGTAGCCACAGCACACCTGCGTGCTGTTTTTTTTTTTTTTTTTTTTTTTTTTTTTTTTTTTTTATACTCAATCCAGTGGAGTGTGCTACGGCTGCAGTGCACAGTAGGCTGCAATATATATTTTCTGTTTTTTTTATGCTTCTACCTTGTGCTAGTCCTAGGTGTTTTTTTTAGATGAAAATGTTATAGCCAGGTGTTTTTTCAATGGTGTTGTATGAAATATTTAGAATGTATTTACTGTACTCCAGGACCCATTCACATATTTATCCAAGTTTCATATTGTATAATATTAATATTTTCATATAGCTCTTAATTTAGAAAAAAATAATAATAAAATAAAAAAATTTGATAAAAAATAATATATTATTAAATTTATAATATTTTATTATTATTTTGACTAATATATAGATAATTCAACATGAAAATAAGTTTTAAGTAAAATAGACAAATATAAAATCATGTCGTATTATACAAATTTTACATTTGTATTTACATAATTCACTGCTAATACTTTTAAATCAACTACTAAATTTTAACGGGCCTTAAAATGAATATTTGGGCTTATGAATTTAATTAAAAATTACTAATCAGTCCCAATATATTATAGCTTGTAGGCTTTTAGGCTTCTGATACCAACTATCTATCATGCTTAGGTGAGTCTCTTTCGCTAAAATAATGATAAAATAATATTATAACTCAAACAACATAAAAACTCGAGAAACGTATCATTATTATCTCAAAATAAAATATTCTTTCAAAGAGCGTAACTAGACTTTTATTAAAAAGAGGCTCATTAAATGTGCCACAATCTCAAAAAGGTAATTCAAAGTAAAATAATTTAAATACTAATGAAAAATAATCTAATAAATTCAATTGTGTCCGTGGACACTTGTTCCACTACACTTTACGGACATCCAACTCCATTGTGCATCCTATTCCTAATTCTAGCTTGAATCTCAAAATCATTTTAGAAATTAGGAATAAATGGGTGAGTTCACAATTCAGTAAGTAGCGAACTTATATAGAACATAAGCAAGTTACATAATACATAAATACATAATGTCCTAAAAATAAAAGAGTGATAATTAATGGACATTCAATAATAATGGTACAATTCAAAAAATAATTTTGGCATAAAATAGATATGGAAAAGTTACAAACAAACCCATCAAGAGTATTGCCCGATGAAAAATACAAAATTTCCACTTCCAACTTTATTAATTAATAATGTAATAGAACCCGAATCAATGAGTCATCTCCTTAGATGTGTGAGGTTCTCTCTCTAGAATAGAGGAGTGTCTCTTAGGCTAGTTTTCTAGTTTGAAGAGGGTGTTATGGAGGAGGAGTTAACAAAACAATGGGAATGATTAAGCCTCGCAAACCAGGAAAAAAAGGTAGTAGTGGTGCCATCTACCACCATGGAGAAGGCAGTGCAACAAGGCAGAGTTTGTTTGGTGGCAATGATAATAGCAGAAAAGGCAGTGAATCGAGAAGCCTTCAAGACTACAATGACAAAGATTTGGAGGACTGAAGGTTGGATACAATTGTGGGGTTCAACAAATTCCTTATTGAGTTTCATAATGAGAAAGACAGGCAGTGAGTGATCAATGGAAGGCCTTGGTCTTTTGATCAATGGTTACTGTGCTTACATGCTTTTGAGGGCAATATTGTGGGCTACCAGATTGGAGGACGTGTTGGAAAAGTCTTCAAAGTTTATGTTGATAATCGAGGGATTGGCTGGGGAAAGTTTATGAGAGTAAGAGTGAAGATCGACATTGCTAAAGTTTTGATGAGGAGCACCTTCCTAACCTTTGATGGGAAGAAAACATAGGTGAATTTCAAGTATGGAAGGCTGTCTACATATGTTTGGTTTGAAGAATTTTCATATTTTTTTCAAATTGTTTTGACTAGGCAACGTAGCATGGAGTATAACTGTTATTCAAATTCTTAGGCTTCGTTTGATTATACAGATGAGATGAGATGATGAATAATAGTGAGATAATTTATAAATAATAGTTAAATAATTTGAGTTAAGGCTTTTATGAAATCTTAGGAAAAGAAATAAATAGTTGAATAAAAAAATGATAGAATTAAAATAGGGTTATAATATAATTTTTTAATATATTTTTGTTTTGAGATTTAAAAAAAGTGAATTATTTTTTATATTTTGTTTGAAAAAGTTATAATGATTAGATGATAATTAGATAGAAAAGTTAAAAATTTAAAATTAAAAAATATTTGTATTTAATGATTAGATGGTTTTAAAGGTTTGTGAAACCAAAACTAATCCTTTTTAACTTGTGATTTTTGTCACTTCTTAAAGATTCAGCTTTAAAGGATTAATTTGTGATCGGATTTTTACTCCTTCTAACTTTACATTGGCAAAACAAGATTATCAAAAACTAAAAGATAATAAAAAAAAACAGACAAATGACAGAATCACGAAAACAGTGCACGAGAATGACACATCGCCTGTGAACTTCTATACGTGACTATAGTATCGTTTAAAAAGATGAGAAATCTATAATCTAATAAAAATAAATTTATAAAATGATATAGTTTCATCTAATATATTAAATTTATTTTGTAATAAAATTAATTTTATAATCTAACATATTACATTAAATCATATCTATTTATAGATATATTTTTTTAAAAATGATTTAGCCACAAATAAATCTTACGTAAATAAACTTAGAAGTTAATGCGATTTAATGTTATATATTATGTTATAAAATTATTTTTATTATAAATTAAATTAAATTTATGATATTATATATCAAATATTTCTTTATAGCTATATCACTTCCCTATTTATCTGACATTAGATATGGTTGATACGACACACTGTCGTTTTGAAGGAAAACAGAATAATGATATCCTCCTCGGGGTGCAAGTACATCGTTGTCCCCGTAGGTTAATGACAGCTATAAACCAAACAAACCTAAAATCTTCCACTTTCTTCCGGCTTGCTTCTCCCCCCCTGTCCCCGTCCCCCCTGCTAACTTTTATTCCGTACATTACAGAAAGAACGCAAAGGCACTACAACGATGTCGACCCAGAACGGCTTTGAGGCTCAACGCCAACAGGAAAACCCTGGTGCGCGTTCATTCTGTGCAAGCGATTTCGATCAAGTTTTCATTATCTTTTTTTCATTTTTTCATCTAATTTTCTGAGAAAAACCCTCTTTCATTGACTTTACAATATAGAGATTAGGACAAAGCATTTTAATTTGTGTGAAACTATTCGATACGGAGTTTTTTTTCTCATTTCATTTTCTTGATTCTTAATTTAGAGGTTAGTATTGGGCTAGTGTTTTACAGGTTTAAGTTACTCTCTCTGTTGCCCAGGAAAAAAGTTACTGTTTATTTAAAAAGATAAATTTATGAAAAATAAGAAGATTGGTTGCCAATGAATTTTATGATTTTTTATGTTTTAGAGTGTTTTTACCCATTTCGGTTTCGTGTTAGTTGCTTCATATAATGCTCAGCACGATAGCATTAGGGCTCGATTGGGTTTAGTTTATTGTTACTTACCAAAAGAAAAATTGGGTTGAGTTTATTTTTATGAAGATTAAACCGAACATTAGGAATTGAGCTGGTGTGGGGTTATGTGAATTTTCATGTTTAGTGAAACCTTTTAACTACATTCATTTTGGTCCAATATTGTTCTCGATATAGTAATGGTGAGTGTAATTGGGCTAAGTTTGGTTTGGTTTAGGTGAATAACAACTAAATGAGATGTTATTTCAGTTATTTTCAACTGTACTTAATTTATTCTGATTGTAACTTTACTGTTAGTGGAGCCATTTTAATGATTATTTCCTTAAAGGCATGTTTCCATGCTTTGCTTTGGCTGTAAGAAAAAGAGGATGAGGGTCCTGGAGAACATTTCCTTTATAAGAATGTGGTACACATACATATGCATGTATTTGTGTTCTGGAGAGAATTTAATTTCCATTACATTTGAAAAATGAATATGACTATATGATAAGTTATGCTTGATCCATAGTATAGGCTTGTGTCTACCCTTTGCCAGGATCCGGGTATCAATTTGGAATATATCTGTTGATTTTGAACTTCTTTCTTGTCAATTGTCCCTGCAATAATGATCCTACTGATCCTTTTTATTCTTGCGTGCTTCTTTTGGATTTATGTGCATGCATCTTTGAATGAGTGCTGAGGCTCTAGACATGGAAGATAAGATATTTTTCTATATTTTTCAGGTGCGGAACACATATTTGATAGGAACTGTGAAACAATTCCTGAAGTTGGATGGTATATTCTTGGTGAAGATCAACAACATGTTGGCCCGTATGCTTTGTCAGAGTTGCGTGGTGAGTGCTGTAGGTTCTTTTGAAAAACTGTTGGATATAAGAAATATGGATCAATTGTCTTAAAACTAGTGCATTGGCTTACTGTATAAAATAAACAAACTGGAGTGTCTCCAGTTCTTTTTGTAAGAGTGATATCCAATTTATTTTTAGTCATTTAATTGTTTTCCTCTCTTGGATTTCAGTTCTACCAGTAAGCAATAGCACGGTTTCAGGACATGTGTCCATCTCTATCATGTTGAATTGGTATAGTGAGCTATTGAAACATCTACTTAGCTTATTTACTTCACCTGGACAGAGCATTTTGTAAATGGGTACCTTTCCGAAAGTACACTTGTCTGGTCTGAAGGCAGAAGTGAGTGGCAGCCATTGCCCTCAATTCCTGGATTGCTGACTGGAATCCCTCAGCTGGGAGCTGATGACTTAACTACATGTGAAGTCTTCTATTCCTTTATTGTTTGACTACTGTTTGTGACTTTCTCTTGAGCGATAGGTCTTACCTTGTGATGTATTTTGCAGTGCCTGCAAACGATGATGAGTTTCAGAAATGGCAGGAGGAGGTTAGAGAGGCAGAAGCTGCAGCAGAGGCAGAAGGGGAAGTTGATTGTGACAGGCCTTTGACACCACCAGAGGGTGAGGAAGAATTCACTGATGATGATGGAACTACATACAAGTGGGACCGCAGTCTTAGAGCTTGGGCTCCTCAGGTTTTTGCTTGGGCATATGCAATAGCTTTTAAATACTTTTGAAGCTTTACTGATTTTTTCAAATTTCATATAGATTGAGGTGTAGATTGAATGATTTTCTTAATTCTAGAGCAATAAAAACTGTAAGCCTCCATTTGAATAGACTTTGAATTTGTTTTGTATAGAGTAGCAATATATGACATGATCCGTGAACCAAACATGAACACGAATTGCTCTACTCCCGCCAACAATATCCACCGAATTTTTCTACCAAATTGATTTTTATTTTTTTATTTTTTTACTTAATGGTTAAGGAAGTGTTTTTTAATGAGTTTGTGACTTTTTTTTTTTTTTAAAAACAAATGTTTGAAATTTTTTGATTTCGCACATTCGGTGACCATTTTCGGTGGCTTCCCTCTGTGGGTGTAGCATCACCCTTGATATAAATAGTTTCTGGTCAAAATGGGTATACCCAATAAGACACGATTAGTAAATGCTAATGTTTGGTTGTTGGGATTATAATATTGGTATTATTTCATGCTTTCTTGTGGGGGTGGAATGGGGGAGGAAACTAAATTCCATCTTGCTAGTTGGAATAAAGTTTGTTCTCCCATTTCGGGTGGAGGTTTGGGGGTTCGTAGTTTGAGGATCCTTTTTCTATCAGTAAATAAGATTTTTATTGAAAATAGACAAAGCCAAGTACACGGGACATAAACAAGAGCCACACCTAAGCATGACTTTCTAAAGATACAAGAAAATCATGTACGTTCATGCCATTAAAGTCTATTACAATCGACCGATGGAATAAAGTGAAGAAAAAAAGTTCTAAGCTTGTCCATTGTCCGTTCACGATTGAAATTTAAACGAGAGTCGCTTTGGAGGGAGGTTATTGATTGGAAATATGGAAGTGTTTGGGGGGTTGGTGTTCTAATGAAGTAAGGGGGGCATATGGTGTGGGTCTTTAGAAGTTCATTAGAAAGGGTTGGGAGAGTTTTGTTAGCCATGTTAGTTATGTTGTTGGAGAGGGATCTAGGATCCGTATTTGGTTTGACATTTGGTGTTGTGATCGAGCCCTCAATAGGGTGTTTCCAGGTATTTTTCGGTTGGCTTCTGATCGGTATGCTTCTGTATTTGATCTGCTTGTTCGTTCTAATGGCTCTCTTCGGTGGGACGTTTGCTTCAGCTGTTCAGGATTGGGAAATTGATGAAACTTCAGCTTTCTTCAGCTTTTATACGCCTTGAGGCTTGGTGGTAATAATGGGGATAGGATGTTGTGGAAGTCCAAGGGGTGTAAAAGGGTCACTGTTTGATCGTATTATAAGCTGTTGACTTTTCAGAATAGTCCTCATTTTCCTTGGAAGTGTATTTGGAGGTCTTGTGTGCCTTCCACTGTTGCCTTTTTCATATGTACTGCCTCTTTTGGGAAACTTTTGACGTTGGACAATTTAAGGAAGCGTGGTATTATAGTTATGGATTGGTGTTCATGTGTAAGAAGCATGGGGAAACTGTGGATCATTTACTTTTGCATTGTGAGGTGACAAGGGCTTTGTGGGATGGTATTTTTGGTAGAATTGGTTTGGCTTGGGTGATGCCTTTGAGAGTGGTTGATCTTCTTGCGCGTTGGAACGAACATCATGGTTGTTCTCGAGTGGATGTGGCATGGAAGACGGTTCCTTTGTGTCTTATGTGGTGCATTTGGATGGAATTGAATGAGTGGTGTTTTAATGATAAGCAGCATACGTTGGAGGAACTCTGGAACCTTTTTGTGCACTCTTTATTGCTTTGATTTTCTGCTTTAGTGATTAATGGAGCTTCTGCTCATGAATTTTTGTTCACTTTCTGTTTGTTAGAATGTATTTAGGAGTTTTCTTTTGTATACTTCATGTGTACATGGGCTTTGCCTATACATTCGCCTCGAATAAAATTACTTCGTACTTATGAAAAAAATTGGTATTATTATAGGTTAGTATCTAAAAAAATAGGTTAGTATAAAAAAAGTATTGACATTTTTTTGTTGGTATGTAGTCTTATTTTTTTTGGAGATATTAACTATAATGTGGCTACTAGAAATTCTAGCTAATAATTTTCATATGAAATTATGTTAATCAAGTCAGATGGGTTATGTGGGTCAGTTGAACCCATTAGCCTGAAACGGGTCGTGTCGTGTTAACCCAATTTGATTTGATTATTAAACAGGTTACACGTCTTGTCATGTCACCTGCTATTTATATGGGTTGTGTTAGGGTTTTTAAGTCATGACCCATTTAGTTGAACGGGTCGTGTTCAGGTTGACCCGTATAATCGAATATTCATGACTTGACACGACACGAATACAACCCATGAACATGAACTGTCACCACAATGACAGAGCTCATGGCCAGTTGGACAAATCTACGAGGTCTCCCACAAATCTCAACGGTGTGGAAAATGGTTCTGATCTGTATCTTGTGGTGCTTATGGAAGGAGCGAAATGACCGGACGTTTGAAGACAAGGAGCGTTTATTAGAAGAACTTAGATTATTTTTTGTCAACACTCGTTTTCTTTGGGCCACAACTGTAGATTTTCGTGGCCTCAATTTTCATGCATTTCTCGTTTCTATTTCCTCTCAGTAAATAGGTGTTACCTTTTGTATACCATCTAGTGTACTTGGGCTATGCCTGTTCATATCAATATAATCGTTTACTTATAAAAAAAATGTTTTGTAGTCTCTATAGAATTTTAATCACATAAATTGATCTAAAGAATATTTTGTGGTGCGTGTTATTTATGTCTTATCTTCCTTAGAAACTGCTGTCATTTCCAACCAAGTTAGTTTTATCAATGTCTGTTTACCTCTCCACCATGGGTACATCTTATTGTGTAACTTAGACCCCCACACTTGGCCACTATTTATCTCTCGAAAATGATATGAAATGCACTCCCTCTTTCCTTAACCACACTCACCATGTTTTTAATTCTTGTAATTTTTCCTTTGGGTCTTGTTGGAGCATTGTACTCTCTCTCTCTCTCTCTCTCTCTCTCTCTCTCTCTATTTTTTAGTTCATCAATTTCTCACAAGATTGCGCCACCAACGCTACCGCCACATTTTTTTTTATTTTGATTGGCACCGGATGTTCAGGAACAACATCCCGACTAATCCTGGGGGTGCACAGGCTCTCGGCAAGGAGTTTCCCACAAGTGCATCTCGGGTAATTCAAGAGAAAAAATCCCCTAGTTCGATAGCCCTAGGGGATTTTGAACCTTTTTTCCCAAGGCCTTGGGGGAGCATACCCCTAAGCCCAAGACCTTTACCACTTGAGCCAACCCCTAGGGGTTATTTCCCACCCGGCCCAAACCACATTTTTGTTTATTGGCATCATCCTCTTTTTGCTTGCTTGCTAGATTGCCCAAATGGAAAACAAATGGGTAATGTAAGGGTGGACAAGATTGTTTGGACTCTTAGCAAAGGAAAATTCTCCGTACGATCATTCTATGAGCTAATTATGACTCGGGAAGAGAATCTCTTCCCTTGGAAGAGTATTTCGAGGAGTAAGGCGCCCCAAAAGGGGCAGCATTATTTGTATGGATTGCTTCCTTAGGAAAGATCCTGACCATGGATAACCTAAGGAAACGAAGAATTATTGTAGTTGATTGGTGCTATATGTGCAAGAACAGCAGTGAAACAGTGGATTACTTACTCCTCCGTTGTGAGATTGCCAGGGCCTTATGGAGTGACTTTTCAGTAGAGTTGGACTGGCATGGGTTATGTCTGGAAAGGTGATTGATCTCTTAGCTAGTTGGAGAGGTATTAAGGGTATTCCTCAGATTGCAGCTGTGTGGAAGATGGCACCTATTTGTCTGTTTTGGTGTATTTGGAAGGAGAGGAATGACCCAAACTTCGAGGATCGGGAGCGCTCTATGGAAGATCTAAAATACTTTTTCTATAGGACTTCCTTTATATGGGCTATTGCTATAGATTTCAATGATCTTAGTTTCATTAATTTCTTGTATCTATCTCTAGTTCTTAATTAGGTGCATTCTCTTGTATACTACCTGTATACTTTGGCTATGCTTATTTTCATATTAATAAATCTTTCTTACTTCTTAAAAAAATATCATACACTGCTTCGAATTTGTCATTTTATGATGTTTCTTTTGCTTACCTTCTATCAGTTTTGAATACATCTCTTTGACTGGTTTAATTTTTAATAGGACAACACATTTAGTAGAAGTGAGCAATATGGGCTAGAAGAGATGACATTTTTGGAAGAAGAGGAAGTCTTTACAACTTCTAATGTTTCTGATGCCCCTGTGAAAGAAGAAGTTAATGCAACTGTAAATAATGTAGCAGTTAATGCTTCTGATGCTTCTGATGCCACTGGGAAGAAAGAAGTTAATGCTACCAGTGAAGTAGAGGAGGCCAATCAAAATGGCAAGAGAAAATTATCAGACAAGCTAGCTGACAAGAAGGTTTTCCCATCCTAACTTGTCCTGCTGCTGCTATTTTTCTTTCCTTTTTCCATTATATGAGACATGGACCTATATATGTTATGCTCTGCTTTTTGTCTCTCTAAATTAGAATTGCGGTGCTACTAAACATATTGCCTAGTACTCCCTTTCTTATGTTTAAATCATTGCAGGAAGCTAATAAACCTCCTGATAGTTGGTTTGAATTAAAAGTGAACACACATGTTTATGTGACTGGGCTTCCTGAGGATGTTACTGTTGATGAAGTAAGTCCCAGTCATTTGTTTCTCCTGTCAGTTTTCCTTGCGTCAATAAACTAATCTAGAATGCTTCACAGATGGTGGAGGTGTTTTCCAAGTGTGGTATAATAAAGGAGGTAAGATTCCAGTCCTACATAATTTAATTACATGATACAATGGAGTAGTATCTGAGCATGATATAATGTTGTAGCATCTGGAAATCATTTACAACTGAATGCAAAAAGATTATGAAGTATTGTCCATTGGACCAATGGTTATGGAAGCTTCACAGGCAATTACTCCATGATTTCCAGTTTGCTCTAATTGTGGGATCATATTAAGATATCCTTTGTAGCCTTAAATATAATAAGGGGCCAGGCTGAGGGTGGTAAATTAGATGGAATTGATGAAAACTGAGGTATGATATGTAGTTTGAAGTAATGTATCGGGGTTTTCCTGTGATTTATAACTCAAATTTTAAAACTTGACCTTTTTTTGACACATGCACCTCATGTTTCATAAAATTAATTGAAGGTTCTAATTGTATCGTGTTTATATTACATCATTCACACAGTTAATTTATCTACAGCTATTTTCCGCCCTCATTTCTGCATTTCATGGAACATATAATGACTCTATCTAATGAAAATGCAGGATCCTGAAACAAAAAGACCACGTGTGAAGCTATATGTTGACAAAGATACGGGAAGGAGAAAGGGAGACGCACTAGTTACATATCTGAAGGTAATTTTTCTCCATGTCACCGTGCCTGTGACATGTAACATATTCAGATCCTCATATGTGGGATTTATATTTATGTGTTTCCACTAGGAACCATCTGTTGCTCTGGCTACTCAACTTTTGGACGGAACACCTCTACGCCCTGGTGGCAAGATTCCCATGTCAGTCACCCTGGCTAAGTTTGAGCAGAAAGGTGTTGTGTGCAATCCTGATAGTTAATGGCTGTCATTGATTAAAGGAAGAAGACTAATTCATAAGCTTGGGTTACTCTTCATGCAGGGAATGCATTTGTTGCGAAACAGGCTGACAGCAAGAAAAAGAAGAAATTGAAGAAGGTCCAAGAGAAGATGCTTGGGTGGGGTGAGTTCTGATCTTACATCTTGAACTTTGTTTTAACTTAATAAGATAGTATCTGAGCTTCTAATTGAGCCCTTATTAAAAATTACTTAATAGTTTCCTTGCGTATAAAAGGAGGCCTCTTTTGGTTACACAGATGAGATGAGATGAGATAAAAATTGAAAATTGAATAAAATATTGTTATTGTAATTTTTTAATATTATTTTTATTTTGAGATTTGAAAAAGTCGAATTGTTTATTATATTTTGTGTGGGAGTTTGGGAAAGTTGTAATAATTATTTGTGTTTTGTATTGTTGATTAATGAAACCTGATGTACATTTCATCAAACGTGGTTTGCTAGATGTATTAGATTGTCTATCACATAAAAGAACTTTTGTGCTGCATAGCTGGAATGCAATCCTCTACAAAAATTTCTGCAGGAAATTAAGGAGACTACAGAGACATTCTCCAAGGAGATGACGTAGGACATGGTAGTGGAAGGCTTTCTAATTGAGCTTGTGTGGTGGGTTGAAAAGTGAAAGTTGGCTATAGGGCAAGGGATTATAGAATGATGTCTTGTGGGTTTCTATGAGAAACTAGGCTTGCGAAAGACAGGGCGTGAAAGGTGAAGAAACAAGAGGACTCATCCTTGAAATTATTTTCTGGAAGTAGCAAGATTTAATGAAGTAGTTCTACTGGTTTATTTGGCAGGATAGGGTAGGGACAATATTGAGATTTAATGCCTAAAGGGTTGAGAACTTAAGATTAAAAGATTGTAAGGAAGACGAATCTTTAAGGAGATGTTTGGATTCAGAGATGAGTTGAGATGGTTTGTGAATAGTAGAATAAAAGTTGAATTATTTATTATATTTAGTGTGGGAATTTGGGAAAGTTGTTTTGGGATTTGAAAAAGTTGAATTGTTTATTATATTTTGTGTGGAAATTGAAAAAAGTTGTAATTATGAGATGAGATGAATTGAGGTGGGTTGAGGTGGGTTTTGAATCCAAACATCTCCTAAATCTGTGAGCGGTGGAGTGGAATAGTGACATGAGCACTAGTTTGGTAAAGGAAGAAAAGAAAGGAAAACAATGGACTGAAAGTTTCACACAATGGCATTCATGCTGTACATGAACCAAATTACTATGTTCTTTCTATTACATCTCTAATTATTTATGCACAATGGGGTTTGAGTCCGGGCAATGCCATTCTTGTTCACATTATATAATTTAATACTTTGTTCCATTGGTTGATTGTAATTGGTTTTAATGGTATGAATATTCATGAATTTCTGGCGGGTCGACTTGAGAAGTTACAGAGAAACTTTCTGTGGGGGGGCATGGGAGATGAGTTTAAATTCCACTTAGTAAAGTGGGAGATGGTATGTCGGCCTATCTCCAATGGCGGTTTGGGTGTTAGAAATTTGAGAGTTTTTAATCGGGCATTACTAGGCAAATGGTTGTGGAGATATACCAAGGAATCAGAGGCCTTATGGAAGATTGTGATCGAAAGCAAATATGGTGATCTAGGGGAGGGGTGGTGTACCAGAGAAGTTAGAGGAACAACGGGTAAGGGGTTATGGAAATACATTAGAAGAGGATGGGAGGTTTTCCAGAGATATACTAGATTGCATTTGGGGACAGGTGTCAAGATCAGATTTTGGAAGGATGCATGGTGTAATACCAGTGTTCTACTAGATTTGTTTCCGTCTCTTTTCTTGATTGCAAGTAACAAAGATGTCACAGTGGCGGAGGTTATGGAAGTCTCAGTCTCAGGTAGAAACATTCACTGGAACATCAATTTCAACTGGGCGGCACAGGATTGGGAGATGGAAAGTTTTGTAGAATTTTATACCCTCTTATATTCTGTTCGACCGAACATGCAGCAGGAAGATGAGTTGTGGTGGCATCCTGCAGGGAAAGGGGTCTTCTCAGCTCGATCTTTTTATAAGGTTCTCACACAAGAGCCAGAGATACAGTTTCCTTGGAGAAAGCTTTGGCGTCATAAGGCTCCTCCCAAAGCCTCTTTCTTTGTGTGGACAGCGTCCTTGGGTAAGATCCTCACTACGGATAATCTAAGAAAGAGGAGGATAATTATTGCAGATTGGTGTTGTATGTGTAAAAGCGGGGGTGAGTCAGTAAATCATTTACTTTTACACTGTGAGATAGCTAGGGCTATTTGGGACGAGGTGTTTAAAAGGATGGATATGGCGTGGGTGATGCCGGAAACAGTTTTGGATGTATTGGCTTGCTGGAATTCTATCCGTGGGGTGAGACAGATTAAAGCAGTGTGGAAGATGATCCCTATCTGTATTATGTGGTGTCTATGGCAGGAACGAAATGAGAGGACTTTTGAAGACAAAGAGAGATCTGTGGAGGAGCTAAAATTGTTATTTTTTAGAACTCTTTGTACTTGGGCCATTGCTGTTGACTTAAATGGCATGGACCTTCATGAATTCCTAGTTTCCTACATGCCTACATAAACAGGGCATTTTCTTTGTATCATGTTACTTTGATGATTTAATAAAGTCTTATTTTACTTATAAAAAAAAAAATATTCATGAATTTCTTGTATTACTAGAACACCACTCCTAGGTGAGAGGTGAAGGATTTTCTTTTGAGAGGTGGGATCGATGTTGAGCTTCAGGTGTTTGAAGGTGGAATCAAAGATTTTTGTTTTCTCGAATGAGGGGGGTAGTTTCATTTGCATTACTGAGAGGAGCAAAAGGGTGGTCAAGTTTGTTTCTCTTAGTGTGTCGACAGTGTCATGGGTGGTTAAGGTGATGGAGGATTGCTTGGCTCACCCTTGGCATGATGGTTTTGTCAAAAAGTTGCAGGATGGCCATGGTGTCCTTATTATCCAGCGTCATGCTGATTCGAGGGATCGTTTCCTACTTTTGGACAAATATGGGGGAATGGGAATAAGAGGGGCTCTCTGAGTATCCCTGAAGGTTGGAAAGGTAGAGGCTGGGAAGATTTCATGTTCCATGCTCACAGTGTATCTGCCTCTAAAGTCTTTGTTCCGGCATATGAAAACAAAGCTCAAAATGATCAGGCCTTACAAACTCAGTTTTGGTATAGGGTGTGGTCCGATGGTTTGTTGCCTTCAGGGAGGGCTCCCCTCTCAAAGGGTGCTTCATATGTATTGATCTTGAAGAAACCGACATGTATTCCAACAGGATTATGTCAGATGGGCCTCTTTAGCTTCTCAAGGGGCTTTGGGGGGTATTATTTTGATGTGGGATAAGAGTTGTAAATCTGGTGGATGAATTCGTTGGGGAATAACTGGTGGTTTGTTCTTTATTGAATGTTGATGATGGTTTCGGGTGGAGTTTTGCTGGTGTGTATGGGCCCACTATTGATAGTGAAAGAAAATTTCTTTGGGATGAGATTGCTGGCTTGTGCAGTTGGTGGGAGGGTGCGTGGTGTATTGGTGGCGATTTTAACATCACTTGGTATCCAAGTGAAAGGTCGGGGGATTCTCGTATTGGTCTGGCCATGGTTGATTTTTCTAATTTAATTTTTGAGCTGGATTTGATTGACTTACCTTTGGCAGGGGGCGATTTCAGTTGGTCGAACGGGAGGGCATGGTCCAGGTTGGACAGATTTCCTGTTTCCCCTTCTTGGGAGGCGCATATCCCTGACTTATGTCAAAATCGTCTTCCTAGATTAAGTTCCGATCATTTTCCCATCTTTTTGGACTACGGGGGAATTCATGGGGGGCAGAGATATTTTAAATTTGAAAACATGTGGTTAAAAGCTAATGGTTTTATAGGAGAGTGGTGGTCCTCTTATCAGTTGTCAGGTACACCCAGTTATGTCTTAGCATGGAAACTAAAAGCATTGAAAAATGATTTGAGGAAATGGAATGAGGAAGTCCTCGGGAACATAGTGGATTAGAAAAAGTCTCTTTTTGAGTAGTTAATTGGCTTTGATGTAAAAGAGACTGTTGGGGTTTTATCGATTGATGAGAAGGAAGGGTATCTTGGTGTTGCTACTGAACTCGAAAAAATTACTCTCATGGAGGAGATTTCTTGGTGACAAAAGTCTTGGGCCCTTTGGTTGAAGGAAGGGGACAAGTGCACCAAATTTTTTCATAGAGTTGCCAATTCTCATTGTAGGAATAATGCCATTGAGGTGCTTCACTCGGAAGGTAGTGCCATTACAGATCAATCTGAAATTCAGGACCACATTGTTCATTTTTATGAAAAGCTCCTGAGCCTTATTCCTGGTGTCCTAAGGTTGATGGGCTGGTGTTTGATGGATTCTCCATGGCATTTTTTCAGGTATTTTGGGACATTGCTAAGGACGACATCATGAAGGTTTTTTTTGAATTTCATTCATTTATGAAATTCGAGAAAATGCTACATTCATTACACTTATTCCTAAAAAAGTTGGGTCCATGGAGGTGAAGTATTTTCGTCCCATTTGTCTTATTAGTAGTGTATACAAAATCATTTCGAAGGTGCTTGCTAACCGTTTGAGTGTGGTTATGGGGAAGATCATCACAAAATTTCAAAATGCCTTTGTTAAGTGAAGACAAATTCTTAACTCCGTTCTTATTGCAAAGGAGTGCTTGGAGAGTAGAATCAAAGGTGCCATTCCCGGCATCCTTTATAAATTGAATATGGAGAAGGATTTCGACCACATCAACTGGGATTTTTTGGTTTATACCCTTGGTAGATATGGTTTTGGGGAGAGGTGGTGTAATTGGATGAAGCATTGCATATCAACAGTTAGATTTTCAGTTTTGGTTAATGGCACACCAGTTGGTTTTTTTAATAGCTCCCAGGGATTGAGACAAAGGGATCCACTGTCCCCTTTCCCTTTTGTTTTAGTCATGGATGTGTTGAGCTGAATGTTGAAGGCGGCGGCAGATAGGGGATTCATATCGAGCTTTTCGGTGGGCAGTCCTTCGTATGGCAGCGTTAATGTTTCTCATCTACTCTTTGCGGATGACACTTTGATCCTTTGTGAGCCAAATTCTGATCAGATCCATTCTCTACGGGCTCTCTTGCTATGTTTTGAAGCCATATTTGGCTTAAAGGTGAACTTATCAAAGTCTGAAATGATTCCTGTTGGTATGGTCAATAATATAGGGGATTTGGCTGATACTTTAGGCTGCAAAGTCTCTAGCTTGCCTTTGAAGTATCTTGGTCTCCCTTTGGGGGCACCTCGCAAATCCAAGGCTATTTGAGGTGGGATTATTGATAAGATTGAATATCGATTGGCTGGTTGGAAAAGGATTTATCTGTCCAAAGGTGGTAGAATCACTTTAATCAAGAGCACCATATCTAATATCACAACCTATTATCTATCTCTTTTTCCTTTGCCTGCAAGAGTGGCTAATAGAATGGAAAGGATATTTCGTGCTTTCTTGTGGGGCGGTATGGAGAATGAGCAGAAATTCCATTTACTTAAAGTGGGATAAGATTTGCACTCCACTTTCATTGGGAGGTTTGGGGATTAGAAACCTGAAAACTTTCAATAAGGCACTTTTAGGGAAATGGCTGTGGAGGTATCATCAAGAAGGGGATGCTCTTTGGAGAATTGTTGTTGATGCCAAGTATGGGAGTACTTGAGGTGGTTGGTGCTCCAACGAAGTAAGAGGGGCATATGGTGTGGGTGTGTGGAAATTCATTTGAGTTCTTCAGAAATTTCAGATTTGAGGTGGGTAGGGGTAACTTGATCAGTTTTTGGCATGACTTGTGGTGTGGGGATGAGGCCTTGAAGAATGTTTTCCCCTCTCTTCAGAATTGCTTCAAATAAAGGTACTTCCATGGCTGATTACCTGGATAATACTGCTGGTTTTATTCAGTGGTCAGTAAGTTCTATGAGAGATGTCCAAGATTGGGAAGTGGGGGACAATTCTGATTTTTACAGCTTGCTTTATGCTTTAAACATAAACTCTGGAGGGGAGGATAGATTACTTTGGAATCAGTTTGGTAATGAGAAATTATAGGTTAGATCTTTATACAAGGTCTTGGCGCCACATTTTTCTACTGACTTTTTTCCTTGGAAAAATATTTGGAGATGCAAGGTGCCTCTAAGGTGGCTTTCTTTGGGTGGTTGGCTTCTCATGGGAAAATTCTTACCATTGATAAGTTAAGAAAGGATAGTATTGTTGCAATGGATTGGTGCTGTATGTGCAAAAGATGTGTTGAATCGGTGGATCATCTTCTTCTTCATTGTGATGTGTCGAGGTCTTTGTGGGACGAGGTCTTTTGTAAGGCAGGATTGCTTGGGTGATGCCTAAGAGGGTGGTGAACCTCTTGGCTTGTTGGAGAGGGATTCTAGGAAATTGTCAAATAGCAACCATTTGGAAGATGATACCTCTTTTTCTTATGTGGTGTATTTGGAATGAGAGGAATGGGCGCTGTTTTGAGAATAGAGAACGATCGGTGGAAGGGATTAGAGCTTTCTTTTTTCATACTTTATTGCTTTGGGCTTCAGTTATTGTATTGGATGGGAATAGTCTAAATGACTTTTGTACTGTTTTTCAGGGTTAGCTTGTAATTAGGTGTTTCTCTCTCGTACACTTCCTGTCTATCCCTAATTACGTTTTTTAATAAATTTCTTATAAAAAAAAAAAATACCACTCCTAGGCATTGCTCTTGTATATGTCCTGTGTACTTGGCTTTTGCCTGTCCTTAAGATCAGTAAAATCTTATTTATTGATCCAAAAAAGTTATGCACAATGGTATATATACATATAGACTCTTGACTTTTCTTGATAGACTCCAAATCTAACTCTTAGTTTGACTTGTAAACTAAACAAAAGGTAACGGAGAAAGGCCATGTCACTAAATTAAACTATTCTAATATACATATAGACTCTTGACTTTTCTTGATAGACTCCAAATCTATCTCTTAATTTGACTTGTAAACTAAACAAAAGGTCACGGAGAAAGGCCTTGTCACTAAATTAAACTATTCTAATATAGGCTACGCACTATTAGATTAAATTCTGAAAGTGCTTCAAGACATTTTTGTGCAAGGAGACTCATCATTATTTGAGCTTTTGATTTGAAACTTTGATTGCCTTATGTGCTGTATACCCTGATGATAACATGAGTTTTTATCTGTGGTGGCTCAGGTGGTCGTGATGATGCAAAGGTCTTAATCCCAGCTACTGTTGTTCTTCGTTACATGTTCACTCCTGCTGAAATGAGGGTAAGCTTTGAACCATCCATGGGTTGCAGGTCACTTTTCCCAAGTGACCTTTTTTTTATATAAAGGGTTGCCAAGTCTTCGTTAACTACTCTAAGGCATGTTTGGATACCTAGAATGTTTGGAAATATTTGAGAATTGTGAGAATATGTTTGAGCTTAGGTTTTGGGAAAGGAGAGAAAAAAAGTTGAATAAAAATATTTTTTAAAATAAGTATCGTACTGGGTTTGTGAAAGTGGATAGATAAAGTTAATTTTTTTTTTAATGTTATTTTTGTTTTGGAGTTTGTAAAAGTTGTATTGATTTTTGTGTTTGAGTAATGATTAGGTAATGATTAGATGAAAAGTTTAAAATTTGAAATAGAAATTTTTTTTGAGTCTAAGTGATGTTTGGGAATGAAGTATGAGAAGTTTTGGAAATTTTGAGGTTTGCCAAACGTGCCCCGATGGACAGCCGTTGTCATTGAGTCTTTCTGTAAGTTTATCATGAAGTAGTTTTTCTCTAAGATGCATCCTCAGTTTTGATTCTAAACAGATATAAGGCAAGGAACTCTGATTCCAAACAACTGATGTCCTAAACATTTGAGGTAGGACAAATGCTGATATACCATATCTGAGGTAGGAGTTTCTGGACAACTTTCAGGCCTTGGGATGATCTAGTGTTAGGCTTTTGGTGGGGAATGGCTAGAAAATACAAGGGATTTTAGATTTGAATTAGGGTAAGGAAATGGAGTTGATTTGATTGCAAGAGAAAGGGAAAATTGAAACTCTAGGTTGCTATTTTGGGCTATGAACAGTAACCAGAGAATGATGTATCTGTATTTAGGGATTATTTGCTGGATGAGTGGTTTGAGGTTATTTGTGATTAGATTATGGGAAGCAATATATGAATGATTAGATCTAATATTGGCTAGAATTGGATACAAAATACACATAAGATGCAGCCTAGTGGTTAAAGGACTGGCTTGGGATGAGTTGTAGTCTCGGACATCTTGGGTTCGTGTTCACACTAGGAATTACCTTGGATTATCTGATACACCCTTCTAGCAAGTTGGGCTGTATATTTAGGGTTTACTTGAGTTCAAAGGGCCCTACGTTTTTAAGATTATAAGTCATGAAAAATAATAAATTTGAAAAGAAAATAGGAGTCAAACCTAGGCATCTCAGCTAGTTATCCCAAGTTTTACACCTAGGGTTTCCTTGGCATCGCACTTCATAATCCTCATAAGTATAATAACGCTATAAACTGAAAAAACAAATCCCACTTAGTAGATAATTATACATCAGTATGATAGAAAATAGAACCTAATCCTTATAAGTCTTGG
Source organism: Juglans mandshurica (assembly GCA_022457165.1). NCBI lineage: Eukaryota > Viridiplantae > Streptophyta > Magnoliopsida > Fagales > Juglandaceae > Juglans > Juglans mandshurica. The sequence continues at coordinate 12,677,916 of CM039631.1, forward strand.
TCTCCCGAGAAGATTCAGACTCTAAATAGACTTTGGATACTATTTATTTTGACAATTATGCCCAAACTGAATATCTAAGGGAATCCACAAAGAAAATCCAAAATTGAATATCGAAGGGAATCCACAAAGAAAATCCAAAACTGAATATCTAAGGGAATCCACAAAGAAATCCAAAAATAGATTAAAACCCAAAAACATTGTATCTTCATTTTGCAGACACTACCCCGATCCCCCCCCCCCGCGGCTGAGCAACAAACCCAGGCAATTGCTCCATATAGACCTCGAGTATATAAGCTTGAAAGAAGGCATTTTTGACACCTAATTGATACAGAGGTCGATCAAGATTGGCACTAAGAGAAATTATTTCACAAATAGAGGAGATCTTGACCACAAACGAGAATGTCTCATCATAGTCAATACCATAAGTTTGGATATAGCCTTTGGCATCCAACCTGATCTCGAGGCGGCTAACACTCATCAGAATGAAACTTAATGTTGTACACCCATTTACAATCAAGAATAGGTTCCCAAGTGGTAAGGGACAAGATATCAAGCCTCTTTTTATGTGAAGTAGCCATCTCCAACACCATAGCCTTCCTGTTGTTCCTTTCCTTCCAAAGACACCACAGTAAGCATATACTAACTATCTTCCATGCTATAGCAATTTGGGATTGCCATGTAAATGTTTTCAGTTAGCAAAAAATACCCACCCTCCTGGGCATTACCATGCTAGCCAACCTCTGCTAAAGAAATAATTCCATAATGCCTTGGGCCCTTGGCAACCTCACAGTGAAGTAGCAAGTGATCAACTGTTTCTATACTTCTTTTACACACGCGTCACCAATCCATTACAATGATCCGACATTTTGAAACAAGTTAATTATGGGATGCTTACTAATACAAGGATGAGTTCCTTTCAGAGAGCAATGAGATGTGAATCAATGTTAGTAAATGGAGGATCCGTAGACTCTGAGGATGATGAAGGGCAATGGAGCTATTGGTTGTGGATGTATGGTAGATACATGTATTAGAAATTGTGCCTTCGAAGGCAATGGCTTGGGGGAAGGTAGTTGCACGTATTAGACTGCCTTTCGTAGGGCTGAATTTTTTGCTTGCTTCAAATGAGTAATGTTCTTGGCTCCAGATAGATGTGTGGCAAATGCTCCCACATGGCGTTTGCAAATCTAAGGTGCAATACGTTGGTCCCAATACCAGGTTCTATGCTAGAAAGCATGAAGGACATGATCGTATTATCATTTTAATCGTATAACATGAGACAGCCAAAGTAGTAGTAGTGGTGAAGGCATCCGAACTAATCATATCACCCAAAGACATGGTATTGGTTGAGGAAAATATTGGCTTGTCAGAGAAGAGATAATCAAACAACACCTTTGCTCTCAAGAAAACCTCTACTGATTGAGCCCCATAAGTATAGTTCTTACCATGGAACTTGATAGATGTTATGGGTGAGTTAGAAGTAGACAGGAAGTAAACTCAGGAATCCAGGCAGAAAAGTGGAGAAAAGACAGAAAATGGAAGTAAAAGAGGGGAGAGGAAAAAATGGAATGGGATGTGAAGAAATCTACCCTAAGCAAGGGAACTATCAAATCCCTGGCTTTGATATCATGTAAGAGAGAAGAAAATGAGTAGAGTTATCTTCTTATTTCAGCTCTTATTTCATCTCACATGTATAGGAGAAACAGTTACATTCAGGATGAAGGAAGGGGGTAGGGAATATTCTTAAGAGCAACGATTGGGACACTTAACTAAGGATACTCACTATATTTCCTTCTTTTTTTTTTCTTGATCGGTACCTCACTATATTTCCTTCTAGCAGGGTAAAACCTATTGTAGCATAGTATCCTTACATTTGTTTTTATACGTATGCATCCTTACATATATATGTTATGTATGTTATATAGGCTCTGGGGTTAGGAGGATTTGACCCTCGGATGTAGCATAGCATTCTAACACTTCATATATTAGGACCTATCCAAAAATAAAAAACATGTAGTATTTTTTATTTCATTTGTAAACTAGATTTTATTGAAAATAATAATAAACATAGTCCAATTTATTCCTGTGTACACAGGCTATGCCTACTTCATTCATATCAATAATATTTATCTCTTATAAAAAATAAAAAAAAGTACATGGGAGGTATACAAGAGCATTACCTATGGATGATTATCTAGTGATACAAGAAAGTCAAGAATGTTTAAGCCATTAAAACCAATTACAATCGACCAATGGAATAAAGTGTTAAAAAAGAAAGGATTAAGCTCATCCATTGACTGCTCATGGACCTTCAAAACTTTTTGCATTCCTCTCCCTCCAAAGACACCACCATAGGCACATCTGTACGATCTTCCAAATTGTTGCCCTCTGCTTGTTACCCTGAAGGCCTCTCCAATTCGCTAGAAAATCAACAACCCTTTTTGGTGTCACCCAAGCTAACCCCACTCTAGCAAAAGTCGTCCCCGAGGGTCATGGCAATCTCATAATGGAGTTTTAAATGATCAACAGACTCCCCTTGCTTTTGTCCTACTCGTATTAGGAAACTGTCCTTCTGGGTTTGGTCTATGTTTGTCACTAACATGGGATATATGTCAATACATTTCACAAATTAGTTTGGTATGGATTCGTGGGATTTGACTTTCTCAAAATGTTTACAGGCTGATGAAAATTTACGTTTAGAATTAGAGGCAGACGTTGAGGAGGAATGCATAAAGCTTGGTCCCGTGGAGTCAGTCAAGGTAATTTAACTTTTATACTTCAATAATTTGGTGTTTTAATTTTCTTTACGTCTTTCATTAAGTAACTTCATTATTCAGATATGTATTATAAATTAGCTATATAATAGAGAATCCCACCTGCTCATATCTAGTAGTGTCTGGTCAGTTCTATATTCAGGTTTGTTAAGATGGATAGCCGATGGAAAAATTCTCAATTTTTCTTTAACCTGGTATAAGACATTAACACATGGAAGTCCACTATTGCCCAAAACCTTTCTAATAATCTCTTTCAAGCTTCATCACGTGGATTCTTAAACCTGTGCTAATATTCCTTTCTACTGTTGCTTCTATTTACTGGCCAAGATGCTTGCCTAGAGACAGTTTCTTCTTTAAGTTTTACTAATGCTCCTTTAGTTTCATATTGTTTGCCCAGTTTGACACATTACTGCTATTGAGGATTTCTCTGCTGCTTCATATATTTGACCAGTAAACCTCCAGAAAATATTTATATTTTCACATTTTTATAATGGCATAGAGAATGATATGTCATTAGCCTTTTTCTGGAAAGTTTTCCTGCTAACATACTCTATTTCGGCAAAAGTATGCATGATCATACCTACATATCAAAAATTAAAAAAAAAAGTGTGCGTGATCATTCTGAAACTAAATTAAACAAGAGCTAGAATTAGAGAAGCATGTTTATTTTTATATTAAGCTCTTTTAACTAAATCCTCTATCCCTTCTTCATTTAAAAACATTGCAACTGTAAGGCGTCGTTTATTTTCAGAGATGAGATGAGATGAATTGAGATTAAAGTTAAAAAGTTGAATAAAATATTGTTAGAATATATTTTTTAATATTATTTTTGTTTTGGGATTTGAAAAAATTGAATTGTTTATTTTATTTTATATGGAGATTTAGATTCTTTGCTTTGCTTTCTTCTGATTTCACTTATCAAAAAAAGGTTTCAGTTTTCTTTCTTCTGTACATTATGCTCTGGTACTTGTGAAGAATAAGCCGAAAATAGATTTCTGAAAATGAATTTCTTTTAGGAAATCTTGATAGGACACCCCCTTATGTTCTATTTTGATAATAGTATTCTCTGTTTAATTTTCCGTCCATCGTTAAGAGAAATGTGGACCAATCATAGAGTGCCATGTGGCAACTTATATTTTTAAAAAATAATATTTCTAGAAAATAATAAATATATTTTTATAATTAAAACTGATTTTTAAATTTGAAAAAAAAAAAGATGACAGCCACCCTGGCTGGTGGCTGCAGCAGGTTCTGGCCACCACGAGGTGGCTAGATCTGAGCCACGTGTGGTGGCCAGATCACTCGTGTGGTGGCCTATGGTGGTCAGATAGGGCCGCTGGCCACAACAGGGGTGGCTAGAACTTAACCGCCACATGGGTGGCCCAGTTCTAGCCACCCCGTGGTGGCCAGAACCTGGCCACCAGCCACCATGGGTGGTGGTTATTATTATCTTCTTTTTTTTTTTACAAAAAAATAAAAAATTAGTTTTTAATTTTAAAAATATATTTATTAAAACAATAATAACTTGCCATGTGGCACTCTGATTTGCCCACGTAGTTTCTGTTAACATTGATGGATGGAAAAATGGACAGTGCGCCCTATTCCTTATAAACATGTAGCACATCGGGTTATTGCTAAAAAAACGCACAGGCTGCTAGATCAAGATATGCCAAAGCACAAGTGGTGTCCCATCAAAATTTCCTTTCTTTTATCTCAGTACTTCTCAAACAAAAAATTCTTTTATCTTAGCATTTCACTATTTTCCGGTGAGTTTTCGGTTTTGGTGTTATTAAAAAATGTAAGCGATGGGTGGGATTGGGCTTTTGCAGGGTCCTATGGTCCCAACATGGATAGAGATAGGCGAAGGTTGTGGGAGGAGTTGGCGGGAATATACTCTTTATGGGATGTGCCATGGTGTATGGGGGGTGATTTTAACATTACTCGTTTTTCTAGTGAACGATTGGGGCATCATAGGCACACTCTGGCCATGGCAGAATTCTCTGAGTTCGTCTTTGATATGGACCTTATGGACCTTCCCTTGGTGGGTGGTGAGTACACATGGTCTAACGGCCGTGCTTGGTCGAAATTGGATAGATTCATTGTCTCACCGTTATGGGAAGCCCACTATCTAGAAGTAAGTCAGAAAAGGTTAGCTTGAGTCAGCTCAGACCATTTACCCATTCTTTTAGATTGTGGGGGCATTCATGGGGGTCGCCGGTATTTCAAGTTTGAGAATATGTGGCTTAAAAGTGAACGGGTTTGTAGAGTTGGTGAGTACTTGGTGGGCATCGTACCAGTTTAGTGGCACTCTGAGTTTCATTCTTGTAGGTAAGCTGAAGGCTCTAAAACAAGATCTGAAGAAGTGGAACTTGGAAGTTTTTGGTTACATTGACAATCAGAAGTCCACTTTGTTGGAGGAATTGCAGGAGTTAGAGGGTAAGGAATTATTGGGAGGGGCCTCTGAGGAGGAGTTATTGAGGAAAGCCATGGTTGTGGCAGAGTTGGAAAGGGTTTTGTTGTCAGAGGAGACATCATGGCGCCAAAAATCCAGAGCCCTTTGGTTGAAAGAGGGTGATAGGTGTACGAAGTTCTTTCACAAAGTGGCTAATTCTCATAGACGTAATAATGCGATCGAGTCGCTTCATTCAGGTACTCAGGTGCTATCCTCTCCCGCTGAACTAGAAAGTCATATTGCACATTATTATGAGACTCTTCTTACCGAATCGGTAACTTGGAGGCCGAAGCTTGATGAGTTATTGCTTGAGGTAATTGATCCGCAACTTGAGTGTCTTGGAGAGACCTTTTGATGAAGATGAGATTTTCAAGGTCATCTCTGGTATGGCTAAGGACAAAGCGCCGGGTCCGGATGGTTTCTCAATGGGTTTCTTCCAAACTTGTTGGGATGTGATGAAAGGTGATGTCTTGCGGGTGTTCAGTGAATTTCACACTTTTCAAAAGTTTGAAAAATCATTTAACGCGACTTTTATTGCACTCATTCCCAAGAAACATGGGGCTTCGAGTATTGAGAATTTTCGTCCAATAAGTTTGGTTAGTAGTGTCTATAAGATTATTTTAAAGGTTCTTGCTAACCGGCTTAGCTCAGTGTTGGAAAATATTATTTCCAAGCCTCAGAATGTTTTTATTCGAGGGAGACATATACTTGATTCAGTGCTCATTGCAAATGAGAGCCTAGATGCTAGATTGCGGGAGGGAAGCCCAGGTATTCTTTGCAAGCTAGACATGGAGAAGACTTATGATCATGTGAACTGGGAATTCCTTTTGTATTTGCTTAAGAGTTGTGGTTTTGGAGATAGGTGGATTTCTTGGATGCCTCATTGTATTTCAATGGCCCGTTTTTCAGTGCTAGTTAACGGCACTCCTGCTGGTTTTTTTGATAGCTCGAGGGGTTTGCGATAGGGTGATCCGTTATCTCCTCTTCTTTTTGTCATAGTTATGGAGGCGTTGAGTAGGATGGTGCAGGCTACTGTTGGTGGGGGCTTTTTATCTGGTTTTCAGGTGGGAAATGGCTCTGGTAGCCCTTGTATCATTTCACATCTCATTTTCGCAGATGATACTCTGATTTTCTGTGAAACGGATAGGAGTCAGGTCCAAACTTTACGTGCATTATTACTTTGTTTTGAAGCAGTGTCAGGACTTAAGGTGAACCTTGGCAAGTTTGAGATGGTTCCGGTGGGTGTCGTTCCTAATATATGCAGTCTAGCAAGTCTTCTGGATTGTAGTGTGTCCTCTTTCTCAATGAAATATTTGGGCCTTCCGTTAGGTGCAACTTTTAAGAGTAGAGCAATTTGGGATGGGGTGGTAGAGAAGATAGAGAAAATGTTGGCTGGGATGGAAAATGGTGTATTTATCGAAAGGGAGTCGTCTCACTCTTATCAAGAGCACCCTCATTAACCTTCCCACTTATTTGTTATATCTCTTTCCTATGCCTGCAGGGGTGGTGAATATGATTGAGAAACTTTTTAAGGCTTTTTTATGGGGAGGCATAGGGGAGGAGAAGAGATATCATTTGGAAGGCGGACTTTGTGGAAGGAAACTATAGATGCTAGATATGGTGTTGCTTGGGGTGGTTGGTGTTCTAAAGAAGTGAGAGGGGGGCATGGAGTGGGGCTATGGAAGTTTATAAGGAAGGGGTGGACAAGCTTTGTAAGTCATATTCGCTTTGTCGCAGGTGAGGGTAGCCGAATCAGTTTTTGACGGGATGTGTGGTGTGGAGATCATGCATTGGAAAGGGTGTTTCCGGCTTTATATCGTATTGCAGTTAATAAGGAGGCTTCAGTGGCGGATGTGCGGTTATCTGTTCATGGTTCGCATCAGTGGAATATTCTATTTAATAGGGATATTCATGATTGGGAATTATCTATGGTTTCAGATTTTTTCAGCTTGCTACACTCCTTAGGGACTACTATGGCACATCATGATAGCTTGAAATGGAGGTTTCAGGATCACAAGAAATGCACAGTAAATGCGTATAATAAACTCTTGATTACACAGGATCACACCCCATTCCCTTAGAAGAACATTTGGAGGTCTCGTGTGCCCTCTAGAGTTGCTTTCTTTGTTTGGAATGCCGCCCTTGGGAAGATCTTGACCACGGACAACTTGAGGAAGAGAGGACGTGTAGTGTTGGATTTGTATTACATGTGTAAAAAGAATGGAGAATCGGTAGATCATCTTTTACTACATTGTGACGTAGCGAGGGGGTTGTGGGATGAGATTTTTCGAAGGGTTGGTGTGGCTTGAGTAATGCCTATGAGGGTGGTGGATTTGATGGGTTGTTGGAGAAAATTGCTGGGCAGTCATCAAGTGGCAGCAGTTTGGAGAAGAATGATTCCGTTGTGTATCATGTGGTGTATTTGGACGGAAAGGAATGCGCGCTGTTTTGAAGACACGGAACGAACAATGGTGGAGCTGAAGAATTTTTTTCTACATACTTTATTGCTTTGGTTTTCTGCTATTGTATTAAATGGGGATGATATTCATGAATTCTTATCCTTAGTTCATCGCTCTTAGAATGTATTTAGATGTTCTATTGTATACTTCCTGTGTACTTGGTACATGCCTTTTTCATTCACATCAATAAAGTTTATCTCTTACTTATAAAAAAAAAAAAAATTGTTTTTTCCTCCCTTTAAGTCTTTTAATGGTAATATTATAAAGCCCATATGAGATACGGAGGAATTGTAATACTCATGCTAGCCTTCTGCTCTTTAAATACTGTCTTTCCCAGTCTAGCTTTTGGATTTTTCCATTGAAGGCTGATTTGATTTGGTTCATTTTCTATTTTGTTTGTCTTATTTATTATTTTTTAATGCTCATTCTGGATTTTGCTTGCAGGTTTGTGAGAATCATCCACAAGGTGTCGTTTTGGTAAAATTCAAGGATAGGAACGATGTTCAAAAGTGCATAGAGTTGATGAATGGAAGATGGTAATTGATGAAAACCTATTCATGCAATATATATATATATATATATATATATATATATATAATGCTTTTTTATAAGACAAACTAAACTCAAAAAATTGATAAACCCCTTTTGATGTTTTTCTTATTTGATATGACTGCAATCACTATGTTACCTAAGCAGCATAAAGCAAGCCAGATGACTGCATCTTTTTGTATTAATGGAGTTATGTAGCAGCATACTTGACATCATTCTCTTATTTTGATCTGTAGTTAATTAAACTAGTTTTTTCAGTAATATCTTCCTTGACATACAATATATGTGTTGATATATATATATTTTTTTAAAAGGATGTAAATCATTCTGTTTTTTAGCGATCAGTACTGTTAGCAAACGGCTGGTGTTTTCAGGTAGTACGCAAGTATAATCTACGTAGTGATCATTATGCAATATAGGTCCATATTACCCACCATTGAAAACATGATCATACCTTTAACTCTTACGCATGCCTCCCTTATGCACCGAGAATCACTGCCACCCAGCATGTTACTGAAATCCCAATAGCTCGTGGAAATTTGAAGAATTAATAAATCTGAAATCTTTCTGCTAAATGGTAGTTGTTGTATTGTTATTACTTGTGTTTTCATTTTTATATTCCATTTTTGGTCAAAGCTGGTTGTTTGTGTTCAGGTTTGGGGGTAGACAGGTACATGCTAGCGAGGATGATGGTTTAGTGAACCATGCTTTGGTCCGGGATCTGGATTATGATGCCGCACGGTTGGAGCAGTTTGGAGCCGAACTTGAAGCTGATTAAGTTCAATATCACTAGTACAAAATTTACAAAATATGTACTCTTACTTCCTACACCAATCTTTTTCTTGTAAAAATCTAGGACTTTGAGGATATTTAATGGGGATGGCTTATGAATCCCACTGTATGTAGATATATGGTTGAGTCCAAGATAGTAATTTGTCATGAAATTTTTGGGGAGATTTGGTACTTAAAATAAAATTTGATATTGATGATTCTGCTTCCAAGAAAAAAATGGGTAACATTTTATTTGGATGAGCCTCTCTAGCCTTAGAATAGGACTCTTCTTTATTATTAATTTTTTTTTTGTCTATACGCAGATGTGTATAGCCGAATTGCTATTTTCACGGTTGGTATTGCAATTGTTTCCTCATTCCTGTTTCTAATTCATTAGACTTATTAATAGAGTAACTTATTTTTCTTAATTTTAATCCAACGGGTTGTAATTCTTGTAAAAGTCCATGAGGCCACCAATAAAAATTAAACAGAAAACTATTATCAGCAAACTATTGTTTTTGTTGTAGGACGCCTAAAGCCTTTCCTTTTATATTGCTTTATTTCTTTATTTTCATTTTCACAAGAGATGGTTGCTCATTCCTTATAAAAATGTTCAAGATTTTGTCTACATGCAATGTGTGACTATTCATCAATAGTGAATTGAGATAAGATTCTAGTGGGAGGAGAGAGAAATTAACAAATTATACCATGGATGGTGAACAATAAACCTACAAATATGTATAATTTTTGTATAGCATGTAAGCAAAAAACTTGCTTTTGCCTCTTCCAATGTAGACAATTTTATGGGATTGTTAGTTAAATTTTGATTTGCATTTACATTTGGCTATGCCTAATGCTCGGCATGCTTTATAGTAAAAGAATCTCAATAATATTAGTCTAAAAATACAATGTTGAACACAATTCATTCAATTTCCATACCCTCTTAATACTTGACAGTAGTACATAGTTTGTCATGCACATTTAAACTTATAAAGGATGTTTATAAATGGTTACATTGCAATCTTACAAAATAATATAGTTTGATGCAATATATTAAATCTATTTTACGAGAAAAGAATTTTATAATCTTACGTACTACGTTGAAAATGTTAATTTATAAATTTTCTTTTATATGATTTTTGTAGACCACATTTCTCTTCGACCAAACATGTGATTAAGGTTGTGCGTGATTAGGATTTTGGACACACATGACTCTACGTCCTTCACACACACACGTACACAAAAAACATAGAAACTGAGAGAGAAATAGAAACGATGAGGAGATAAGTAGAGGCAAGAGTTGTTCTTTCCTCCAGAAAGGTAGGAGCACTAAGCTTACGTGCATGCCATAACCCCAAACGCACCTTCTTCCTCTAAAACCCTTCACAAGTTGAATGTCCTCCTCTCTCAACAATACCTCTTTTCTTTTATGACACCCTTGATTCTTCTCTCAAATCTCAACGAACTACTTTGATTTTGACTCGCATCTCTCAGGGACAGGGTAGTCCTTAGAGGGGTATTGGCGAGAATAATCGTGATACACGGTTGGAGAATTCTGCCCTCAGTGTTTTTGTTAATGGGGTTTAGGACCAAGATTCAAAGGATGCCCAGTTGTCTGGTTTTGCCTACGGGGGATGAGAAGGAGAAGCCAGAGAATATGTTGTCGCTTCTACAGAGTAGAAGTTTTTATAAGTCTTTGGAGTTTTGTTTTCATGGCATGGAATTGAGTCTACATGAGGAGTTTGTGGTGAAAATGCCTTAAAGCACACTTGTTTTGGCATAAACTTATGTTGTTGCCTTGAATGGTTATGCAAGTGGTGGTCAAATGAACGACGCTTAGAAAGTCTTGTTAATTAGCTGTAGAAAGGGATCATGTTAAGTTGATCCCTTGATTCACTACAACAAATTTGACTGTTAGGGACGAAATTATTTAGAGATGAACTAAATTTCATCCCTAAAAGTAATTTTTTGGGATGAAATTTAAATTTCATCCAAAAAAATTGATGACTTTACAAAACCGTTCGACTGGATAAATATCCATTCGAACATGATTTTCTGTGATGAATTATATTGTCTCAAAAAGTTTTGTCTGTTCGAATGGACAAAAATCCATTCGAACAGTAAAATCTTAGTGGGAAAGTAATTTATTATGCAGGGAAGTTCAAAACCGTTCGAACGGAAAAGATTTGATGGCAAAACCTGGCGAGAAGGTTTCTAGACCGTTTGAAGGGAACACATTTAGTTCGAACATATTCAAACACCACATTTATACATTTGAACGTATAATATTAATCTCGGTACGTAATTCAAAATATAAAAAATATATATCATATATACGAATTCATAAATTAATCTTATGTAATTAATTTAAAAATATTTTAATGATTTCTTTAATGTTAAATAAAATTTTTAGTTTATTAAATATTATTAGCCATATACCATATAATATAAATCAATAATTAATCCAGAAAAGATAAAATATTTAATTTATAACTAAAACAAATTATCAAAACACCATATATATTGTCCATAACTATAATAAAAGATATATAAATAAAAAATAGAAACTACTGTGATGCGAGATCTCTGCACACATCATTGACTGCAGCTAATCTTTTCTCTACCTGTGTCAGTTGAGTACTAAGCGTGACCTGAGTTGCATTATTGGCATGAATCTCTGTATGTAAGTTGTAACTAAGAGATGCTAGCATTAATCTCTATACGTAACTTAGAGATGCTAGTAGTAATCTCTGTACACAACTCAGACATGGCAGTATACATTACATCGATCACTGTTGATGTGTGTATGCCAATCTCAGCACATGTTAGATAATTGATTGTTTGTTAATGCACGTGACTATTTGCAATAGGATATTAGACATGGATAAGAGTTGGATGCGAGTTAGAGATCGGTTGGGTGAGGATTACAATGTATATGCTGATGGTGTTAAGAAATTTTTGGAGTTCGCATTCTGTACAATTGGCAGTGACGGTCGTATTAGATGCCCCTGCCGACTTTGCAAGAGTTTGCGTTCTCATAAGATAGAGTTGGTGAGAGAACACCTGTTTGTCAAATGTATTGACCAAGATTATACCAATTGGGTCTTACATGGAGAACCGTATCCAACGTCATTCGAACTTCGAGATGAAGAAGAAGAAATTGATGAAGATGTACATCTTGAGGTTGTTGGTGACGATTCTGAAGAGGATATGGAGCAAATGCTGGGTGACATTGGTGCGAGAATGTTTATGGATGAAGGTAATACAGATCCATTAAATTCAAATGATTCTTGCCATAACACTTTTACCTGCTTGTGGAATGATTCACAGCATGAGTTATATCCAGGGTGTAGAAGACACAATAATTTGTCATTTACAGTTAGACTGCTTTATATAAAATCAATGTGTCGAATATCTATTAAGGCTGTCAATATGTTGCTCAAGTTGTTTAAAGAGGCACTTCCATCATACAATAATTTATCTCACAACTTCTACGAAGTAAAACAGTTGAAAAGAGGACTTAGGCTTGATTACAATGTAATACATGCATGTAAGAATGATTGTGTGTTATTTTGGTGAGAGAAGGAGCAGTTGAATGAGTGTCCTATTTGCCATGAATCAAGATGCACAATTGAGAAGCAGAATGCACCGTAGAAGGTCATACATCACTTTCCATTTATACATAGATTACAACGGTTATTTATGTCACGTTCAATGGCCGTGGACATGATATGACACTTATCATCTAGAGTCAAGAATGATAATGTTTTGTCACATCCTGCAGACTCTCAAGTTTGGAAGGAATTTAACTTGGAATACCCATGGTTTGCTGAAGAATCTCGTAATGCTCAACTTGGGTTAACAACAGATGGATTTAATCTGTTTGGGAACATGAGTACTGGTCATAGTACTTGGCCAGTTGTACTTATGCCGTACAATTTATCAACGTGGAAGTGTATGAAATATCCATATTTCATTATGAGTTTGTTCATTCCAGGTTCGAGATCACCGAGAGATAATATAGACATACACTTATAGCTACTGATAGCATAATTGAAAGATTTGTGGGAGAATGGGTCTTAACATTTGATTCATTAATAAGCAAGTCATTCAAGATGTATGTTGCGATGTTATGGACAATAAATAGAAACTTGTCAGGTTGGAGCTAAGGAGAAATTGGCATGTCCGACTTGTAACAAATATACCCAATCTGAATGGCTTATGTATGGGAGGAAACTATCTTTAATGGGTCATCGTTGATTCTTACCTAGAGACCATAGATGACGTGGAAATAGTAGGATGTTTGATGACATTTTTGAATAGAGGCACCCTTCACCATTCTTGTCTGGCGAAGATGTTATTGCACAGTTTGTAGATGTTGGAAGTAATGATTTTGGTAAAAAATAACAGAAGAGAAAATGAAGTGTGAATGAGTTGAATTGGACAAAGAAGAGTTTATTTTTTGAACTCCCCTACTGGTCATTATTAAAATTGCAACATAGTGTCGATGTTATGTATATTGAGAAAAATATATGCGAATATGTGTTAAGAACATTGATGTTAATTGAAGGTAAAACGAATGATAATATAAACTCACAGAAAGATCTAAAGCGGTTGAAAATTAAACCTGAAATGTACTTGCTACAAAATAATTTGTCTGTTTACATGCCAATTAGGTGGTATACATTGTCAAAGAACGAAATGGCTATATTTTGTAAGTGGTTGCAGAAAATTAAATTATCGGACGGGTATGCCTCGAATCTAACAAGGTGTGTGCAAACAAATTATTGAAAAATTACTGGACTAAAAAGTCATGATTGTCATGTATTTTTACAACGTATTTTGCATGTTGGTATCCGTGGGTTCTTGATGAGAGATGTTTGGGTTGCGTTAATTGAGATAGGTGCATTTTTTAAAGATTTATGTGCTAGAACGTTGAATGTAGAAGTTTTGGATCGTATGGAAGGAGAAATTGTTATAATATTGTGTACGTTGGAGAGTATTTACCCACCATCATTTTCGACATCATGGTTTACTTAGCCGTTCATTTGTCACGTGAGGCTCGACTTGCAGGACCAATCCAGTATAGAAGGATGTATCCCATTGAATGGTTTCTTGGAAAGTTGAAACGCACAATGGGTAACAAGGCCCGCCCGAGAGGATCAATTGCAAAAACATATATTAATGATGAGTGACATACATTATGTTCCAAATACTTCCACGACGTTAACACAATGTTTGATCGGCTGGAAAGAAACCTTAATGTTGACCAAACAAGACAATGGAATGGGTTTTCTGTATTTTCCCAACAAGTACGTTCACTTGGTGCTCAACGTGGTTATGATTTGTATGAAAGGGAGTTTGAAAAAGCTTAGTGGTACGTGCTAAACAATTGCCCTGAGATAGAGAGTCATTTGAAGTAAGTTCAACTAATCATTGAATTTACTTATTAAACAATTATACAAATATACTTATTGTTGGTAATTTTTAATTTCAGTGATTATATTAACATGCTCAAAGAACTGAGGATAAATGATATAGACCAGAGACATGAACAAGAGTTCCCGAAATGGTTCGAATAATGGGTAATGACATGAATATAGATGCGATTTTGCACTAATTTAAAAATAGACTAGATTGTTAACGGTTGAATGTTTATGTTTTATTTAATATGTAGGTTGTATAAATGCATGCGAATAATTTGAATGATATATCAGATGAACTCTATGCACTGGCACGTGGCCCCTTGAGATGCGCTGTTCGATATTCTGCATATATTTCTCGAGGAAGTAGGTATCACACAATTGATCGAGAACTTTATAGGAAAACACAAAATAGTTGTGTCCTTGTCAAAGGAAGTCATGATGGAGATAACGTTGATTTTTATGGAGTTATCGTAGATATAATTGGAATGAGATATGGGGGGAGCTTGTAGTTTATATATTTAAGTATGATTGGTAGGATTTAAGCAATCATTGAAGGGGAAAATGCCACAGTAAGTATTTTCTAAATATTAATACATCAAAAAAATGGTACGAAGATGATCATTTTATTTTGGCTTCCTAAGCATCTCAAGTATTTCATTTAAACGATTCTTAGTTAGGAAATCAATGGCAAGTAGTACAAAAGTTTTATCCCAGAAATATTTATGACTTTATCCTTGAAGCGGAGGGACAAGATGAAGAATAAGATGATCCCTTTACTCAATAAGCATACCAGGAGAGTCAACCTGCCTTTAATTTATTTGTGGATTTGAGCCAGTATGAGATAATCCCATTACATAGGGAAGATATTGAGGCTGAAATATTTGAGGTGATAGTTAATCAAAGTGTTGAGTCATCTGAAGTATCTACAGATGATGAGAGCGAATCTACAGATGAAATTGATACAGATAATTAACCGATTTTGTGTTCACATTATACAGTATCTTGCAAAGCCACCAAAGAGGAAGGGTTCGCATCCCATCACCACCTATTTGTAGCTCTCCTTCTGACTTACCATTAGAGACTGAATCTAAGGAATAAGGTAAATAGCTAATACTCATTTTTTCAATTAAGATAATTGATAATTTATACAAGGTAAATAACTAAATATTATTTTTTAGAAATAATAGTACAATCTCGTCACGGACGAGGCACTACCAAAGACGTGACGATGGAGAAATATCGTAAAGTAGGTAAGATTAACATTAACATTCCTAACAAACATAACGGAGGCGAGGGACAACATATCGTAAAGTACTAGATTTACATTGCAAACTTACAAAATAATATGGTTTGATTCAATATATTAAATCTATTTTACGATAAAAGAATTTTATAATCTTACGTACTACGTTGAATATGTTAATTTATAAATTTTCTTTTATATGATTTTTGTAGACCACATTTCTCTTCTACCAAACGTGTGATTAGCGTTGTGCGTGATTAGGATTTTAGACGCACATGAATCTACGTCCTTCACACACATGTACACAAAAAACACAAACTAAGAGAGAAATAGAGACGATGAGGAGATCAGTGGAGGCAAGAGTTGTTCTTTCCTCCAGAAAGGTAGGAGCACTAAGCTTATGTGCATGCCATAACCCCAAAGGTACATTTTTCCTCTAAAACCCTGCTTTGATCACTACTGATGTGTGTATGTTGATCTCAGCATGCAGTATGTTGGCCATCTCCTCACGAGTAGATGTGCATGATGCCTCGACCTGTGTAGATGCATCACCAGTCGATACTCTCAGATTTCCCAGCTGTGCATCTCTCTGAATATTAGCCATGTCAGAACAGGTCCACGAAAATGAAGTCTCGAGTGTCCCGGTCCCATTGGCTCCCGTGAACGCTCAATAACTTTTGGCATGACCCCGGAATGTAACAAAAATTGAGTGATCAGGATCCCGAACGACAGTATATTTGTCGTAATGTACCGAGCCTCTAATCGAATCCTCTTAAATATATACCCCACGAGGTCGATCGGAATGCCACGGTGAATATTTTCTGAGTATTAATACATAAAAAAAAATGATATGAAAATGATTATTTTATTTTGGTTTCCCAAGCATTTCAAGTATTCTATTTAGATCCTCAGTTAGGAAATTAATGGCAAGTAGTACAAAAGTTTTCTCTTAGAAATATTTATGACATTATCCCTAAGGCGAGAGACAAGATGAAGAAGAAGATGATCCATCTATTCAAGAAGCATACCGATCGAGTCAATCTGCCTTTAACTTATTTGTGGATTTGAGCAAGTATGAGATGATCCCATTACATCAGGAAGATATTGAGGCTGAAATAGTTGAGGTGACAGTTGATCAAAGTTTTGAGTCATTTGAAGTGTATCTACAAATGATGAGAGTGAATTTACAGATGAAACTGATACATATGATTGACCTTTTTTGTATTCACATTATACAGTATCTTGCAATTATGCCACCAAGGAGGAAGGAAGTTCGCATCCTATCTCCACCTGTTCCTAACTCTCTGTCTGACTCACCATTAGAGATTGATTCTACAGAATAAGGTAGATAACTAATACTCATTTTTTCAATTAAGATAATTGATAATTGATACGAGGTAGATAACTAAATATTATTTTATAGATATAACAATACAATCTCGTTACAGACGAGGCATGACGTTGGAGAAATATCATAAAGTGGGTAAGTTTAAGGTTAACATTCCTGACGAGCATATCGAAGGCAAGGGACAACAAGCAGCTTGACTTGCATCGCATGTGGGTGCTCTTACACGGACTTATTCACCTTTGGCTACGAGTTCATGGCATAAAATCTCGCAAGATGTGAAAGAGCTTATAAAGAAGCATTGTTTGGTACGTAATATTTAAATAATAAATTTATATTGATATTATTTAATATTATAAATAATAATATCTTTGTGTATATACTTTTTTAAGGATGATTTCAAACTAAATTTTAGTCGGAGAGAAGAGCGTAAGATTGTCGAAGACCTGATGTGTAATGCATTCCGCAAGTATAAGGCGATGTGTCACAAACATTACAAGATTTACGAGAACAAGAAAGATGCACGCCAGTATCCTTTTCAAGATGTCCGACCTGAAAATTTAGAAAAACTTAAGGTAAATTAAATGAATTCTTTATGTGTTCTATTTGTAATTTTCACTTACTAATTTTTACAACTTCTATGCAGAAGTGAAGTTCTATGAACAAAAGAAATAGATCGAAGTTGAAGATTCGTCATCATGCAGGCTCAAGATCTTTCCATCACATCTCTCTGAAATTGGTAATGTTCTATTTTTTTTATTCTATATAGCTTATTTTTAATATTGACTTTATATCTTAATAATGTCTCTTGTAGAAAGAGTCAAACATCAATTGTGATCTAACAAAATTATATGCTACATCACATACTAATAGTAATAGAAGTGGACTCATCCCGATGCTCGTGAGAATTATGTAAGTATTATAATTTGTTTTAATTAAACATATTTAAATTATTGTGTCAATATTAATTTTATATGTTGTGTGTAGGATAAAATGGTTGCCCTTTGTGCTGAAATTACATCATATCAGAATTCATCAATAAGTGATGTTGAAATTTTTACACAAGTTCTGGGTTAACGTTCAGGATATTTGAGGGGTTTGGGTTGCTGTGTAAAGCTTTCAGACTCTTCATCAATGTCAAGTACTATTGTCATTGTGTTAGAGAATGCGAATTCGAAGATTGAAGAATTGATTGCAAAACAACATGAGTTAGAGGTTCAATTGAAAAAACAAGCAGACAAGGAGATGCACATAAAACAATAAGAAGATCAATAAAGAGAGATGCAACTCCAAATTCAAGATCAACAAACAGAAATGTAACTCCAAATGCAGATGCTTATGCAACAATTCAGGCCTCCAAACAATTGATTTTGGTGTTTTGCATATTGAACAATTATGTATTGATAACATTATTAGTATTATTACTATTTTATTTATTTAGTTTTGACTTATTAGATTAGTTTTATTTATATTGAACAATTTGTGATGTATTTTTGAAATATAAATATCTATTTGGTTTTAAATTAGTATTCTTCATGAAAATACTAACTGTTGAAACATATATACATAAGACATAACCGTTTGAACCTCACAAGTTAGAATTCGAATGGTAAAAAAAGTTGCACCCCGTTTGAACACATTCGAACAAACAATTCACTCTTTTCGTCCCAAACAAGTTAAAATGGCTTAATTTACGTTCGATCATCAATTTGTTTGTTCGAACGTTTCTTCATGTGTATTTGGTCCAACGATTTGGTATTGATCGATCGGCCATGAAGTACCTGTTTGAATAGACATATTGTTCAAAAGTTTTTTTGGCCATTTGAATGACTTTCTGGGACGGATTTCAATCATCCTAGAAAAAAAATTCCGTTCGACCATGATCGAACGGTCCAACTAAATTTCATCCCAAAAGACTTTTTTTGGGACGAATTTATGATTTTCATCCCAAAATTCCTTTTGCGAAAATTTTATTGGGACGACCTTGGGACGCTTTTTTTGTCCCAAGATATATTTTGGGATGAAAATGCAGTCTTTTGGGACGAAATTTTTCGTCCCAAAAGACCTTATTTGTTGTAGTAATTTCCAAACATCAATTCATATGTATTGTGAAGTTCAAGAGCTTGACAAGGCTTTGAAGTTGTACGGTGAGATAGGTTTTGGCATCGAACCTAATATTGATGAGTACAATGATCAGTTGGTCCAATCTTTTTACCTGAAAATTTGAGAAACTGCAGGGAAGCTGCTAATGGAAATGAAAGGGAAAAGGGAACTCAAATGAGCAATCAAGGAGATGGAAGTGTAGGAGGAGAAAATAGAAGAAAATATAGAAGGGAGAGTGTTGCATCTTAAACAAGAGATCTCAAGGACATGGAAGAGCGCGTGATACAAAGATATGATCTAAAGGGGACCTCTAGGATGACATCATAGGACTTTTGGAAGACCTTTGGAGGGTTCTCTCTGAAGGCTTCTTCTACCTCAATCCAGGAAACTCTAGACTCCAAAGCGATTATTTTCTCTAGGCAATTGGGACATCAACCTCCATTATACTATGAGATATGAGAGACCATGAAAGATTGTACAAATCACCTATTATAGTGAATTTTCCCTCTTAAAACACTGTGGATGTAGGCTTTATGCCGAACCACATAAATATTTGCGTCTCTATCTTATTTACATTCTATCTGTTATTTGATACCATGGATGACGTAAGCATGCCGCATCGACACACGAGCAACCATCGAGCCACCATCATAAGCAAGGGATGACTCTTTTTGCCATCCAGCTTGTTGAGCCAATTTTGGCATCAATAGTTTGGGGGATCTGAACATACGCCATCGACATCTTTCATTTTGGAAATGGAAAAATGATGATTCCCCGGTTCATTGTGCACGTACGCCATGCACTGGGCATGTCCACTATGCACTATGCATGCCATGCATAGTGCAAATGAAAGGTGCACGTTGTCGTGCACCCAGAAGACCCCTAGAGTCGGGCTCCCTGTTCCCTACCTCTCGTGCGGCGTGGTTTGGGGCTAGCCCCACTACCGGATGGCAAAACAGGGATGACGGGGCCTCCTTCCGATCCCTTGCTGCCATGTTGCATGCCACAAAATGGGTGCATCTTACCGTGCACCTAAGGGCTTCATGTGGCTGGCTTGCCGCCCACCAACCCCTTGTGTGGCATGGTCTAATTTCAGCCGCAATGGTTAAGAATTGAGCGACCGTTTAGGTTTTAGTCTGTCAGTATAGTCGGTTTCCTACTTGCTATGGTGACAAATGTGCTTTTTTATTTATTTGTGGCACTTAGGAGCATTGTAACGCCCGTCCTTATGGTGAAACTTTTTATAAATATTTTTATAAAAGGACAACAGGAATTACTGTCTAATTTAAAACTTTTCACTTGCATACCCAGGGTGCGAGACTCCACGTTTATAATTTAAAATGTGTTTTGATCATAAAAGAGGTTTACAACGGAAAACATAAATCTTGAAATAAAAAGGGCATCTCGTACGTTTAAAACTCGTGCCTAGACTTCCGTGCTCTTCTCCATGGGCTGTGTCTGTCCTGATCGTGCGGTTCCTGTGGGGGAGGGATATGCATAAAAACTAAAATGAGTCGAAGACTCGTAAGCATTATTTCATACAGTTAAAATATAATAACATAGGTTTTCAATCATGCATTCATCACTCGTACATACTGTTACGTGCTTGCATTCGTGTCTTGCGTGCGTTCGTTTGAAAACATCACTGGTCGGGGCCTTTCCTTTCAAAAGACTTTCCTTTATTTAAAACGTGTCCCCCGTCAGTGCCTTCATTTCTGAAAGAGCCGTTGTACGGGGTTTTACTTTTAAGAAGGCTTTCTTGTAGTAAAACGTTTCCCCCGTCAGTGCCTTCATTTCTTAAAGAGTTCGTGCTCTCGTGCTCTTGTGTTTACGTGCATTCATGCATTCGTGCATGCGTGCATACATACATTCTTTCTTATCACTTTCATAGGCCAGTACACACTGTTACACCCCGTGTGTATGGGGTTAGCGGTCTTCCTTTGGACCCGGATTCCGCCCGTGACCATGGGTTGGGAATCCCTTTCATAGGGGGCAGCACTGGGTGCACTTCCAGTACTACTTACCCGGCATTGCAATCTACCCATTCATCGGTACCCTTTCATTCATTCATTCATGTGGCCGTTACGTATCTTCATACATTCATGCTTTCATACATTCATGTCTTTTGTTCATTCATTCATATCAGCTCGAAAGAGTTGGAGCTTTCTTTCGGTTCTTTCTTCCCTTTACAATCCTTTCTTTTTATGAGAAAACATTTCTTTTCGTGAGAAAATATCGTTTGGGGCATAAGCCCGAAAATAGTCTTTTCGTCTTTCAGTTCATTCCAGTTCTATCATTTCTTCATTTAAGGACATACATGGGCTTAAGCATCCGCTTTCGTGGCATCCCATAAGCGTCACCTCAAACGTCATCAATCATGGCATCCACGAACGTCACCTCGTGGCGCACATGAGAGCGTCGGTTCGTGGGATTCACAAAAGCATCCGCTTTCATGCCTTTCATGCATCTTCATCAGTTTATGGATTTTCTCAGAAAATACATACAATAGATACATTGTATATTCATCCATTCACATGCGTACAATTAATACTTTGGTTGCGTAAAAAGGGGCTGCCAAGGAGGGGCCAAACATACATATACCTTTGAACATTTAAAATTTTCTTTCTTAAAGCGTCTTTCGTTTTTTTTCGTGAGCATCTTAAGGGAAAAGCGTTTCTTGTATCTTTGAAAACTCTAGAAGAGTATGAACGTAACACTTACCTAGACTCATGCTACTTGCATGTCATGCAATCCATTCATGCTTGTCAGATGACAACCTACATGCATACACATAACCTTAAAGTCATTCTCTGTCTAATGCATAAGCAACTTAACCATAAATAAAACTACACTATACTTGAAACACTCTCCTTCTATCCCGTGCACTTACGTGCCCTGTACTATGTTAAACTCTTCAGGGACCACTTACGGTCACCACATCTTCCAACTCAAGTCTTGTCTCAAGTGCTCATCCACTAAAGTGAACCCATAATTCACCTTAGGATTAAGACACTAAGTCACTCATCTTACTCTTCTTATAATCACATTCCAACGCATGATTCCGACCAATGGAATCACGCATACCAATCCTAGATGATACGCCCGTCACTACCTTCATGTATCTGAGCCCACACTAAATCCTCATTCCCATCCATACAATTTACAGGGTTCTAAGCCAACTTTGAGGCTCAAGCACCGTGTAACTGTACTTAGGACAGATTACCCATTACATATGGTGAATCCGTTCGACACGTGTGTCTCACCATGTTACACATGTGCCTTACTCCTTTATCACCTAAGATCAACATATAACATGCTGATCACCTGCTCGTAGGGACAAGGGACATACTCCGATACCAATCTTCTCTTAACCTGGCTAGCATGACTCTTCATACTACCCGTCCCTTTTGACAGTTCATCTCAACACTTAACACGACAAGAGTCCATTCACAACTATGCCTTATGTCACGTCATATAGCCTGAGATTGCTCCAGGGCTACACTGTGACCTTGTCGTGTTACCCAACATTCTGCTACGTCAACTCCTGACCCATCACGGGTACGGTTCCTTACAGACTCCCGTCACATTATGACATCTCGTCACGTTCCTCTTACGCCATTTCTACACTTTAACACTTTATCCATCATAAGCATGACTTCTAATAACCATGTCACTTCGTGACGTTGCCCAGTCTTGCTTCCGCTGCGTACTCTTACACTTGCCCAACTACTTCGCCCATCACAAGCACGACTGTCAGTAGTCATGTCACTTCGTGACATTCCTCAGTCATGCTTCCGCTGCGTACTCTTATACTTGTTCTGCTACTTCACGCCTATTCTTAGCCATAAGTCAAGTATGGTGACACCCATCACCTTAGACTACAGGCCTCACCATAACTACTTCGGGACACTGTTTCACAGTTTCCGACACTATCCATCACGTTCCACGCCCATCAATCACATAACCATCCTTATCTCTACGACACGCCACATGGAGTATCGCTGCCACGTGGAGTACACTCCACGTATACTCCCTTCATACATACCACGCCACATCACCACTATGGCGTACCCGCCATATGGTGCATCACTATACACATGAAATACACTCCTTGTGTACTCCATCCACATGCATTACACCACATCACCATTATGGCATACATGCCATATGGTGCATCGTCACTCTATTACATGGAATACACTGCATATATTCCATGTATGTTACGCCACATCACCACTATGGCATACCCATCACATGATGCGTCACTCCACTACATGGAATACACTCTGCATATATTCCATGCACGTTACGCCACATCACCACTATGGCATACACGCCATATGGTGCGTCACTCCACTACATGAAATAAACTCCGCATATATTCCATGCACGTTACGTCACATCACGACTATGGCATACCCGCCATATGATGAGTCACTCCACTACATGGAATACACTCCGCGTATATTCCATGCACCTACGACACATCACCACTACGGCATACCTACCGTATGGTGCGTCACTCCATCACATGGAGTAGACCTCGTGTGTACTCCATACACGTCACATCACCAAACTACATGGAGTACACTCCATGTGTACTCTATTTACACGCACTACACCATTAAGTATACTCCACTTGTACTAACCCCATTCCACAATACGCCAGGAGGGTATATTTTACATATACACTCCTTGTCTCACATTACGCCACACATAAAGTACACCCAGCATGTACTATTCTCATTCCACATGTCACATCACCATTATGGCATATTCGCCACATGGTGCATTACTCCACCATACAGAGCACATTCCACATGTACTCCCTTCACATATGCACTATGCCACATACACACAGAGTACACTCAGCGTTTACTCTTCCCATTCCACTCAATGCCACACCATCGATACAACACATGCCCCACCATTACACTGCACAACTACGCCATAATTACAATACAAACCCCACAACTGCATTACACAGCACAGTCTACAACACTTCACGGTGCACTACCCAATTACACCCAACACTTCACGGTACACTACACGGTGCAATACACCTCCATCCAATATAGATAGGCCCAACACTTCATTACACAGAATGCCCAACACTTCATTACACAGCACCACATCACAACTCCACAAAATCAATAGCACAGTCCACAACCTAGTCAACTAATCAATATCCAACATAATTAATGAGGGATAGAGCGTTATACCATCAACGGGATAACTCGTGTGTTGCTCGTTGATCGTCCCAGCCGATGATGTCGGAAGGGTCGTACGTGGCGGCTAACCCACGTACGGTAACTATTTAGGCATTTGTATAGCTAGGTGTGGTCTTGGAATGGCTCGTGGTGGCCTTGTGATGGCGGTGAGGGGCATAACACGGCGACTCTAGCCGTGTGCAGTGGCGGTCAATCATGCGCAGTGACTGTCCATCACATGCAGTGGTTACCCACCACATAAAGTGATGGTTTGGACCTAGGGCTTGGCTAAGGGAGGTGCGGTGAATCTCGTGGTGGCGTCGGGGTGGCGCCACGGTGGCTCACAGTGGAGGATCTGGCCATTCCGTGGAGGAGAAGTCGTGGGAGAGTGAGAGCGAGTGTGCTCTCGTGGGTGGTAGATCGGGGCCTTGGGAGGTTGGGTTGGCTTGGTGGTGGCCTGAGGAGGCTGGAGATGATGGTTACCAGCCATGGGTGGCGGTGCACGGTGGTGCACGGTGTGCAACCCATGCGTGAGAGAGGGAAGAACCCGTGTGGTAGGGAGAGGCTATGGGCCTCGGGTCACGTGGAGGAGGAAGGGGGAGGAAGAGGGAGGTCCATGGTGGTCGTGGGTGTTGCGCACGGCAGTGCTAGAGGCCGTCGGTGGCCTTGAAACCGTGCGAAACCCATAAATGGGTTTCGTGCGTGCGTGTGTGCGGTGGAGAGAAGGTGGCTACATGGGAGGGGCTGACTTTGCCGGTGAGGGGTCGCCGGCGTGGGAGGAGGTCGATGGTGGTGGAGGTGGAGCTGTTGGGCGGCACACGGTGGCGCGGTGGCCTTGAGCCCATTTGGGCTTCATACTTCTAAGGGGGAGGAAGAGAGAGCGTGAGAGGGAGAGGTTAGCATCGACGGACTCGCCGGAGGGAGAGGGGGCCATTGGTGCTGGCGGTGAGGAAGGGCGACGCACGGCGGCGCCGGGCTGAGGCCTTAAGCCGTTCGGGCGTAGGGGCTGTATCGCGTACTGCGTACGCCGAATGAGAGAGGGAGGAGAGAGAGGGTTACGGGAAAATGAGAGGGAAAGAGAGGGGGTCTGGGTTCTTAACCCAGTCCCTTCGTCTGGGGATCTACACAGCGATCTAACGACGATGAATTAAAATACTTATTTGAAAATGCGTAACTATTAACTTAATTAAAAACACTTAGATGAATTAAAGTAGAATATTATTTTAAACTAACTTTAGTTTATAAAATATTATTCTTCATCATTAATAAAATGATGAAGTCTCACTTAACATATTAAAAGGGTTAAACCATTTAATTAATAAAAACTTTCAACATAATTTAAATTCCTTAATATTTTAAATAACTGGAATCATTTTAATAATAAATATCGAAATGATCTCCGACAATTATAATATTTTGGAACTCTTCAAAATATTATAATTGTCTTATTTAAAAAACAAGTTTAACTCAACGATACTGGAAATATCTCATATAATTATTTCTAGTACATTTAAAACACTGGACGTACTTTAGAAGTCACCTAATATCTTAAGAGACACGCCATCGCGGTCCGGTACGCTTAACGTGGCTTGCAATCACTCGTGCGAAGGGCAGATGATCACATAATTTCTACCTTCGGGATTTGCTTACGTCATAAAGACAGAACATACGTCAGCAAGAGAGAAGCGTACGTAAGAAGAAGGAGCTGGGTATTACAAGTATGATTTTGATAAAATCATTTTACCATTAGTTTTAGATGATTATTTAGGATTTTACTGTGCAATGTTACGTTTCGCTGTTTCCCAAGTGAATAGTACTTAGGAGTGCCTTTTTATTTAATCGAGACACTTAGGAATCAAATTTTTCAAAACAAATTGCACCACTAGACTCATATGATTATTTTGAATTTTATGGTGTAATATTAATTTTTGTAAATTTTCAGGCGAATAGTAACACCCAAGATAGCTCCATGTGGCACCCAGTTCAAACGATTGTCAAATCTCTATGTGGATTGTCTTAAATAGCCTTGAGGAGAGGAGTATTTGTTGGATACTTGGCAGGATTCTAGTTACACTTGGTGAATAGTATAGGATACTTGACACAAGGAAGAACCATGAGATGGAGATATGAAGGAATGGAAGGCAAATCAAATGATGTGATCATGCCAACTAAGCCAAAACACTATTCCATCCAACCGAAACACTTTGTGGCCAACCAAAAGAGGGTTTCAACCCTAGTGAAACCCCAAACCTTTGAGGTCCAATTGAAACCCCAAAACCCTTGGAGGAAACCAAAACCCTAAATGGTTTCCTAAACCCTAAACTACTTGGTTCTGCTTAAGTGATTAATCACTTGTTTAAATAACTTCCACATGCTATTAATCCCTCAAATACATGTTATTACACCCTCATTCACCATTTTTCATCTTGGTAAATACATTGGAACAAGAAAAATTGGATTTGAACCATACCCTAACTGAAACCCCAAATGTACCTCAATTGAAGCCCATTCGGTTAAGCCCACTTTAGGCCCATCAAAACTGCCACCAAGCCCAAGCTTCTTCCTCCACCCAAGGACACCCTATGGGTAAGTTGATAGCCCCAATTAGTGATTTGATGGAAATAAAAAAAGTCACTCAAAACCACTAGCCCTCACTCAGCCACGGTTTAAACTTAGCCACTAAGTTAGCCCTTTCTCCCTATAAAGGACACCCATGCCTTTCCTTCACCCTTTGGTTGGTTTTCATTCCCTTGTTTGGAGAGAACTTGGATGAGAGCTTCATACAGTTTTCCTAGCAGTTCTTGGATTGCATTTTTTTAAATTATTTTTAAGTCAATTATCGTGAAGCTTCCTAATATTATTTGTTCCTCTTTGAGTTTAGTTTCCATTGATATATTTTGTGTAAATTTTCACGAAGTATCGCTTGGTGAAAGTTGGGATTGAACATGCAAAGGTCATTCTTGGCAACAATTTCGGTGTTGTGTGAAACTTTGATATGTTGATGAGGTTTTTGGTGGAATATTGGGTATATATTGCTATGGTGAAGTTTTAACATGTTAATATGCAACTTAGGTTTGGATTTACGGTATGTTGATAAAGTGTTGGAAATGCATAATTAAGTTGTTTAAGTGAATGATACGTTTCATCAAATAAGAGTTAAGTAACTTAATTACACATCAAATTTTAGTATTAGACTCCAAGTCAAGTGATGCCAATATTTTGCACAAAAAAGTTTCACATTTACCTCTAAGATAATTAAACATTCATGTAATACTTATATGTGTAGGGCATTTTTCGAAAGAATTAGAGCAGAGGGCATTATTGGAAGAGGAAGTGAGCTAAGTAATGAAGGATGGAGAGTGAGATTGCCAACAGATGGTTAGTGGTAGAGTGGAACGCACGAAAAGTAGTCTAGAACAAAAAGAGGCATGGGTGTAATCAGCAGCAAGGGGGAGAGCAGAGTCACGTGTAACAGGAGGCCTCGTTTCAACTGGGTCAATTCTTGCGTTGTAGTACGGGACGGGGGAAATTATTTTTTCAATTGTCTTTTTTAGCTAGGCTACGTAGAACAAAAGAGGGAGCCCAGTTTTTCTTTTGCACGTTTGTTTTTGACGAGCAGAGTAATTTATTTTTTTTAGCATATTTTTTTCGTCTTCAGCAGTTTTTCTTTTTAGCGTTTTTGCGTCTGGAGCATTGGGTGTCTTGAGCATTTTGTGGCTTCAGATATTTTTCCTCAACATTTTTTTTTGGGTTCTTGGCAGTTTTGCATCTTCAGTAGTTTTGCGTCTTCAGCGTTTTGCGTCTTAGGCATATCTTTTTCTTGAGCATTTTTTTTTTCATTAGTTTTCGTTTAAAGAGAAACTAGAGATGTTGGGATTTAATCTTTTTGGGCATTTTGCTAATCTAAAGATGATGTGCTAGATTTTTAGCTTGGGATTCAAGAAGTAACCCATGATTGTTTGTGGTTGGATTTTCTTTAATGTTTTGTGATTTTGATAATTAACTTGTTAGATTATTTTTCAATTTGCATCTAGAAAGGATTGAAGTTCTTTGTTCTTGATTTAGTTCAATTGTAGACGTAAAGGCACAATTGATACTTGAACAAGTAACAAGACTTTGATAGTTTTCTTTCACTGTTTTACAGTTGTTATATGATCTGTCAAGTAGTTTTATTAGGCTAAAAGAATTGTGGTTCATTGATATATCATCCGACCATGATTTCTAGGAATGAGAGAATGGTTGAGAGAAGATGAAAAGAGAAGTAAATCTATCACCAAATCAGTGGGTGAAAATTGCATCACAAGTGTTTGTTTTATTGTTTCTTACAAGTTTAATTTTATTTCTATACACTTCCTCTAAATCCCTTCATTCTTAGTAATTTTAGAAACATAGATTCACTTTTATTTTCAGTTTTACTTGTGCTTGAACTTCCAAAACAGCCAATAATTTTACTCTTAATTTAGTCCACACTTCCTTAGTAAATAGCCCCCATTTTGGTGTCGATATAGTTATTGGTCAACCTTTGAAATCTATTTCTCATTTCTTACCTTTTTTGTTCATTGCTAGATCTTTTACTTTAATTTTTTTTCCCTTTCAAAATTTCTTTTCACCATAAATTGTAATATGTTGTCTTGCGAATATGAAATGTTTGCTTAATTCCCATTGTTCCTGTGAATTCGATCTTGGGATTTAGCCTTGTATTACTTTGACAGCTTCTACGCTTAGAAGTCAAAATTATAAGCTGATCATGTTTTTGGTGCCGTTGCCGGGGACAATTGGCGTTTTAAGAAGCATTCTTTTTGGTTAATGTTGTGAACCTCTTCACTGTTTGGGTGACATCTAATTTCTTTTATTTATTTTTTGCTTCTGTTTTTTTGCTCTTGTTTGTGTGACTGGTTACACTAGAGACCAAACATCTCGATTGGTTAGGACAAAATCACTAGCATCCTTTAACTATGCATCTCTTTCTCTAGAATCATCATTTGACACTCATAGCGACATGGCTGAAAATGAGCATCATGATAGGGACATGGTAAATCAGGATAGGACCCTTAGGGATTATTTACAACCTGTCAGAACTAGCACACCCTCATGCATAATCCAACCTGTGAATGCAAATAACTTTAATTTCAAACCTGGAATGATCCCATTGATTCCACATTTTCATGGCATGGAATCCGAGAACCCTTACCTTCATATCAAAGAGTTTGAAGATGTTTGTTTTACATTCATTGATCAAACCTGCACTGAGGAGATTCTTAGACTAAAGTTGTTTCCATTTCCTCGAAAGATAAAGCAAAAACATGGTTAAATGCATTGAGGCCAAGATCCATTGGAACATGGCAAGAAATGCAAGCTGAATTTTTGAAAAAATTCTTCCCAATGCATCGAACCAATGCTTTAAATAGAAAAATCATGAATTTTGCTCAAAAGGAAAGTGAAACTTTTTACCAAAGTTGGGAAAGGTTCAAAGATCTTTTAAATGCTTGTCCACACCATGGTCACGAGGATTGACATATCATTAGTTTTTTTTATGAAGCTTTGATGCCTAAGATGCGACAATTTGTCGAAACCATGTGTAATGGAGAGTTTTTTAACAAGCGACGGGGAGAGGCTTTTGCTTATTTCGATTACTTGGCTGAAAACGCTCAATCATGGGACACTTCTTGTGTTTATGATCAAACTGAACCTTTGAGGACCTCGAGTGGGGGGGGGGGGTAAATATGTTTTGAATGAGGAGGATGATTTGCAAGCCAAATTTGCCTTATTGTTGAAAAAATTGGAGGCAATTGAGTTAAAGAAAGTGCATGAAATTCAGGGTATTCCAGAACAAGAAAAATGTACCATTTGTGAGGATGCTAGCCATTCAACATCCGAGTGTCCTACTATTCCAGCCTTTAAAGAAGTCTTGTTTGATGCTTCTCACCCTGTTAACAAGATTTCTAAGCCTTTTTTTGCACCATATTCTAACACTTATAATGCAGGTTGGAGAAACCACCCTAACTTCAGTTGGAGAAATGATCATCCCACGAGTTCAACACATTTGGGAGCTGGTGCACCTCAATATTCAGTTCACACCAAGCAAAATGCACTAATTCCAGCCCCTAGAAACCCATGGATGACCCATTTCAGCAAATGGCCGCCACCCTCTGGCAGTTCATGCAAAGTCAAACCACCATAAATAACCAAAATTCTCAAGCCATCAATGACATAAGGAATAATTTGATCAAGCTGAACACAACTGTGAATGCACAAGAGAAAGGAAAATTCTCATCTCAATCACAACCAAATCCTCAAGTCCAAATTGCTGCCATAGAGTCTTCATCATCTTCTAAAGCAAATGTCAAGACTTGCAAGGCTGTAATAACTCTCCGTAGTCGTAAGGAGGTTGATACATTGAGTAATGAAGCTAGCAAGAAAGGTGAAAGTTCCATTTCCAATGCACAAGGTAAAAATTATGATGTTGATGTTTCTTTAGAACCAAAGGTAACTCCTCCGGCACCCTTCCTCAAAGATTGGTTCCTTTACATAAAAATAAACATCATGCTGAGATTTTAGACAATTTTAGACAAGTGCACATTAACATTTCTCTTCTTGATGCCATTGAGCAAATCCCAACATATGCCAGATTTTTTAAGGATTTGTGTACGGTTAAAAGAAAACCTAATGTGCAAAAGAAGACATTTCTCACGGAACAAGTCAGCGCCATTATCCAATCCAATACTCCTCATAAGTATAAAGATCCAGGTTCTCCAACAATAGCTTGTGTTATAGGAAGCTCCAAAATAGGCCAAGCACTACTAGACTTAGATTCTAGTGTTAATTTGCTTCCTTACAACACCTATGAATAACTTGGTTTATGAGAGTTGAAACCAACTTCTACCATCTTGCAATTGGCCGACCATTCAATTAAAAAGCCTAGGGGAGTAGTAGAAGATGTGTTGGTGCAAGTGGATAAATTTTATTATCTCGTTGATTTTGTGGTATTGGATGTTTAATTAACTCCTCATTCTGTTTTTCAGGCACCCGTCGTTTTAGGGAGGCCATTTTTGGCCACTTCCAACGCTTTGATAAATTATCGAAGTGGCATCCTTAAATTTACGTTTGGAAATATGACGTTGGAGTTAAATGTATTCAACACTTGTAGGCAACCACAAGATTTGAAAGAACCCCAAGAAGTGAATTGTTTGGAATCTTTACTTGCTGAAGAATTTTTTTTATTAGAGCAAGAGAGTCAAATTGAACATGTTTTACCTGGAACCTTATAAAATATTGAGCTATTGGATACTAATGCAGTAAATTCTGGTGCAGGTAACAAAGTGGACTCACTGTGGCAACTCAAATTTGAAGACCTGCCACTTCAACCCATAAACCAGCAACCATCGGATGAAGTCCCACCATCTCCGGTTTTAAAACCACTACCTGAATCGCTGAAATATATTTTTCTTGGGCCAACTAACACTTTTCCATATATTATCTCATCTTCTTTGTCAATTGAGCAAGAGGACCAACTCCTACGGGTCCTCAAGCAAGATAAAGGAGTACTTGGGTGGTCGGTTGCCAACATCAAAGGAATCAGCCCCACTATTTGCACACATTGAATTTTTTTGGACGAAATTTCATCACCAACTCGAGAGATGCAAAGGAGGTTAAATCCTACGATGAAGGAGGTGGTTAAAAATGAAGTCTTGAAGCTCTTGGATGTAGGTATCATCTATCCCATCTCAGATAGTCAATAGGTAAGTCCTACTCAAGTGGTTCCTAAGAAATCTGGGATTACAATTGTTAAAAATGAAAAAGATGAGTTAATTCCCACTAGGACCACCATTGGATGGCGCATGTGCATTGATTTTAGAAGACTAAATGTTGTCACAAGAAATGACCATTTTCCATTACTATTTTTAGACCAAACTTTGGAAAGAGTTGCGGGCCATAGTTTTTATTGTTTTCTTGATGATTTCTCTTGATATTATCAAACTGAAATAGCCCCTGAAGACCAAGAAAAAACTACTTTCACTTGCCCGTTTGGAACTTTTGCATTTAGGAAAATGCCCTTTGGACTTTGCAATACATCCGCAACATTTCATCAATGCATGTTAAGTATTTTTAGTGACATGGTTGAGCATATCTTGGAGGTGTTTATGGATGATTTTTCAGTTTATGGTGATTCGTTTGATGCATGCCTAACTAACCTCAATGTTGTCTTAGCTCGATGTGAAGAGAAACATCTGCTCTTAAATTGGAAAAAATGTCATTTTATGGTGCGACAAGGTATTGTTCTTGGTCACATCATTTCAACCCGAGGCATTGAAGTTGACAAGTCCAAAATTGATCTAATATCGACGTTACCTATTACAAAATCAGTCAAAGATATTAGATCATTTTTAGAAATGCTAGGTTCTATAGGCGTTTCATCAAAAACTTTAGCTCCATATCAAGACCTTTGTGTGAGTTATTAGCTAAGGATTGTGTTTT
Source organism: Juglans mandshurica (assembly GCA_022457165.1). Classification (NCBI taxonomy): domain Eukaryota; kingdom Viridiplantae; phylum Streptophyta; class Magnoliopsida; order Fagales; family Juglandaceae; genus Juglans; species Juglans mandshurica. The sequence goes on from CM039631.1 coordinate 12,710,720, forward strand.
TAATTGGATTGATACATGTCAAGTTGCTTTTGAGCAACTCATATGTATGCTGATCATTGCACCTATAATTCAACCACCTGACTGGTCATTGCCATTTGAGATCATGTGTGACGCTAATGATTTCGCCATAGGTGTTGTCCTTGGTCAGCGAAGGGATAAGCTTTCGTTTGTGATTTATTATGCAAGCAAAACACTTGATGCAGCTTAGAAAAATTACTCCACCACTGAAAAGGAGTTGCTAGCAGTTGTTTTTGTTTTGGATAAAGTTAGAGCTTACATTTTAGGCTCTCCAATTGTTATATTCACTAACCATGCAGCTCTTGAGTACTTGCTCACAATGAAAAATGCCAAATCTTGACTAATTAGATGGATTTTGTTATTACAGGAATTTAATATCATCCTCAAGGATAATAAGAAAGGAGTGGAAAACGTGGTTGCCGACTACTTTTCTCGACTCATTGTTGAAAATTCTGAACCTTACACTCCTATTTCAGATTTCTTTCCTGATGAACAGCTTCTAGCTGTTGATTCTTTGCCTTGGTTTACTTATATTGTAAATTTCTTGGTAACAGGACACACCCCACCACATTGGAGCTCTCAAGACATCAAAAAGTTTAAATTGGAGGTCAGGTATTTCTTTTATGATGACCCATATCTATTCAAATATTATTCTGATCAAATTTTGAAGAAATGTGTGCTTAATAGTGACATTCCACACATTAAATTTTTGTCATGCTAGTGCGCGTGGAGGCCATTTTGCAGTGGCTAAAGTCTTGCAATGTGGTTACTATTAGCCCCACATGTTCAAGGATACTTATAATTTTTGTAAAGCATGTGAACCATGCCAAAAGTTAGGTGGAATCACCCGTAGAAACATGATGCCCTTACAACCCATTTTAGCACTAGAAATTTTTTATTGTTGGGAGTTGACTTTATGAGTCATTTACCGTCCTCTTTTGGTTATCTTTACATTCTTGTTGTTGTGGATTATGTTTCTAAATGGGTCGAGGCAATACCATGTAGGACTAATGACCATCGGGTGGTGTTGAAAATTTTGAAAGACAACATTTTCACTCGATTTGGGATACCAAGGGTTTTAATTAGTGATGGAGGTTCCCACTTTTGCAATAAACCATTTGCGGCGTTAATGAAAAAATATGGGGTCCATTATAAAATTTCAACTCCTTATCATCCTCAAACCAATGGCCAAGCCGAGTTGGCCAACAGCGAAATCAAAGCCATTCTTGAGAAAACAGTCAACCCAAATAGGAAAGATTGGTCTTTAAGGCTTTCAGACACTTTATGGGCTTATAGAACAGCTTTTAAAACTGTCAAACACTTTAACTTTTCTACTAACAATTTTGGTGTCTTGAGGAAATAGGAGCTAAATGAATTAGCAGAGTTGAGACACGATGCCTACGATAATGCCAAACTTTACAAGGAGAAAACTAAGGCTTTCCATGATAAACACATTCTGAGGAAGAGTTTTCACCCCAATCAAAAGGTTCTCCTCTATAACTCTAGACTCCATGTGTTTGCTGGTAAACTTCGATCCAAATGGAATGGTCCTTATATTGTTCAGACAGTGTTTCCCCATGGGGCTGTTGAAATCCTCAATCCACACAATGGTAATATTTTTAAGGTGAATGGACAGCGGCTCAAACCTTTCCTTGACCATTTTTCACTAGAGGATACCACTATCCATTTATTGGACCCTGACCCTCCAGCCGAGCCTTGATGTTTGACTTATCTGTCATGTTATTTCGATTCTTTCTTGGATTTTTTTGTTTTTGTTTTTAGTTTCTGCAGATGTATTTTCTCTATTCTACTTTCCATCGTCTTCCCTTGTTATCTTTTTCTTCTCAAACCAGGTACCTTTTCTTCCCCTATCATTATCACTTTTTTTTTTTGGTTCTTTTGGTATTTTTTTTTATCATTGAGGACAATGCTCACTTCTAGTTGGGGGGTGGAGAATCTGATTTTTCTTTCACATACTAGATGTTTATCTTGAATGTTCACTTTTATGAAACTTCTTTGCTAAATTTTCACCTTAAGATACTTACACTCCCACCACTTGGTCTCCAATGAATTAGAATTGTGGAATCTAATTTTTGCAAAGTTGCTAGTTTTCAAACTTATCTACCTAAGATCAAACAATGGCAGCCTTGGGCTACACCAATCCCCATTGGTTTAGATTTAAGCTCAACACAAGACTTTGTAATAGTCTTAGCAACTCAAACTTAGGCAATGTAGTCCAAAGCTATTGATTGATGACCCCAATAGACACAAGCAGATACTTTTGTTGTTTTGTTCAATGTCGATCAATAGTTTTCATCCAAACAACTAGCAAGAACTACAATGAACCATTTCTTAATGGCCTAGGAAAAGTGAATGAGAAACTCCATTTAAAAAAAGAAAAAGAAAAAAGGGAAACTGAAGGTAAAATAAATGAGAAAAGGGGCAAGTCAAAGATAAAAATAAAAATAAAAATAAATTGCTAGTACAAGGAAAAGGCTATCTATCACTGATATTTGTTTTTTTTTCTTGTGAGAAAGGAAAAAGTATTTTAAAGTGTGATAGCGTGAAAGCTACCAATGTAATGGTTTTGAATTGGAGGAAAGGCCTTTTGGCTTTTCTTGAAAAGTTGCTGGTTTGAGACTCCTGTGGGGGATCTTGAAAACAACAAAGGGTAATCTGTTCACTCACTTGATGCACTCAAAAATCTATAGCTTAAATACATTCCCTTAGTTTGAGTTCTTGAGAATTATATAAGCCGTTGTGTTGAGCTATAATCTGACCTAACTACATTCTAATGCCCAAGACTTCAATATGATTTGATCTTTTGTAGAGGTTTTTGAGTTCAGTGAACTTGGAGGGTAGCTTCATCCTTCATTTCTTTTTGTCACATTGTTTGCTAGAGACTAGCAAAAAGCTAATTAGAGGGTGTGATAAAGTGTTGGAAATGCATAATTAAGTTGTTTAAGTGAATGATATGTTTCATCAAATAAGAGTTAAGCAACTTAGTTACACATCAAATTTTAGTATCAAACTCCAAGTCAATTGATGCCAATATTTTGCACACAAAAGTTTCACATTTGCCTATAAAATAATTAAACATTCATGTCATACTTATATGTGCAGGCCATTTTTCGAAAGAATGAGAGCAGATGGCATTATTAGAAGAGGAAGTGTGCTAAGTCATGAAGGATGGAGTGTGAGACTGACAACGGATGGTTAGTGGTAGAGTGGAACGCACGAAAAGTAGGCTGAAACAAAAAGAGGAGTGGGTGTACTCAGCAGCAAGGGGGAGAGTAGAGTCACGCGTAACAGGAGGCCTCGTTTTAGCAGGGTCAATTCTTGGATTGTAGTACAGGATGGGGGAAATTATTTTTTCAACTATCTTTTTTCGGTGGGCGACATTGCACGAAAGGGGGAGCCCAGTTTTTCTTTAGTGCGGGTTTGTTTTTGACGAGCGGAGTAATTTATTTTTTTCAACATATTTTTTCGTCTTTAGCAGTTTTTCTTTTCAGTGTTTTGCGTATGGAGCGTTGGGCGTCTTGAGCATTTTGCAGCTTCAGATATTTTTTTTCTCAGCGTTTGTTTTTTGGTTCTCGGCAGTTTTGCATTTTCAACAGTTTAGAGTCTTCAGCGTTTTGCATCTTCGGCATATCTTTTTCTTGAGCATTTTTTTTCGGCAGTTTTCGTTTAGAGAAAAACTAGAGATGTTGGGATTTAATCTTTTTGGACATTTTGCAAATCTAGAGATGATGAGCTAGATTTTTAGCTTGGGAGTCAAGGAATAACCCATGACTGTTTGGGGTTGGATTTTCTTTAATGTTTTGTGATTTTGATGATTAACTTGTTAGATTATTTTTCAATTTGCATCTAGAAAGGATTGAAGTTCTTTGTTCTTGGTTTAGTTCAGTTGTAGACGTAAAGGCACAATTCATACTTGAACAAGTAACAAAACTTTGATGGTTTTCTTTCATTGTTTTACAGTTGTTATATGATCTGTCAAGTAGTTTTATTAGGCTAAAGAAATTATGGTTCATTACTATTTCATCCGACCATGATTTCTAGGAATAAGAGAAATGGTTGAGAGAAGATGAAAAGAGAAGTAAATTCATCACCAAATCAGTGGGCGAAAATTGCATCACAAGTGTTTGTTTTATTGTTTCTTACAAGTCTAATTCAATTTCTATACATTTCCTCTAAATCCCTTGGTTCTTAGTAATTTTAGAAATATAGATTCACTTTTATTTTCAGTTTTACTTGTGCTTGCACTTCCAAAATAGCCAATAATTTACTCTTAATTCAGTCCACACTTCCTTAGTAAATAGTCCCCATTTTATTTTGGTGTCAATATAGTTAGTGGTCAACCTTTGAAATTTATTTCTCATTTCTTACATTTTTTGTTCATTGCTAGATTTTTTAGTTTAATGGTTTTTTTTCCCTTTCGAAATTTCTTGTCACCATAAACGGTAATATGTTCTCTTGTGAATATGAATGTTTGCTTAATTCCCATTGTCACTATGAATTCGATCTTAGGATTTACCCTTGTATTACTTTGACAGCTTCTATGCTTGGAAGTCGAAATTATAAGCTGATCATATGTTAATAATTTTTATAAAGAGTTTTGCATGATTTTGGAAAGTTGGAAACTGGAAGTGTCAAAACCGTTTCTGTTTTGTTGGAATTGTAATCTTTTGCTATGGAAACACGATCCAATGGTCTTGATATTCACATATGATGTTCTTATGGCTTTAATCTATGTGTTAGGAGTTTATTTTTGGAGAATATTAGTTTTGATCTTGATGGAATAATTTTTATTTTTTGCAAAGGTTAGGTTTGGACTCAACCTAGAGGCTCTCTTGTTTGAGTTAAGAAACTTATGCCTCGTGGCTCTAGACTTAATGCTTAAATCAAGTTAGAACTTGAATACGAGTTATATGATTTTATTTTTTGAAGATTTATTTCATAAAAGTTCAGATCTAGATTTTTTGTTTCAAGTCAAAAGCACGTTGTACACAATTTTGAACTTAGTGTGCAAGCCAATTGTTTGGCAATGAGTTTTGTGATGTTTGGTTATTGATCAAGCATGGTATCACTTAGATTTGAATGTTGAAAATGTTAGGAGAGTTATTTATGGACTTTTGGAGTCATTGGAGCTGTTTGGAAGGTGTCAGACCTAGAACATCAAGAGATAGTTCTATTTGACTTAGAACTAGATTTTTTGGCATTTGTGCTGCTATAATGACTTTAGATTTTTATGGTATGTATATGTTGATTTCTTAAAATAATTTTAGAACCTAGAATGTGATTTTTTACTATTGCAAAAATCGGTTTAAGAATGCTAGTGTGTTAGAAGGTCAAGTATGCAACAAAGTGTTGATTTTTAGCCCATCATACATTCAGCCAAGAGGAGTTTCTCTTAGTTTTGCCTAGTTTTAAATTTTTCTAATATCATAGTTGGATTCAAGATAAGATTTATATGAGGAATATAAATTTTGGTAAGATTTAAAGCTAGTATGCAAAATCCTTATTTTTAGGGGCAAAATTGTAATTCCTCACAAGTAGAATGGTAACTTTGCAATTTTTGCCATAAGTCAGAAATTTTTATATTTCTAAGTAGAGAAATACTTTAACTACAAAAGGGTTATGCAAAAGTAAACTCATAAACTGATGTGGCTTGATGCGGTACGTCAAATTGTAAAGTTACTTTTATTGTAAAGTATATCTAACAAATCACATGAAGCCATGCCAGTTTGTGGGTTTATTTTGTGTACTCCCTTTGTGTAACACCCCACTTGAAAGGCCCATTAAGACTTAACTTTAGCTCCCTTAATCCTAGTTAGGATAAGATTGTTATTTTGAAAAATTTTGGGAAATTACTTTTAGCATAAGAATCACACTTTGGGTTTAGCTAGAATTATTAGAAGAGTTCTAGTATTGTAGGATTAACTACCAAGAAACCAATAGTGGAATGACTATTGGCTTCTTGGTAGTTAATCCTAAAATAGGCCCAAATATTTATTAGAAATTAGGCCTAAATATGTAGTGGGCATGAAGCCTTTGGGACTAACTTGGTGAGAGTAAAGGCTTTTGGCCCAACCTTAGAAAGACTTGTCATTTAGACCCAAACATAGTAGGCCTTTGAGACCTTAGATAAGCCCTCAAATTTGGACATATGGTCCATTCAATTACCCACACGAAAGCCCACATCCAAGGCTTATACAAATGCCCCAACAAGCCCAACCCATAAGGCCTAAAAGCCTTGTCATTCATTTTTATCCTTCTAATTAAAGCTCACATACACCATACCATTAGTTTACCTCAAGTCCAAGATGTGTCACACGTCCCTAGGGTTTCCACTTAACTATGGCTAAGCTTCTAACTTGAGTTAAGAAGCACATTAATAATCTCACACATGATTAGTAACCTCTAAACCATATTTTTAGCTTAATTTTTCTTTAATTTGTTTCCCACATTTTTTTTAATTTGAAATTTTTGGTTTTTATTATTGATTTGCATTGTTCTTAGACTAAATTAGAAGTTTATGCTTGACCCAGCACATGTCATTAGGGGCCAAGTCATGTCAATGCCCAAGTCACCACCAATCAGCACCTAGGTGCACCTTCTTGTGCACTTCATCAAATCAGCCCCTAACCCATGCCTTCTCCACCATTTTCTCAAGGGCAATTTCATTATTCACACCTCATCTCATCCCTTATGGTTCAGGTTTAGCAATGGATGAAATAGCTCCAAGAAACCAAGCCAAAAAGCCCATCCATATCCTTAAGGAACTTAGTTGAGACCAAACCGAGGACCTTAGAGTGCTCTTGGAATTTTTTGTTCGTCCTTGAGCTCTCTCCACATGCCAAAACCCATCCCCTCCAATCCCTAGAGGACCCTCAAAGCACTCATGAGCTCATTGACTATTTTATTCCCCAAAGAAATGCCAAACCATTTCGTAATAGGAGAGGCTTTAATCATGTCACCCAGCTAACACCATCACTTTGCTTCCTTCCCATTTTTTGCCCATGTATGACATGGCAGCCTGTGATGCTTGTCCTTTTGGTGTGGCTTTTTATAAAATAATTTTAGAAAGGACGACGGGAATTACTGTCCGATTTAAAACTTTTTACTTCCATATCCATGGTACAAGACTTTACGTTATAAAATAAAATGTACTTTGGGAATAAAAGAGGTTTACAACGAAAAACATAAATCTTTAAAATAAAAAGGCCTCTCATACAATTAAAACTTCATGCCTAGACTTCTATGCTCTTCCCCTTGGGCCGTGTCCATCTTGACGCGTACTGCTCGTTCGGTTCTTGTGGGGGGAGGAGGGGCATGCATAAAAACTAAAATGAGTCGATGACTCGTAAGCATTACTTTATACAGTTAAAATATAATAACATAGTTTTTTATTCATGCATTCATCATTCTATACATACTATACATACATGCATCATCCATGCGTTCATTTGAAAACGTCATTGGACAGAATTTTTCTTTAAAAAGGGGGGCTTTCTTTTCATAAAACGTTTCTCCCGTCAGTGCCTTCATTTCTTAAAGAATTTGATGCATTCATGCGTTCATACATTCTTCTTATCACTTTCATTGGCTGGTACACATTGTTACACCCCGTATGTTGGGGTAGCGGTATTCCTTTGGACCAGAACTCTGCCCGTGGCCACGGGTTGGGAATCCCTTTCATAGGGGCAGCACTGGGTGCACTAGCAGTACTACTTATCCGACATTGCAATCTACCCATTCCTTTGGTACCATTTCCATTCAGTCATATGGTCGTTACCTATTTTCATACATTAAACGTTCAATCCTTTCATTCAGTTTAGTCCTTTCAGTCATTTCCTTTTCAGTCCTTTTTATTTAACAGTTCATTCATGGAAAAACGACATTTAAGAGCATGGGCTTCAACATCATCTTTCATGGCATCCATAAAACATCAGTTCATGGCATCCTTAAAACATCACTTCATAGGGGCATTTAAAACACTTTCTTCGTGTCGTTCAAAGCATCAGTTAAACTCAAGGCACAAGCTTCAACATTGATTTTCTTAGAAAATACATATAATAGATACTACATATAGTTATCCATTCACATGCATAAAATTAATACTTAGGTTGCGTAAAAAAGGGGATGTCAAGAAGGGTCGTACATATGTATACCTTTGAACACTTATACCTAGCATATTTTTCATAAAATATTTTTCGTGTCCTTTCATAAAGCGTCGTAAAGGAAAAGCATTTCATTTTCATTTCGTGTATTTTAGAAAACTCTAGAAGAGTATGAACATAATACTTACCTAGACTCCATGCTACTTTCATATCATGCAGTTCGTTCATGTGTGTGTTAGATGACAACCTACATGCATACACATGACCTTCACATCATTTTCTATCTAGTACATAAGCAACTTAAACTAGAAATAGAGCTACACTTCACTTGAAACACTCTCATTCTATTCCGTGCTCTTATGGGCCCTTTACTATGCTAAAACCTTTAGGATCCACTTACGGTCACTACCTCTTCCAAACTCGACGTTCTACTTTGGGTGCTCATCCACTAAAGTGAACCTATGGGTTAAGACACTAAGACCTTCATCTTAATTCTTCTTATTGACCACATTCTGACTCATGATTCCGAACGACAGAGTCACGCATCCCAATCTTAGATAATACACCCGTCACTACCTTCATGCACCTTAGCTCACACTAAATCCTCATTCCCATCCATACACGTCACACGGCTCTAAGCTAACTCTGAGGCTTAAGCATCGTGTAACCATGCTTAGGACAGAGTACCCATTACATATGGTAAATCCGTCTGGTACATGTGTCTCACCAGATTACACATGTACCTTACCCTTTTATCACCTAAGATCAACATATAACACGTTGATCACATGCTCGTAGGGACAAGCGTCATACTCCGATACCAACCTTCTCTTAACCCAGCTAGCATGACTCTTCATGCTACTCGTCCCTTTTGACAGTTCATCCTAACACTTAACACAACAAGACTCCGTTCACAACTATGTCTTACATCACGTCATATAGCTTGAGACTACTCTCAAGCTTCACCATGACAATGTCACATCACCTGACATCCCGCTACGTCATTTCTACGCCAACTCCAAACTCATCACGAGTACGGCCCCTCACGTACTCCTGTCACATCGTGACATCTTGTCACGCTCCTGCTACATCATTCCTACACTAACTCCTCACCCATCACAAGCACAACTGCCAGTAACCATGTCACTTTGTGACATTCCCCAGTTATGCCTCCACTGTGCACTCTTACACTTGTTCTGTCACTTCACATATACTACTAGCCATAAGTCAATTACGGTGACACCTGTCACCTCAGACTATAGGCCACATCATAGCTATTTCGGGACACTATTCCACAATTCTCGACACTACTCACCACGCTCTACGCCCATCAACCACGCAATCATCTTTATCTCTACGATACGTCACACGGCGTGTCGCTTCACCACATTGAGTACACTCCATGTGTACTCCCTTCACACACGCTACGCCACATCACCATTAAGTCATACACGCTATATGGTGCATCACTCCATCACATGGAGTACACTCCATGTGTACTCTTCCCATTCCACACTACGCCATGAGGGTATATTTTATATATACTCTCCTTATCCCACACAACGCCACAAAAGTACACTTTACGTGAACTCTCCTTCCAATCTACATGATGCCACACCTCCATTATAGCACAGTCCACAATACTACACAACATAGTTCCCGACTACGCCCAACACTTCACATACACAGCACATCACATCTCCATACTACACAGCGAACTCCACAAATACTAACAGCATAGTCAACAACCTAACCAACAAACTAATAACATAAATAACAAGGGATAGAGGGTTATACCATCGACAGGATAACTCGTACGTTGCTCACTGATCGTCACAGTCGATGACGTCGGAAGGGTCGTACGTGGTGGCTAACCCACGTACAATGGCTATTTGGGCATTTGGATAGCTAAGTGTGGCCTCAGAAGGGCTCATGGTGGCCTCGTGGAGGCGGCGAGGGGCGGAATACGGTGTAATCGTGGTTTTCCAAGGGAAACTCGTGTCTCAAAGCATGGAAATGGAGGGGGAAGCTTGGCTGGTCGTGGCTAGCCATGGAGGGGCTAAGGGAGATGCAGAGGAGCTCGTGGTGGCGTTGGGGTGGCGCCATGTTGGCTGGTGGGAAGCAGATCTAGCTTGGGATGGAGGAACGGCCCGTGAGAGAGTGAGAGGGAGTGGGCATGCTTGAGGGGTAGATCGGGGCTATGGGTGGTTGGGGTAGGCCGATGGTGGTCAGAGGAAGCTCGAGACGGAGGCTGGACAGCGTGGGTGGCGGCGGACGGCAGTGGAAGGGGAGAAACCCGTGCGTCCAAGGGAGGAAAAGCCCATGCGTGTGATGGAGGCTATGGGCTTCGGGCCAAGGGGAGGAGGAAGGGGGAAGGCTCAGGGAGCTCGTGGTGGTGCTTGGTGGTCGTGGGTGGCCGCATACGGTGGTGGAAGGGGCTGGGCACGGTGAAACCGAGCGTGCGATGGGGAAGGTGGCTACGAGGTGGAGGCTAGGTTCAATGGTAGGGGCTCGCCGGGTGAGAGGAGGCCGTTGGTGGTGGAGGTGAGACCGAGCGGCGCACGACTGTGTCGGGCTGGGTAAAGGAAGAATCAGCTAGGGAGAGGGGGTGTGCTGTGTGCAACATAAGGGAGAGGGAGGAGAGAGAGAGGGAAGGGAAAAGAGATGGGCTTGGTATTTAATCCAGGCCCTCCATCTTGGAGATCTACAAAACGATCTAACGGTAGGGAATTAAAACACTAATTTAAAATGCATAAACGTTAACTTAATTAAAAGCACTGAGAGGAATTAGAATATTATTTAAACTAACTTTAGTTTATAAAATAATATTCCTTCATCATTAATAGAATGATGAAGTCTTATTTAATATCTTTAAAATAATAAAATCATTTAATTAATTAGAGGTTCAACATAATTTAAATCTAATAATATTTTAAATAGCTTGAAATCATTTTAATATTCAATAATATTGGAAATACCTCATATAAATATTTTCAATACATTTAAAACACTGGGCGTACCTTAGAAATCACATAATATCTTTTAAAACACTCCATCGAGGTTTGACATGCATAACAAGGCTCGCAATCACTAGAGAGAAGGACACACTATTACATAATTTTCGTCTTCAGAATTTACTTACGTCAGAAAGAATGGGCCTTACATCAAAAAGAAGGAGCAGGGTGTTACACAGCCAATCCAGCCTTCTTTCCTCACCTGAGAAGGCTCCAAATGAAGGTCATCATACCTGCAAAACAGACCACAAAGATGAGACAAAAAAGTAAGCAAAAACTGGTCAGCTTTGAAGACCCCTACCCGTCGGCTACTAGCATGACCTCACCATGCAATCCTTTGCATTTTTGTTTTTATTTCTACACCATGGCAGCACCTGCACACACATAATGCAAAACACAAGTGATGACACAAGCTGAAACTTGCATCACCACACTCTACCGCCCACATCAACCAATCCCAAGCCCCTTCTTCATCCAAAACCAACATCCCCCACCCTCGTTGAAACCTATAAATACCTCCCTCACCTCCTCATTTCCCCACACCTCTCCTCCAAGCCTTCTCTTGAGTTCTTGAAAGGTTTTTCTCCTCTTAGTGTACAAAAGAGTGAAACCGAGTGAGTTGTGAGACTGTTCTTAAAGTGAGTGTGTTTGGGAGCTCAAAGGGTTACGATTTTGTAAGTATTCTTGTCTATCTTTTGTTAAGTGTTAGAATGACATTAGGTTTTAAATTATGACATGAGAATGAGATTTTGATTGAGTTTAATCAAGGTTTAGCATGCTAATATCAAATCAGATCGGATTTGGCGTGTTTTGAAGATATACAATATTGAATGGTGCAAATGTAGTCATTTATGAAGTTTAGCCACTTCACCTATATTGTCCCATGTGAAGAAAACATACTTCAGACTTTTGTGTTGAATAAAGATTTAACACTTTCTCGTGCAAATTGTGCAAATTGTGTCTCCATATGTTTAAAGAGATAAGTTCTAAAAATAGACAAATTTTGCATAAATTTTTTTAAAGAAAAGTATACTTCACCTTAAAAAAGCATATAAGTATAATCCACTTTTTTGATAAAAAGTTTATGCGGAGCTTGTCTACTTAGGATTTATACGTAACATTACTTACGTTTAAAAGGATGTATTAGCCGCTACCTCCTTCTCATTTACATAATTATACATGCCATTATGGATTACGAATCTTCTTTGATTTTGTGGGAGAAGGAAGGATAGGTGTAGTGAGTCTAGTGACTAACTTTCTCCTCAGCTTTTAAAAGCTATCATCGAATACATTGATTCCAATGTAAGTATTATTTTTCTTGTGAGAAAATATATTTATAATTGTGAATTGTATAACCGTCACGTAATCGGTTTGAAAAAAAGTAAATAAAATATAGAATCTACATGAAAAATTAATTTTTAGTAGTGAATCTTACTCATTTTCAAAACGATTACACGGCGATTATATAATTTACAATTTTACGTAAAATTACTCTTTTCTTGATTAGTGTTATTAGTGACCTAAAAAGTTCTAATCTTTCCACAATAGTCTCATATCATTTGATCTATTCTATTAAAATATTCTTTTTATATTTTTTTGTTAATTGTTTTTCCTCATTTATTTGTATATCTTTAACTTCTTTTTTTTTTCTTTTTTTGTCTTTCGGAAAAAGATTGGAAGAAAATTTTTTAAATTATTATTTTTTTCACATTTTCATAATTATTTAATTATTTGTTGTATCCATATTTACCATTTTTCATCTATAACAATTTTTTTTAAACTAATTATCTCTCTTTATGAAAATATTTTTAAAGAAATAATAATAAAATATTATTTTAATATAATAGAAAAACAATAAAGAATAAGATGTGAAAAAATGTGGGCATCTGCCCCACACGGGGCACACTCCGTGTAAAAAAAAAAGAAGTGATGTACAGTGTGTGCTAGTGTGGGGCAGATGCCCAGAATTACTCATAAGATGTAAGAGGTTTTTGAAAGATAAATAAAATTTAAGAAAAAATTATAAAAACGGTGATTTCTAACGAAATTATAGAAAATATTATAGAGAACCGTATGAGAATACTTTAGAGAGGTAGTCAATTTTCAAATCTCAAATCTCAAATCTTTCCCGTAAAATAAGCAGCCGGATGTAGTTGAGTTTTTGTAAGTTGAAATTTTTTACTAAAATTTAGGTAATTAGAAGTGTTAGGCGATGCGGATGCTACTTTGCGTTTGAATTTGAGATTTAATCTGAACCATTTATTTAAATAACCAATGATGTGATAAGGATTTTTATTATATATTATCTTACACTACACAGTATAATACATAAGGATTTGAGATTTTGTTTATTTTTTTATTGGATTATCTTGCACGTTGCTTTATTAGGCTTTTTTAAAAAAAAAATAAATAAATAAAGGCAAAGCGGTGATTCATGAGAAGCGTACACTTGGGCAATGAATAATTGTAGTGGGTGACATTTCAAATCAGTTTGATGGAAAAATCTCCCGTGACGCATAAATCCAAGACTTTTACACAATCTTTGAAGTCTTTCTTTTCTTAACAAATGGACACACTCTCTAGTCTTTGTCATTGCAAAAAATAAAATAAAAGATTACCTAATCTAATCTCTAATATGAATTAATATGAATCTAATCTCTAATATTATAAATAAATTAATAAAATATTATTAATTTATTTTATATTTATTTAATTCCTATTATTGTGAAAAATATGAGTTGATTTCAAAGTTAATGAATAGTATTAATTGAATGAAAATATGATAAAAAAAAAATATAGTGTATATATAATTTAATTATAAGTGTTAGTTTCAAATATTTTTTAATGGCTCTTACTGTTTTCACAAATTTATTAAAAAAATATTTTTTAATTTTCTTTACAACTTGAAGTATTTTTTAAGAGAAAAGATATTTACAACCGTGAATTGTGCAACCGCCGCTTAATCGCTTTGAAAAAAGTGAATAAAACATGAGACCCACATGAAAAAAATTAATTTTTTAATAGTGGACTACACTCTTTTTCAAAGTGATTACACGGGGGTTGCACACTTCCTGGTTGTATGTAGAATTACTCATTTTTTAAGGCTAGTCACATTCATAAAACTAAAAATAGAAGTGTAATGTTCGTCCTTGTAGTGAGACTTTTTATAAAATGATTTTAGAAAGGACGACGAGAATTACCGTTCAATTTAAAACTTTTTACTTCTATACCCAGGATACAAGACTCTACGTTATAAAATAAAATGTGTTTTTAGAATAAAATAGGTTTACAGCGGAAAATATTAATCTTTAAAGTAAAAAGGCATTTCATACAATCAAACCCTCATGCCTAGACTTCTATGCTCTTCCACATAGGTCGTGTCTGTCCTAACGCATACTGCTCATCCAGTCCCTGTGAGGGGGGAGGGGCATGCATAAAAACTAAAATGAGTCGATGACTCGTACACATTACTTCATACGTTTAAAATATAATAACATAAGTTTTCATTCATGCATTCATCATTCTAAACGTACATGCATACATGCGTTCGTTTGAAAACATCACTGGACAGAGTTTTTCTTTAAAAATGAGCTTTCTTTTTGTAAAACGTTTCTCCCGTCAGGGCCAAGGAGAGTTGTACATACGTATACCTTTGAACACTTAGCATGCTTTCGTAAAACATCTTTCATGTCCTTTCGTAAAGTGTCGTAAAGGAAAAACATTTCATTTTTATTTCGTGTATTTTAGAAAACTCTAAAAGAATATGAATGTAATACTTACCTGGACTCCATGCTCCTTTCATATCATGCAGTCCATTCATGTGCGTGTCAGATGACAATCTACATGCATACACATAACCTTGACGTCATTCTCTATCAAATGCATAAGCAACTTAAACTAGAAATAGATCTATACTTCACCTGGAACACTCTCCTTCTATCTTGTGCTCTTACATGCCCTTTACTATGCTAAACCCTTCAGAACCTACTTACGGTCACTACCTCTTCGAAACTCAAGGTCTTATCTCGAGTGTTCATCCACTAAAGTGAACCCATGATTCACCTTAGGATTAAGATACTAAGACATTTGTCTTGCTCTTCGTGTTGACCACATACCGATGCATGATTCCGACAGATGGAGTCAAGCATCCCAATTCTAGACAATACATCCGTCATTGCCTCCATGCATCTTAGTCCACACTAAATCCTCATTCCCATCCATAAACGCCACACGGCTCTAAGCCAACTCTGAGACTTAGCACCGTGTAACTATGTTTAGGACAGATTACCCATTACATATAATGAATCCATCCGGCACATGTGTCTAACCAGATTACACACATACCTTACCCCCTTATCACTTAAGACCAACATATAACATGTTGATCATCTGCTTGTGTAAACAAGCATCATACTCCGATACCAACATTCTCTTAATCCGGCTAGCATGACTCTTCATGCTACCCGTCCCTTCTTACAATTCATTCCAACACTTAACACGACAAGACTCCATTCACCACTACGTCTTACGTCACGTCATATAGCTCGAGACTATTCCCAAGCTACATCGTGACCTTGTCACGTCACCTAACATCTCGCTATGTCATTTCTACGCCAACTCCTAAATCATCACGAGTACGGTCCCTCACGTACTCCTGTTACATCGTGACATCTCGTCACATTCCTGCTACGCGATTCCTACACCAACTCCTCACCCGTCACAAGCACGATTTCTAGTTTAACCACGTCGTTGCCCAGTCATGGTTCCACTACACTACTCTAATACTTGTTCTGCTTCTTCACACATACTCCTAGCCATAAGTCAACTACACGATAACACATGTCACCTCAGACTACAGGCCACGTCGCTACTTCAGGACACTGTACTATAGTTTCCAATACTACTTGCCAAGCTCCACACCCATCAATCACACAACCACTCTTATCTCTACGACATGCCACAAGTTGTGCCAATGCGTCTCATGGAGTACACTCCACGTATACTCCCTTCTCACACGCTACACCACATTACCACTATGGCGTACACGCTATATGGTGCATCACTCCATCACATGGAGTACACTCCACGTATACTCCCTTCATACACACTACGCCACATCACCATTATGGCATACCCGCCATATGGTATATCACTCTACCATATGGAGTAGATTCCACGTGCACTCCCTTCACTCACGCTACGCCACACAGAGTACACTCTACGTGTACTCTTCCAGTTCCACACAACGTCATGCCACCATTACAGTACAATCCACAACACTACACAACACACTTCCCAACTATGTCCAACACTTCACATACACAGCACATCACATCTCCATACTACACAACGAACTCCACAATTACTAACAGCACAGTCCACAATCTAGTCAACTAATTAACATCTAACATAAATAACAAGGGATAAAGAGTTATACCATCGACAGGATTGACCCGTGCGTTGTTCGCTCACCGTCACGGTTGATGAGGTCGGAAGGATCATACGTGGCGGCTAACCCACGTACAATGGCGGTGAAGGGCATAACACGACATATTTAGCCGTGTGCAGTGGCGGTTAGCCACGTACAGTGGCTGTCTTGGCCATTGGAGATGGCTAGAGGTGTGGGTCTAAGCGTAGGAGGGTTGGGTCGTGGTCCTAGAGCAGTGGTCTCGTGGTGGTGCCGAGGTGGCACACGTCGGAGACACGGTAGCTTGTGGAGGAGCTAAGGCCGTGGGTCTCAACATGGGGAAAACAGAGGGAGAGCTTGGCTGGTCGTGGCCGGCCATGGAGGGGCTGAGGGAGGTGTGGTGGAACTTGGTTTGGCGCTAGGGTGGCGCCAAGGTGGCCTACGGCGGTGAGTCTAAGCCGTGAAGTGGAGAGGAGCCGTGGGAAAGAGAGAGGGCTTGAGAGAGGTGGAGGGCTTGGCTGGCTTGGAGGGGCTCGGGGAGGAGCCATGGTGGCCAGGGGAGGTGCTTGGTAGAGCGAGAACGGGCACACGACAACACTAGGGCCTTCGGTGGCCTTGAAGCCGTGCGAAACCCATTAATGAGTTTTGTGCGTGCATGCGACGGAGGGGGAGAAGGAGATTGTCGTGGCTTGGGTTCCATGGAAGAGGTTCACCGGTGAGAAGAGAGGCCGTTGGTGGCGGTGTGGTGGCCGCATACGGCAGTGGAAAGGGCTGCGCACGGTGAAACCTTGCATGGGTCTCTACGTGAGTGCGTGGGGGAGGACGATTGCGAGGTGGGAGATGAGTTTGCCGGTGGAAGCTCGCCAGCGTTAGGAGAAGCTGCCAGTGGTGGAGGTGAGATTGGGTGGCGCACGACGGCACCGGGCTGGGCTATGGAAGAATTGGTGTGAGGGGGAGAGGAATACGTCGTACGCATGAGGGAGAGGGAGGAGAGAGAGGGGAGGGAAAATTTATGGGAAAGAGAAGGGGTCTGGGAATCATAACCCTTCGTCTTGGGATCTGCAAAACGATCTAACGGTGGAGGATTAAAACACTGATTTGAAAATGCATAAACAATAACTAAATTAAAAGCACTGAGAGGAATAAAGGTAGAATATTATTTAAACTAAACTTTAGTTTATAAAATAATATTCCTTCATCATTAATAAAATGATGAAATCTTATTTAATATCTTTAAAAAATAAACTATTTAATTAATTAAAACTTTCAACATAATTTAAATCTCATAATATTTTAAATAACTAAAATCATTTTAATAATTAATATTAAAATGATTTTCGAAAATTATAATATTTTTGGAGCTCTTCAAAAATATTATAATTATCGTATTTAAAATCAAGTTAGTTCAACAACACTGGAAATACCTCATATAAATATTTTCAGTGCATTTAAAACACTAGACGTACTTTAGAAATCACATAGTATCTTTTAAAACAAGCCATTGAGGCTCGGCACGCATAACGAAGCTCGTAGTCGAAGGGGCAGACTATTACATAATTTCCGTCTTCGGAATTTGCTTACGTCAAAAGGAATGAGCGTACATAAGAATGCAAGAGCAGGGTGTTACAAGAAGTAATGTTAGATACAGTTTTAGGATGTGTAAGTCTCACGCACTCCTTTTGAAAAAATATAAGGTCCATTATTAAAAAATAATTTTCTAATGTAGATTCAAGATTTAACCACTTTTTTCAAATAGAGTACACGAAACTTGCACACTCTAATACTGTAAATATCATTTCTACAAATATTCATCTAAAGAAGTGGCCTTTGAATGTAGCTGATCCAAAGGACAATGTTCAGTCATATGCTAAACCTTAGAAGAAGCTCGATTTTTCTATAACTCAGGAACAAGGACAAAGAAGTACGACTAGGGGTAGTTGGAAGAGAAGGACCAGAGAACATGGGAATAAAGGTTAGTCTTTTCTTTTATCTATTGTCAAAAAACTTTTGTGGTTGTCTTTGTCTAATGAAAACTTGGAAGAAGAGATAGGGAAAAGATCAAAGACCGAATTGGGAAATACAAGTTTTGGGGTAGTAGAGATATTAGTGGAGGCTGCTAGCCAGCTTGGTCGAGAGCCAGATCCTAGGAACTCTCGGATAGTTAAGGATCTTTACCAGATGGTAAAGAAAAAGTGTCCCAAGGTGGTCTTTTTTATGGAAACATTCCTTAATTTTAAAGCTTCCAAATTTGAAAGCTTTAAGGAGGAAATTAGGCTATGACAGTTGTTTTGGGGTTTACCCGTTAGGAAGAAGTGAGGGTTTGACTATTATGTGGAAGGTAAAAATTAGTTTTGAAGTTCACAATTTTTCCTTGACATATTAGTGGTTGGATCATTGAAGATAGGTAGAGAGTCAGATGGCTTCTAACTGGATTTTATGGTCACCCAGAAGTAATTAAAAGGAAAATGTCATGGGACTTGTTGTCTAGACTTAATCCAAAGAACATTCTATGGTGCATAATTGGGAATTTTAAAGAGATTCTAGTTCATACTGAGAAGAGAGGGGGTAGAGATAGACTAGATAGCCAAATGGATTCGTTCAGGATTGCTTTAGAAGAAAGTTAGTTGCATGATCTAGGGTATAAAAGAGATATATTTAAGTGGAGTAACAAGCATGCAGATGAAAGTTTCATCAATGAGAGATTGGATAGGGTAGTGGCCAGTCTTTCCTGGAAAGAACTATATACAAATGTTAGAGTTGTAAGTATGGCAGCTAGATGCTCATATCATAAACCGATAATACTGTCAATGAGTAATGAGGAAATAAGGCAACATAAGCGAAGGCATATGTTTAGATTTGAAGCTACCTGGATAAAAGATGATGAGCGTGAAAAAATTATTGATAAGGAATGGAGCTTGGGTCTCTCATCTATCTACCCCACGGAAAGAGTTCAACTTACACTTAACAAGTGTAGTAAGGCTCTATCTAGTTGGAGTTAAAGGAGAATTCCAGTTGATGAAAAGTGGATTAGAGAGAAGTCATAAGAGATCAAAAGACTGCAAGACAATGAAGGGCCACAGAATGTCGAGTTGATTAAGAGATTACAGTGTGAAGTTGGAAGTTTACTAGAACAAGAAAATATTAAATGAAGGTAGAGGGCTAAGAGAAACTAGAATCAACACAGGGATAGAAACATTAGATATTTCCATGTATGTGCTACTCAAAGAAAGAAGAAAAATAAGATTGTGCATGTGAGGGATTCTCAGTCTACTCTTACAACAGATCATGTGGAGATCCAAAAGGCTTTCCAAGATCATTATAGAGGAGTATACCAGTCAATCAATCCTACACCAGAGGCAATAGATGGATGTTTACTTCATTTGGAAGGGAGAGTAACAACTGAGATGAATGAGTGCTTACAGAAGGATTACACCAGGATGGAATTGGAGGAAGCATTGAACCAGATGACCCCTTTGAAGTTTCTATCAGTCATATTGAGACCGAGTAGGTGATGAGGTCAGTACAACAATTCTAAATTTCTTGAATGGTGGGCAATTAGAGAATGCTATTAATTCAATTTATATTGCCTTAATTCCAAAGGTTAAAAGCCCTAGTTAGTTGGAGATTATTGGCCAATATGTTTATGCAATGTTTTGTACAAAATCATTGCAAAGAATATTGCTAATAGATTAAAAAAGATATTGCCAGAAGTTATTTTCTATAATTAGAGTGCTTTCATTCCAGGAAGATTCATTACAAACAATATCGTATTAGCATATGAAGCCCTACACACAATGAACACAAGACAAAAAGGTCAAGAATGGAGTATGGTTCTAAAATTAGATATGTCCAAGGCCTATGATAGAGTTGAGTGGGAGTACTTGAAGGTAGTGATGAAGAAGATTGGCTTTGGTGAGAAGTGGATAGACCAAATAATGCAATGTGTGTCCTTAGCTCGATATTCAATATTAGTGAATGGACGGCATGGTGGTTACAAGGGGTCTTAGACAAGAAGACCCTCTATCTCCTTACCTATTTCTCTTATGTGCAGAGGGGCTTAGTTCCATGGTCAACAACTCTGAAAGGTAGGATGCTATAAAAGGAGTATTTGTAGCAAAAGGTGGAACCAGTATCAATCATCTGCTCTTTGCATATGATTGCATAATTTTTTATGATTCGAATATGAAGGAGTGGTGATGTGTAGAGTAGATGTTGGATAAATATGAACTTGCATATGGGCAAAGGTTAAATATGCAGAAGACTTCTATCTATTTTACTACTAATACCAAGCCAGCAGTAAGAGGCCAGATAGTTAAAGAAACAGGGGCAAGAGTCATTGGGGATTTTGAGAAGTATCTGGATTTGCCTATAGTGGTTGGAAGAACCAAATATAATTCCTTCAGAGGGATCAAAGAAAGAGTTTGGGAGAGGATTAATAATTGGAAGAATCACTTTCTTTCTCAGGCAGGTAAGTGATCCTTATTAAAGTTGTGATACAAGTGATCCCAACATATTTAATGAGTGTTTTCAAGCTTCCAAAGAAGTTATGCGAACTTTACGCCCTTATGGCAAGGTTTTGGTAGGGACATTTGAAACAAGACAAGAAAATTCAGTGGAAGAAATGGAGCAAGATACCTATATCAAAAAGTGGAGGGTTGGGCTTCAGAGATATTTTAAAGTTTTTATCAGGCCATATTGGCAAAACAGTTATGGAGATTGCTTACTAATCCTAACTCGTTGGCTACAAAGATCATAAAGGAAAAATACTATAAACAAGGTGATATTTTGACTGCTAAACTAGGTGGAGGTCCTTCACATATATGGAGGAGTATATGAAGTTCGAGAAATCTGATTCAAGAGGGCATGAGATGGAGGGTAGGGAGTGGTATTAAGATAAAAATAAGGGGTGATAAATGGTTGCCTACACCTAGTTCTTTTAAGGTCCAATCTCTTGTGAAGAGTTTTACTAAGGAAGCAACACTGAATGAATTAATAGGTGGATAATACTAAAGGTTGCTAGAATATCAACCTTATTAAAGAAGTGGCGGATGGAAAAGAGGCAGAAATAACAAGTGGCTTACCTTTGAAAGTCCTAGAGCTATTCTTAGTGGTGCAAAGAATGACTTGGAAGAGTATCGGTACAAGTTTAGCTAAGGAAGCAAACAACTACAACTAGTTCAGTAAATAGAGCTATCAGACGGCAAAAATCAGGTAACAATTTTTTTAAAGCAAATTGGGATGCAGCCTTAGATGGAAAAAATTTGAAAATCGGAAGCTAGAGTAGTTATTTGGAACTGGGAAGGAGATCTAATAGCAACTTTATGCATACCTCATTTTTTTGTCTCACTCAATAATAGCAAAAATTAATGCCTTATTAAAGGCTATGGAATAATGTAAGGAAATGAGTTTAAACTAGGTCATATTGAAGGGGATGCTCTATCTGTGATAAGGGATATACAAAGGTCTGAGGAGAACTGGTTATGGTATGGACAGTTGATTGAAGACATCAAAACAATTTTCAGAGCTAGTGTAAATTGGAGAATCCAATATACACCAAGAGAAGGGAATAATGTTGCTCATCAAATGGCTAAGTTAGAGCACGTTTGGTTGTTAAACTCATCTGGGTTCAACTCTGTTCAATCTAATTTTAAATTAAGTCTAACATCTAAACATTCAACTCTCAAATTACTACATTCATCTCAACTCAAAACCTCTTTACACGTGGGACCTATAACTTTTTTCAATTCAACACTTCTTTATATGTGGGACCCACAACTTTTTTTAACTTTTCATAAATACATCTATCCAACACATATTTAAACTCATTTTAAGCAGACCCATAAAACTCATTCTACCATCTCAACTCACTAGTATTTATAAAAAAATTCAATTCAACTCAACATTTAAAAGCAGCCTAGCCTTGTCATTTGAAGAAGAGTCATTTTGGTTAGAGGGGGATCCGGAATTGATTAAGAGATGTATTCATTTTGAAAAGCACTGTGTAATATCTTTTGTCTGATGATTGAAGAATGCTTTGATTTCAAAATAAAAAAATTAATTTCAAAACCTTTCGAAGAAAATCTTGGACCATATTTGGGAGTTCAGAGTTTTTCTAAATGCTTTCACTCTCAATTTAAACATATTTACGCTGCAACGTCTTTTATCGTAAAAATATCTCTAGCCTTTATAGAGTAATATTAGATATAGTTATGGATTGTATAAGCATTACATATTCATTTTGAAAAAAATAAAATTTATTTTTAAAAAAATAATTTTTTCATATGAATTTTATATTTACACACTTTTTTTAAAAAGAATATACGACACTTATAAACTCAATAGATGCAAATATCATTTCTTAATTTTATAAGGAAAAAAAACCAAAACAGTTCACAAAGTTAAAAAAAATATATATATGAGCATTCTTTGTTATATGAGAAAAGTTATTTTGCCTTACCAAGTGTATCACTTGATAAATTTTTTTTTTTTAACATAAAGGAAGTGATTTTAAGTGTATTAATGCATTTTTTAATTTTTAAAAATATTTAAATATATTAAAAAATGTGAATAGAAAAATAAAAAAAATTTGTAAAAATAACTAGTAGTAAGTCTAAGCAGTACTACTCAAGCTACAGAGTAACACCGCTCTTCGTTATATTTTTAATAGATTCCATCAATTTTTTCAATTTAAGCATTTTTTGAAAATATTCATTTTTAATAGATCCGCCATCTGTATAACATCATAAATGACAAAAATGCTTAATAAATAGAAAAATGTTACTTTAACATCTATTTTTTATACTACATTTTGACATCTTCTATATTTTAATTGTTTTAAGTTAATAGTTAAGGAAGTTTTAAAAAAATATTTAAAAATAATAAAAAAATATGAATAAAAAAATAAAAAATAAAAATAAAAAAGATGGATTTGTAGTGAACCGTAGCCTAAGGAGGAGTTTGGATTCATAAATGAGTTTAGATTATTTGTGAATAGTAGAATAAAAGTTGAATTATTTATTATATTTAGTGTAGTAATTTAGAAAAATTGTTTTGAGATTTGAAAAAGTTAAATTATTTATTATATTTTGTGTTGAAATTTGATAAAGTTGTAATAATGAAATGAAATGAGTTGAGGTGAGTTTTGAATCCAAACATCTCCTTACACTACTCAATTTTATTAATCATAAATGATAAAACTCATCTTTTATTTTATTTTATTTTGAAATTCCATAACTCTCGTATCAAACTCCAATCTCGGAACCGATGCCAATAACTGCAAAAGAACCTGATACGGGGATATAAGAATACAATTCTACTCAAAGAATAAAGAGTGCTGCCAGAGTGTCACTGGGCGTGCCCTTGCAAATTTTTATTTTTTTATTTTTATTTTTTAATATTTTTTAAAAATATAAAATAAATATCAATAAATTAATTGTTCATTTTTAATCAGTAAATAAAAAAATATAAAAAATTTAAATACATGAATAGTCAAAATAAAATAAAAAATTAGACAGCAGAATAGTATTATTCTAAAGTTTTTTTTAAGAATAATGCTAATATATTTTTTTATTTTAATCATGTATTTATTGATTTTTTTTATTTATTAATTAAGAAATTGATTATTAACGTATTAATTTTTTTAAAAATATTAAAAAATATAAAATAAATAAATTTTATCTAACCGACAGCCAAATAATTGTCAACTTCCTTTCAGAAAAGGGACCAATTAGCATCTGACAGATCATGGCATCATGCATTACTTTGGTAAGTCGGCCCCACACTTAGAAGAGATCTCATCAGAGACCCACACGTGGCTAATTCCCTTTCCACTATATTTGTACACATAAATGCATCCACTCTGCTCAAACTCCAACTGACAACAATGGTGAAGAAAAAGGACTACTTGAAAGAATATGAAGCTGCCGATTCCAGCAAGAACGACATCTCTCGCAGTGATTTCCCTCCAAACTTCGTCTTTGGCGTGGCCACTTCTGCCTATCAGGTGATCTTTCTGTTATCCCCCTGTAGACCCGCATTCTTATGCTTGAAATTGGTACTACTTTTCATTTCTGACATCTGGGTACTAGTTGATTTTCACTTTCTAATGCAAATGTGTATATGTAAGGAAAATGCGTTTCTTTGTTATCCATTTCCTTGCAAATTACGATCTGGGCATTTTCTGCTTGAGCGTGCAGTCTTCTGTTATCTATGGAAATGGGCTTTGTGTGTACCGCGTTTGTTCTGTCTTTCTAACGGACATAAATTACGTGATTAAAATTTTTGCTCCTTTCGTTATGTTATTGCTCCGAATTCTGTTTGTAGTTACTGGGTGGTCAGTTCTGCAGGCATGATTGCTTGGTCCTCACACGTTTTTCACTTTTTTTTTTTTTTTTTTTTTTTTTTTTTTTTTTTTTTTTAATTTC
Source organism: Juglans mandshurica (assembly GCA_022457165.1). Taxonomy (NCBI): domain Eukaryota; kingdom Viridiplantae; phylum Streptophyta; class Magnoliopsida; order Fagales; family Juglandaceae; genus Juglans; species Juglans mandshurica. Next base: position 12,735,705 of record CM039631.1, read on the forward strand.
TTGGTCTTTTAGGAGTAGTTTTTGTTGCATAATATCCGATCAATTCATTTTTTACTTGATAGATACTTAAAAGAATTATGTATCCTTCATATAGGGAGATATGTTTCAAAGAACCTTGTGCCACTCTCCTGGTTTGGTAATCTGCTCCTCTGCTTGTAGTTGTACCTATGGGTGTGAGTAAAAGATTACAAGTTTCCTGCTGGAATGCATAATGATCTCTACATAAAATTATCATTTTCTAATCAAAATTTGAAATAATAAACTCAAGACTTTGAAAATCTTAGCACAAGATGTCATATATTCAATTATGGCATGTTGTCATCTGTCTGTTTCCTCACTTTTAACGTTTTGAACAACTCTCACCTCGCACTCTTTATATGACTGGGAATTGAAGATGAAAGGGGGAAAAACAGTCTGTAGTCGAGATCTTGGATATGGACTTGGTGGGTTGCCTTTTGCCACTCAATCATGTGGTCAAACGGGAATCTTGTGTTCACTTTATCAAGGGTTTGATGATGCACATGCACACTAAGAGAAATGAACAATTTAATTCCGTAGAGATTTCTTTCATACTATAGTCTTACAGTAGAAAAAGGAAAAGATTTTTTTTTTTTTTTTTTTAAAAAGAATTGAAAGAAGCTAAGAAAAGAAAATTGGAGAAAAGGACTATCAAGAGGGGGGAGATTAACCCTTATTAAAAGCACTCTTTCCAACCTTCCCACTTACTATCTTTCCCTATTTCCATTACCGGTGGGTGTGGCAAACCGGATAGAAAAGTTGTTTAGAGCTTTTTTGTGGGGTGGTATGGGAGAGGAACCCAAATTTCACCTTGTGAGTTGGCAAAGGGTGAGCTGTCCATTGGCGAATGGGGGGTTAGGGGTACGAAACTTGTGTGCTTTCAACAAGGCACTCTTAGGGAAGTGGCTGTGGAGGTATCATAAGGAAGGGAATTCGCTGTGGAGAGAGGTTATTGACCATAAGTATGGTTGTGAGTGGGGGGAATGGTGCTCTAAGGAGGGTAGGGGGTCTTACGGAGTAAGCCTGTGGAAATTTATAAGGAAAACATCATAAGTTTGAGGTGGGTGATGGAACACGTATCCGCTTTTGGTTCGATGTATGGAGTGGGGAGAGTCCTCTTTGTCTGGCTTTCCCAGGTGCTTTTAATTTGGCTGGAAATCAGCAAGCCCCAGTTTCAGAAGTTCTATGTCGTGCCAATGGGATGGTCACTTGAAATGTCACTTTTACAAGAAATGCTCAGGACTGGGAATTAGAAGAGCTGGCAGAGTTTTACAGTTACTTGTATTCAGCAAAGCTAGGGGCCAATGGGGGAGACCGTATGTTGTGGACTTACACGAGGAAAGAGAAGTTTACTGTTAAATCTTTCTATAAGGCTTTGACGGTCCTACAGCCCACTTTTTTTCCATGGAAGAGTATATGGAAGGTGTTAGTGCCTTCTAAAGTTGCTTTCTTCACTTGGACAGCTGCTCATGGGAAGATATTGACGGTTGACAATTTAAGAAAACGAGGTATGGTGATCATGGAGTGGTGCTACATGTGTTAAAAAAGTGGAGAATCGGTAGATCACTTGCTCTTACATTGTGAGGTGGCTAGGGAGCTTTGGGCTGGTATTCTTAGTAGAGCTGGGCTAAGTTGGGCTATGCCCAAGAGGGTGGTGGACCTATTAGCATGCTGGAATAGGTCTCATAGTAGCGCCCAATTAGCAGCCGTGTGGCGGATGACTCCTTTGTGCTTAATGTGGTGTTTATGGTTGGAAAGGAATGACAGATGTTTTAATAACAAGGAGCGTGCAATGGGGGAAATCTGGAACTTTTTTGTATTCTCTATTTTCCAGTGGTTTTCTGCTATTGTATTGAGGGGAGGGAATGTTCATGAGTTCTTATCTTCTTTTTAGTCTATTAGAATGTAATTAGGTGCCTCTCTTAGTATATTCCCTGTGTACTTGGGCATTGCCTAATTTCATTCACATCAATAAAGATTATTACTTATCAAAAAAAAAGAAAATTGGAGAAAAGGATGCATGAGATGAATTGAAGCCATTATTCAGAGTCATCATATTTTCTTGACATATTAACTGAGGTTTAATGCATTTTTTTCAGCAAGGTGTTTGATAGCGTGCCTCTTCTTATAAAGTATTAGAAAATGATGTGAAGGAGATGGATATTATTTGCCTTGGAAAATAAATTTTGTTAAACTAAATTTGAGATTAACTTTCATACCATCGGTTTCAGAAATATTAGGCTAAAAATAAAGTTTGTTAAACTAAATATGAGACTTAACTTGCATACCATCAGTTTCAGAAATATGAGGCTAAAAAGAGTTAGCTTATCTGTTTTATATTTTTATATATATCATTTTATTTTTCTGTTGAGTTGGTTATTGTTGAGTCTTTAATGGAATCCTCAATGATCTTGGAATTCAGTCTCCTTTGTGGTCATTTGCAGGTTGAAGGAGCCTGTAAGGAGGGTGGTAGGGGCCCTAGTATTTGGGATGCTTTTTCACACACTGCGGGTATTCTTCTTGTTTTTTCTCCTCAAAAATTTTATATATGAAAATATCTTCCATGACAAGTTTTGGATTGACATGATTGAGTTTTGCTTTTTCATGTTTTGGAACTTATTGTTTACGCATTTGTAATGTTAGGCAAGATTGTTGACAATAGCAACGGTGATTCTGCAGTGGATCAATATCATAGATACAAGGTTGGTGATACTAGTGTTAGCTATGTATGGCACATGTTCCTTTTGTTATTGCTTGGCCTTGTTATAATCATGCACTAATTTAGCCCATTCTTTCATTGTCATCTCACACTTTTCTGTACTGCTGTTTGGCTCAATTCTAATTCTTACTTTAAGAGCATAGTGCTGTTTGGCTCATTCCTAATCCCTATTCTGTGAGCAACACCATTCCATGGTGGATGATGCATCATTCTAATATGTATTTTTCTTCTCTTTCGTGCATGAAGCTACAACATTTCATTGAACTGCTGTTGATTTATAAAGCGGTTAGAGAAAAAGCCAGATAATTTTCACATGATTTGCTTTTTCTGATTGCTTTCCTTTATGAACTCTTATAACATGCATGAATATTAATTGCAGTTGTTAATAATCATCGCTCCTAAACAAGATAGATCATCTGTACAAGACGATACCTGTTTCTCTGATCTAAACGTAAAAGTTATCGGTGCACCAATCACCTGTGCAAACAATTGCTAGGTCTTGATATGGAGTTTGGCTTTAGTGCAATGCTTCACCACCTGTTAATGCATTCTTTTTATCTGAATTTGAAGTACTAAGATCTAGAAATAATTATTTATTTTTTAAATGTTTTTAGACTTACATTATCATTATCTATTTAATCATGTAATGTTGGTAGTAGGTAGGTATGATGTGCTTAATAGGAAGCTGTAAGAGAGTGAGACTTTACGTGAGATAGAATGCTGGATAAAGAAAGCTGTTTTGCATTAGCACAACCATTTTCTCACTCACAAGCTCCAATCTTTCTAAAATGCACACTAGAAAGTGCTTTGAAAGGCACCGGCTCCATTCCTACTGACAGCACAGCTATATGATGGCACTCAATTGGTACGCTGAGCACAACTAAGTAGTGCCGCTCTATCTGCCCTATTGGAATAATGTTCCAGATGACACTGATTGATTACACAACAGTCCCACCTTTGCCCAGTCCTTCTCATCCATGAAAATCCAACAGAAGGGCAAGCACTATTTATTGATCTCTTTATTGATTATTTTGTTCTGTGTTGAGAGATAAGACTCCCATCCGTCCCCACATCCATCATTAAGTGGCTCAAATTATGGAAAGTCACCCTTTGAATACCAACTAGTAGTGTAGGCGAAGCTTTTTTTAAGATGATGGTACCCCAATTTGTTGATAACCCTCACTTGTTGCGGAAGATACCTTGTACAAAGGGAGCATTGGGGTTACAAACAAAATCCCAAAATTAAGCTCCCAAGGAAAATTAAAAGTGAAAATTAATTATAAAATGTTACAATAGGTCCATAAAGGAATTAAAGACTAGAGCTAATGTCGAAGGCTAGGAGCACTTGCATGATCCAAAGCAAACAAACCAAGCATATATGTTTAACCAGTTGAACTAGAAAAGAGACACTTGTAGTGTTGCCCAAGTCTCCAAAAGAGGCGAGGCTATCCACTAAAGCATTACTCTCCCTGTAAACATATCTGAGACTAAAAGCAAAATGATGCTTGAACTATAAAATATCATCCCAAATATCAAAATATTGCCAAGAGAGCTGGGATTCAGTATTAAACCAGTTAATCACAAGAAGAGAAGATGATTCAATAATGATCTAAGAAACACTTAATTGATAGCATATAGTAAGACCAAATCTCAGAGCTGATAATTCAGCAAGTGTATGTGTACCAAAGCCCAAAAAAAGAGAAAAGCCAGCAATAATTGGACCTAAGAATACCCCGTTTCCAGAAGGATCTGGGTTGCCTTTGGAAGCACCATTAATATTTAATTTGAGGTAATGATGCCCTTACACTTCCTTTACTATTGTATTACTACTCAACTATTTTTTTTTTTCCTTTTACACTTTGAATCTAGATTAAAATCTTAGAATATGACCTTCTTTCATAATCTAGAAGAAAATCAATTCAATCAACTAACTAATCATGTAATTTAATTAAAAATAAATTCAATTTTATAAAAATTGACTCGGAGCAAAAGAAGGTCAATTTTTATCAAATTGAATTTATTTTTAATTAAATTACTTGATTATGTTAGTTGATTGAATTGATGTTCTTCTAAATTATACAAGAAGGTCATATTCTAATATTTTAATCCAGATTCAAAGTGTAAAAGGAAAAATAGTTGAGTGGTAATATAGTAGTAAAGGAAGTGTAAGGGTATCATTACCCTTTAATTTGAGGGTCCCCTAAGGAGGAGGGGGAGACCACTTCACCAAGGTGGGCCTCTTAGCATAAATAGTAATCTAAGAAATATGAAGAGACTCAAGGACGAAAGCATTAGCGGTGAGGAAAAGAGAACGAGGCTTAAGAAGGATGTCGAGACTCCTAAGCCAATTGACAATCTTATAAATGATGGTATCAGAGTTAGTGGGGATTTCTTCAAATCTAGCTTTATTCCTGCAAGCCAATCTCCCAGAGAATGGGAGATAGTAGAGAGCTAGCAAGTAGATGAAATTAGTCCGAGCCATGAGAGGCAAACCATCATTGAGTGACTTGATTACTCCAACTGCCAAGGGTAATGAAGTTGTAACCAAAAATGGAGGAGAAATGATGCCACACCTGTTGGAGAGAACACAATTTGCAAAAACATGGTTAGCAGTCTCTAATGATCCCTCAGGGCAACAAGAACACTTGGAAGCGAAAGGGGTTCCATAGTGTTGGATTCTATCATCTAGAGGAATGCCATTATGCCACAATTTCCAAACGAAGACAGAAACTTTTATAGGGAGAACATTATTCCAGATATTCGAAGCAAAAGGGAATAAGGGGTAAGGCCAGGTTCAAATTGGTTTACTGGAGCAGACTTCTTAGCCTGTAATTGTGCGTGTTTGGTTAGCTGCTTTGTACATGTATTGCATTAGCTTTTCATTAACTAAACTGCTGCTAAATGCTGACCCCCTCTGTTTTACTCCCAAAAGCTGAATTCATCCAATTCACTGATGATAAAAACAAGCACAATGTGCCTTATACATGTAGTCACGAACAATTAATGGGAGACGATCTATGGAGTTGACCCCAAAATTAGTTTGAAAATAAGACTCGTTAAGTTGATTTGGCTTATGCTTATGTTTTTCTGCTTTCTGCTTAATTGGATCCTTTTCTGTTGTTATAGAGGAAAAAAAATTATTTTATTACCGTTATGTTGTTTTTTGGTCATGTTTTGAAGCTTTGTTAGATCTTGGTCATTTCATTCAATATCTACAGGAAGACATTGAGCTTATAGCCAAGTTGGGGTTTGATGCTTATCGCTTTTCCATATCATGGTCGCGTATTTTCCCTGGTATGTTGTTTAGAATGTGTTTAATATCTTCCCTGGTTTGTCGTTTAGAATGTATTTAGTGCATTTTATCATTTATATTTTCAAAAAGTGTACAGTCTGTATATTTGGTTGTTTCATTTGATTAGGGTTGAAACTTACTAATTACTGGTAATTCCTTTGTACAAAGCCCTTGGTCAATTCTATCATTGTTCTCCAATGTTTCTGCCTTGGTAAGTCTTGTCTAGGAGTAAGTGGGAGGTTTATTTGTGTTTGATTAGTGTTTGTGAGCTGGATATGCATTTTTATCCTTCTAGTTGATAATTAAGGCTTTCAAGTTAGGTGGTTCCTGCATATCAGTGTGCTGTTCGACTAATAGATAATGTTTTCTAATCTTTGGTCCCCATTATTTTGGTGTTTGTTTCATTTTTACAGATGCAAAGGCCCACCTCATATCAGGGTGTTATAATTATATTGCTTTGTAATTACATTCTAAAGTTCTGAAGATGAGGAAAATACTTAAAATAGGACGCATGGACACAACCTACAGTATCATACCATTATATAGTGACTAAAAAATGAATATTTATGCAGACTAGTCTCAACATCATTTCATGTCTATATTGTATTCTCTTTATATGGCCTGCATGAGGCAACTCAAATAATGATTTTATCTATTTGCATGACTCCAATAGGGAAACTCTTACTGAGTTTTCCAAGACTGAAAGCAATTAGAACTTAAGAATACTATAGTTGAGATTCTTGAACAAAGAATTCGAGTAGAACTTTTAGTTTGAAGTTTAGGCAGGAGTTGTCAATTTGTAATACATTCTTTACATGCATGAGCTTTATAAAATAGATATGTACATTTTTTCCGTTTGCTCTTATATGACATGAACTCAACATGAAATTTGCAAGGTTGAGATATCTGACGCATTTAATTATATTGGTTGGATTAGGATTAATTTATATATGATACAAACCCGACTTGACACGACCCTATCCCAACATGACAATGCAAACTGTCAGCCTTAGCTATTAAGGGTGAGGGGCTTCCCCTCTCCTGTGCTGCCCCTTTTGTGGTGACACAAGAGGTCCCCTCCCCCTATTTGGGTGGGGAGAGGGTGCTGTCACAGGAGAAGGGGCCGTCCTCTCCTTTTTATTTTGTTGTTTATAAATCATCATTTTAATTTTAATATTTTTAAATATATTTCTTAGTTATCCATTAAATAAAATATAATTTTTTTTCTTTTTCTAGATTTTATATGTACGCGTGTCAAGATTGATTTGATCAAAAGTAAAAGCTAGTGATTAAAATGTCCAAACTAAATGGCCTATGGAGCATTCTATCCAAAAGGCAAGTGATGAAATGAGGAATTCACGGTCGTAATGATGAAATAGGAGAGAATACAATTATTTTTATGAGCTCCATGTAGTTGCAAAACCACTATTTTATAGTTATAATTCTTCAAAAAAAATAAAGCCCACTCTTTCTATTTATAACCATGCACCCATGGTTATTTTATCATATTGAAACTAAGACACCAAATAGAATCGTGAGTCCTAATTAAACAAAGATGCCTAGTTTGGATACTGAGATTACTTTAGGTATTCTCAGAATGCCTCACTACTATTCATTATTTTGTTATTACTTTTCACTACTATTTACTACTATTCAATATTCTATCATTACTTTTTCATTACTTTTTTACTACTATTCACAGAATACCTGAGAATTCCTCACTACTCAAACGCAACCGAATGATGAAACACTTATTGCTTTCCATGAGACTAAAGTAACAGGATAGAAATAAGGGAAAGAAGCATCATGGATTCATAGCCAAATTAGCATGAAATCTTCTCGTGGGTCTCTTCCTGCTGCAACTCCTTGTAGCAGCTCATTTTCTTTGGTTGCTTTTTTATATGTATATATCTTGGATTGAGATGATGTGGCCTTTGCCTTTGATATCTTGCAAATTTGCTACACCCCTCACCAATTTCTTGTCCCTTGTTTGATATTTGCCAATTTGCCAATTTGGTATCTCAAAAGGACAACCATACCAAATATCCTCATTAAGAAGGAGGGTACTGTTTGTTTTTTAATGTAACAATGAACAACATGAAGTCTCTTTTTTTCCTTAGCCTAAAATGAAGAGTATATTCTCTTTTCTCTTCTCATTGCCTCCTACCTGCCATATTAACAACTCCATTTCATCTGAATCCTTTTGTCTATCTATTCACCCTTCAGCATGTCCTCCTTTAAGGACTAAGCTGTTTTGACACTTTGAATCCTTGGCTTTTTCTTCTTGGGTTTGGATCTTGTAACGCCCGTTTTTGTTGTGGGACTTTTTACATTTTTTTTTTTTTTTTTTTTTTTATAAAGGACGACGGGAATTACCGACCGATTTAAAATTTTTCACTTGCATACCCAGGGTGCAAGACTCCACGTTTATAAATTAAATTGTGCTTTGACGATAAAAGAGGTTTACAGCGGAAAACATAAATCTTGAAATAAAAAGGCCTCTCGTACGTTTAAAACTCGTGCCTAGACTTCCGTTCTCTTCCCCATGAGCCGTGTCCGTCCTAATCATGCAGTTCCTGTGGGGGGAGGGACATGCATAAAAACTAAAATGAGTCGAAGACTCGTAAGTATTACTTCATACAGTTAAAATATAACAATATAGGTTTTCATTCATGCATTCATCATTCATACATACTATTATGTGCATGCATACGTGCTTACGTGCATGCATACGTGCTTACGTGCGTTCATTTGAAAACGTTACTAGACGGAGCTTTTCTTTCAAAGGACTTTCCTTTATTTAAAACGTGTCCACCGTCAGTGCCTTCATTTCTTCAAAAGCCACTATACGGGGTTTTACTTTTACAAAGGTTTTCTTGTCGTAAAACATTTCCCCCGTCAGTGCCTTAATTTCTTAAAGAGTCCGTGCTCTTGTACTCTTGTACATACATACATTCTTTCTTATCACTTTCATAGGCCTGTATACATTGTTACGCCCCGTGTGTTTGGGGTTAGCGGTCTTCCTTTGGACCCGAATTCCGCCAGTGGCCACGGGTGGAGAATCCCTTTCATAGGGGGCAACACTGGGTGAACTTCCAGTACTACTTACCCAGCATTGCAATCTGCCCATTCATTGGTACCTTTTTCATTCATTTAAGTGGCCGTTACGTATTTTCATACATTCATGCTTTCATTTCTTTCTTTCTTTCTTGCTTTTCATTCATTCGATCATGTCAGCTCTAGAGAGCTGGAGTTTTCATTCAGTTCATTCTGTCATTTAACAGTCCTTTCATGAGAAGCATTTCTTTTCATCAGAAAACATTTCTTTTCATGGATAAACATCATTTGGAGCGTTAGCCCAAAAATCGTCTTTTCATTTTTTTTTTCCAGTTCATTTCAGTTCTATCCTTTCTTTAACAGTTCGTTCGTGCATACGTCATTTGAGAACATACATGGGCTTAAACGTCAGCTTTCATGGCATCCATAAGCGTCACCTTGAACGTCGTCTCTCATAGCATCCACGAGCATCACCTCGTGGCGCACATGAAAGCGTCGGTTCGTAGGATCTATAAAAACATCTGTTGTCATGCCTTTCATGCATTTTCATCAGTTTATGAATTTCCTCTTAGAAAATACATACAATAGATACAGCGTATAGTCATCCATTCACATGCTTACAATTAATACTTTGGGTACGTAAACAGGGGCTGCCAAGGAGGGGCCGTATATACTTATACATTTGAACACTTAGCATTTTCTTTCTTAAAGCGTCTTTCGTTTCTTTTCGTGAGCATCTTAAAGGAAAAGCGTTTCTTGTATCTTGGAAAACTCTAGAAGAGTATGAACTCCATGCTACTTGCATGTCATGCAGTCCATTCATGTGCTTGTCAGATGGCAACCTACATGCATACACATAACCTTAACGTCATTCTCTATCTAATGCATAAGCAACTTGAACTATAAATAGAACTATGCTATACTTGGAACACTCTCCTTTTATCCCGTGCACTTACGTGCCCTTTACTATGTTAAACCCTTCGGAGACCACTTACGGTCACCACATCTTCTAACTCAAAGTCTTGTCTCGAGTGCTCATTCACTAAAGTGAACCCATGATTCACCTTAGGATTAAGACACTACGACATTTGTCTTATTCTTCTTATAACCACATTTTGACGCATGATTCCGACCGATAGAATCACTCATACCAATCCTAGATAATACGCCCGTCACTACCTTCAATCATCTTAGCCCACACTAAATCCTCATTCCCATCCATACAAACCACATGGCTCTAAGCCAACTCTGAGGCTTAGGCACCGTGCAACCATACTCAGAACCGATTACCCATTACATATGGTGAATCCATCCAGCACATGTGTTTCACCATATTACACATGTACTCTACCCTTATCACCTAAGATCAACATACATAATACGTTGATCACCAGTTTCGAGGGACAAGGGCCATACTCCGATACCAACCTTCTCTTAACTTGATTAGCATGGCTCTTCATGCTATCCGTCCCTTTTGACATTTCATCCCAACACTTGACACGACAAGACTCCATTCATAACTACGTCTCATGTCACGTCATATAGCTCGAGACTATTCCCAAGCTACACCGTGACCTTGTCACGTCATTTGACATCCTGTTACGTCACTTCCATACGCCAACTCCTAACTCATCACGAGTACGGTTCCTCACGTACTCTCGTCACATCGTGACATTTTGTCACGTTCCCCTTACGCCATTCATACCCTATCGCTTCACCACATGGCAAGCACGACCGTCAGTAACCACGTCACGAGGTGACATTGCCCAGTTATACTTCCGCTGCGTACTCTTACACTTATACTGCTACTATACCCATACTTCCAGCCATAAGTCAAGTATGGTGACACTTGTCACCTCAGACTACAGGCCATATCACAACTACTTCAGGACACTGTTCCACAGTTTTCGACACTATTCACCACGCTCTACGCCTATCAACTGCATAACTATCCTTATCACTGCGACACGCCATACAATGTGTCGTTGCACTTCGTGGATTACACTCCGTGCATACTCCCTGCATGTTACGACACATCACCACTACGGCATACCCGCCGTATGGTGCGTCACTCCATCACATGGAATACATTCTGCATATACTCCATGCACGTTACGACACATCACCACTACGGCATACCTGCCGTATGGTGCGTTACTATACCTACACTCCATGTGTACTCCATTCGCCTGCATTACGCCGCATCACCATTATGGCATACAACCATATGGTGCATCATCCCATCACATGGAGTACACTCCACATATACTCCATTCATAGACGCTACGCCACATCATTACCATTATGGCATACACTCCACATGGTGCATTACTCCACCATACGAAGTACATTCCACATGTACTCCCTTCATACACACTACGCCACATGGAGCACACTCAGCGTGTACTAGTCCCTTTCCACACATATCACACCACTATTACAACACAGTTCACAACACTACACAGCGCACTTCCCAATTACGCCCAACACTTCACAACACACTACACTTGTCACATTCCCGTTATGTCATTCCTACACTTTAACACTTCACCCGTCATAAGCATGACTGTCAATAACCACGTCACTTCGTGACGTTACCCAGTCATGCTTCCGCTGCGTACTCTTACACTTGTTCCGCTACTTCATCCTTATTCTTAGCCGTAAGTCCAACACAGTGACACTTGTCACTTTAGACTAAAGGTCACATCACAACTACTTTGGGACACTGTTCCACAGTTCCCGACACTACCCATCATGTTCCAGGCCCATCAATCATATAATCATCTTTATTTCTACGACACGCCTCACGGAGTATCGCTGTCACGTGGAGTACACTTCACATATACTCCCTTCGCATACGCAACATTACCACTATGACATACCCGCCATATGGTGCATCACTATTCCACATGGAGTACACTCCACTTGTACTCCATTCACATGCATTAGGCCACATCACCATTATGGCATACATGCCATATGGTTCATCAATCCACCGCATGGAGTACACTCCACGTGTACTCCTTTTACACGCACTATGCCACAAAGTACACTCCACTTGTACTTATCCCGTTCCACATGCCACATCACCATTATGGCATATCCGCCACATGGTGCATCACTCCACCACATGGAGTACACTCCACGTGTACTCCATTCACATGCATTATGCCACATCACCATTATGGCATACACGCCATATGGTGCATCAATCCATCGCATGGAATACACTCCACGTGTACTCCTTTTACACGCACTATGCCACAAAGTACACTCCACTTGTACTTATCCCGTTCCACATGCCACATCACCATTATGGCATATCCGCCACATGGTGCATCACTCCACGTGTACTCCATTCACATGCATTACGCCACATCACCATTATGGCATACACGACATATGGTGCATCAATCCACCGCATGGAGTACACTCCACGTGTACTCCTTTTACACGCACTACGCCACAAAGTACACTCCACTTGTACTTATCCCGTTCCACATGCCACATCACCATTATGGCATATCTGCCACATGGTGCATCACTCCACCACATGGTGCATCACTCCACCACATGGAGTACACTCCACATGTACTCCCTTCATATACACTACGCCACATAGAGTACACTCAGTGTGTACTCGTCCCTTTCCACACATACCACGCCACTATTACAACACAGTCCACAACACTACATAGTGCACTTCCCAATTACGCCCAACACTTCACAACACACTACACAGCACAACACATCCCATCCAACACAGATATGCCCAACACTTCATCACACAGCACCACATCACAATACCACAACTCCACAAATACCAACAGCACAATCCACAACCTAGTCAACTAATCAATATGTAGCATAATTAACGAGGGATAGAGGGTTATACCATCGACGGGATAACCCGTGCGTTGCTCGTTGATCGTCACAGCCGATGATGTCGGGAGTGTCGTACATAGCTGCTAACCCACGTAGTACATTAACTATTTAGGCATTTGGATAGCTAGGTGTGGTCTTGGAAGAGCTCGTGGTGGTCTTGTGATGATGGCAAGGAGCATAACACGGCGGATCTAATCGTGTATAGTGGCGGTCAGCCACGCGCAGTGGCTGTCCATCACGTGCAGTGACTAACCACCACTCGAAGTGGTGGTTTGAACCTAGGGTTGGGCTGAGGGGTTGCTGGTGGAGCTCCTGGTGGCACTGGGGTGGCGCCACGGCGGCTCACAGCGAAGGAAGGGGAAATGGCCATGTAAGGGAGAGGGGGGAGCCGTGGGAGAGTGAGAGAGAGTGTGCTTGCGTGGGTGGCAGATCGGGGCCGTGGGAGGTTGGGTTGGCTTGTTGGTGGCCTAAGGAGTCTGGAGGTGGTGGTTACCAGCCGTGGGTGGTGGTGCACGGTGGTGGAGGGTGTGCAACCCGTGCATGAGAGAGGGAGAAACCGTGAGATGGAGGAGGGGGGCTTCTGGCCATGGGTCACGTGGAGGAGGAAGGGGGAGGAAAGGAGAAGTCCATGGTGGCGCTTGGTGGCCGTGAGTGGCCGCTTACGGTGGACTACACGGTGGAGGCCGAGCTTGCTGGAGGAGGTTGGCCGGTGGAAGAGGAAGTTGTTTCCCGTTCGGGCTGTGCATGGCCAGCGGAGAGAGAGGGGGAGCTTGGGAGAGAGAGGCTGGCATGGGAGGAGTCACCGGCATGAGGTGGAGCTGGTGGTGCCGGCGGTGTGGTCTGGCAACGCACGACGGCGCCGGGCTGAGCTACGGAAGAATTGGGCGGCGGGGGGGGGGGGGTGGATCGCCTACGACGTACGCTGTTGAGAGGGAGGAGAGAGGGAGAGTTACGAGAAAAATGAGGGAGAAAGAGAGGGGGTCTGGGTATTTAACCCAGTCCCTTCGTCTGGGGATCTACACAACGATCTAACAACGAGGAATTAAAACACTGATTTGAAAATGCGTAAACGTTAACTTAATTAAAAACACTTAGAGGAATTAAAGTAAATATTATTTTAAACTAACTTTAGTTTATAAAATAATATTCTTCATCATTAATAAAATGATAAAGTCTCACTTAACATATTAAAGAGAATAAAATCATTTGATTAATAAAGCTTTCAACATAACTTAAATCTCATAATATCTTAACTAATTGAAATCATTTTTATAATGATATTAAAATGATTTCTGGCAATTATAATATTTTTGGAGCTCTTCAAGAATATTATGATTGTCGTATTTAAGATCAATATTAATTCAATAACACTGGAAATACTCTTTATAAATATTTTCAGCATATTTAAAACACTAGGGGTGCCCTAGAAGTCACGATATCTTTATAACCACGCCATATGGTTCGACACGCACAATGTGGCTCGCAGTCGCTCATGAGAAGGGCAGATGATCACATAATCTCTGCCTTCGGGATTTGCTTACGTCATAAAGACGGAACATACGTCAGAAAGAATAAGCGGACATAAGAAGAAAGGAGCAGGGTATTACAGATCCTATTGTTCCCCTACGTACATTGGTTGCACCTCTCTGCATTTTTAATAAAATTATACTCCTTATAAAAATAAAAATAAAATCCTTGGTTTTTATCCTGACATTCCATTGCTATCAAAAACTAAGTTGACTGACAAGTTTTCCTTGTATTCCTATAGTCGAACAGTGATTCTTCTTGTCATTTCCACCATGTTGCCTGAGCTGATGACCAAAGAAATTTTGTTGATGGTTTTCTTATGATTGCAGATGGTTTGGGAACCAAAGTTAATGATGAAGGGATTGCTTACTATAACAATGTCATTAATGCTCTTCTTGAGAAGGGTAAGAAATTGTACTTGAATCCCTCTTCAGTTGCATAAGCAATGCATGTTAACAGCTTTGTTACTGCAGGTATCCAGCCTTGCGTAACTTTGTACCATTGGGATCTTCCTTTGCATCTTCATGAGACAATGGGAGGGTGGTTGAATAAACAAATTGTGTAAGTATTATGTCATATTCAAATTTTCAGTTTTGCATACATTTTGGAAAATAACAATACTTTTCTGATTGATTTATATTTTACTCGTTTCAGTGAAATAGTATTCTGGGTTTGTGACTCCTAAATATAGTCAAACTTCTAAACATGCTAACTTCAGCTTCTTGAAGTAGAACAAATTTATGTTTTAACATCTCAGGCTTGAAGGGAGATGTATCATGTAGATAGAGGATGTCTTAACAGTTGTTGACTTGAAGCTTATTTGGAGAAAACATGTTAGAAGCTGCAAAACAGAGTTTTTCCGAGGGAATATGATAACTAAGAAGTGAAAACAAATTATTATTCACATTGAATGAACTACAACCTTTCCTTCTTCATGCAAGGTAGAAAAAACAAAACCTCAAGGGACACTGTAACTAATTAAATATTGCATGGACCCTTCTCTTTTCATAGTCTAGCTAATGGCATATGTTGCTTTTTTATTTCTGTACAATCGTACGAGGGGCTGATTTTCCCTACATCTTCAGCCCAAAGCCAATTCCACACACGCACTCCCGAATAGATACATACTTGGGCTTTGCCTTTTTTTTATTAATAAAATTGCTTTTACTTATCAATAAATATATATATATATATGTATAGTTCGAGAATTGGTTAAAAGATAAAGAATATTCTGAGAATGACAGTTGTTGGGTACGCCTCACCCAGAGCTTCTAGAATCTACCTTCTTGGAACAGATAAACTCTAACTGGTAGTATTCTTACTGTTCCCTTCAAGCTGGAGCATATTTTTCATATCAGCAGAGCTTGAAACAGATAAACTATACCTGGTTCTTACGCTGATTTTGTGAGATTTCATTTTGAGAGATTATATGTCATGTGCTGCTACTATTAGAGTTTGGTTACCCTATCTGTTCATTTACGCAATTGTATTCTTCTTCTCTCTCTCTGAAAATGTAGTCAGTTACAAAATCAGTTATTTAAAGGGAGAACCATATGAAGTGAGAATATTGATAAATATTATATTAATGACTTTTAGAGGAAATAACTTTGTAATTCACCAAATCATTACACTATCCATATATAGAGTATCATGGAAAAAATTGGTTCTTTTTCAGTTTATGTGTGTGTGAACATGTGTGTTGACATATATGCATGCATGCATGCCTTTTGTGCATTTTTGTTGTGTATATATGATTGATCCGGCTTCCATGTTTGGCATCCAGAAAATACTTTGCAATCTATGCAGAAACTTGCTTCGCCAGTTTTGGTGATAGGGTAAAGACCTGGATTACAATTAATGAGCCCCTTCAAACTTCTGTTAACGGATATGATGCTGGGGCATTTGCTCCAGGAAGACGAGAGCATTCTTTAACAGAACCATATTTGGTTTCACACCACCAGATCTTGGCCCATGCAGCAGCTGTTTCGATATACCGAAACAAGTATAAGGTATTCTGTTCATTCTGTATTACTAATCAAGCACTTTTCCTTCTAAATAAGGTTGTTGTGCTCATATATTTTGTCTCTCTCAGCCTCTCGCTTTATTAAGGGTTTACCGCCATTAATTCTGGCTTTTCTTCTTTTAAAGCTTTTCTCAACTCATGTCCCATTCCCATCCTTGACTTATCAAAAAAAAAATGTCCCATTCCCATCCTTACTAGGCATTCTCCTATGTTGAGTGTGCTTTGGTAGTGCCTCTTTGTACCTTTAATAGAATTCGTTGACTTTATTTATCCCAAAGAAAGCCTGGACATGTTTCCTTTCTAATTCAAAATATTATTTCATTCAGAATTAGGAAATGGACCTTAGTAGAAGAGTAAGTAGTTCTTAGTTGTTATATGCATTGCTGTGGACTTTAATGGCATGAATCTTCATGATTTCGTAGTTTCTAATGTGCCTACGTAGATAGGGCATATTGACTTTTGTAATTGGCAGTTGGTGCCCATTCTTATATTAATAATATTTGTTTACTTATAAAAAAAAAAAGTTGTAATATGCTTAATATTTAGTTAAATAAACCACTTTCAGTTGCTAAGGTTAAAGCATGTCTTGTTTCATCCTTAATAGAGTCATAGGACGGACTAAATGAATCAACAGCATAGTTTTGCGAGACATGGCACCGGCTAAATCACGATAATTAAGCTACGTGAATATGATACATAATTTGGTCTGCCAAACATGCCATATGGTCATTATCTCCTCCTTTGGTCAAATTGGTTATGGTCTGTTATGTTCTTAGTGTTTAAACCAATATGGATGTTATTATATAGTCATCAATGAAATCTTCATTTGTTTTCTTGAATATAAGAGTGATATTCTTTTCTTGCTCTTTCCATTCCTGCCGTCGTTCCAGGACAAGCAAGGGGGACAAATAGGGTTGGTGCTAGATTGTGAATGGGCAGAGGCTAATTCGGATAAAATGGAAGATAAGTCTGCTGCAGCAAGACGTCTTGATTTTCAGTTTGGATGGTAGTTCCTCTTAATTGATTTTATATTCTGCTAAATCTTGTCATTGTAGCTTCTTGGTAATGTAGCATTTTAACTGAAAACAAGTATGATGTTTATGTTTGTACCAGTAAGAACATAATACATGAGAAGTTATTTTCAGAACTTGAAAGATGAATAACATTTTATGTTTCTCAATTTTTACATGATAAATTATTTACATATCTGCATACCAGTTGTAAAACTTCTACAAACTTTGGTGCAGGTTTTTGCATCCAATATACTATGGGGAATATCCTAACGTGATGCGTGAAAGACTTGGAGAGCGGCTTCCTAAATTTTCAGAGGAAGATAAGGAGTTGATTAGGAACTCAATTGACTTTGTTGGCCTGAATCACTATACATCAAGGTTTATTGCTTATGTAAAAGATTGTCCCGATGAAGGTGATTACTATAAAGCACAAGAGATGCAGAGACTCGGTAAACACTGCCACTGCTTGTCAATACTTCACAACTCTCTTCTTGTTTCTTTCTTCTTTTTTATTATTATTATTATTTTTTTCATCTGGTGAGCTCTTATCTCATTGGAAACTTACAATTCCTTTTTCACTTTATTATCAGCTGAATGGGAAGAGGGTGAGGCAATTGGTCCGAGGGTATGAACCAATCCCCCATCTCTATCTCTCTCTCCCCATCTCCATATAAAATATATCTACATATGCATGTGTGCGCATGTTTGCATGTATGCATCATTGTCTCTTGTCCTCTGAAATATTCTTTTGGGACAGGCTGCATCAGATTGGCTTTATGTGGTTCCTTGGGGCATCCGGAAGGTTCTCAATTACATAGCACAGAAATACAATAATGTCCCAATATATGTTACTGAGAATGGTACAAAACCTGACGCATCCAATCAAAAGAAACTGGTTTAATACTTTCAATCATTTTTGTTATATTTTGTATAGATGCACTTCTAGGCTCATTGTATATTTTTTTTTGCGAGTACCTTGTATACCAGTTTTTCCAATTGAGTGGCCAGTATTCCCTAATATATCACTTTTCCAGTTTTTCTAGTTGAGTGGCTAGTACTGAACGTTCTGCAGTCACTTCTTGGATATGACTTATGAGATACAATCAAGAAATAAAATGGAAATGATAGATTTTTGGCTGTTGGTCTGACTTAATATATGAGTGCTGGGTGCTTAAAGGTAATTATGATTTAGTACTTCTCGTTCAGTTTCTCTGAACCAATTTTGTCTGTCTTTTAACAGGAATGGATGACAATGATGACGGCACTTCCCCACTTACTGATATGCTGGATGACAAACTGAGAATTTTTTACTACAAGACATACCTTGAGGCAGTTGCTCAGGCAATCAAGTAAATTAATTTTACCATTATCTATTTTGTTTTAATCTGCTTGTTAAGAAAAAATCTGTCAATAATTAGTGGGTTCATTTTTGTCTTTCGCTTGCAACTACCTGGTAATTTGTGCTATGAGCCAAGCAATTTATGGTTACTAATGATTCCTTTGTTGGGTGTATGTGCATTGACTTCCATTTTCATTTTACCAGAGCCAAGTTCATATACACAACAATTGATCAATTCTAAACCATAGCTCCTTTTCTGTTTTACCCATTGGTCTTCTGCATATATAGTTCTGTTTATATGCATTAGCTTTGCACCTCACCCTTTATGTATGCATAGAGACCCTTGTGATTTTTAGCTTGCAACTCCATGTTTGTGAGAATTATGACTAAATTATCAATTAGAGGAAATATGGCATAATGTAGGAATAACTGAATGAATCCTTGTTTATATATATTGCTTGGACAGAGATGGAGTTGACGTGAGGGGATATTTTGCATGGTCATTACTGGACAACTTTGAGTGGGCTCAAGGTTATACCAAACGTTTTGGTTTAGTTTATGTGGATTACAAGAATGGGCTCTCTCGTCACCCAAAATCTTCTGCTTATTGGTTCCTAAGGTTCTTGAAAGGTGGTGAAGGAAATCACGTCAAGGAAGACTAATTGACTTGTATTCAGCTTCCCAATCTGTATCTGCTGGGTTATGTAATGAATCAGACCTTGTACTTGGGCATTGCTTAGTTCATTCTACTCAATAAAGATACACTTATTTACTTATCAAAAAAATAAAAAATGTAATGAGTCGGACCAAAAACAAAGATCCTCAGGCATGTGTAACAGGCATTTACCATATAGCCATACTTATTCAAGCTTTAGTTAATTGTGCTGGTGTTCTCTTATCCTATCCAGAACATGAACGAAAAAATGTCTTTTAATTTTTCTTTTTGTGACCTGACTTCCTTTGTTGATACAGTGGACCTTTGGTCCATATGACCATTTAATACTGTCTATTTTTTTTTACTATATTGGCCGCCAATTGGGTCAGAGATTTGAGTTAAGATGTTTTATTGGGTTTTGGTAAAGAAAAGAGAAAAAGTTAAATAAAAATAATATAAAATTAAAATATTGTTATAACTTATAATATAATTTTTTTTTAATATAATTTTTGTTTTAGAATTTGAAAACGTATATTTTTTTTTTTTTTAGAAGTTTGGAAAAGTTGTAATGATTAGATAAAAAAATTGAAAATTTCATATTGAAAAGTTTGTTTTGAGTAATATTTGGGAAGAAAATTATAAGAAAATTACGAGATGAGATGATTTGTGTTTCCAAACAAACCCCATGGGTCTCAATTCTGCAGTGGATTATCCTCTTGTTGTGTGCCAAATAAAACTTTTGCATAAATTCCAAATAGGATCTGAAGTAAACATAACATAAACACAAGCCATGTTTGCATAAATTCCAAAACTCAGTCCTCTTCATATTGTGGATTGGTTAGCATGGAGAGCATATTTGCGTCTGGAAGGAGGGTTTTAAGGCTTGATTTACCATTAGGTTTGTTTGCCTGCCTCCGGCATAATACTCCCAATGCTCGCTCAGCATCTGGAGCATTGTGGGTCACAACTTAGTGACAAATTTAGAATTAACTTGATAATTGAATCTCCAAATATAAGAGATATTCTTTATCCTTAATTTTATAATTCTCTAATCATACTCACTGATACGTCACATTTTAAGTGACTTTTAAATGATTGATTTATAAAATCACTTAAAATATGTCACATCAATCACATATGTCATATATTAAGTGACTTTTAAATAACTGATTTATAAAATCACTTCAAATATATCACATCAATCATTATGAATAACAATAAAATTCATAATGAAGATGATAAATAATAGTGTAGGACGGAGCTGGTCAAAGAGGTTGACACTCTTTATTTGGGCATGATTATACTTGCAAATCGTAGTAGAACTCTACCTACCTAGACACTAGACATGAGAATGTCAAATGAATCCTCAAAAAAAGAGATGTAAATGCTCATAAGCCTAAGCATCATCCTTCACGAAGGTCAACCCAATACCTCTCATTTACCAAATCTCATGGAAAACAAACTTTACAATTAAGCCATCAACCTCCTCATGGCAAATCTCTATATGTAACCCCAAGTGTCGGGATTGTTACCACGATTTTCCTCCACTATAAGTGGAGGTTTTTAATAAAATTAGAATACCGTTCTCTTCTAAAAAAAAAAAAACCACCTTATTTCCTCGAATGGATTCTCGTCTTCATTGGCACCTTCGCTTGCACAGGTGTTGTAGCTTGTGTGGACGACTATATGAATATTGCAATGGGGCAAACAGAAGAAAGTATGCAACGTGCAAGCTGAAGAAGACATATGGTGATGCAATGTATGGGAGGGAGGGGGTGCCATGATTCAGAAGTATATGGTCATGTTTGTAGGCTCGTTTTTGCATGTGGTTCTGTACATCTATGCGCCAAAGAGGACGCCTACAAGTTACAGTTGGTGCATATGTTAGTTTATGATACTAAGATCATATGCGCAATGGAATAATGGTACTTCCTTTGGATCATTTTTGCAATAGGATACGATACATGTTACGATAAAAGTTTCAAATGTATGTAAATAAAATAAGAGTGCACCTTCTTGTTATTCCACAAGGAAAACTTTCTTTCTCCTCCTTTGAGTTTTAGCCACCCCAAAAAAAATAACAATATTTTGACTATAAGTAAATATAGGACAAAAAGCATTCTCTCTGATAGTAATGAGATGAGTTGAGTGAGATGGTTTGTAAATAGTAATGAGATTTGTGAGTTGAGATGGTTTTTGAAAATTTTGTGTGTTTGGATTGGAAGTGAGATGAGATGGTTCTAAGTTGTTTGAGAGGAGATAGATGTGGGTACCACAAATAATTACATAGTATTTATAATAATTTTGTTTTATTTATAACTATATTTATAAATAAGTAATAATAATTTTTTAAATTACATACCCAATTTTTTTATAATATAATTTATAATAATATTATAAGATGACAATATTTTTATAAAATCAAATTATATAAAAAATATTATTAACTCAAAATTTTTATATCAAGTTTTTATAAAATCTTTAGTTAATAATAAAAAATATTAATATTTTTATTTAACTTTAATTTGATTTTATATCAAACTTTTATTTAACGAAATCAGCACTGTGATCACGCATGGAGCCTTTCTATTTTAACTGGAGATGGATTTTCTTTTTAATTTGCAAAAGTAAAATCAAACTGAAAAGTGAAAAGCATAACACCCTTTTTGTCGTTAGTGAACCCATGTGAAAACATCTCTAAAAATGAAGTAATTACTGTTTAGATTGAAGATGATTTTACCATACAAGATCTCTCAATCCAAACAAGGGCTATTCTAACAAAAGGGTTGCATCTTGAAGTGTGTGGGCACTCAAGCATAGCCACTCTATTCATATAGAAGCTATGTTAACTCCCCAACCCCAAGCACAAAAACTCCTGACCTAAAATCCCCATAGCCTACAAGTAAAAGGAGGTTTTCATGTCATGTTTCATCGAGGGCAACACAAATCAAGGGTTAGGATTAATTGGAGATTAAGGAGGTTTTCATAAGAGCATTAGCATTGGTTTATGCATATGCATATGCATATGCAAAGTCATATTTGGATAATATGACCCTAAAATCCTCCACATTGGCTTATGCATATCCAAATATTTAGCTACCTATGAACAGTGCTTATCCAAATTTGGATAACTACTATTTACCCTACAAATAATATTTTAATCATTATTTCTCTCTCCTCCCACTCTCTCTCTCTCACACAATCCTTTCATTTT
This sequence comes from Juglans mandshurica, assembly GCA_022457165.1. Lineage (NCBI taxonomy): Eukaryota > Viridiplantae > Streptophyta > Magnoliopsida > Fagales > Juglandaceae > Juglans > Juglans mandshurica. Next base: position 12,758,447 of record CM039631.1, read on the forward strand.
CTCCCTCCTTCAACAATACAACAAACCTTCACTTGCATATTCATTTTATTATTATAATATATTATATATTTTTTTTTCATTTTATTATATTTTTAATATAATATATAAAAAAATTATATTTTTATTATTGCATTTATATTATTAATGTTAAATGTATATAGCGGATGTTAATTATAAAATATATATAAAAAAAATTGATTTTAGCAAAAAATTAATAATAATAAAATAATAATATTTTATTATTATTTTGTCTCAAATATGCATAAGCTAATGTGAGAATTTTGCTTGGATGACAAAGTAGTTATGCAAAAGAGGTGATTTTGCATATGCATATGCATAGACCAATACTAATGCTCTAATGGGCTCTAAATTTCGGCCCACCCAAGTTCATCAATGGATTTTGGGTTTTGATCCACTCCTTAAAATGTATTGAAGTAAACACATTGGACATGCAAGTTCACAACTATGTCAGAATTAAGAATTAATTACGATAAACAATTATATATGAGTTTTAGCTACTCCAGTGTAATAATGGTTTAAGGAAAATACTTTTAATTACAAAGGGATTATATAAAAGTAAACTCACAAATTGATGTAGCTTTATGTGATACGTCAGATTGTAAAATTATTTTTATTATAAAGTAGATATAACGGATTTCATGAAACCACATCAGTTTGTTTATTTTGTATAATCTTTTTTGTGTATGTAGCTGTTCTCATTTATCAACCTAAAACAACATACTAAATGCCCAATTTAATTTCTCTAAAATAAACAATTATATTTAATATAAAACGTTTTAATTAAAAATTGCTTTTTGGGCATATTCCCAACAAGCATATATAGCCTTTTGATGAATCCATCCAGGAATGACAAAAGATTACCCATTTCTTGAAGTGCTGGTGGTGGTCTTGATAGATATCATTGATTCATTATCATCATCAAACAATTAAATCTAGAACCAAAAAGCAAAACCTCTTGAGATCTAATCTCGCAACTAATTTGTTGATAAGATTTATGCTTGGAAAGCATGTTCTCTAGCTACCACGTCACCTGTGCCGCTTGGAAGGTTGCAATATTTATCTCTCTTTTCTCAGTGTAGCGTTCATGATCTTAAGATCTGAATGTCCTGCCACCCTCTTTTTTTTTTTTTTTCCTAAGAGACTGACTACGGTTATCTTCACAACAATTCTCATTTTGAATGATTTATAGATTTTACAAGTCTTGCTTCCTTAAATTAGGTGCCAACATAATTCTCATTAAATTAGAATGCAATAACATGTGGTAAATATTACTTATAAAAAAAAATACCACTCAAAATTCTAATGTTTGTAGTTGTTTGTGAGAGCAATGACATTTGAATAGTTATAAAGAAATTACTTGTACAAGTATAAGTCCCAAATAGACAAGTCTCGTATAGTATCTTTGTAAAAAAATATAAAAAAAAATGCCTATTATTTTAAATAGAATCTACTTTTTTACAAAAGATATGCTTGTCTATTTGAGATTCGTACTTAGTATTATTAAAATATGAGTTTTGCTACAAATCAGCAAATGTTCACATCACACACCCCACACCTATAACTTTTTCATAGGATCTAGGAGTGTTTTTCATATAGTGTAGGAATGTTTTTGATAAGGTATGGAGTGTGGGACGGTGAATAATGACTGATGAGAAACTTTTTCTTAAAATATATAGATGTAGATGAAATTTAGCGAAGATGGGAAAAAGTTGATTTGAAGCGGATTGATACATGTTGGCGGCTAAGCTAGCTTTGAGCTACAACGTCTGAACAAATTTGTTGGACACCATAACTCAACTAAAGCATTAAACTAATCTCTCTCTCTCTCTCTCTCTCTCTCTCTCTCCAGTTGGCACAATCATTCACCATTTCACACATTCACTCTTTTTCTTCCCCTTCTCTGTCTTCATATATAGCCCTATTTCTCCACCAAAAATAGATAAACTCATCATATATGGTGTTATTTGCTAGAAACTGGGTGATGTTAAATCCTGTACACTCAGTTCATGTTTGGCCATAAATTGCAAGCTCTAAAAAGATAACTACTAAGAAGCAATTAAAAAACATTATTTTAATAGTTTAGATAAAGGATTGGGCGCATTTGAAATAGGTTAGGCGAAATTATATATAATAAATCATTTATCCACCACTAACAGTATATCAAACGAGAAAAATTTGATAATTTCAGGAAAATAGCTACACCCAACTTAATGCAGTCCATAATTTCTGGAAGTTGTAATTTTTTTTCTTTGTTTTAAACCAAACAAATAAATTAGCGTCTTCATTGCAAATGGTAAAATTTTACAGATATATACATATAATTACGATTCACACTAACAACACTAATGCTAGAATCAACATCATGAAACTCTCACTGTTAAAGCTACATAGACTATTCAAAGACAATTCCTAAACTAAAAATTATAGATAGAAATACAAGATTAAGCAAAGAATCTAATCAAGAAAAAATGACTAACCCATCCCTGCCGCCCCATCAGAACACTAAAACTATATGGTTCTTTTCAACTGTATCTGCGTTTCCTACTTGAGATATCAGAAGCCTGACTTCGTGAGCTTTACCCGAGGTTTTATATTTACGTTGTCAAAAGGCTTTGCCTGTTCTACGTGTATGTAATCCCTAGTCTTGAGAACCTGCAAGAGTGTGAAATTCACATCATGAATGAATGGTATTTTTCTTATCATGCATTCAAAAGAAAGTGAATTCCCTTTTTTTCTTCTTTTTGGTGGGGAAGGGTTTTTGCAAAACCTAACTTAGAAAACAACACTAAATTTAAACGCTGCAATATGTTATATAAAATTGTTCCCCTTTTGGAAACAATGATTTTCATGTGCAGCAGTGTCTCGTCTGAGAAATCAACTTTTCTCCTTTCCCAATATTCCACAAGTTGAGGTCCATGTCCAGTTCCCCCAATTTCATTTTTATAGAAGGGTAAGTAGAATTTAGCAAACAATCAAAGTAGGACTAACCATCAAAACTAGACACTGACACTCATTGCTTTATACAAATGTGGGGGCAATATACAGCTTCTAATGGCAACCAACCTGCCATGTCACCCACTTTTGTCAAAGAAACATTCCATTTTATAAACTCTGGCTTTGAAACCACATTTTCATTCCACATAAGAAATCTACAAAAGCTCATTTCTCTACCAGAGGTATCCGCTAGGGCTGCTACCCGCCTTGTAAGGGCACATAGCCGCTCCCCCCCCCCCCCCCCCCGGGGGGGGCTGCTGGGCTGGGTGGTCATCTGGGCCCCCTGTCCTTGGCCCCGCCCCTGGCCCGCTTCCACCCTTCCCTGTCGAACGGGCAGACAGATTGGCAACACCATCATCCGGTCACCCCATCAATTCATGAAAATTGTAGCACACGTCATCGAATCCCTATTGCTTTAAACCCTATTGCTCTTGAGGTTACACCATCAAATCAATCCCATGTGCTTAGGGCATGCAAGTCTCATCTTAGCGAACCTAACACATCATCTCTTGGAGGTATTAATTAGTAAACTAGTGGCGTAAAGTCTATGTTGACTCATACATGAAACATTCCTCCATGTTTGTGCACCCTACTGCTGGTACCTCCTGATTAATTTTTTCCCCATTTTTTTAGGTGAAGGGCGCCTTGCAAATGATGTTACGGATAAGGTCTTACTAAAAGATAAAATTTCAGAGCCAGTTTCATGTGGTGAAATTCAGGCAGGTTTCAGGTTGATAGATGAGCAACTGGACAATGCCGGTTCTAATGATAGTCGGTTCAATAATGTAAATAGTTCTGGGACTTCAGACTTTCCTGCTCCTGAAAAGTTGCTCGCTGTACCGGAGGGGCTCACTGGTAAATCAAATGATTTGCTAGTGGAGTCTACACCAGATAAAGCAGACCTAGCTGGTGGTGATGGTGCTGGTGAAGGGACCAAAATCATCTCAGGAAAAAAGCGTAGCTTCACAGAAAGTAATCTAACAGTGCAGAGTTTAAACTCAGTGGACTCTTTTGGCATGACAAGATCCAAGAGAAAGTAATCTCTCTCTCTCCCTCCCTCCAACCATCCACTCCCAAAAAAAAATAATACACCCACACTTCCATGGGACAAGGGTTTTTGCAAGGTCTCGCAACTATGTTGTTCCACTCAACATCCTCTCTAGCTTTTGCAGTAGTGGAGAAATGAACAGCAAGGATTTTTGTGACTTCAGAAGATTGTCGTAAATTTAGGGTCCCTTATTTCCCAGTTTGTGATCCGTGCACAGCCACCAAATGAGTTCTAATTACGATGAGAATATAGATTAGTCAAGGATTCAAATTAGGAATTGTTTTTCATAGCTTTCAATATTGACTCAGATGTTGTATTGTTGGAGAAGTAGAGAATTCAGATCCAAGATGCAGAACCCAAGCCTCTCCCTCTCCCTCAAGTCAGCGATGAACTCAGCATTGGAAGGAGTGGATTTGGGTTTGGCTTGGGTACAGTGGTAGTAGAGTCCAGTGGGTCTGTAGTGTGGATGGCTTCTAAGGGCAGAGATCTTCATCTTTTGCATGCATATACACATGCAAATACGTTTGTTTGGACTTCCAATACCAAAACTTCTATAGATAAGAAGCACTCCCACATTTCATCATGTATATGATTTGTAATTGTCTAGTAATCTGCACCATGTATTTACATAGGATCACCAAGAACACAATACCTTAATATTTTTTCTACAGTTTTGCTGAAAACTTTTCAGCAAATCTTTGAAGATATGAAAGCAAGTTAAAATATAACTTCAACCAGGAAAGGTTAATAAACATACCAGTGTCTCAAAAAACATTCTTGATGCTTCCTTACGAGTTTTACCAGCTAATAGATTGTCCATGGCGAGGGTCTTTCTTCCATGTACAGCTTGCTTATCAAATAAAGTCTGTAGATAGTTGGCGACAGCCCTAATTTTTTTTTTTTAAGAAAAAAACATTGAGTTGTAAAGTTGGAGTCAATCGATATAGAATAGCCTGAAATCTGATTCAGGGCATCATTAGCAATTTAAGGATAATAAAGGAAGTCTACGAGACTAGTCAAGTTCAAATCAGAAGAGTAGACAAGGGCAAACTTTCTAAATATTTATTGAAATAGGCATAACCCAAGTACACAACTGGAAGAGAAATAATTGGAGGATGTCCAGTGATCTAAACATGCATGCAAAAAGGAAGTCTATGAGACTAGTCAAGTTCAAATCAGTAGAGTAGACAAGGGCAAACTTTCTAAATATTTATTGAAATAGGCATAGCCCAAGTACACACAACTGGAAGAGAAATAATTGGAGGATTCCAGTGATCTAAACATGCATGCAAAAAGACTTCTATCAGAACCTTCCTTACAGAACCTTCAACCCAGTCATCAGCCTATATTGCTATGTATTCAATCCAGGTTTGGGGTAAAACCTAGCGAAAACCATAAAACCAGACTATTATACCACCTGAGACCAGTGTCATGACATGCTGCCCAAGCTATTGGGGAAAGGGATTTGCATTCCCAAGTTCCAACAGGAGAATTAGCCACCACATCCTATCCCCATTCCAAAGCCATTGCTAATCGAGAGTTTAATCAAGATAGTAACCACCGTGGGTAAGCCCGAATACACCATTATGATTAGTATTATATTTTGGCTAGACTTCGTACAAAAACCCTGTTGCTACCATAAAAAATTAGTGATATAAACAGGCAAGAGAGTCGAGTCTATAGTATCTTCTAAACAGTGAAAGACTATTGCCCCCAGCATTAAGACAAAACAAAACACAAGATGCGTACACACCTGGTGCGAGAAGACCATCCACTGTTCTCAAGAAGACGAGTTTCTTCAGCACATGGCATACTGTCATCATCTTCTTCAACTGCCTCATCATCATCTACATTCAAAAATTCTAAGAGAAAGGAAAAAGAACATATATCAAACAGGGAAATCACAGGGCACAAATAAATGTACAAGCAGTAAAGATAAGTCTACAATAAAACTGCTATAAACTTGTAAAGCTCCAAGGGAGGCCCAAAACACATCTAGGCCCTACCGTCCCTATGAGACAGAGAGAGGTGCTGGCTGGCCATAAGCAATTCATAGGTTTCTCTAACCCCGCAGCAACACAAATGAAAAACAAAAAGTCAAAGTAATTCCTCCGTTTTCAGATTCTAGAAATTAAAGCTAGCACAGGTAACTGTACACCAATCTCATAACAAATTTATAAAAATGTATTCTATTAAATTCATAATTTATTCAGCCAACAAACATCACAAAGTACAACTAAATATCTAGGACAATATAGAAATTCAGAATTGAAAACCAATGACAAACAAAAGAAAGAAAAGTTGAACCTGTATCATTCTCAAGAGTGACATCTTCATAACCCTGCAACATGTAGCCAAAGGTTCTCTTTAAAATATGTAAGAGAATAGAAGACAGAACTTTCAGATAATATTGTGAAATTACTCTTATCATATAAGAGAGCATACTCGTAACATGGAAGATGTTGTGCATGACAGATGCAGACTAAACTACTACCAAATTAAGGAATAGTAAATTGCCAGTTGATCACGTTTTATGCAACAAAAAAATCACAAAATAAATGGCAGACTGTATAAGAAAAGTACATGTCTATGCATTCATGTGTAATTTAGTATAGTATATGGGTATCCAAGTTAGATTAGACCGAAAGGAGATTAACTCAGAAAAAGCATTCTGCTGATGGGAAATGGAGGCTCATTGTGTACCTTTCATTGATTATGGATATAAGTTTTTTCTTTTAATTTGATATTGTTGCATTTACTTCCAAGAGGGAAAGTTTTTTGTCAACAAAAGAATTCCCATATAGTTGAGTTTGGATATAACTATATTGTTTTTATATTTTTTTATTTACTCCAAAGAGGAAGAATTGCTCGTCAGCAAAAAGTTTCCCAAAGTGGTGACTGTTTGGCACTGACAGAGCCAGTGTTGAGCTGTTGATGGTCAAGATGCAAAGATGGCAACAGAATGTAGTTGCAATGTCTAGGTGGTTGCAAGCAGAAATGTCAAGTGGGTGGTGTTATATGGAGAATATGACAGTCATGATGAGGAGGCAAGATGCTTGTGATGGCACCTGTCAAAGTTTTGCTTTTCCTTTTTTAGAGGTTGAAGTTTTCATTTCTAAAATTTTTTCCCTTTTATGCCTGGAAATTATTTTGTAAAACACTTTTTTCCTTTTATGAGTGGAAGATTAAATTTTCATTAAGCAAGCCAAAATTCACATTAGAAATATGCTTAGCTTTATTAGAACCAGTTTCTATAATCTTATTAGAACCTAACTGAAGTTCCTCGACATCTTTCTGGTTAAGGAGTAGTTTCTGAGAGTTTAGAAAAGGGGGGAAATAAGTAGAGGGAGAAAGAGACATGGAGCATGGAACAAAAATAATGAAATCAAACCCACCGTTCGTGAAGTGCCAATTCATAAGACATCTTTAAAAAAGGATAAGGTCTACAACTTACACTGCGATCTTCATTGCCAGGATAGTCGAGGGCAGGGATTTCTCCATCCATGATACTAGGTGGATCAGCTTCCTGATAGCCAGCATTTACTTGACCATTCAGGGAAGCATTATTCACATCCAAAGGAAGTTCAACAGAATCTGGACAATCTATTTTACTTTCTCCACTCCACATTAGAGGGTCTTTCTCATCACAACCCAAGTCCACAGGCAGGACTACTTCATTCACAACTCCTAGCTTATTATTTTCTGCTTCCTCCAAGGTTTGGATACCATTTTCAAAAGCTAGAATACTGTACTCACTTGCAAGTGAAGCTTCTAAACCATCAGCAGGTTTAAAACAATCTGACTGAACATGTTCTTCAATTCCTACATTATCTTGTACAATTTCAATGGACTCAACTACTTTCCCATTGCTTATATCCACTATTGAAGCATCCCCCTCGACAGTTTGAGCATCCAATTTCTTATCAGGTGACATGCATGATACATTCATCTGTAGGCAAGCAGACGCATCATTGGTTTTATCAATGAGAGCTGGCCAAACTGCTAAGTCAGCTGTCATGTTGCAAATATCTTCAGCAACAAGATCAGTTGGACATGATGATTCAAGCCTATTAACAGTAGAGCAATTTATGCCTTCAGCAACTCCAACATTCTCTCTCTCAATTTCCATTTCAGTGGTCTCCCCAAAGGATTCATGTTGAGAAGTTTTAAGCTCCTCGACATCAGAAATTGCCTTTATCTGACCTTGAAAATCAATTCCATGACACCCAAAGTTAAAATTGCCGGCCTGATGCCTCTGACTAGGACTGGAAATGTCAGCAGGTTGTGCTTCTACGTCACATCTCACTACCACGGATTCAGAACTTCCATTCATTTCACTTTCTTCAGCGACATTTGGCCGAACGGAAGATTCTATATCTTTTGCTACTTCTGAAGAAGTATTGCCTTGATCATTTTCAGAAACCCTGGTTCTGCTCAGATCAAATGTCTCACTATGCACAAATATCAATTCAGCAGACATACCTGAAAGATATACATCAAAACCCCAGGTACATTGTAAACTGATGGTTAAAACAATTGCATAAGCAGATCTCAATTAGTCGCTTAAAACTAACAAAATCAACATAACACCAAAATCAAAATAAATGAGTTCAAAGATCTTGAAACAGAAGCTGCACTATATGAACTCATGAAATGTATTCTTAGTCAAAAACTCAACCTGTCCAAGTGTTCACCCCATTATTTTGGGGTCGTCTATGAATCCTCATTAACTAACCAGGGTCCACTATGCATCCATGTTCAGTGAAATTCTTACAACAAAACATTGAATATCCACATTTCAAAAGTAACCACTTATATCTATCAGCGGCATAATTAACAGGCACAGGCAGGCAAAAGAGTGACTAGTGGAAATCTTGAAACTGGATATGCGACTGGTTAAGCAATATCCATCTCAAGTTAAACGATGCTACCAAAAAAAGGACAGAGAGACGGACAAAAACAGCTAAAATAAATTAATAAATAAACTAAGGCGAAAACAGCTCTAGCATCTCTCATCAACAAGAAGGAGCTCATCAGTAAACAAGAATGAACTTGATTGAATCTTTAGCACTAGGAACTCACCAGTAGAAACAGGCTCACTAAATATTTCATCCTCCAAGAATTGTCTAAGAATAGTTGAGATCTCAGGGAGTGTGCAAGGAGCTTTCTTTCTAACGCGACGTATGTCTTCAGTATTTGTCAGCTGTTGACGAATTGTACTAAAGAAAATAATGAAGTTGATTAGTTTGTTACTTAAGAGACCCAAGAAAATACTTAGAAGTTAAATACTTTCTTTTTTCTTTGTGGGGGTTAACAGCTAGTTTCACTACAAAATATCAAATCAGGCATGCTTAGTTTGATATTAAAATGGAGATATTTTTGTATAAACAATATTAAAATACTGGCATTGGAACTAGAACTATTCTAGCATTCAAGGAATAACTATCACAAAGAACCAGACTTGACTTGCATCCTACATATGAAAAAAACCACCCATGTGTTCCCGCAAGTGAACATATCATATTGAAACTACACAGGGCATGGACAGCTTGGTCAAAGAGCATAGCCGAGGAATTAATGTAATTCCCCAAGGGCGGCCCAAGCGATATATGGTCCATACTCCAAAATAACTAGTCAGTGGTATAATTCGAAACCCATTGGCATCATTACAAAAAGCGAAAACTTCTCCCTCCCAAGCAATGTGCAATCCCGTGTACCACATGCAATCACCACTCAGTATGGGGTATCACAATCTCCCCCCTTTAAATTCCCGACATCCTTGTTGAGCCATTTCATCATAGGTGGCATGGCTCAAGTCCCACACTTCTGGTTGGATAGGCTTTAATACAATTTGTAACGCCCCACAGGAGGCCCAAGCCAACATAGGTTCACAGTCCAAAAGAACTAGTCAATAGTAAGAATGAAGCTCCATTAGAATAATTATAAAGAGCAAGAACTTCTTCCTCCCAAGCATTGTGAGATCCCATACACTACCTACACTCATCACTCAGTATGGGGTATCACAATTAACCATCCCTTTCATGACAGGTCAGGATATTTCTTTTAATCTGATACAGTACGTACAACTTCCTTAGCCTTGCCCTGCAGCACCTACTTATGTGGCAAGGAAATTCCACTTGATCTGAAGGTAACTGGATAAACTCTAAAAAAGTTTTGAAATACAAAAAAAAACAATAATCACTTTCATTAAAAAAAAAAAAATAGAGCAGTTATCAATATGGCTAATTTATGCCACACTATGGATGACTCCCTCCTGACTGTTAAGATGTTAAGATATATCCGTTCCTTGCACTGTTTTGGGGGGCAGGGGGAAATAGCCAAATGGAGAGTAAGAGAACGATAAGCAGTTCAGTAGGTAAGGGAGGGGGAAAAGCCACTTTCGACAAACTTGAGAGATCTTTGTTTCCATATTGAGCTCCCTACTGACTTCTGTTAACCAAGAGGAGAGAGAAAAAGTTCATGAAAATAAAACAAAATAGAATGTCTATATTTTTCTGTTTTTCAATTATCTTCATAGAAAGAGAATAAAGCACTATAATCTTTTTTTATCAGTAAATAATAAAGCACTATAATCTAAGTAGTATCACATCAAACGGGAAAAAACAGATCAACTACAAAATATGTGTCAGTGGGTTCATTAGGTGTAACCAAAGTAAAGGACATAGGAAATAGAACATACTCGCCATGCAAGACCATTGTATCATCCATAAGCACTTTCCTCTTCAAGGTGCTAGATCGGGGTGCAGACCGGGGACGTTTCATCGATACTATTTCCGATGCAGGTGGAGTAGGCCTCATTTTGAAAACTGAAGATTTTCTTCCAACTGAAACAAATAAAATAATCATTTAAGTCGCATCCATATTTTAACTGGAACAACCTTCCATGTCAAATAAAATAACTTCTTTTATAATTAAGAGTTTTATTAATATAAGACTTGGCAAGCCCAAGTACCCAGCCCCTTATTTTCCAAGCCAAATAGAATAACTACCATTACTTCCAGAAAACAATAGGGCAAACTATTCATCCACTCATTCAACAGTAATATTGAAACTACGAAAAGCATGCCTTATTGTAAAGGAATTAAGAAAAAACCGCTTCACACCTAAAATGGAAGACAATAAATCATCATCATCAGGAATCGACTCTGCAGTTCTCTTGGATCGTGTCATGCCAAAAGAGTCCACTGAGTTTAAACTCTGCACTGTTAGATTACTTTCTGTGAAGCTACGCTTTTTTCCTGAGATGATTTTGGTCCCTTCACCAGCACCATCACCACCAGCTAGGTCTGCTTTATCTGGTGTAGACTCCACTAGCAAATCATTTGATTTACCAGTGAGCCCCTCCGGTACAGCGAGCAACTTTTCAGGAGCAGGAAAGTCTGAAGTCCCAGAACTATTTACATTATCGAACCGACTATCATTAGAACCGGCATTGTCCAGTTGCTCATCTATCAACCTGAAACCTGCCTGAATTTCACCACATGAAGCAGGCTCTGAAATTTTATCTTTTAGTAAGACCTTATCCGTAACATCATTTGCAAGGCGCCCTTCACCTAAAAAAATGGGGAAAAAATTAATCAGGAGGTACCAGCAGTAGGGTGCACAAACATGGAGGATGTTTCATGTATGAGTCAACATAGACTTTACGCCACTAGTTTACTAATTAATACCTCCAAGAGATGATGTGTTAGGTTCGCTAAGATGAGACTTGCATGCCCTAAGCACATGGGATTGATTTGATGGTGTAACCTCAAGAGCAATAGGGTTTAAAGTCTCATTCTCCTTTGGCTCTTGACAAGCATGAGCCTCAAAATTTACAACCTCAGGTCGCTCAGGTGATTCCAATGGGAAGACAGCAGTCGAAACTGCTACTTTGGTGGGGGAGCATGATACTCCCACATCATTATTAATTTCAACATCATTGAGAATTTCGGGTCTTGGAGATGCTTGATCATCTTCTAGATAGCCCTTTGCTTGTAGTGCACCAGTGCTACTTGAAAAGGTTCTATGAACGGTATCCTCAAAATCACAGGTGACATGAGAGCAACTAGGTGATGCAGCAGTTTCATCCAACCTAGCACCAGCGGACTTCACATCAGTTTGATGTACAAGGTGTGTACTAGGTTCAGTGTCTATTACAACTCCATTATTGATATCTTCAACCCTGTCAATACCATCTGACACACCAATGATCCCATCCGAACATTCTGATACCGGAAAAATGGGTTGGATTTGTTCAGTGGGATCTGAAGAGGTTAAGGAAGTTGAAAGGCAATTATCTGGCACCCTATGCTCCATAGTCGCTGCAGTAGGTTGCATGTGTCCCTGTAGCTTCACCTGTTTGATGTCCAGATCACCCGGAAAGCAGCCATTCTCCTCGACAGTATTAGGATTCAAACCATTGCATGAAGATAAATTTGCCATATCAGTATCCCCAGAATGGAGATCTGACTTTCGGCAAGCATTTACTGCACCCTCCACGGCAACTAATCGTGTTAAATTATGATCTTCTGATTCCATATGATCGTCACAAGCCAGAGCCTCCTGAGCACCGGACAAGTCTGGTTCTTCCAATAATCCAGGAGTAGATGGAGCCTGAGCATACTCGACCATTTCAGTATCCGTGGCTGGACCAACCTGATTTTCACTGATTGGATGGACACCTGAAGGTTCAGTAATCCCCTTGTAACTTCCATCTTTTGATAAGAGTGTCACTGGTTGGATCGACACCTGTGAATCAGCACTGCAAGCAAGAATGAATAACGCATCAGGAAATTCGGGGACTGTCAATGGATCAAGCAGCAGAGAATCCTGTCAACAACAACAATGATCTAAAAAGTTACAGCTTCTTGATGTCTTTAAGACAGAACAGTAAATTTATGATTCCTCTCTGTATTATGTGGCGCCTTAGTCTCTGATAACTCACGGAGGCCAAGACAAGGAGATCTATCATCACCTTAGTTGTTTGCTAGAGGCCCTTAGCATAATGATATTGGCATTAGTAGATGGGGGGTTTCTTACCATGGTTCTTAATATACCAAGGGTGAAGGAGAAATTTCTATCTCACCCCTCTTATTTGCAAATGATACATTAATTTTTGGTGATGCAAATCTGGAGCATCTACATGCCTTGCGATGTTTGTTTCTTTGTTTTGAGGTTGTTTCACGACTAAGGATCAATTTGGCTAAGTCTGAGTTACTTGTAATCATAAATGTGGGTGATGTAGAAGGTTTGGCCCAAATCCTTGAATGTAAGGTATCTTCCCTACTTATGGCGCATCTCAACCTCCCCGTGTGTGCATTTTAAAGCCAAGACAATCTGGAAAGGCATTCTTGAAAAGGTGGAGCACTAGTTGGTGGGATGGAAGATGATAAATTTATCAGAGGGAGGGAGAATAAACTCTAATCAAGAGTATTCTCTTAAATTTACCTACCTACTTTATATTTCTATTCTCTCTGCATGCAGGTGTAGCCAAACTGCATTGACAAATTACAAAGAGACTTTTTTGGGGGCGTTAAGGAAGAGAAGCTGAAATCTTATCTAGTGAATTGCCCAAGGTGTGTTCCCCAATCTTTGAGGGTGGTTTGGGTATCGAGATATCAATTAGTTGAAAAATACCAAATATGAGGTGGGCAATGGATTCAAGATAAAGCTCTGGCATGATGTGTATCGTGGAGAGCAGCCTCTCAAAAGGGACCTTTGTAGATTTATTCCACATTGCTCGAGCTAAGGATGCATCAATGGCTGATCATTCACAGATTTCAGGTGGATCCCACTAATGGCAAGTCAACTTATGGGAGATGGACCTCTTTTTTTTTATAAGTGAAACACAACTTTAAAATGCTTTCCGTTAACTCAGTTTATGCTCGGTTGAGATAGGATAGGGAAGACAAATAGCATTGAGCCATGTTCAAGACAGTTGTTCTCTAGAGAATTGATCCGTCATCCCTATTTTACTAACCTTGCATGGGCATTTTGGCTACTCAGAACTACATCCACTTCCCCAGGATTCCAACAAACCAAAATCCTACCGAAAATCAATCTAGAGCATGGCCCCCCTAGAGCAGCTTAACTTTAAGGTCTCGTTTGGTTACGCAGTTCAGATGAGATGAGATGAGATGAGATGTTTTGTTGAAAGTTCAATAAAATATTATTATAATATAATTTTTGTTTTGGAATTTGAAAAAGTTGAATTGTTTATTATATTTTGTATGGGAGTTTGGGAAAGTTGTAATGATTATATAAGATGAGATAGTTTGGTTTTGTGTAACCAAACCAGCCCCAAGTCTCTTTGGGCTAGATTAGGTAATGCCTCGACAGGTGGCAGATTTACTAGCATCAATGTTGGGAAAGCACAAGGTGCACGTATGCGCAAATGCACGCCTAATTGATGTAATGCGAACTTTTTTCCCAAAAATTAATGTATAACAACAAAATATCCATAAAATATAATAAAAATATATTTTTTTAACACTTTTTTATTGAAACATATTTTTACCATTTTTTATTAGTTTTAGATTTTTTTCGGTAGAAATATATTTTATATGTTTCCCAATTTGATAGAGAATATGCAAATTGCAACACGACAATCAAGTGATCAACTAATTACATAAAAAATAAACATAGCATTTTATATAATCCTTGTGCTTTACAAAATATAAATAGCCATGATATATGATGCCACAATCAAAATAAGTACATGGTTAAATCAAAATATGTCCAAGAGGCAATGACCAAAAAAGTACATGAATTGTAAGTATTGACTTCCTTGCTAACATATGCAATAGAATACAATCCTAATGTATATTATCATCTTCATCGTTAAGTAGAAGATCATCATTATTATTATCAAAAAAATTGTAACCCTTATCATCCTCTCTTATCTACTTCATCTAAATTACTGATCCAAAAAACACTTATTAGTTAGAACTGTTATTTTATATATTTTTTCGAAAAAGTACAAAAGTGCACTTTAGTGCTGTAAGCTCACAAAAAAGTGCCAAAAAGCAAGCATAATGCTCCTTTCTGCCTTGACACTTTACGCTTTTCACTTAATCACATTTTTACAAACACTCACTAGCATGATGGAAAGAAAGATTTGAGAGTGATCAAAATAGGATCTTATGGAGAATGATCTTGATCTACTTAATGTGATACATAAGGAGAGAGAAATAATTGAAGCTTCCAATACAGCACAAGAAGTATGGAGGAACTCAAAACTTTCTTTTTCAATACACTATACTATTACAAGACTGCTCATTTATGTTTCTATAGCTTTAGCTTCCATAATTTTCTTAACCATATTCCTTTCTCCACTTAGGTGTTCTATGTACTTGGATGGTGTCCTTTTTATCATTTTAAAATTTATCTTAGATGTTAAAACAAATATGTGGCACAGAAAAATGCACATATGCATAAAGAACTTACTTTGAACCTCCATCATGCCCTGGAGCTACAACCTTGTTTAAGAGCAGCTCCTGTCAAAGTCCAAGGTAAAAATATGGGAAACAGAAAAGACAAGAAGGTAAGTCAATACATCCATAAGCAAGGAAAGGCACAAGGAAAAGCTACATACAGAACTCAAAACAAACTAATAACAGGAGCTCCAAGAGAAATCCCAAATCCACCGGACATGGTTACATCATAATTACCTCATCAAGGTCTAAACCAATCTGAGAAGTGTCACCATCACCAAACCGCTCTGAAGTAAACCGATGGCATGTCAATTTATTTTCATTTGTTCATACATGATTAAAATACATAACATCACCATGACATATAATGAACCAAAGCACACTAACCATCCAATCCAAACTGTGATGTTGAGTAAATGACACCCTCCATGGTATCCTGCAGTGTAATCTGTTCCTTTGTACTGACGTGATGATCAACATAATTACTGCAACAAAGTTAAATTTTTATATACCAGTATAAGATCTTACACTCTTGAGCATCAATAGAGTTTCATGATCCAAATGCTAGCTCATGATACATTGACAGATTCAATCACTTATCCCATTGCAGGTACCAATAATTTCTCTTGCTAACACTATCAACCAAACCAGATGATAGAGCCAGTTTAATTAAATTAAAAAATATTAATTAAAAAATTATTATTTTCTTTTTCAATCAACTTATCCAATCAACAAAAGAAGAAACATTTAAATGGAAAATAGACCTTCAAATAGAAAATTAAACAAAACCACTTTAATTGTACCCCAAGAACCATTGCAACATCCATACCAATCTAATAAATTTGTTCATTAGAAAAATAAAACATAATCTGCACATCTTTAATTAGAAACAAAGCCGGAATATTCTGGAACTAACCCCTGAAATACTTCATTATCTGGCAGCTCAAAATCATCAAGATCAAAAGTCTCTGGCAAGGTGATGGAATGGTATGGTGCAGTAGACTCTTCAGGTGGTAAATCAACAGCAGTGGAGCGAAAAGCTTGCTTTATCTTAAGCAAAGCCTCACTGCAATCATCAAACAGGTAATTAACCTTTCTAGAATATATTCTCACCACACCAAGCAGAAGATGGCTGGACAACCGGAGTGCAATTGGTACATCAGGAAAAAGAATTGAATCTGCTCAAAGAACATAAACCACAGAAATTAGGAAGTTAAGCAAAAAAAATTATTATCGATACAGGAACAACTGAAGAAGTCAGACAAATTTCAAACAATATTTTATTATATTGTGTTATATAGATTCTTCAAATGGAATATTAACTGTCAAAACAGATGTAAAAGAACTCAGCAAATGCAATCACACAGTTCAGACCATCACAAAAATACTTACAGGGCAAGGAAATTCAGTGACCAATTAAACTGGTGCAGCTACACCACAATTTAATATTATCTGTTTATGTTAACATGGAAATTACCAACAAAATCAAACAGATTTTCATAATGAAAAAATCACAGCAACAAGAAGAGATCTCCAAAGAATAAGAAATCATTATGAAAAGTAACGAGGGCAAGCAGTCCCCAATGACCTTCATTCTAGACCAACAAGAACATTCTCAAAGAGAGTAATCTTTTCTTTTCTTTTTTCTTTTTTTTTTTTTTTTTTTTTTTGCTAAGTAAATTAACTAAGTAAATAACGATGCTTATACTTGGATTTACATCCAACATTTTTTCTGAAAACTGTTCATTTACAATGCCCAGTCCATAAATTTATGCATCCTTATCTACTTAATGGTAAGCAGAGAATACTTACCCAGAAAAGAAACATTTTGTTAACGATGTGGATATCATGGCAAGATGAAACAGTATAACAAAGTAATAATGACAAAATCATGGAATTAGGAACCCCGAACATGATTTTTTCCAATTCCCAGTAATGGCAGTTCAGGCATATGTGAGGCCAGTGGAATGTATCAGTGGATGTGTTGACACTGTTTTGCAGAGAAAACAAAAAATTAAATGTCTATGCAGCTTAACATAGGGCAGTGACACGAGGCATTATTGTGACAGCAGTGCAAAGCTGGCTTTTACAGTGATACCAATGTCTTGGACCAAATGGTATCTCCTCCGCAAAGTGGCTATTGGCGGATTTTTTTTTTTCAGAAAAGGGTGGACAATAACGTCATTAGGTTCAATCACATGCAGGTGCAGGAAATATCTTAAACTATCAAAAAATCAGGATTTGTACTAATGATGTTGCGAGTCATGTGGCAAGTTTCTTGATTCCCTCACATTAAATTCATTGCAGGTAAGCATACTAAAGTTAGTTTCAGGAAACATTTTGATTTAGCCAATTACAATTGATCATCAATAATTCAGAACTAGGATCGATGAACCCTACAGGTTATGCATCCGTTGGGGAAAATATGCGCAGGAGAACATGGGAAAAACAGTAAAACGAGTCTAAAAACAATATGCACAAACATAAACAACGAGGAAACCCACTTCACAACCAAGCATACAACCAACTTCCTAACTGAGACAAGTTCTCCAAAAACCCCCTTCAGAAAAACTGCAACAACATTACAACACAAAATTTTCCACCATATCCCATATTTTTTCCATTTTTCTTGTTTAAGGAAACATTATTTGAACAAAAATAAAGCAAGGTTCAAACTTCAATTTATTTTCTTTTCCCATGCTTCCACAGGAGCCTAACCTAAAAAATATCAAAAGCGTATGAAGCGGGGAATCCGAAGACTGACCTACGGAAACGCCAATATCAGTATCGGCAACCTGATTCTTTCGTAGCTTCCGCTCCAAATGCGCTGCTATCCAGATCGTCCCTAGTGGCCCTTTCTTGGCCAATATAAACTGAGAATAAAACATTTCCTATATGTATTCCCCTCACTTCGCTACCAAAACCTTATATTTCATGCAATCAAATTGTCTAAATTATGTTTTAAAAACCCACAAATTCACACCAGTCCGAAATCGAAAACCCAAATTCAAATCCAATACTAAGAGATTAGCTACTAAACTTTGTTTCTCATCGTTCAGAATCAAAAACGAACAACAAGCCTTCAACTTCAGCAATTTACATAATTCACAACACGAACCCTGGATTACAAACACGACCAACCCAAATTTCCGACCAAAACACAACTTTCCAGATTTGTCTCGACCCCGAATAGGTCGTATTCATAAAAGCACTCCCGAATTCGCAGGAAAACAAAAAGCCCTAACCACACCTCAGCTACAACCACACCGCTTCCAGACCCCCGTCCAAAACTTCAAAAATGCAGAAAACAGCTCCATTCTCGCCAAATTGACCAGAACCTTTCCAAATTCAAGAGCTTGAGAATCGAAGCTATGAAGAGACACAGAGAAGAGCTTCCGACAAATAATTTCGCAGCAGCTATATCAGAAAGCCTAAGGTGAAGTCGCAGGACATTGTTGTGGGTGAGCGTAGAAGAAGAGCAGGCATGTCATGGAATTCAGCAGCGGGTACTGAGTCACTCGAGCGGACCGAGTCACTGAGTGCGGGATCGGGCGAGTGCACGCGTTCGAGAGAGAGAGATGTGAGAGAAAAGAGAAAAGAGAAAAGAGCGAACAAAGCCCTTTGTCGAGAGAATTTCGAACGTGATAGATGTTAAAGTGTAGTTAAGGTGTATAAGTGCTCTAGTCGTGGCTGTGGTTGATTGGGTAATTTTTCTTGAGGCGGGGAATGTTCAAATACAATTGGTCAGAATTTTGAAATAGGATGAATCTTGCTCACTGCAGTCTGCAACTTCGGCGTTGAAGCATATGTCTAGGAGCCGTCTCTAACAAGCTTGATGAATCATGGCCAATTTTGTTGTAAAATATTTAGACCAGTAGAAATTTAACAAGTCTCTATTTGTCAGACAAGTTTTTTAAGGTTTTTATTTTATTTATTTATTCCCATTTACTATATTATATTATTGAGTTAAATAAGAATTGTTGTGGTTCATTTAATTGAGTAGAAATTTAAAAAAGTCATATAATTTGGATTGCTTTAGAAAAAGTTTCATATCAAAATTCTATCTTATCTCATTCCTAAATTTCATTCAAATACAAATAATTTCAAATTAATCATTACAATTTTTTCAAACTAATCATTACAATTTTCTTAAACTTTTAAATAAAAAATAAAAACAATTCAATTTTTTTAAATCTTAAAAAAAATTATATTAACAAAATTATATTTTAATAATATTTTAACTTTATAATATTTTTTATTCAATTTTTTTCTCTCTTATTTTCCAAAATCCCATAAAACATGTTTGGATTCAAAGATGAGTTAAAATAGTTAATGAATAATAGAATAAAATATTGTTATAATATTATTTTTTAATATTATTATTGTTTTGTGATTTGAAAAAATTGAATTATTTATTATATTTTATGTGGGAATTTGAAAAAATTGTAATGATGAGATTAGATAAGTTAAAGTGAGCTCAAATGAGTTTTCAATCCAAACCGAGGTTCAAACTATCTCATTATTATTCAAACAAACTATCTTACTGATATTTAAAAAATTATCATATTATCTCATTCTTCAAACTTGTCTATGGATTTGATAGGACCTTTTATTCCAACAATCTAATTTTTCTACAATTATTTTACAATTCGTTTTCAAATGAGAAATTATGTTTTTAATTGTAAAGTGCGTAAGCACCGCACAATCCCTTTAAAAAAATAAGAAATTACATAACTCACATAAAAAAATTTAAATTTTAATAATGTATCTCACTATTTTTTAAAACGATTACACGATACTTGCGCATTTTACGATTATAAGTAGTATTACTCTTTTCAAATAAACAATAAAATTATACCACTCCATTAAGAATAAATTTTGATATTACAAAACTATTCCATTTCATTAACGTAGAGTTATAAAATAAATATAAAATGATTGTAACTTCTAAGTAGATTATTTTCTTCCTTATTCTTTTTGTATTTCTATTTTTAAGGATGCAATGTCTGAAAAACTAATTCACTATGAACGGAAAAAACTCAGCTTTAAAAATATGATAAAATATTCATAGGAAATGTTTAGAAAATATGAGAATTCAGTAAATAATACTAAAATAATTTATGAATGCTAATAAAATAGTTTGAATTCAGATATTTTATTGGATTTTGAAAAATAAGAAAGAAAAATTGAATAAATATAGTATAAAATTAAAATATTGTTAGTATATAATTTTTTTAATATAATTTTTGTTTTGAAATTTGAAAAAATTGTATTATTATTTTTTTTTTTTTGTCTTGTTTGGAAGTATGAAAATTTTGTATTGATTAGATAAAATGATTGAAAATTTAAAATTAAAAAGTATTTGTATTTGAGTTATGTTTGGGAAGGAAATTATGTTAGGTTTGGATAGTGAATTGTGATAAGATGAGTTGAGATGAAAATTGAAAATTGAATAAAATATTGTTATAATATTATTTTTTAATATTATTATTATTTTGTGATTTGAAAAAATTGAATTGTTTATTATATTTTGTGTGAAAATTTAAAAAAATTATAATGATTAGATGAGATAAATTGAGATTAACTCTGAATCTAAAAAGTGAGAGAAATTTTAAAACGAGATTAGAAGAGATTATCTCAATTCTCAAACAAGCCCTTAATGTGTTATATTTTAATGCTTGGTTGACTATTAAAATCATATACAATTGAATTTAGAAAAATGATGTTATGTCTTAATGATCAGTTTTTCTTAATATTTTAAATATTTTTAATAGTAATGCTAGATATAGTTATAGAGTGTATAAATTTTGCGCATCGCTTTAAAAAAAGCATGTTCCACCATTACAAAATAATTTTTTTCATATAGGTCCTAGATTTAATCATTTTTTTCAAAAGAAGTATATAAGAGTTGTACATTATAGGATTACAAATATCATTTATTTATCTTTAAATTTGTAAACTTTATTACATAAAAGATATTTTTTAACTATTTTTTAAGAGAATTTAATATATATATATATATATTGAAATAAAATGGTCAAAAATTGGGTCTCAGACCTTAAATTAAGACTTAGTTTATTTTCACAGATGAGATAAAATGGGTTGAGATAAAACCTAAAAGTTAAATAAAATATTGTTATAATAATTTTTTTTATTATTATTTTGATTTTATAATTTGAAAATGTTGAATTGTTTATTTTATTTTATATAAAAATTTAAAAAAATTATAATGATTAAATGAAATGAAACGAAAATAATTTTAAAAATAAACCAGTTCTTATATATCTGAATTTACCATTCATCCAAGCACGTCCTTTCAAATTTAAAATTTGCAACAGGCGGCTGCGCATGGTCCCCATATTGCTGATATTCGACCAACTCAAAACCTCATCAGTCCAATCCACTTTTAATTAATTATAAATAATTAAGTAACTATTAAGAGATTAAATAGATTAAATGAATTAAATAGATTAAATGAAATAATAATTACTAAATTTTGTTATCTTCTCTTAGTGCAGATTTAAAGATGCATTAAAACAAAATTAGAGAATGAAATCCACTCTCATTCAATTTAATTACATTAATTGGACAGAAGAAAATATTTATATTAACAAAATATGTTTATTATTTTTATTTATAGTTAAAGTTAAGGCTTCGTTTGGAACATATGTGAGTTTGGATGTTGAAGTGAGTTGAATTGAGTTGAATTGAGATGATAAAATATTGTTAGAATATTATTTTTTAATATTATTATTATTTTGGGATTTGAAAAAGTTGAATTGTTTATTATATTTTGTGTTAAGATTTGAAAAAAATGTAATGATGGGTTGAGATGAGTTGAGAGTATTTAATGTTCCAAACGAAGCCTAATACTCTCAACTCATCTCAACTCATCATTACAACTTTTTCAAATCCCAACACAAAATATAATAAATAATTCAACTTTTTCAAATCTCAAAATAATAATAATATTAAAAAATAATATTCTAACAATATTTTATCATCTCAATTCAACTCAACTCACTTCAACATTCAAACTCACTCTAAATCTCACTTCATAATGAAAAATGTTTTGAGTTCCGAATTCGGAATCTGAAAAATATTCCGAATGGGATTTTTTGTTTTTTTGACCGAATGATTAAAAAAATATTTTTATTGATGTTGTGATTTTTTTTTTTAAATGTTTATGATATTTAAAAAAATACATAAAACAAAATTATACTATGCAAAGCATTTTTTGAGTTCCAAAATGGGGATCGGTAGCGGTACTCTTTAAGAATACATGTCCACCAATCCGAACCTCATGAGTTATATTGAGTAATCATTTTTCGCTTATTTAAAAAGTGGGTCCACCGAATCACTTCAACAGAGTAAATGTACCGAACTCAATCAATTTTCCAAAGCTGTCCCACACAACTTATGGCATCCCACACAATTAAAAATTAAAATTTTTAATTTTTAATTTTAATTTTTTTTATCTATTTATTATCTAATTATTATTTTTCTAAAATTATAAATAAAAGACAAAAAATAATATAATTTTTTAAAATTTTAAAATAAAAATAAATAGTAAAAAATTATATTCAAACATCTTTTTAATTTTATAATATTTATATTCAACTTTTTCTCTCTTCTTCTTTAAGATTTTGTTACTATTAATTTTATTCTAGTTTATTTGAGTTTTAAAATAAAGAATATTTTATTATATGAATGTAAAATAGTTGTGTTCATAGACTCTCTTTAATTTTATACTATTTTTCTTAAGATATTGTTTGGTTTTACATATAGTTTCAATCAATTTTATCTCATCTAAATAAATTTATAAATTTTATTACTATTTATAAATTTTTCATCTCATCTCATCGTCTGTGTAGTTAAACCAAACCTAACTCTCGCCTATGTGCCTATGTTTATGCTGTGCTCTATAACTCAATATTAGTTAACCTGATAACTGGTCATGTATTGTTAGAAAGATAATAGAGTACGATTACATTTAGAGTAAAGCTACTTACACCGCTCTCGGTCCAGTTATATCTTTTTTTAATATTTTTTTTACTTAGTGATTAAGTAAGTATTTTTTAATGATATTATAATTTTTTTTTATTTTTTTTTAAATATTTTACAGTGTTAAAAAAATATATGAATAAAAAAATAAAATAAAAAAAAATATAACATTTTACACTATCGATAGTTTCCAACGGTACTGGTAGCTGTGGCTGTAGAGGTGGCCTTTCATTTAACATCCTCAGAAGAGATTGGCATATTCTGGAAAGTAGTTGGTACATGAATGTTTGAAATTTAAAATGCAAATTAGATAATATTTTTGAATTTGTAATAAATGTATGCAGGTCGAATTAGGGTGAGTTTGGATGTTGAAGTAAGTTGAGTTGAGTTGAGTTGAGTTGAGTTGAGATGATAAAATATTGTTAGAATATTATTTTTTAATATTATTATTATTTTAGGATTTGAAAAAGTTGAATTGTTTATTATATTTTGTGTTGGGATTTAAAAAAGTTGTAATGATGAGTTGAGAGTATTTAATGTTCCAAACGAAGCCTTAGTTAACTAACTAGTAGCTACTCTTTGGCTAAAGTTTGACTCCAAATTGCCAAAACTCATTTTTTGTATTTTAACTAGTTACTTTTCAAAATCATAATATAACAAATTCTAGGCTTCGTTTGATTCATAAATTCATCTCAACTTATCATAAAAGTTTTTTTAAAATTTCAACATAAAATATAATAAACAATTCAACTTTTTTAAATCTCAAAATAATAATAATATTAAAAAATAATATTCTAACAATATTTTATCATTTCAACTCAACTCAACTCAACTCAACTTAGTTCAACATCCAAACATAGCCTAATTATTTCTATTCTATACAATTATTTATTTTCATTCTTCTTTTATGTTGTCTTCAAACTCGTTTGGATGATGAGAACATCTCAAAATATGTGTGAATAATCGTAAGTTATGAAATTTGAGTGAGTTTTGTGGGTTCTATTAAAATATATTTGGATGAGTAAAGTAGGTTGAGATAATTTTAATTTTTTATGGAGATTTAAAAAAATAGTAAGTTTTATCAATAATTGACAAGTTTTTGTTATGATCGAATAATTATTTTATTGTTATGTTTTATTTATTGGAAAATCCCTAAATGGAAAACTCTTGTATTTTCTCCCAAATTAATTTAATTCGAAGTTTCCCGAATTTATTTAATTAGGAGTTTTTCCAAAATTAGCAATTATCAATTATGAAGACACCATTCTAATTAAAAATTATTAAATAGAAATTTTATAGAGATTATTTAATAAGTACCAAAAATAATTAGAATGGTGGATTAAATTGTTATATAACAAATTAATTTAAGTTTTTATTCCGTCATTTTCATAACCCACTTTATTTTAAGTTGTTATTAATTAGTGATAGAAGTTGTAATGAAACCATCTTTTATTTAAAAATCTGATTTCTATCTAACCCAATGAGATATTCATAAAATCATTGATGTTCAAAAGAGTTGCATGTGCCATTAAACAAACATGTCCATTCAAAAATACATATTACACTTGTCATATTCGAAACATGAGGAGATTCAACCGCGTCATTATTCACACTCGGAGTTGGATAAGAATCCAGATTGCTAATCTCTTGAATATCTCATCATTGGATATTATGACTCAAATAATATTATGCAGGACACGACATGTAACAACAATAAATCATTGCCTTGTCAGGGTGTATCGAGGCATTGAAGTCAAAATTTTAAAACATTCTTTTAATACACCAATTGTGCATTCAATAACATTCCAAAGTAAAAAATATTGATAATTGAAATAATCTTTATATCCTCTAAATAAACGATTGCTATTACATTCATACCTATGATATCTTTCCTTGGGATATGGGGGCATAAATCTACTACTGCACGAAAATGCATAGTCAACTAAATAATAATAACCTAAAATAATTTGTATGATATAAAAAATGTTAATTACAAGCTAAAAATAATAGTTTAATGCAAGAAGCATTCTCCTTATCCCAATTAATTAATATATAATATTTGCCTTCGACAGGTCATGGAAACTTATATCCCAATCGACTCAACGTATCAATGAATATGCGAGCATCATGGGTAGTTCCCTCCCACTCGGCGCATACGAATGTAGAGTTTATATCGAAGTTACATAATGCCAACATATTTTGAGCAATTTAGTGATGATGATTTCGATACGAATTACTTACATCAACGGGTGCCCAAGCGTCAATAAAAGCTCCGTCCATTACACCAAGACATTTCTACAGTGATATTATAAATTTTTCATCATTCAAATATCTTCAACGGAATTGACCCTCGAAAATGCCAAAAGTGTTACGAATGAGTTAATAACTAATTGAAAAACAATTACATCAAACCAGGGATAATATATGGCATATGCGGTTGCCTGAAATATAAGGATGCACTCTAGTGGCGTGTGTTGGTGCAATCATGTGTCTCCCAATACTACAAAGTGTCTGCATGACTGTTCGCACATGTCGATTTATTGTTTCACTTAAATATTGGAACTGGTCTCCTATGACTTGTTGTCCTATAAACGACTGACCGTAAAGCAAAACATTGCTACTGCTTTCTCCACCACAACCTCTCATGTCTCTCACATAATATGATGTCAATGTAACGTCTTGTATAAAGCTCAAAATGCCTCGACCTCCATTCGAGACAAGTCTATTCAAGACTGCAATGATATTCTCACTTCCACATAAACCTATGTTATGTTGTGACATTCTACTAAGCGCTGCCGTCCTCGTAACTTTAGGACCATATCTCCTACTTTAAAGTTACGAGGTCGGACTCGTTTGTTAAAGTACAGTTCTACTCTCCGTTTGTTGGCTGTTATTCGGCTTATAGCTTCCTCCTTCTTTCTTCCAGGAAGTCTACTCAACCGCTCGTTGTTCTGATCCAGGTCATATTGTTGCACCCTATACGTGGGTATGGCAACTTCTGTTGGTATCACAGCTTCAACTCCATAGACCAGGGAGAAATGAGTTTCCCCCGTTAGGGTTCTTACTGACGTCCTATATGCCCACAATGTGCTTGGAAGTTCTTCAGCCCATTCCCCTTTCTGTGCTCCCAACTTCTTCTTTAAGATGTTGAGTAATATCTTATTGGTTGCTTCTACCTGACCGTTGGCTTGCGGATGTCCTGGAGAAGAGTACTTAACCTTGATCCTGAGCTCCAAGCACCACTCTCGATAATGAGAACAATCGAATTGTCTCCCATTATCTGAGATGAGGCTTTGGGGAATCCCGAAACGGCATATTATGGATTTCCAAAGGAAATTCGTTATTGCCCGAGTTGTGATTGTTGTTAGAGCTTCCGCCTCTACTCATTTGGTAAAATAGTCTACTGCTACCATGACAAATTTTACCCCTCCTTTGCCTGCTGGGAGGGGACCAATGAGATCCAACCCCCATTGGGCGAAGGGCCATGGGGCAGTGACGGGAGGAAAATGAGGTATATGAGCGTTTTTCTAGCATTTAAGACATTTTCGGGCAAACTCGTCAGCATCCTTGTGAGCATTAGGCCAGTAGTATCCTGCCCGAGCAGTTCGTAATACTAATGCCCTCCCACTCGCGTGATTCCCACAAACTCCTTCATGGATTTCCGCCAACACGTACTGAGCCTGCTCAGAAGAGATGCACCTTAACAGAGGCTCGACATAGCCTCTTTTGTACAGAACCCCCTCCACCAAAGTGAACCTGGCCACTTGGTTGCTAATCTTTCGGTTGCACCTTCCCTCTTGAAGAAACTTCAAAATATCTGTGGCCCATTCCGGGGCTGTAAGACCTCAATAGCTGACACACGGATTCCCACCGCAGCCATATCAATAGTTCGGACAATCACGTGGTCCGGGAGCGGGACCTCTTCTTGCCCTGAGGCTGCCTTGGCTAGCCGATCCGCTTCTTGGTTCTCTCCTCTAGGAATCTGATGGATGGTAGAATACTAGAAGAGATCCCGCTCTTCTCCAACCCGTTGAAGATATCTTTTCAGATTTTCTCCCTTCGTGAGGAACTGTCCGGTTACTTGTCCCACCACTTTCTGTGAGTCGGCTTTTACTTCAATCTCAGTTGCACCAAGGGACCTGGCAATCGTTAGCCCTAACAAGAGCGCCTCATACTCTACTTCGTTGTTGGTGACTTTGAATCCGAGTTTGAGAGCGTAATCAAATCTTTCACCTGAGTCTGTCACTATGTGCACTCCCACTCCACCCCCTGTCCGACAGGATGGGCCATCGACGTAGATCTGCCATGGCTTGCCTTTGGGTGGGACGACCATTTCTTCAGGGAAGTTTGAGAATTCGGCTACGAAGTCTGCTAGTACCTGTCCTTTTATCGACGTCCGTGGAAGATATTCGACCTCCAACTCGCTTAGCTCGATCGCCCACTTAGTCATCTGACCCAAAGTATCAAGTTTCTGTAATATTTTTCTCAAGGGAACATCAGTTTGAACCTTTATTGGGTGGGCCTGAAAGTAAGGCCTCAACTGCCTGGCGGTGATTACTAATGCGAAAGCCAGCATTTCCGTTCAGGGATATCTGGTTTTTGTGCTTCAAGAAGCTCTGCTAACGTAATAAACTGGGCGTTGAGCTCCCGCCTCCGTTCGGGTTAACACAGAGGACACCGCACTGGGTGACACAACCAGGTACACGGTCAGGTTCTCTCCGAGCGTGGTTTGGCTAAGCAGCGGTGGGTGAGCCAAATACTCATTCAGCTCGTCAAAAGCTCTACCACAATCTTCATCCCATTCGAAGCGGCCCAGGGGCTATCCTTCCTGTCAGCTTCTGGACTTCGTTGATATTCCTCGGTGGAGGCATATCCATGATGACCTTGATCTTTTCGGGATTGGCCTCGATTCCTCGTTCAGAGACCATGAAACCCAAGAACTTCCCCGATTCCACCCCAAAGGCGCATTTTTGCGGGTTGAGCTTCATTTTGTACTTTCTCAGCACCGCGAAGGTTTCACGGAGGTCGTCAAGATGTTGTTCGGCCTTCTTGCTCTTAACCAGCAGATCGTCTACATAGGCTTCCATGTTCCTTCCGATCTGGTTCTTCCATGTTCCTCCCGATCTGGTTCTTGAACATTCTGTTAACCAGGCGTTGGTATGTTGCTCCCACATTCTTAAGACCGAATGGCATTGCCATATAGCAATAAAGTCCTCGATCGGTGATAAATGCAATTTTCTCTTCGTCATCGGGTCTCATTCTGATCTGATTGTAGCCAGAGTATGCATCCATGAAGCTGAGTAAGGGATGTCCGGCTGTCGAATCTACTATCAAGTCAATCCTTGGAAGAGGAAAATTGTCTTTTGGACAAGCTTTGTTCAAGTCGGTGAAGTCGACACACATCCTCCACTTCCCACTTGCCTTCTTGACTAGTAAAACATTAAAGAGCCATTCGGGATAGTAAACTTCCCGAATGAAACCCGCAGCGACAAGGCATTCCACTTCCTCCGCAATAGTTGCGTACTTCTCTGCACTGAAACTGCAGCGTTTTTGCTTGACCCTTCTGGCCTCAGGATTTACACTGAGTTGATGTTCTATCAATGATCCATCGATACCCGGCATTTCTTCATGGCACCACGCAAAGACATCACGATGCTCCAAGAGTAGCTATTTCATGGACTGGCTCAGATCATCGGACATTTTGGATCTCATTCGTACCAAGAGCAGGGGTTCGTCTGGCTCTGCCTGCCTTAGCACTTCTTCATCCCTTATTTCACGGTCCAGCTCGGTCACCGCAGGAGGTGGAGGAAGGGCTGCCTCTTCAAGTCTTGATTGTCTTGGTGCCCCTTCGTTTCTCACCTCATGCTCTGGTTTGGTCCGAGCAGGAGGTGGGGGCTGGGTAGCCTGCTCGTGGTTTCGCTCTAGAGTTTGTATGGTTATCGCCTTTGACTTTATCTCCCTGGTGTAGTAGTCTCTTGCCGTCTACTGTTCACCCCGCATCTCCCCCACCCCGAATGCGGTTGGGAATTTTACTTTTAGGTGATACGTGGAGGTAACAACTTTCATTTGGTTCAAGGATGGTCGTCGAGTATCACATTGTACAAAGAAAGGGCCTTGACCACCAAGAAGTCTACCATGAGGGATGTGGTTCTGGGAGCCATGCCTACTAGTACAGATAGAGCAATCGCACCGATTGGTTGGATGGTATCCCCTATGAAGCCTTTAAGGGACGTTGGCACTGGCTGTAACCTGTCAAGAGCAATCCCCATTCTACTGAAAGCTTCCCAAAAAAGGATGTCCGCAGAACTGTCGTTGTCAATCAATACCCTTCTGGTCCGGTAGTTGGCTATTCGTGTTGTTACTACTAGCGCATCGTCATGAGGTCATAACAATCCCTCGCCATCTTCTTCACTGAACGTTACTAGATGTTCCCTGGAAGGGTCTTTACGGTATGGCCGTTGGGTGGAGAATACTTCTTCATACCTGGCCCTCCTTGCATGATCCTTTCGAGCTGAGGAGGTCGCTCCCCCTGCATATCCCCTAGCTATGGTATTGATTTCCCCCATGGGGGGTTCTTCCCTTCTCGAGTTTCCTTGACGCAGGTCCTCTTTACGAGGGTTTGCAGTTCTTCTTCTTTCGGGGCTTGCATTATTCCTCCAAGCATAGCCCTGGCCTTTATGAACTGGGCTATCACTCTTGCGGACTGGATATCGACTTCCATAAATGGGACTTCGGTCCCGGCTTCTCTGAACGGGGCTCTAGTCTTGGTGTCTTCGGACGGGGCTCCAATCTTGGTGTCTTCAGGAGTAAGGGTGGTATTCTCACCGTGACTCACTTCTTTCATTATTGTGTCTGACGATTCGGGTCTCCAGATCGTCAGATTTTCCCCATTTCGTATAACAATTTTGGGTGTTGTGCCCATTGCTCCTGTGAAAGGAACAATATTTGGGTTGCAACAAACCCTGTCTCCGCTCTCCTTGTCGACTCGGGTCCTCTTCGACTTCTACTGCCAAGCTAGAGTGTAAACGTGGGCCAAACTAACCCTTGCCTTTGACTTCGTAAGCTCCTTTCTGGCGGGCTCCTCGGTTTGACCCTTGACGTCGTTCTGTTACTTTCTTGTCTGCCCTTTCCAAGTCACGCTTCCTAGGTGTCGTCAAGGCCTGAAGCGTGTCCTCCCCGTTTATGTAACTGTATGCTCGGTCCATAAGCTCCCTCAAAGTTGATGGTGTCGTGCTATAAAGGGATTGCGAGGCCAGACTCCTCCTAATAGCGTCGCCAACGTGATCTTTTCGTCTTGGTCGTCCGTTGTCATCCGTTCCTTGTTAAAGCGAGAGAGGTATGACTTAAGGCTCTCTTCATCCCTCTGCTTAACAGTTAGCAGATAGGCGGCCGGCCTTCTCCTCGTCCGCCTGGCCATAAACTGCTTCAAGAATCGACGTGCTAGTTCGTTGAAGCTGTCTACAGTTCCGGGTCGTAAGTGAACAAACCATACTCGCGCCGCCCCCTTTAAGGTGAGGGGGAACGCTCTACATGCTATCTCACTGGGGAAACCGTGGAGAGTCATGTGAGTTTTGAAGGTCTCCAAATGCTCCAACGGTCCTTTGTCCTGTCGTACGCTTCTATATGAGGAACTTTAAACCTTGGAGGTATTGGTACCGCTAGAATCCCAGTGCTATATGGTAGTTCAGCATTGGTGAGCTGCTAATCCACTGTGGCGGGTTGACCCATCTGCTTTGCAACTTCCATCTGGATTTGCAAGTTGATTTTACGTCGTTCTTCATATGCGGTGACTGTGTTGGGTTGGGGGTGGTCCCCAGAATGATGGCTTTGTTGATCCGCTTCGGTTTCTTCGACATTCCTCCGTAACGCAATGTTCTCCTGCCGGAGAGTTTCCATGTCTGCCATGAGCTTCTGTATTGCCTCGTTTTGCTGGTTAAACCTTGCTTCGACTGCTTCAGACTGCATCCTTTCACGCTGTGAATGCTAGGAGAGGGTTGTTGCCGGCATACGAAGGACACGCTAGTTATGAGACAACAAGATCCCACAGACGGCGCCACTGCTGATATC
This sequence comes from Juglans mandshurica, assembly GCA_022457165.1. NCBI lineage: Eukaryota > Viridiplantae > Streptophyta > Magnoliopsida > Fagales > Juglandaceae > Juglans > Juglans mandshurica. The sequence goes on from CM039631.1 coordinate 12,790,016, forward strand.
GTATTTCGCAGGCTTGGGCAACTTCACACCCCCGGTATCCAAGCGCTAGCCTGCACAGTTACAATGGGGGGACCTCAGGGTCTGTTGATCCTCCGATCCTTAAGTCAGTATATTGAAGAAGATAATAAATGGAAGCAAATCAATAATGCGTATGAAGGATGGTAGATTTTTCTCGTTACCTCATTTGCTGCTGGTTGACCCTTATTTATAGTTACTGACTAGGTTTCCCCCGTAGTGGGGTGTTGCGCCGCATGGGATAATACGCTTCGTGCAATTGATTCACCGAGCAGCTTCCATGTCTTTATCTTGCCGAGCAATGATGGTCTCAAGCGTTCTCTGTGCAATGCTCAGGTCTTTGGCCACATTGAATGCAACATACTCTACGCTCTGGGGCGCATTGAATGAGGCGTGACCTCTATTCTGGGCAGCATTAAATGCGACATGGCCTCTGTTCTAGGCCGCATTAAATGCAACGTGTTTCCTGTACCCCGTGTCCCTTCCATCTGGTGATATTCGTCACGTCCCCCCTCCCTTCTTTTCCCAGTCTTCACCCAAACCTTCTGTCTCATTACCAAAGCCCGACCCGAGTTTCCTATCTGTACTATGATATGGGTATTTACCTTTCTTGCCCAGACTTAGGCAACAGGGCTGGGCCTTACTTTCGGCCCAACTCCCCGCAATATATTCTTCCCACAAGCCCGGGCCTAGTGTAGCAGTTTTTCTCCCAACACAGAGTGGATAAGCAATGATTTGATAATCGGTTAGAGCATGTATATAATAATTGAAATGATTAGCCTAATGGCCACAAAAAAAATAAGAAGGATGTTATTTGAGAATAAAAAGGTTACTACCCAATATTGCGTTGGCCCAATGTTCTTTCGTGCGAACTATAGTTTTCGTGTTGGGGTTACAACTCATACCAGTTTGACCAATCAAACCAATGAATAGGTGTTGTTTCTGTTGTAGGCGTACAAGCTTGCCCCTAACTTGGGCGATATCAATTGGCTTCGTACCGTCCCAGTAAACTGCCTCACAAGTCATACATGATCTCAATTAGTGATTTCTGAGCCCACCAACATACCCTCGATGGCTTTCTGATAGAGCATGTCTATAAATACTTCCTTTAACCCGTCAGTCCACAAGTCATGATCACAGATAGTTTCGACTTCATCCATCGTGTGCTGCTCATTTCAAATATGAGAAAAAGCTAGTTTTTTAGGTACATCAAAGTAAACATGGATGGACACTGGGGGATTCTTGAAAGTAGTTCAAAGATACAAGTGGCCACAGTTGGATGTGACTATCGTCCATGTGTGGTAGTAAATGGTTAAAGCATTAGCATCAAGATGTAAGAAGCTATATGTTGAACTATATATGATGCCAACGAAAATGGCACACCATAAAGTCATATCTCTTAGCAATGTACTAGTATCATCAACATCAATATAAAACATACAGAGACGAGGAAAAAAACAGGGTTGTGTATTGTCAAGGGTATCTAAAGAAACAAGTCATACCTCCCGAGAGATCTGTCCATATGAGCGTAGGAAGTAACGCTGCAAAATAAAGGTAAACATCAATTATTAATAATGTGATTTTGTTGAGTGAAGCAGTATACCCAAAGGAATTAGTGTGGACTAGTAGGAATAGGCTTGGAATTTACCCAAATGAAATATTCGCCTTGTTTGTTTTCACAGATGAGATGGGTTGAAATTAAAGTTAAAAATTGAATAAAATATTGTTAGAATATATTTTTTTAATATTATTTTTGTTTTAAAATTTGAAAAATTTGAATTTTTTATCTTATTTTGTGTGAAAATTTGAAAAAATTATAATAATTAAATAAGATGAGATGAGATGAGTTGTAAAAACAAACGAGGCCTAAAAGCCCCAAAATTGGAATATGTACAGCGTCCCATCATTTGCCTGAATGATCAAGAACAAAACAAGTTGTTCTTGACCAAAATGTTTAGATGTGGGTACTTAAATGAGTAGCTCAAGACAACAGGTGTCCAATTCTGACTATCAAACTTCTAAATAACATCTAGCACCAATCTTTTTGTTATGAGTAAAGTGTTATTAGTAGCGTTTATGACATTTAGAATTCACTTACCAATACTTTTTCTTACATCTAAATCTTTTAGTTTCTAGCATTGCATAATGCACTATTAATGCCAACATGCAGCCACCCCATAAGCAAAAAATTATAGCAAGCAATTTGACCTTAAAATGCGGTTTGGTTTTAGAGTTGAGATGAAAACTCACTGTGTACGGAAAGACATGTTTTGTTACTTTTTTATTCAAACACAAAAGTTGAAAATTTAAAGATGGTTTCATGTATGTTTTCACAAAACGATAAAATAGGGATGGGATGTCAATATTTTATGCTTTTTTTTTTTTTTTTTTTTTTTTTTTTTTTTTTTTTTACAGTATTCTCTCATTGTCAGATTGAAAATGGTGTTCATATAGCACAATGCTTAGGGGCAGCCCCTAGTGTATTTTGAATTCTTATTTTTTTTTGGCACAAGAGATTATTTTAGCTTGCATGGTCACTATGTACAACAACAGTAGGCATTGAAAAGAAAGAAAAAAAGCTTGGTTGTTCTCTTTCAAATTCAAAATGTAGAAATTCCATCATTGAATTTTTAGCGGGCTGTTACAACTTCACCATTGTCAATACTATTACGTCATCTTCTCTTTACCACTCGAGCACCATAGTTCAGCACTGTTGCCTACGTCCACCTCCGTCCTAGCACAGATTGGACAACTCACAATCACTTATGCATGTTGTATGAAACTCATTTGCAACGCATTGGCCAAGTTGACAGTCAAGCACAAATTCCATGGTTGTGAAGCACAAATTTGTCGACTTTAACTAAGCCATTGTCAACCTATGCTCCAATTTTCTGGCTCATTTGCCATCTTCAAGTGGCATGGGCTATCATTGTCCAGATTGCCCCAATCTGGTAAAGGGACCAATTTTTGTCTATTGTATGCCGAAAGCAAGAATACCCACCAGTCTGACTCTCTGCAAGCGCCACACCTACACGTTGAAGTCTAACCATAGTACTCGTGAAATCAAGGCAATCATGGGTCCAAAGACGCGCTCCTTCCAGGTAAGCAAAACTACACTCCCATTTCATGTTTATCGTTAGTATTTCATGGTCCATAAGTTTTCGTGATATGAGGTACTGTCATGTAAGTTTTCACGAATCGACCAATCACGTAGGTTTTAGTTTCTCAGCATAGTCAGTGTTACCACTCATTATGGTGTCAGAAGCGCGATTTTATTTATTTGAGATAATTAGAAGTGTCAGAATGCGATATGGTCTGGCCCATTAGAATCAGAGAGATATTTAAGTTTTCATGGCGCAATAAACCCATTTTCAATTTTCGGAAGAAATGCTTGTTCGAAAACATGTTTTGTTTATTTCGAGACACTTTGGGGTTGAGTTTTGATATACGAATTGCACAATTATTTTAGTGTGTATGTTTAGGATTTAACAGTGCAATGTTTATTTTCACTTTTTCGGAAGTGAATAGTAACCTCAATAGTAGCCCCAAGTTCAGTGTTTTCAAAATCATAGTATGAAATATCCAAATTAGGTTAGAGAAGTTTTATTTGGATACTTTTCAAGATCTTAGCCACATTTGGTGAATAGTATTGTACAATTGACATCAACATGAACCATGAGATGGAAATGTGAAGGAAATCAAGGCGTGAGATCATACTACCTAAGCAAAACACTATTCCATCCAACCAACCAAATTGTGTCAAACCAAAAAAGTTCCAGTGAAATCCTAAATACTTAGAATCCAATTGAAACCCAGAAATTTGGTTGAAATTGAAATCTTAAACGGTTTCCCCAAACCCAAATCCTAAACGGTTTCCCCAAACCCTAAAGTTGACCTCCAAACCAATGTTTTGAATACCGTACCAGACGTCATACCGGTCAAAGCATTGGAACGAAATATTTCAGTACCGGTATCGTTTTGGGATAGTCAATATATGAATAAATTATATATATAAATATATATATAAAAATTATATATAAATACATATATATAAATTATAAATAATCTAGTCTGAATTGAGGGTAAAAAAAAGAGCTTGTAGTTTGAAAAAATGAAAAAATAAAATAAAGGCCGGTATGGTCAGTACCGGTCGGTACGACCAGTACGAAATATATGTAATATTTGTACCGGACCAGTAGCCGGTACGGCATATTTCGACCTTACCAGCCGGTATGGTACGATATTTAAAACAGTGCTCCAAACCCTATTTGATCTGATTTTTAGCATTGTGTTTAATCACTTTATTAAATCACTTTCACGTGCTATTAATTCCTCAAATTCATGTTATGTCATCATTACTCAACCCTTTAAATCTTGAAAATTTGATTGGGCAAAAAAAAAAATTGGATTTGAGTTTGATAGCATCTCAAACCCTAACCAAACCCTCTTTAAACCCTAAATTGAAGCCCACTTGTTTAAGGCTCACGAATTTTGCCTACCTTGACAAAGCTTTTTGAAGAAATTTCCACCCACCCATGGCAGGCCAACCTCTGCCATAACAGCCTCAAATAGTAACTTGATGTGAGAGGAAAAGGCTACCTCCCCACCACCCTTCTCTTGGAAGTTTTTTTGACTGAAGACCACTTACGATTTGTACCTTTTTGTGACCTAATAACCATCCATCAAGGTGTCACTCAAGCCTATACTTCACTTTTCAGAAGTGTATTAGGCGTGCAAGTCATCATTTCACTCATTTCACCCTTTTTCATTTTCGTTCTTGGAGAACACTTAGAAGCTCTCTTGGGAAGTTTTCTAAGCCTTTTTGCGTGGTATTTTTGAAACCCTTGTAAGCCTTTTATCATGATTATTCCTTCATGAAAGTTGTTCATTTTTTTGTCTAGTTTTTTTTTTTTTCATGGTCCAATTGATTAGTCAAAAGTTTCTTTAACCATGGAGAGGTCAATCTGGGCGATAAACTGGATAATGTGTTGTATTTTGAAGTTTTTGACCAAACTAATGGACAAATCTTGATCCTAAATTTTTATCGAGTGTTGTAAACATGTTATATGAATGTTAGTTGAAGATTTGTTACATGATTAAAACTTTTGATGAAAGATTTTCTTAAATTTAGAAACTTAGAAACTGGAATGAGAAAAACAGTCTCTATTTTAAGAAAGTTTGGAACTTTTGTGGTCTAATCTTACTCCAATGATTTTGATATTTTTATTTGATAATTCTAAGCCTTGAATATACATGTTAGGATGTTGGTTTGAAGACTTTAGGTGTTGATTTGTGAAGATATGATTTTTATACAAGAGAATACTCGTTTAGGTCAAAAGTTTGATGTTTTCGGCTAGATCATGTTTTGGTTTATTTTTAGCCATGTGATTTTAAGTTTAATGCTCAGATCTACTTTAAGACACATTTTTAAACCATATGATGTTTTGGTTTGAAGATCGCATTATGATCTGTCTTGGATCAAACGTTTGATCAAAGCAAAATTTAGAAAAAATTCTGTTTTTGACTAAGTGTTGAAGCCGAGTACTTCAAGTGAGATTTTGTGATTTTTGGTGACTTTTATGTGTTGATTCAAAACATGTTAGTTCTTATGAATGTGTTATGAACATGATAGAAGAAATTTTTAGATTTTTGGAGTTCTTGGAGATGTTTTGAAATTGGTGGAAACCTTCTTATTCAAGGGTTTGTATTTTAGTTAAAAAGTTTGGATCATTTTACTAAATTTTTTTGTGTTTATGGGAAGTATATTTTTATTGGATGTTTTAAGCATATTTTTAAGCTTAAGATATGAGGATTTTTGCTACAATATTTCGGTTTGATCATGAGTTTTGGAGTTGGAAAAAATTGCAACAAAATCAAGAGATATGGCCTTGGGAGTGTTTCGGCCCTATGATGTTTTTCAAGTTTTGTTTGGTTTTAATTTCTTTCTAATTAGATATTTGAGTTTAGGACAAAATTTTGATGAATAATGTAAATTTTGGTGATTTTTGGAATTAGGATGTGAAATATTTAAATTATGGGTAAAATGGTCATTTTTCAACATGTAGAAAGTAAAATGGTAATTTTACTCTAAATTAGCATTTTCATGTTTCTAAGTTATTAGTAATAAATTTTCCAACATTTAGAATTCCTAGTTTCTCGTTTTTCATGTTTTACCTCATAAAACGTGACAATTATTATAAGTTAGTTTCTAATTTACTGTCAGATTACTGTATAAGTGTATTGGTAAGGGAACTATTGGTTATATACTTATGTTATCATATATAACATGACATCTCATGTCACTACAGGTTTATCTGTTACACATATTATATTCTGTCATGAATTATTCATTTGTTATACATATTATATTCTGTCAAGATTTAGTTATATGTTACATGTTATGTCATGTCATGTAATGCTATATGTTACATATTATTCCATGTCACATAATACTATCTGTTACACTTTATGCCATGTCACGTAATATTGTTTGTCACACATTATACCATGTCGCGTAATGTTATATGTTATTCCATGTTATGTATTGTTTATCTGTTTCATGTTACGTCAAGTGATGCATCTCACGTATATGTCACGTTACATTTGTTATGTCATCTGTCATTTCATTTCACGTCACGTCATGTCTCAGAGTGTGTCTCTAAACTAATATTTTCTTAGTTAGTCATGCATGAGATACTCGTGATGTAATTACTATGATTGTCCAACCATTTCGATTTATAATTTATGAGAGGTACTTCCGGCATAATCATTTTGATTGTTAAAGTACCTTCACTCAAATGCTCCTAGCGTAATCATTTTGATTATCAGAATATTACTAGATACTAATGACGTAATCATTTCGATTTTTAGGGTATCTCATTTAAAATACTCATGGTGTAATCATTCTAATTGTCTGAGTATCTCTAATGGAATATGTTGGGCGGAATCATTCTGATTTTTCACTTTCTTGACGAAATGACTGGCAAAATCATTTTGATTGTCATAATTCATTTCATGTTCAGTTCATATTTCAAGTTCACGTTCAGCCATGTTTCAAGTTCACGTTCAGTTCATACTTCAATTCACGTTAAGTTCATATTAGTTTATGTTCAAGTTCAGTTTATGTTCATTTTCATATTTAAGTTCATGTCAAGTAAAGTCTTAGTTAAGTTCATGTCGTGTCAAGTTTAATTTCAATTCAATCTATGCCTAAGTTCAAGTCATTTCAGTTTATGCCATGTTAAATGTCAAGTCACATCAAGCTTATTTATGATCATGTATGCATTCATGCTTTTACTGCCATGCTCATGTCTTTGACTTGTATGTTAAGTTATCTGTTAACTTGTTGAGATTTGTAATCAAATCTTACTATGATAGTCCCAACTATCATTCCTCCCATAATGATAGACCATGTGTCACGATCAAGAGGCGCACCAGAGGCTCACCAATTTGAAACGGTAGATTAGACAGCGACGGCACGATGCAGAGTTCATAGCCCTTAACACTCGACTTATCGTTAGTATTATGACATATTTGACTGAGTTGCGCAAGCTACTCAATGGATTTGTCTAGAAGTTGCTGTAGTTTATGCTTGTACTTAAGGAGCTCAGTCTCCAATACTCTTATGATTACAAACTTTTTGGACTCTTGCTATTATCATGGATGTTTAGCATTTCAATATGTATGGATTATGTTTTAAGTATTTGGGATATCCTTAGTTTGGTGCATAATATTGCTCAAGAAAAAAACTATCCGCTGCGAATGTTACACACTGTTAGATGCATGCTAGGTGCATTGCATCTTTATATGTCATGAATGGGGCCAGGTAACCTTGTGTTGCATGTCCCGACACTTTATATGTCAGTCTGATCCCAAATGGAATCTGGTGCACCTCCTGTTTTTGACACATTGTCTACCATTCTGAGGGAAATGGTAGTTAAGACTATCATGGTGAGATTTGATTATAAATCTCAGCAAGTTAACAGATAACTTAAACATACATGTCAAAAATGCATGTAGGACAGTAAAAGCATGAATGCATACATGATCATAAATAAGCTTGATGTGATTTGACATTTAACATGGCATAAACTGAATGACTTGAACTTAAGCATAGACTGAACTAAAACTAAACTTGACATGACATGAACTTAACTAAGACTTGACTTGATATGACATGAACTTGAATGTGAACTGACTTAGACATGAACGTGAACATAAACTGAACTTGATCAGAAACTAAATATGATCTTAATGTGAATTGAAACATGAACTGAACGTGAACTTAAAATATGGCTGAACATGAACTTGAAACGTGAACTTGAAATTGAACTGGATGTGAAATGAATTTTGACAATCAAAATGATTTCGCCAGTTGTTTTGTCAGGAATAATGAACAATAGAATGATTATGTCCAACATATTTCGTTAGAAATACTTAGACAATCAGAATGATTGCACCACGAGTATTTTACATGAGATATCCTAACAATCAGAATGATTATGCCAGGAGTACCTAGTAATAAATACTCTGACAATCAGAATGATTACGCCGGAAGCATTTGAGTAGATGTATTCTAACAATCAAAATGATTACACTGAAAGTACCTCACTTGAATTATAAATGAAGATGGTCGGACAATCATAGTGATTACATAACGAGTATTCAGGCTGGACTGATTGAGAAAATATTGTTTTAGAGATACACTCTGTACTTGAGACATGACATAACGTGAAACAAAATGACAGATGACATGACATACATAACATGATATATACATGAGATGCATGACTTGACGTAACATGAAACAGATAAACAATACGTAACATGGCATAATATGTAATAAATAACAATACACAACATGACATAACGTGTAACAGACAATATTACGTGACATGACATAACATGTAACATATAGTATTATGTGACATGGAATAACAGAACATATGGATGGGTGACGTGGCATAGGGTTTCTTTTCTCTCTACTTTGGAGGCGATCAAGGATTCCCTATGGTTGTTGCCGCCGGCCTGCCTCCCACGATAGGGCTGGAGGCTGAAGGAACCACGGTCCAAGGGAAGACGTCTGGAGTGCGACAACGATGTGGGTCTGGCGTTGGTGTATCATTTGTGGATGTGGTGGCTGTGAAGCCTCAACTTCTGCCTGAGGTGTCTCTACCCACCCCCCTGGAACCTCCGTTTCAGGATGGAACAATGTTTTTCATGTTTTTGAAAGCGGAGATTCAGCAATCTGCAGAGCCTTTTCAGTTCTCGGTGGTTCTGAAATTCCTTTGTCGACGACCTTCTCTAGATAATATTCGGGCGTTTATAAAAAATCGTTCGGGCTTGAAATCGATGCCGGTGGTTGGGCAATTGCGGAATCCACGGAATGTGTTGGTCCGGATGGCACAAGAGGATGATTTTATTAGTGTGATGGCGAGAGGGAATTTCGAGATACATGGAATCCTGTTTCGGGTTCTTCATTGGACTACTGATTTTGTTGAAGACGAGGATTCCCCATGGGTTCTTGTTTGGATTACTTTACTGGATTTGCCCCTAATTATTTTCAGGAATCGATGTTACGGAGTATGGGGAATGGTATAGGGAGATTTCTTAAGAGGGATAACGCTACGACATGTGTAACTCATCCTGAGGCTGCAAGAATTTGTGTTGAAGTCAATGTATCACAGCCCCTGCGTAAATAATTTTGGTTGGGACCCACGGGCCTTGCGACAAGTCATTTTCAGGAGGTCATTTTTTAATCCAACCCAGCGTATTGTGCTTTATGCAGAAGACAGGGACATGTTGAAAGTCAATGCTCCAAGCATGAATGTCATGCAGAGGGGAAGGAAATTATGTCTCACGGGTTGGTGCAAAGGGACATGAAAAAGAAGGTTACGATAAACAGGTGGCAGGTAGTGGGAAATCAGAATGTTTTGAAAAAGGTGGTGGGCGAAACTTCAAAATCCAGACGTGAAGTCATTCTAGAATCCATACGGTCGCGAAGGGAAGGGAGTCATGGAGGGTCTCTAGTGTCTGGTATGTATCGACAGATGGGATATTATTTGATGAACGTGTGGAATTGAACAGTGAGGATTCGTAAAGACGATAATCTTAGAGGCAAGGGTGGTTAAGGCTTCTGATGGTCTTTTGAGTGGAAAGGTAGTAGAGGAGCATGATAGAGTGCAAGGGACGCCACATAAGCATAAGGATAATTGGTTTGAGATTACAGAGGAGGATTGTGAGGAGGAAGATCAGGCAACTCTACAAAATTTAGAACCAAGAAGTAATCTGTGACTAGTGGATGAAGCTTTGGAGTTTGAGTTAGGGGGGTTGGGTGAAAAGGATTTTCTGGGTGAGGAAGATGTGATTAACATGGACATTAGATCCAAGGTTGGGTCCGAGGGCAAATTTGAGAAATAATTGAATGAGTTAGCTGTAAAAGCTTTTGATTCCGATCCTAACATGCATGTTCAGCTAAAAAAAGTAAAAGGAATATGAAAGGAAAAGTCGATTGTGGTCTTGGAGCATCGTACTCAATCCAAAAAATTGCTCTAATTTTTTGATGCAGATTCTTACATGGAATATTAGGGTAATTCTTTCGTCGAAGAGTCATCTTTGGCGTATTTTAAATAAAAGTCACCCTTCTGTGGTGGTCATTTTAGAACCTTTCTTAAATTCCAATAAGTGCAGTAAATGGACACGTTGGATGAAGTTACACTTTTGTTTGAATAATGCTGAGGTAGGGGGAAAATTTTAGATTTTTTGGCTGCTGAGGTTGAGTTCGAATTGATCTCTTTGTTGGATCAAGCTATTAGTGGTTGGTTTGTTCATGGGAATTGCTGGGTGCTTGCAACCTTTGTTTATGCTAGTTGTTTTCGGATTAAAAGATTGGAGTTAAGGGAGTTTCTTAAGGCTTAAAATCCATGTGGGCTTCCGTGGTTCATTGGGGGGATTTCAATATTATTCGAGATGATAGTGAAAAGGTGGGTGGTCTTTTGTAGGCCACTTGGGCAAAGAGGGAGTTTAATGATTGTATACATAAGTGCGTGTTGGTGGACCTGCCTTGTGAAGGTAATCGATTGTCGTGGTGTAATGGTAGGCGAGGGGGTAGAAGAATTTGGGCTCGATTAGATCGAATTCTGGTTAATTTGCCCTTCTCGAATTATTTTGCCGATGTTACGGTCTCGTATCTACCCAGGACTACTTCAGATCATGCGCCATTGTTGGTGCAACTCAATAAAGAAATGGTGGTTATTTTGCGGCCTTTTAAGTTTCTTCGCATGTTGGGTTCGCATGAGAGTTTCCTTTCGTTAGTACAGGAGGTGTGGGCTAAAAGGATAGAAGGTTGTGCCATAGTTCGTATTAGTACTAGATTGAAAAGGCTGAAGTGTGCTTTAAGGACATGGAACATGGAGGTTTTCGGTCGGGTGGAGGTGGAGTTAAAAAAAGTAGAGGATCGCATGTCAAAGTTGGAAGTTCTGCTATCTAATTCTTATTCGGTGCAAGTTGAGAATGACTGGTTGCATTGTAAACAGGCTCATTTGCAGTGGGTTCATAGAGAGGAAGCGATGGCCTGCCAAAAGTCACGCATTAAGTGGTTGGCGAAAGGGGATGCAAACACAAGAGATTTTTTCATGCCTCCATGCGGCTTGATAACAGAGTAAACGAATTGTCAAAATGAGGCTTGATGATGGTCGGATGTTGGAAATAGGGGAGACGGTGCATGCAGAGGCAATCACATTCTTCTAGAATTTGCTTTTGGGTTCACCGATTGATAGCAGCATGGATGAGTTGGAGTTAATTCAGCCGGTAGTAACCATAGAGGATAACGAGGCCCTTTGTGCCGCACCAACATTAGATGAAGTCAAGAGGTCCCTTTGGTCTATCTCGACTGACAGTAGCCCCTGTTCGAATGGTTTCTTGGCAGGTTTTTTCATGTTGGGTTGGGACATTGTGAAAGAGACTGACAGGACTGCCGCTTTCAACTTTCTTTGGGGCTACTAATTTAGTCCTCATTCCGAAGGTTGATGAGCCTTTGGGTTTTGATCAGTTTCGCCCAATAAGCCTTTGCTCGGTTGTTTATAAAATTATGTCAAATATTATGGTCTTTCGACTTGCGCCGATCCTGGATAGAATAATCCCTCCTGAGCAGGCAACATTCATTCCAGAGAGGAGCATTTTTGAAAATAATTTATTGGCTCAGGAATTGGTTCAAGGTATTAACAGGAAGGTAAGGGGGCAATGTTTTGTTAAAGATTGATATGGCCAAAGCGTACAATAAGGTGAATTGGAATTTTCTTTTAAAGATTATTCGACACTTGGGTTTCTCTGAAAATTGGCACAATATTGTTTTTAATGTTGTTTCCTCCCCATTTTATTCGATGAGGCTAAATGGTTGTTCCAAAGGATTTTTTTAGCCGTCGCGAGGACTACGCTAAGGTGATCCTTTATCTCCTTATTTATTTATTTTGTTGGAGGAGATCTTCTCTCGGATGCTTCATAAAGAATTTAGTTGGGGTCGGATTAAGCCTTTTCATTTGGGTGGAGGTACTTTGATTTCTCATCTATTATATACGGATGACATTCTGATTTTTGTTAATGGGGGCAAGTCTTCTATTCGAAATCCTATGGGAGTTTTGCGGAGGTATGAAGGAATGTCTGGTCAATTGATTAATCCGAGTAAGTCGTCAATGTATTTTTCATCATCTATTGCGGCTGGCTGGAAAAATGAGCTGTTGAATATATCGAGATTCAAGGTAGGTAGTTGGCAGTGTATGTATTTGGGTGTTCCGTTAATTGTGGGAAGAATGACTATTCGGGCTTTTGATCCGCTGTTGATAAAAATTCAAAAGAAGTTGGCGGGCTGGAAGAGTAAGATTCTCTCATTTGAAGGTAAAATTGTTCTTATCAAACATGTCTTGAATAGTATGCCTATACACATGCTTTCCGTTTTAAATTTGCCAAAAGGTGTAATCTCGAGGATTAAGAGGATTTTCTTAAATTTTTTGTGGGATTCATCAGAGGAACATAAAAAGAGAAAATGGATCTCTTGGAGTAAAATTTGTATGCCGGTGGATGAGGGGGGACTAGGTATTCGGGATTTGCGTGAGGTTCAAGCTTCTTTGCTAATGAAATTTGCGTGGAAGTTAATCAATGTCAAGTCGATGTGGTCGCAATTTTTCAATACTAAGTATGTTGGAAATTCTCATGTATACTCAGTTATGCACCTTAACAAAGGGTCTCGTTTTTGGAAAGGGATAATGGAGCTCATGCCTCAGGTGTTAAATAACTCACGGTAGATCATTCGGGAGGGTCATGTGAATTTATGGATGGATAATTGGGTTGGGGAGAGACCTTTAATTACTTACCTATCTGTTATTGGTGATCTGAATTTGCAGGTGGCGGGAGTCCTCACGTGTACAAGACTAAATATTCATGTGTTGCGAGAAATAGTTCCGGAACATGTAGTTCAGTTGATTTGCGATGCGGGCATAAATTACGTCAAGGGCTGGACAAGTTCGTGTGGAAGCCGATGATTAATGCAGATTTTAATACCAAGTCTACTTGGAACTTGATTCGATGGCATGGAGATATATGTCCCTGGAAAAAATGGCAATGGAAGAATTGGTTGCCAAAGAAGTGGCCTTTTTTTGTTTGGCGAGCTAAGAGGAAGGTCATCCCGATAGATAACATTATTCAGCAACTAGGCATTCCTATTGCATCTAAGTGTGAGTGTTGTGTCCAACCCCAATTGGAGTCTTTGAATCATATTTTATGTGGGGGTGGAGGAGCTCAAAAAATCTGAAATTTTTTTGTGGAGGCATGCCAAATGAGAGTTCCTCGAATTCGAAATTGGGAGGGAACAATGAGTTTCTGGTGGCAACATGCTTCCATGTCCACGCAGGTGGGCTGGTTTTGGGGGGTGCTTCCAATTGCTATTTCATGGGCGCTATGGAGAGCGCGATGGCATGGTACTAACACCATCGCAGAATGTAGAGCGTAGGGCTGAGCACCGATTGATTCGGAGTCGGAGGGCCCAACCTCCGACTCCGACTCCGACTTTGTCAGAGGTCGAATCCGACCTCCAACTCCACGATGTACATAATCCGCTCTGACTCCGACTCCGACTTGTCGGAGCGGAGTCGGATTTTTTTATTTTATTTTTTTGTCTTTTTTAACTTCATATTTGACCCACTTTTAAAAAAAAAATAAAATTTGTGGGCTTTCAAATTTCAACTTTCTCAATATTACAATCTAAACTAAATAGAAAACCTGGACATGCATGCAATATCAATCTAATGTTATCATTATACTAAAAGAACATGCAAACAAAAACCTGCATATCACAACTATTTCAAAGGGCCAAACTTACTGATATCCACATCATCCATCATCCATATCCTCATATCCACATCCAACTAAATACTAATCACTTCAATAAACATCCACATATCACACCTACCATCCATCATCCATCACATATCTAACAAAAAAGAAATCCAAAATGTTCTAACTTCTAAGAGCCAACCAAAATAAATGTTCCAACAACATTTAAATATTTAATTACAAACTTTCAAATGCACCAAAATAAAATAAATTACAAGCTTCCAAATTACAATATTCTAAATGCCCAACAAATGAACCAAAATATATTAAATGTTACAAATTTCCAAATGTTCCAACTTCCAACTTTCAAGTTGTGCCTGAAAAAAAAATGAAAATATTAGTAAGAAAAACAACCCAACTTTAATATCATATGAAAAATAAACAAAGTAGAAGTAAGGTCTCGGAAACTTAAATATATATGGACCAATGGTATAAATAAAGTAGAAGTAGATAGCATAGTTGTCTTTGAAAAGTAAACAGAATTTAGCATGAAGCATTTAGTATTTTGGATAGTAGCTCAAACCTCAAAGGCTCAATATGTCAAATTGTCAATCATCTTCACGAAGTAAGTTGGCCATACCAGTGATTAATTCTACATTAAGATGTTAAAGTATAAGAGGTTAGTATCAGAAAATGTCAAAATCAACATATATAACAACTTAAAAAAATCTCTAAATACATTACCTGAGTCTAACTTATAACTCTCCGCATCATCAATGGCATCCGTATAATTTTTACTCAAGCATATAGGAGTTGATTTCAACCAGTTTTGCGTGCACACAAGAGCTTCGACAGTTCTAGGAGCCAAAGAACTCCTAAATGGATCCAGGACACGGCCTCCTGTGCTAAATGCCGACTCAGATGCAACGGTGGTGATCGGAATGGCCAAGATATCTCTTGCCATTAGGGCAAGAACCGGATATTTGCTTGAGTTGACTTTCCACCATACCAAAATTTCAAAATTCCCCGTAGGAATCTCAACATCCTCCAACAAATACTGCTATAGTTCAGACTTACAATCCATCAAGGATGCTGATTTTTTATCTTTATGGAATTCGAACAAAAAGTCCATGGGATCATCAACATTACCGGTACCACTATTACTCCCCATTGATGCACTAGCCTCACCACTCCGACTCCGATTTGACTTAGACCCAGTTACGCGGCCACCACAAAACCCTACATATTGTTCATATAAATATTCCATATCTCTCTTGAGGAGTACAACAAACTCCTCACCCCTCTCATCCCCCAATGTTTTGTTAAACCAATATGCTTGAGCAACTAATTTGTACCGTGGATCAAGAATGGCAGCAACAAACAATAATCGATTTATTTTTTCAAAATCACCCCAATATTTATTATATTTTGTCTTCATTCTCAAAGCCATTGAACTCAAGCGTCGATTACTATTGGTACAAAAAACATTCAAATTTTTATGAATATTAATGAGCTCTTGGACATACAAATTTGATGTAACATATAGTGTACCAGAAATACGCATGGTGACATTATAAAATACATGAAGAAACTTCGAAAAGTTTCTTATGGTCTCCCAATCATCAGCCTCAGGAGCTCCTAGACCCTTTTTCCCATGCCCATCCTCAGATAAATAAACTCTTGCGTAGGGATCCTCATCAAACAAAAGTTGGAAGGCTTTTTGATACTTCTCAGCCACGTCCAACATAAGAAAAGTCGAGTTCCATCTAGTAGGCACGTCGAGACACAAGAAACTAGAACATGACACTCTTGACCTATCAACACAAGACTTGAAAGTGGCAAGTCTTTGGGGAGAAGACTTCACATACTTAATCAGATTTCTGACTCTTATGATCGAGTCATCAACATCTTTCAAACCTTCACTCACAACAAGGTTTAAGATGTGTGCCGTACACCTCATGTGAATAAACTCGTGAGCTGCAACACAATCCTCACTTCCTATTTCCCTTGTTCTCAACCAATCAATAGCAGAGTCGTTAGAGGTAGCATTGTCCACCGTAATTGTGAGGATTTTGTCAATGCCCCAATCAAGCATACACTCCTCCAACTCCCTCCCAATCATTGCCCCCTTGTGGTCACTAATCCGAACGAATGAAATGATCCGCTTCTGCAACTTCCAATCACCATCAATAAAGTGAGCGGTCACACACATGTAATTAATATTTTGGATAGAAGTCCAAGTGTCAGTGGTCAGGCACACTCTTTGTTTGGTGGTCAAAAACATTTTCTTCAAGCTATCTTTCTCTTTCAAAAATAGCCTCATACAGTCACGCATTACGGTAAATCGAGAAGGAATTGGAAACCTAGGATCAAGGGATTTAGTGTATTCCCGAAACCCTTGGCCCTCAACAACCCTAAAGGGTAACTCATCCACTATCACCATCCTAGCAAGGGCAGCCCGGATTTTTTTCTCATTGTACTTGGTCATCCCTAAGGTCTTCTCCCCTTGGCCTTCAATTCTTGCTTCCGGGACCAAGAATGTTTGAGTGTTGTCCAACTTACTCTTACGGTTTTTGGGACAAAGTTGGATGTGTGTTTTCATGGCCGAAGTGCCTTGCCTCTTGGGATGACATTTTCATTGCCTCCCACAATGGTTACAAGTAGCGATAGGCTCTTCAGGATCACAATCGGGCACTCTTGTGAAGTGGACCCATACTAAAGACCTATTCTTAGGAACTCTACTACCAGGTGGAGGGCGAGGGTTAGAACAGAAGGCACTAGGAGTCCGAGTGCCTACCGAAGATTCTATTGGTCCGGTGGACTCTTCAACCATGGGACAAGGAGCATCAATAGGCTGTTCAGGGATGCCAGGAGAAGATGCAGCTGTGGATGTAGACGTGTTTCTGCCTTCTATATTCATGATTTAAGAACTAACACACAACAAATAAACAAAATAATACGGTTAAGACAATCACTAAAACAGCCAAACACAGCCCCAAAAGCATAATACAAACTCATTAACTCAACTTGTGGATGTTTTACAATCACTAAAACAGCCAAATATATTTGAGAAAACAACATCAAAAATTACATATAATCGGTTACATATAATCACTAAAACAGCCAAATATATCACATATAATCAGTTACAATCACTAAAACAGCCAAATATATTTGAGAAAACAACATAAAAAATTACATATAATCGGTTACATATAATCACTAAAACAGCCAAATATATCACATATAATCTGTTACAATCACTAAAACAGCCAAATATATTTGAGAAAACAACATCAAAAATTACATATAATCGGTTACATATAATCACTAAAACAGCCAAATATATCACATATAATCGGTTACAATCACTAAAACAGCCAAATATATCACTAAACACCACTGGCAGCAAGATCTTGTTTGCCTAATACAAATAAAACTATCATTTATAGAGTGAAATTAAACACATCAAAATCAAAATCATTGCAACCTCTTTAGCTTTCCATGTTCAAATCCTTCTACATCAGACTATTCGTACAGCTAGGAATTAATTATAGAACCAACAAAAATCAACATTATCAACCTCAAAGATTCGAAAAAATCAACATTATCAACCTCAAAAATTTGATTAAAGAACAGAGATGGATTTGGGTAATCGGTTACCAAGAGGAGCTGCGGCCTGCGTGACTCCGTGAGAGGAGGGTTGCGCGAGACGACGAGAGAGGGGCTCTGCAATTCGGGCCGTGCGAGGGAGAAGCTGCACGAGAGAGGGGTTGCGCCTGTGCGAGAGATGGGTTGCGCGAGCGAGGGGTTCTACGAGAGGGCTGCGCGAGGGACGGGCTTCGCGAGAGGGAGGAGTTTTGCGAGAGGGAGGAGTTGTGCGAGAGAGATGCGCCGGCTGCGGCGCTGCGCGAGAGAGAGGGCGACTGGCGAGAGAGCCGAGAGGGCTGCGGCGCTGCGCGAGAGAGAGGGTGACTTGCGCGAGAGAGAGGGTCAAGGGTGCGAGTTCTCGGTCCGTAGGCTGCACTGCAGACCTAATTCTAAATTCAATACCCTCCCAGGTATCCAACGGCGCCGTTTTTGCTGTAATGAATAGGTTTTTTTTTTTTTTAATGAATAGTTACTATAGTAATATACTAATATACATTATATACTAATTAATATGAATCTATTTTATATTATATATATATATATATGAAGATTCATAAAAAAAATATATGATATATATTATTATATATGAATATTAGTTATACTAATAGTTATATTAGTATAAGAATTTAGAATTAGTTGTAGTGATTAGAATAACTATATATTAGTATTTGCTATAATGATTTTAATTTAGTATAACTATATAATAGTATTATTAGTTATACTAGTAGTGATATTAGTTATACTAATAGTTATACTAATAGTTATATTAGTATTAGACTATTAGTTATTATTAATACTATATATTATACTAATAGTGATATTAATACTATATAATATATATAATTATAGTTATAACTTATAGTCATTTAGTATAACTATATTAGTATAAGTTATAGTGATTTAATATAATTATGATACTACAAGTTATAACTATAGTCTATATTAGTATTAGAATTAGTTGTAGTGATTAGAATAATTATATATTAGTACTTGCTATAATGATTTTAATTTAATATAACTATATAATAGTATTAGTATATTAGTATTAGTATTAATATTAGTTATACTAGTAGTGATATTATTAATTTAGTATAACTATATAATAGTATTAGTATATTAGTATTATACTGACTATATCACTGATTGTATTAGTATACTTAATGTCTAATACTAGTATATCACTATAGTTAATAACTTAATAGTATCATATAGTAATATAGTATTAGTAATTGTCAAATTGATACTACGTTATTTTATATAGTCATTTATATATAGGCTTAAAGTGGTTTACTAATTTATATATAGTAATTAATACTATTAGACTATTAGTAATTTATATGAATAATACTTTAGTTATTATACATTAGTATTATATGTTATTATAAATTTATAGATTAGTGTTTATACATTAGTATTACAATATTACATGTCGATGTCATTATTCATCTTAGTGTTTATAGTATATTATATATACATTAATTATTAGTATTATATGCTATTTTATTTATACATTAGTAATTTAGTGTTACATGGTAGTAATATTGTAAATTTGTAATAGTATGATATTTACATATAGTCATATACTAAACTATTATTAGTCAATTTAGTCTATATATTGTAGTATAAATATATTATTTAACTAGTATATTATTGAGTTTAACTAACTATATAAGATATAGTTGTATAAAATTTAAATAATTAATATATAGAAAAACACATATTTTATAAAATATGTATAAACTCGGAGGCGGAGGCGGAGGCGGAGTCGGAGGGTGACGTCGGAGGCGGAGGCGGAGGCGGAGGCGGAGGCGGAGGATCGGAGTCGGATCGGAGCGGAGTCGGAGTCGGATCTTCAATGGATCCGACTCCGACTCCGACTCCGACTTCCAAGAAGAAAAAACCTCCGACTCCGACTCCGACAAGTCGGAGCCGGAGCGGAGCCGGATTCGGAGTCGGATTGTCGAATTTTTGCTCAGCCCTAGTAGAGCGCTACTCGATGGGCTTCGGCTTTGTAAGCAATTGGGTTTGAGAGACATTTTGGTAGAGTCATATTCCAAGGTCATAGTTGGATGGTTGGCTTTGGGAGTTTGTAAGTATTGGTTTCTTTGGGATTTTTGGGAGGAAATTTTAGCTATTATTGGGGAGTTAAATGTTCGTTTCTGCCATATATTCAGAGAAACTAATATGGTAGCTATTTTTTAGCTAAACAAGGGGCACAAGGAATTAATTTATAGTTTGAAGATGATACGTCCATTCAAGGTCCTATCAGGAGAATTATTCATATGGACTAACTTGGCATACCTTATATTAGACATAGATGAGTTTTTTGGCTTTGTGGGATTTTTTGTTGGGTGTCTTGGAAAATTTTCCTTTGGGATGCTTGTTATTAGATTATTTGTTTATGGTATTCCTCCGCCATAAGTGAGGGCTTTTTAATAAATATGGGAAGGGATCACTCTTGTACATGTGACCTCGGCTCTTCATAAAATAAAAAAATAAAAAAAAGTGACATGGAATAACATGTAACAGATAGCATTACGTGACATGACATAATGTGTAACAGATAACTATATCATGATAGAATATAATGTGTAACAAATAAATATTTCGTTTCAAAATATAATATTGTTTATAATAGATAAATGTGTAGTGACATGTCATGACATGTCATATATGATAACATAAGTACATAACCAATTATTCCCTTATCAACACATATACAAAGTAATATGACAGTAAGTTAGAAGTTAACTTACATTTAACGTCGCACTTTATGAGGCAAATCATGAAACACGAGAAACTCTAAGTATGAGTTCTAAATCTTAAAAACTTTATCACTAATAACTTAGAGTAACATTATTATTTTACCATTTACATGTGGAAAGATGATCATTTTACCTCTAACTTAAGAATTTCACATCCTAACTTAAACAATCATAAAAACTTACATTACTAAAGTAAATTTTTTTCTAAACTCAATTATGTAATTAGAAAATTTTAAAAACAATCACAATTATGAAAAACACCATAAGACTTAAACTTCCAAAGGCCATACTCGTGATTTTGTTGCAATTTCATCCAACTCCAAAACTCATGATCAGACTGAAATATTGCAACAAATATCCTAAACTTAAAAACATGCTTAAAATATCCAATAAAATCTACTTCTCATAAACACAGAGTTTTAAGCAAAAGATCCCAAACTTTTAACCAAAACACAAACCCTTGAATATGAAGGTTTTGACCTTTTTCAAAACATCTCCAAGAACTTTCAAAAATCCAAGGATTTCTTCTAAAATGTTCATAACACATTCATAAGAACTAACATGCTTTGAATCAACACATAAAAGTCACCAAAAATCACAAAATCTCACTTGAAGTACTCAACTCCAACACTTAGTCAAAAACAAAATTTTTTCTAAATTTTGCTTTGATCAAACACTTGATCTGAGACATAAAATAATGAGATCTTCAAACCAAGGTATCATATGGTTTAAAAATGTGTTCTAAAGTAGATGCAAGCACTAAATTTAAAATCACATGGCTAAAAATAAACAAAAACATTGATCTAGCCAAACATCAAACTTTTGACCTAAGAGAGTATTCTCTTACATAAAAATCATATCTTCACAAATCAACACCTAAAATCTTCCAACCAACATCCTAACATGTAGATCCAATGTTTAGAATTATCAAATAAAAATATCAAAGTCATTGGAGTAAGATTAAACCACAAAAAATCCAAACTTTCTTAAAACAGAAATTGTTTTTCTCATTCCAGTTTCTAAGTTTCTAGATTTGAGAAAATATTTCATCAAAAGCTTTAATCATGTAACGAATATTCAAAGAACATTTATATAAACAAGTTGAAAACACTCCATAAAACGTTTGGACCAAGATTTATCCATTAGCTTAGCCAAAAACTCCAAAATACAACACACTATCGAATTTATTGCCCAGATTGATCTCTCTATAGCTAAATCAACTTTTGACCAACTAATGACAATGAAATCAAACACGAAATGTACCAACAAAAGTAGACTCAAATACGAACAATTTTATGAAGGAATGATTTTTACGAGGTTCCAAAAGCCTATAGAAGTTCCACTATTGAGTTTCTAGCTGTCTGTTACATTCTCCCCTCCTAAAAAAAAGATTTCATCGTCGAAATCAATGCAACCACTTACAATCAACAAAACTAAGGAAAAGATGCTGGTCACCAAACCTACTGTCCATCACTGGACGTATCGTCACTGATCGGTGTCGGTGGTGGTCCGTCGATATCCTTCTGCATGGCGTGCTGAGGTAAGTAGTAGAATATGTCGTCGTTTGGATTATACATCACGTTATGCCATGGGCCGTGGTGCTACTCAACCTCTTCATCGTTGTCACAATCTGGCACTTGACCCTCTACTAGATAATGTATGCAGTGAGTCGATGACATAGATGAGCCTGATGTTATGGGCTCAGTGTTGGCGGCTCCGACGCGCTCCTTTGCTGCTCGGCTAGATTCAGTTTTGTCCTGTGCCATCCTTACTAAACTATCCCGATATATCCACCTATTCGAGTGTAGAGGCGGGTAACATTCTTTGTGAGCTAATGCCTTCCTCTTGTAGCCCACCTCATTCTTATCTATAACCATCACATGGGTACACAAAATAGTAAGTACCCTAAAATGGAGAATATAACACTCACAAGGTTACTGCTCAAACTGAACAAGTCCTAGGCTAATCGTCTAGGACACAGAATCCTTGCCTAAGTGAACTCACTACTTTACTTGCTGCCCAAAACGAATCATTCATCTTCCTAGGTGGTACCTCGATAATTATTCAGGCATTAATATAAACTCAAGACTTTCTCTCTTGTGACTGGTATAGCACTTCTAACCATCATGAGTTGCCTCTTTTTTTACTTTATTCAAAAGGATATGTTCCTACTGTTCACATAATCCTCAAGAATAATATTTTACTCCCCACATAATTGTCTCTAATATAAGGTTGATCTATGTTTCAACAAACACAGTGCTTCAACAGAAACCATTTAATGGCGGCTGGATAAAATTGCTCTCATGAGTGAATCCTACTAAGGATAAAGCTTCTCCCAATTACTTTACTCTTCTGAATACAAATTCCATCACATCCTCAGAATAAAATCAAACTCCAAATACGCATAATACTAATTCATCAACCTTCAACATCATTTCTCGTACTACTAAAAGGTATTTTATATCTACACTGGTAAGAGCAGTAATACTCCTAATAAGAATTGTTACTCTTACCACCTCGGTAACAATTCGGCTTCCCAACTGAACTCTCGTGCAATGCCACAATTATTAAAAACAAAGACTCGTTTGAATCAAATAGCATACCTGCTACAAACCTTAATGGCTTGACATTACTCCAAAACAACAATAATGCAATAATACCATCAATTGCACCATCAATTGCAATTCAATCAACCTTAACTAAGCTTAACAATACATAGGTCTTAGAAAAATATCAGAAATGGGGTCTGCTCTATATGTTCAATCTGTGTCTCCAGGAGTGATTGCATACGCTCGAGCTCGTACTGGAGGTCGTGGCTTTGGTTTGGAATCTCCGTTGGGAACAATCCCTTTTCTCCAAGCTCTTTTGGGATAATTCTTGATCAAGTGGTCAGGTTGGCCAAACCCGAAACAGAGTCCTAAGGTAAGTTTGCACTTATCTCCATGGTTCTTTCCACAAATCCCACATATTGGGTATGTGGTCGGCATTGAGCTTCTAGTCTTGATGTATTTTCCCTTGTCTGGTCCAATAGACATCTTCTTCCTTTTCGGACTTTCTTTAGTAACATACAATGAAGTCTTCTTTCTTTTCAAAATGACCTGGGCGATCAAACACTTATACTCTGCTTCTGTTATGGCAGCGACATTTACCCCAACTCCTAGTAGGTTTCTATTATGTGACAAGCCACTTGGCTACGGATTCTAGGCTGAAGTCTTCCTTGAAGTTTCTACTCATGCATCATCTCTGTAGATATCACGTGAGATGCAAACCTCCCCAATGCCATAAACTTGGCAGCATACTCTTCCACAGTTAAATTGCCCTGAGTCAAAGACGCAAACTTCTGCTGTTTCAGTTGTTTGACAGGATTTGGGAAGAATCTGTTGTCAAACTCTTCTTTGCACCTCTCCCATGTCAAAGCAGCGAGGGTGCCTAGTTCCCTTATCAGAAGCAGCCTTCAGGTATCCCACCATATTCTTGCTTCTCCTTGGAATAGGTATCTAGCGTATAGAACATTTTGGTCCTTAGTGCATCCCCATATCTTGTATGTCCTTTCAAAATCTATAATTCATTTTTCTGCCCTCAGATGTCCTTCATTACCAGAAAAGTTCTGGTTCAAGTATTTGTGGATCATAAACTTTTCATAAGAACAACCCCTAACTTCGAGTCTAGGTGTGTACATTTGCTACTGTTGTTGATGTCTAAGCATGTCAGTCAACAGACATATTGCTTCAGTGAATCCTTGCCCTCCATCCATCTGGAGTTCTGATTTTATTAATTGGTATCTCCACTAGGGTTTAGAGGTATCCTATCTCGCGTCGTGTGTCACTTCCTAAAACACACGGGCACATGTATCAAAACCATGTACTAGCTCTTATACTTCAAGAAATTCAAGCCTAACAAAGACTAAAATTTCAAGCCAAATACTTGGTGCAATTCCTAAGGACATGTAGATTTAAACCCAGAGACGTATTGCTCTAATACCTCTCTGTGACACTCCCAGATTTTTGCTTGGGATCGGACGGATATCCGAAGCGTCGGTACATGCAACACAAGGTTATCTGCCCCCGTTCATGACAATTAAAGATGCAACGCACCTAGCATGCATATAGCAATATGCAATATTCGCAACGGATAATTTTTTTCTTGAGTAATACTATGCAAACTTGTGACACCTCCAAATTCCGCTTGGGATTTGATAGAACTTGAAGCGTCGAGACATGCAACACAAGATTACCTGCTCCCATTCATGAAAATTAAGGATGCAATGCACTCAGCATGCATCTAGCAATATTTAATATATGCAGGGGATAATTTTTTTCTTTTAGCAATACTATGTACCAGAAGTGATATATCCCAAAACATAAACATGCTTCATAAAATTCACGTGATAGCTAGTATCCAAAAGGTTATGGTACTTGTCCAACGGGTCTATGTCATGTTGGATAAAATGAGGTTTATGTCATGAACTATAACCTGTTGGACAAAACGAGTTTATGTCAGCGAATAGTTTATGTCATGTTTAGTTTATTACTGACATACAAAACGAGTTTATTACAAACCTGTTGGACAAAATGAGGGGTTAGGCTCCATCAACTCGTTTTCTACTCCACATTCTATTCGACCTCGTCCAATCTCCCATGTGTGGGTTATCCAGATCCTGACATATCGTCTACCATTCCGGAGGGAATAGTAAGATTTGATTACAAGTTTCTACAAGTCTCAGCAAGTTAACAGATAACTTAACATATAGGTTAAAGATGATCATACATGATCATAAATAAGCTTGACGTGACTTGGCATTTAACAAGACGTGTACTGACATGACTTCAGCTGACATGAGAAAAACTGAATTGACGTGAACTAAACATGACATAAAGCTGAACGTGAACTAAACTGAATTGAACTTGAACTAAACCTGAACTAGACTAAGACTGAACATGAATTGAACTAAACGTGGACTGAACTAAATTGGAAAGGCTAGCTCGTGTAACTGAAATTATGCATTCTAATTAAGAAAACTGGAGTACTTAGGTAGCTCCTACACCTTCAACATGAGTATCATTTTGTATTACAGCATATATACTCCTTCACGATGTCATAATACTAACGATAAATCGGTGCATTAGGGCAATAAGCTCTGCATTGTGTCGTCGTCGTCTAATCAACTATCTCTGGTTGGTCAACCTTTGGTGTGTCTCCAGATCCTGACACATGGTTTACCATTCTGAGGGGAATGGTAGTTGGGACTACTATGGTGAGATTTTATTACAAATATCAGCAATTAACTGATAACTTAACATACAGGTCTAAGATGCATGCATGACAGTAACAACATGAACGCATATATGATCATAAATAAGCTTGGCGTGACTTGACATTTAATATGCCATAAACTGACACGACTTGAACTTGAGCATAGACTAAACGGAAGCTAAACTTGACATGACATGAACTTAATGAGACATGACTTGAACATGAATTGACTTGGACATGAACTTGAACATGAACATGAACATAAATTAAAACTGAATATGAACTTAACGTGAATTGAAACTTCAACTGAAGGTGAACTTGAAACATGACTGAACGTGAACTTGAAACATGAACTAAACGTGAAATGAATTCTGACAATCAAAATGATTTTGCCAGTCATTTTGTCAGGAATAGTGAACAATCAAAATGGTTCAGCCCAACATTTTCCGTCAGAGATACTCAGACAATCAGAATGATTACACCATGAATATTTTAAATAAGATACCCTAACAATCATAATGATTACACCAGGAGTATCTAGTAATACTCTGACAATCATAATGATTACGCCAGGAGCATTTGAGTAGAGGTATTCTAACAATAAAAATGATTACGCTGGAAGTACCTCGCGTAAATTATAAATGGAAATGCTCGAACAATCATAGTGATTACATCATGATCCCAAACATGACTAACTGAGAAACTACTGTTTTAGAAACACACTTTGTATTCGAGACATGACGTGACTTGAAACAAAATGACAGATGACGTGACATACGTAACATGACATATACATGAGATGCATTACTTGATGTAACATGAAACAGGTGAACAATACGTAACATGGCATGACATGTAATAAATAACAATATGCAACATGACATAATGTGTAACAGACAGCATTACGTGACATGTCATAACATGTAACATATAGCATTATGTGACATGGAATAACGTGTAATAGATAGCATTACGTGACACAGCATAACGTGTAACATATAACTATTTTGTGACATAATATAATATGTACCAAATAAATATTTAGTGACAAAATATAATATTATGTAACTGATATACGTGTAGTGATATAGCATAGCATGACATATATGATAACATAAATACATAACCAATAGATCCCTTGCCAACACACAGAGTAAGTTTACAGTAAGTTAGAAGCTAACTTACAGTGATCGTCATGCTTTACGAGGCAAAGCACGAAACACAAAAAACTGTAAGTAGGAGTTCTAAATGTTAGAAACTTTATCACTAATAACTTAGAAACATGAAAAATGCTAATTTAGAGAAAAATTACAATTTTATCCTTTACATATGGGAAAATGATAATTTTACTCCTAACTTAAGGATTTCATATCTTAACTCCAAAAATCACAAGAACATACATTCCTCATATAAATTTTGTCCTAAACTCAAATATCTAATTAGAAAAAATTAAAAACAATCACAATTATGAAAAACACCATAAAGCAAAAACTTCCAAACATATGTCTTGGTTTTGTTGCAATTTCATCCAACTTTAAAACTCATGAACAAGCCGAAATATTGCAACAAAGATTCTCATATCTTAAGCTTAAAAATATGCTTAAAACATCCAAAAAAATCTACTTCTCATAAACACAAAAAGTTTTAAGCAAAAGATTCAAACTTTTAACCAAAACACAAATCCTTGAATCTTAAGGTTTTGACCTTTTTCAAAACATCTCCAAGAACTTTCAAAAATCCAAAAATTTCTTCTAACTTGTTCATAGCATATTTTTTAAGAACTAACATGCTTTGAATCAACACAAAAAAAGTCACCAAAAATCACAGAATCTCACTTGAAGTACTCAGCTCCACCACTTAGTCAAAAACAAATTTTTTTCTAAACTTTGCTTTGATCAAACACTTGATCCGAGGCAGACCATATTGAGATCTTCAAACCATAACATCATATGGTTTAAAAATGTGTCCTAAAGTATACCCAAGCATTAAAGTTAAAATCACATGGCTAAAAATAAACCAAAATATGGATCTAGCCGAAAACATCAAGTTTTTTTACCTAACCAAGTATTCTCTTGCATAAAAATCATATTTTCACAAACCAACAACTAAAATCTTCAAACCAACATACTAACATGTAGATACATGGCTTAGAATCATCAAATAAAAATATCAAAATCATTGGAGTAAGACTAAACCACAAAAGATCCAAATTTTCTTAAAATAGAAACTGTTTTTCTCATTCCAGTTTCTAAGATACTAGATCTGAGAAAATATTTCATAAAAAACTTTAATCATGCAATGAATCTTCAACTCACATTCATATAAAAATGTTGACAACACTCCATAAAACATTTGGACCAAGATCTATCCATTAGCTTGGTTTAAAATTTTAAAATACAATACACTATCCAGTTTATCACCCAAAGTGACCTCTCTATGGTTAAAGAAACTTTTTACTGACCAGTGATCATGAAATCAAACACAAAAGGTACTAACAGAAACTAGACTCAAATACAAACAACTATCATAAAGGAATAATCGTGAAACAATACATACAAGGGTTTCAAAAAGGGCATGCAAAAAGGCTCAAAAAATTGCCCGAGAGAGCTTCTAAGTGTTCTCTCAAAGCACAGAAATGAAAATGGGTGAAATGAGTGAAAGTATGACTTTCATGCCTAATAAACTTTTGAAAAGTGAAGTATGGGCTTGAGTGACACCTTGCTTGATTGTGATTAAGTTACAAAAAGGTGCAAAGAGTGAGTGATTTTCAGCCAAGGAAACTTCCATGAGAAGGGTGGTGGTGAGGTAACATTTGACCTTCACATCATGCACAACTTTGGGGCTGTCATGAGTAGTGGATGGTCAGCCTTGAGTGAGTGGAAACTTGCTCTATAAGCTTTGCCAAGGTGGCCAAGATTTGTGGGCCTAATTGGCCTTAAACAAGTGGGCTTTATTTTGAAGTTCAAAGAGGGTTTGGTTAGGATTTGAGATGCTATCAAGCCCAAATCTAATTTTTCTTGGCCAATCAAATTTTTAAAGTTTAAAGGTCTGAATAATGGTGTCATGACATGAATTTCATGAATTAATTGGAGGCCAACTTTAGGGTTTGGGGAAACCGTTTATGGTTTTGGTTTCTACCAAAAACTTTTGGGGTTTCAATTGGATTCGAAATATTTAGGGTTTCACTAGGGTTGAAACCCTATTTGGTTTGGCACAATTTGGATGGTTGGATGGAATATGGTTTTGCTTAGTATTGGTGCCAAGTGTCCAATACTATTCACCAAGTGTGACTAAGATCTTGTGAATGGTTCAAATAAAACTTCTCTAATCTAATTTGGACATTCCACGCTGTGATTTTGAAAATACTTTACATTGTAAAATGCTAAACACACATACTAAACTAATTGTGCAATTTGTTTATCGAAATTCAACCCCAAAGTGCCTCGAAATAAACAAAATACATTTTCGAATAAGCGTTTCTTCCAAAAATTGAAAATGAGTTTATTGTGCCCCTAAAGCCTATAGACATTTCACCATTGAATTTCTAGCGGGCTATTACACATTTGCCATGCTTGCAGCGAGTTGTCATTCAATGAACAGTGATGGAAAAAGTGAGAACACTTCGACTGAGATATTTTGCATGTATTTGGGGTGAGAGTCTACTTAACCATACAAAGTTATCTAAGATAGTCTTAGTATACTCTAACATCCAAACGAGGCCTATTTTCCAGGTAGTTAGAAGCTTTATTCTTGGCTAGTCATATTAACAAAACACACATTTAAACTTGACAATTTTCAACGTTTGTATTCTTCCAATGGTCATATTTTTCGAATGAATATATTCTTCAAATGAACATATTATGTCAACGGTCAAATTCTTTTTCAATAGTCATATCCTTTCACTATAACATCAAATTTGATTTTCTCCCAATGGCTCGTTTTCTTTTTCCTAAAATAACATTTCTCGATTTAGACTCTAACAAAAACTTGGAGAAAGAGAGAGAACTTATTATGGAAGAACTAGGATCAAAATCATATGGTTTTCCTAAATAACCGTACATGTTCTGTCGTGAAAAACGATGGCAAAAATTGAAAGTAAACATGAAAAGAACAATCAAACAATTACATGACACAAGATTTACATGATTCGATAATTTGCCTACGTCCACTGAGCTATAGAGGATTTTTATTTCTGGAGAAATCACAAGTACAATGTATGAGGCGACTATTGTGCACTTTCGTACGGCCACAGTAACACAAAATAACAGATATGTAGGGTACACGGCAGAAACCCTAATTTCTCAAATAAAGTGATGTTCGCTAGAGTGGCATGTCGAGCACGCATCGAGCGAACCTGTTTACTGGCCATTTGCTCAAGCCATGTGTCGAGCAGCTCACGAGCGAACTCTCTATCTAAACTCCACTCGAGCGCCATGTCGAGCGAGTGTCGAGTAAACTCTCTGTATTGCATCTATTGGAGCTCCCTATCGAGCAGACCACACGTGAACTCTCTGTGTAGCGTCTCCGCTCAAGCGAACTAAACCAGGCTCCACAATACTCAACATGTTCATTAGCTGTGATCAATTTGAAACCCACCAAAGTTTTTTTTGTGACTATTTTGCTGAACGATAAGTATATCCTCACAAATATTTTGAAGTAGGTTATGTATGAGTCATTCTCTTTCAATTTTTTTTAATAATATCCAATCTGTGGTAGAAGCTCAAGAACCTTATTTCATCCAAAAAAGATATGGTTTAGGCTTGGTTTTTCTTCCCTTTAGAAGATTGCAGTTGTTATTAGGATAATTACATATGACATTACAACTAATTATATGGATGAATATCTGAAGGCTACAAAAGCCACAACACTAAAAAGTCTTAAGTTTGTTTATTAAAGTTGTGGCTTCAATTTATTATAAAGATTTCCTTAGGAATCCTAAAAACAATGGCATTGCTAAATTACTCATGGTTGATGAGATGCATGAATTTTCAAGTATGTTGGAGAGCATTGATTGCACACATTGGAAGTTGAAGAATCGTTAAACTTCTTGGTATGATATGTGTTTTTGTTGTATCTTCAAACAACTAGTTGTTTTGGAAGCAATGGCTTCATATGATCTATGAATTTGGCACTCTTTTTGGGTTACTCACAATGATATAAATGTGCTAGATAGGTCATTTATATTTTTTGAACTCACTCAAAGGCATATACTCCAACTATCAACTACATAATAAATGGTGATAAATATACAATGGTGTAACACCTCACCCTTGTTGATAGTATTTATCAGAAATGGGCAATGTTTGAGAAAAACAATTTTAGATGCTTAAAGAAACAACAAAAAACAATTCGCAACTGCTTAAGAATCCACAATGAAGGATGATGTGGGGAAAGCTTTTGTTCTAGTTTAAGCACAATTTGCAATAGTTCATGGACCTGCACAACATTTTTTTCATCTTGAAAGGCTCAACAATATTATAGCGGTGTGCAATAATTTACATGACATGATTGTTAAAAATGAACGTGTTGATGATGGAGTAGAAGAATTTAAATATGAATAATTCAATGAGGGCTCACATGAAAAACCATCTTTACAACTGTAATTTGTGAGTTCATTCAATGCCATCTTATTATTTGAAGTAGGAAAATTCATTACCAACTCTTTAACCACTTACTAGTCATGGCAACTAGATGGTGAAGTATAGAATCATGTCATGAAGAAATGTAATGATTATTTCTCCATTGTATTATTGTTTTATTTTTAATTATACAATTTTCATAACATTATATAATCATTTTTTGGGTTGTTTATGTTTGTGTTACTCATCGATAAGAAAAGAAAGGCTAAATATAAATAGAAGGCCTAGTGAAACAAAAACAAATAAATGAAACAAAATGAAAATTAGTTGTATACTCATATGTAAAACATTAAAAAAATCACAACAAAAGAACCCAAATTAAAAATTTTATTGTAGAAGCAAATTGTGTAAAAAAACACACATACAAATTGGGGGGAGAGAGAGAGAGAGAAGGAGGGGACTAGAGGTGCAACTAGAGAGCTTTGGTCCTACAATTATTCTCTAATTAGATGTGAGATTAAAGTCACAATTTGAATGTAAGGTTGAAATGAGCAATATGGAGTCTTCTAGCATAAAAAACCCTAATTTCATATTAAGAATTTCATGGCAGGCTATGAAGGCATGAATTGCAAGTCGCAATTTCAAACCTAAATCATACTAAAAGTTATATCATGGGTAAAGCGCACAAACTAAATGTATATTTTTTATTTGCTTGGAGTGACCGTGTGAGGTGAGGTTCTTGATTTGTACAATTGAGGAGAAAGCACAAGAATTAGTATTCTTCTTTAAAAAATGAAAAGTAGCAAAATCTGAGAGGGAGTTGGTATCAATGGAGCAGAAACTTTGAGCATGAAAGAAACAACCTAAATAAACAAAGGAAAGAAAATGAAATGGTGAGCGCTTATTGCTGGCTAGATATGGTGCTTGTTTTCTTATAGGCACTAGTCAAAATTTGACTAGTAAGTGAATTTAGCTATTTGACTACTAATGCTCCTATACTAAAATTTAGTCGAAGCCACCTGTATAGTCAAATTCCAAGTTACATATAAATAATCAATTCCTACTAAAAACACAAGTCCTAAGATAACCATGACTCCTACTTATGCCAAACTTTATCGTAAAACCTAAAAACCCTAAGATTGCCATCCATTTTAACCATAAATCTCCCGATATTATAAAATTTACCTTATGCCTCACTTGCTCACTATCTTCTGCCCCCAAAACTGAAATCCCTAACTATGTACACACTTTGCCTCAACATATGAGCCTCTAAGCATCAAAGTCAAGCCAAGAAATCTAAGCCCAAGTCATGCACCTCAACCCTTCCTTGGAGAAAGTTTCTATCCTGAGAAATCATTTGTACAAGCCTCAAATAGATAAGGGCGTGCACGCCTTTGTGAAAAAGTGGACCCCACCTTGGAAATGGCCTATGCAGATCTTGTCTATTTGGCGCTTATACATAGTATTACTCTTCTATCCTAGGTAATTGTCACATATTGGGGGCGGCTAGGGCAACACAAGCTCAGACAAGGGACATGAGATTCAGATACAAGGGTTAGGGCAACATATGACAATCGTGGACTGTATGGGTTGAAGTTGTGATGGGCTCAGTTAGTTAGGCCATGGAGTTAGAAGTTAATGGCTCCCGAGATAGAACCCAAGAATTGTACAAAGAGATTTCGGCCAGAATGAGGAATATACAAGAAAATACACATCAATTCTCAATTCTCTCTCGTATTCTCTCTCTAATTCTTTCTCTATATCTTCTTTCTCTCTCTATTTATTGGTGTCTGTAACAAGTTTGTTATTAAAGAATTGATGATCTATCATTCTCCGTGGCCGAAGGAACGAGATTGAACCAGTTGCAAGATTCTTTTTCCACTTTCAAGAAGTCTTCGGAATCTCATCAGAAAGCATTGGAGTTGGAAATGGGATCCTTGAAGAGACCCTTTGATATCCAATAGAGAAACTTGGAGTCTTTGGTGATGCAATTGAAGAGGCTCACTACATAAATGCAAAGAATGAATCAAAATAGAAATGGGGAAGCATCATCAGTAGGAAATAATAACAAGGATAATGCAATTGAAGTGAGTAATGGGGGACATATTAGATTTGCACGACTTGATTTTCCTATTTTCAGTGCTTACTACAATAGTCCTTATCAACAAAGATTACCTCTTGCATCTTTTCATACAGAGGGCAAGACCCTTATTTGGTTTCAAGATTTAGAAGAATTTGATATGTTGACAGATTGGGATATGTTTGCTAAAGCTTTACTTTTAAGATTTGGGGCTAGTTCTTATAATGATCCGAAGGAAGCCTTGACAAGGCTTAGGTAGACATATTCTGTGGAAGAGTATAAAGCTAAGTTTGAGGCTTTATCTAATAGGTTTAGGGGGTTTCCAAAAAATTACAAATTGAGTTGTTTCTTGAGTGACCTTAAAGATGCGATACGACTACCTATTAGAATGTCCAGTCCTACAAATCTTTTATATGCTTATGGTCTTGCTAAAATACAAGAAGAACAACATGTTCAGGTTAGCAAGAAGTTAGTGAGGAACAATAGCAGCTATGGCACATGAGGATTTCTTAAGAATCCATCGAGTTTTGGGGTGGACAGTAGCAAGAATAGTCTATGTGTGCAGAAAATTTCCCAAGCTCAAATGAAAGACAGAAGAGAAAAGGGTTTTCACTATTATTGTGACTCTAGGTGGGTGCCAGGTCATAGGTGTAAGAGTCTCAAATTATTTTTGATTG
The DNA here is from genome assembly GCA_022457165.1 of Juglans mandshurica. Lineage (NCBI taxonomy): Eukaryota > Viridiplantae > Streptophyta > Magnoliopsida > Fagales > Juglandaceae > Juglans > Juglans mandshurica. Next base: position 12,824,361 of record CM039631.1, read on the forward strand.
AGAAAATTATTGATGAATTTCTTGAAGTGTGTAAGTAAGAGGGAATGAGACAAGTGGGCCAAGTCAATCTTTGTGTTACATGGATGGATTTATCAAGCTAGAAATATAGTTGAATGTTATTACTGGAGCAATGGGTCCCAAAGACCATGAGAGTGAAGGGCGGAATTGATATGCAGTGGGTTGTGATTTTGATAGAGGCTAATTAGCAGTGAATGTTGAAGAAAATGTGTGAGTTAAAGTGGCAAATGGTGATCAGATTGTGAGTGAATGAAGTTGTGGGGCAGTATCAATGTCGATACAGGGAACTTTAGTTTCCATAGATGCAATTATATTAGTGTTAGCAGGTTGTGATGTAGTTTTGGGGTGCAATGGCTGCAAACACTAGGTAATATCCTGTGGAGTTTTGAAGAGATTAACATGCAGTTTTATTACTTGGGTAAGACAATTGCCCTAAGGAGGTTGAAACAATCACGATTTCTAGAAGAGACTTCCAATTTAAAAGTTGAGAGATTTGGAGAAAAAAATGGTACTGTTACAACTTATGGAGAAACAAGCATAAACTATTCACATTCCTCAGGTTATTCAAACCCTTTTATCTACTTATCAAGACATTTTTGCTGAGCCAAAGGGGTTGCCCCCTAGTAGATCTCATGATCGTTCTATTCATTTGAAGCCTGAATCTAAGGTTTTTCTATTAGGCCCTACAACTATCCTTATTTCCAGAAATATGAAATTGAAAAGATTGTAAGGGAACTGTTGCAGAATGGAGTGATTCACCCAAACCAAAGTCCATACTCTTCTCTAGTTTTGTTAGCAAGGAAGGCAGATGGTAGCTGAAGAATGTGTATAGAGTATAGGGCTTTGAATAATGAAACTATTAAGGATAAGTTTCGTATTCGTATTGTAGAAAAGTTGCTTGATGAATTGTTTGGGTCAAAGATTTTTTCCAAGCCGAATTTACGATTTGATTATCATCAGATCAGGGTCAGATCTAAAGACTTCCATAAAATAGCTTTTTGGACCCATGAGGGTCACTACTAATTCTTAGTCACGCCTTTTGGCTTGACTAATGCACCCTATACATTTCAGTCATCAATGAATACCATTTCTAAGCCCTATTTGAGAAAATTTATTTTGGTATTCTTTGATGATATCTTAGCGTATAGGAAAGTTGAACAACATTTGAGAAATTGAAAGAAGCAGTCACTCAACCCCCAATTCTAGCCCTTCTCGATTTCTCAAAAAGTTTTGTTATTGAGTGTGATACTTCAAGTACGGGTATTGGAGCAGTTCTTATGCAAGATTCAAGACCCTTGGCTTTTTTCAGCCAAGCCTTGAAGGGTAGAACTTTAACCTTATCTACATATAAGAAAGAATTGCTAACCCTAGTGTCTGCAGTTCAGAAGTGGAGGCCATATCTGTTGGGTTAGTCTTTTGGCATTAAGACTAACCATTAGAGTTTGAAGTATCTTTTAGAGCAGAGGGTGAGCACTCCTGTGCAGCAGAGGTGGATCACTAAACTATTGGGCTACTATTTTATTGTAGAGTATAAGAAGGGGCAAGAAAATTGAGTGGCAGATGCTCTTTCTAGACAATTTGAAGAATATGGTTCTTTGTTCCTTATTTCATTTTCTACTTTTAATTGGTTATCAATAACTAAAACAAAGTTATTCTAATGATCCTCAATTACACGAACTTTGTAAGAAGGTGGCTGAGGGTCGGGCTTCCTCTTCTAGTTTTTCTATTAAGGGAGATTTGGAATTCTACGAAGGAAGGTTGTATGTACCTAAGGACCCTAGTTTTATTCAAAAACTACTGGATCTGTTATATAGCAGTGTTGAAGGTTGGCATTCTGGGGTAGACAAGACCCTTAAATGGTGAGGAGGAATTTTTGTTTTGCCAGGCCTTAAGGGTGTTGTTAAAGAATTCATACATGGCTGTGATGTCTGTTAGAGAATTAAGGTGGAGCAGTCTCTGCCCAGTGGATTGCTTCAGCCTCTTCCTATTCTTGATCAGCATTGGACAGACATCTCAATAGATTTCATTGAGGGTCTACCAGTTTCAAATGGTCATTCAGTTATTTGGGTGGTGGTGGATAGATTGACTAAATATAGTCACTTTATATCATTATCACATCCTTATATTGCTAAGACTATTGCCCAACTTGTTATGCAGCAAATCTTCAGATTACATAGATTTCCTAAATCTATTGTGTCTAATAGAGATCCTATTTTTACAAGAAGTTTCTGGAGATAGCTCTTTAAAATTCATGATGTATAGTTATGCCATAGTACTTATCATCCACAGACGGATGGTTAGTCTGAGGCTATTAGTAAGAGCCTAGAAAACTATCTCAGATGTTTTGTTGGAGACCGTCCTAAGGACTAGGTACAATGGATTTTATTAGCAGAGTGGTGGTACAATACCTCGGTGCATAGCTCGACTAAGATGACCCCTTTCCAGGCCGTGTCATACATGCCTGGTACCACCCAAGTAATCGAGGTAGATTAGCAGTTGTTGACTAGAAATCAGATGCTCCGTTTACTGAAAGATAACCTGCACCGCACACAAGATCGTATGAAAAAATTTGTTGATTTAAAGAGAAAGGAACCAACTTTTGCAAAAGGGGATTGGGTTTACCTTTGGTTGTAGCCATACTGACAATCTTCAGTATCCCAGTGTCGATCCCTTAGGCTAGCTCCACATTTTGGCCCTTTCCAAGTGATCTAGAGGATTGGGGAAGTTGCTTATCGACTCCAGTTGCCACCATCATCTTAGATTCATTCAGTCTTCCATGTGTTTCAGTTGAAGCGCAAACTTGGATCTGTAATTGAGCTGAATTATTGTATATTTTATACATTTAGAACCAATATATTTTATTTATTTCATTACATTATTATTAATTTTAGATGAAAAAATGGTTAAGATGAATAAATCTGAGTTGTGATTTAAATTGGTTAATAGTATAATTTATACTTAATTTTATAACTTGTGATTTAATTAGATAATATTCATTCACATGTACAACATATTTTTGATATTCTATTATTCTTTTTTATTTTATTTTATTTTTAATTTCTATTATTTTTATAGGTCAAAAAATGAAAAGGTATGAAAAAAAAAGGTCAAAAAGCACCAAAAGAAAAGGCTAGGCAACAATCAAAAAGAAAAAAAAAAAAGAAGAAGCAAGAAGAGTCAAAAAGGCTCCCAAAATTAAGTCAAAGAGGACCAACATTTTTACATATCTAGGTGTTTGGATTTTGGATGAAAGCAATATATACAGGGCTTTTGGATTTATTGCTCACATACGCCGCAAGGACTTTTTCGTTTTGGAGGCTAGAAATGGACGCAACACGCACAAATAAAAAGGAAACTTTTCGGCTGGAAAAAAAAAACATGTTTTTGAGAAGCGCCTCACACATTTGAAGAGCTCCTCTAGGGGTCCAATTGTCGCAGCCCATCCTTCCTCCTCCACTGCTGCCATCTTTCTCCATCTATTTGGCTTGCTCTTTCCACTCTCTACTTTTAATTTAATTTCAGTTTAAATTTTATGGAGTATTTTTGAGATTTTTGGCTTAGAAGTTTGGAAAATTTATTTGCTATTTATTTTACTTAATGTTGTTCTTTTTCTTTCTCTTTTAAGTTTTCATTTAACCGTGATTACAATTGCTATGGATTGATTTTGAGAATTTGTGATTTGAATACAAGGATGAACTCTAGAATCTTGATTTTGAGACTTTTCAATTCTCAGCTCGTATTTTGTCAATTATTATCTAATCTAATTTAATTCTTAGCTTATTTTTATTAATCTATTGGTTCCATTGCATATTAGATTGATTAAAGTTTAATTAGGACTTAAAATAATTTCAGTTTTATTATTTAATTTTTAGATTTATTAAGATTGTTTAGCTTAGTTGACTCCTTGATTGTTAATTTTAATTTGTTAGTTTTTTTTATATTTCATTTCAACACTAAAAAATCTAAAAATATGAATCTAGTCCATGACTAGTGCTCTTTTCATTTCCGTTGCATTCTTCCATTCATTGCACTACCACCATTTTTATTTTCTCTTTGTGAATATTTTCACTATTTTAAACGAGTTTAATTTTAAGTAACTTTTCCTGAGGAGACGATTTAGGAATTTATTCATAATTATTATGCGACATCCTCCTGCACTTGGGATAGCTTTTGTGCTGCTCATTTTTTAGTGAGTCAAGTTTTTAGAGAGCGCAAACTTGGATCTGCCATGGACGTTCTGCCTCAACTACCTCCAGTTGACTCATCTGATGTCATTAAACTATAACCTATTGAGATTATTAACCTTCGACTTCGTAAGCATCACAATCAGGCATTGGTCGAGCTACTAGTCTGTTGACAGGGACAAACAGTTAAGGATGCCACTTGGGAAGAGTTTCATTCGCTCGTGGTGGCCTTTCCACACTTGTGGGTAAGGTGTTCTAAAGGGAAGAGGGATTGTCACATTTCAAGGATGGCTAGGGCAACACAAGCTCAGACAAGGGACATGAGATTCAGACACAAGGGTTAGGGCAACATATGACAATCGTGGATTGTATGGGCTGAAGTTGTGATGCGCTCAGTTAGTTGGGCCTTTGGATTAGAAGTTAATTCTATTCCTCTTTTGATGATTTTTTTGGTAGAGATATCTTTATGGTTTAAGGATGAGAGAAGAATATGTATTAATGCCATGGATTCATAGTAGAATAGAGCAAAAGATTTGGTTTCATCTAAGGAGATAGCATATTTTTCTTGCATTAATGCATGTGCTGATTAAAGGAGACGCGTTTAATGATTTTATGAGTTAATTAATATATGCTTAGACAAAATTAGGCTTGATGATTTTAGAGTGTATTGGCATGGATTATGGCTGGAAGTTGATGGAGTACATCAGCTAAGGGTGACATGATAAGGTTCAATGGATAATTAAATGTTTGAGAACCCAATGTACACTTGGGTAGGATGCATGTAGCCTAGGTTTGCATTAAAAGTGTTCTATGTGAGGACATGATTAGGTTGAGTGTATAATTAGAAGATCATGCAAGCTTAGGCAAAGTTCTAGATTTAAGTTGGTTATGCGCTTGAGTAGAATTTTTCTTTAATGAAACAGCGAGCTTATATGTATGTGTCTATTGAAGAGCTTGTGATTAAATTGCATTTATAGGTAATTAATATGATCACGACCTTTATTACCACTTATTTTTTCTAAGTTATGCAAGTGTATATGACCATGTCTTTCTAGAATGTATCTTTCCAAAAAGAGATCATAAACATGTTTTATAAACAAAAAGCTCATTCTCATGTCATGGTTTTAAAGAATGGGAAATGCTGGGCACCATCCGGAAGCCACAGCACTCCCTTCACAAAATTTTTTTTTTTTTTTTTCATCTCAACACAGTGTGTTGAGGATGTTAGGCTGCCGTGAATATTTTCTCTTAAAGAATTATCATGTGTACAGCCTATTCATCTTTAGTCTCTTTTCATGTGCCCTATAATTACAGTGTGTGAAGTGAATGGATTTGACTGCATGAATGAATGATGGATGAGCTAGTTAAAACGTTTATAATATGATGGATGTAATGTTATGAAAATGATGGAATGATTGAGGAATGCCTACTTTTATATTTTATGTTTTATGCATGATCATTTTAAAAGAAAAGCTTATATGAAGTATATTATTTTAATTGCATAAAGTATTACTTAGGTTGCGTTTAGATATTGAGATGAGCTGAATTTTTTATGAATAGTAATGAGTTGAGATTGTAAAATAAGTTTGGTAGGGTCCACTTAAAAGGAGTTTAAAATGTGTTTGGATGTTAAGAGGAGTTTAGATATATTTATGAGAAGTAGAGCAAATAAATAGGTCACACCATTATTTTATACTGTTCACCTTACAGTAAAAACGAAAATGATTTCCGTATCTGGCGCCAAATGCAGCAGAAAAAATATCAAAGGATTTGGCACTGTAGCTTGGTTGCCAACGAGAACATGCAAGTAGGAAATAAGTTTGGATTGCCATCGAGTGTTTTTTTTTTTGAATTTTCATAATAGTAGTCACTATTTACAATTCCATACTCTTTGAAGTTGTTATTTTTTATATTACTTTTTCGTTAATTTTTTTTTATCCGTTTCCTTTCATATCATTTTTCATATTACCATTTCATTATTTTCATCACTTTTATTTCATTATTTATACTATTTCTTATTTAAGATATGACACAAAATTAGTAATACCAAGTACCATTATATATCTTCTCTAAAGTTTTTATTTGATTGTATAAAATATTTCTTGATTTTGTCATTTTTAATTTTTTAAAAATAACAAAATTAATAAAGAATATCACTTTATTATTTAAATGAGTCAATGCATGTATATAATGGTACATGCATTATATGTTTGGTGTTACGTCCATCTACAGTCTAAACTATGTTAAAGACAACACTTAGTTATATGTTTGGATGGCAAGCTCAGTTCAAATTTAAACTGAGCTGAGCTGCTTTTGACTTCCAAACGAAGTCTTATTGAGTATTCAATTCATTGTTGCATTTTTTAAATATTTTAACAGCTTTGAGTTATGGTCAATGCAAATATAATGCGGCAAAATGAGACTTGGCTCAAGAAAACGAGATAAAGACTTTGAGTTATTTAAGTAAGTTCTTCCGTTAACTCTCTTTTAGATTTTTGTTTTATTTTAAGATTATAAAATCTTTTATCCCTAGCGCATAAATGATTTTAAAAGGATAATAGAGCTCTTGATCTTACTAGTGAATAGGTATTATAGGTACTTTTTTTTTTTTTATAATTGAGGGTGTTTGGGCTAGTTTGTGCGCACCTCGACTAATCACACGGGGCCTTGAAGTTAACGACCAGGTAAATCTCCATTAGCCCTAAAGGGACTCGAATTATAGGTACATTTCTCTATTACTCAATTAGTTTCTTTTATTTCCCTAGACGTTGGAAAGGAGAATTCTAGAGTCTGATCTCACATCCGAAATAAGTAGGCAAATGATGTTATATACACAACTCGTCTACATAATACCACCAAATAATAATAAAATATTTTCAATACAAGTCAATAACACGACAATATCATGTAAGGTGATTGTTAAATAATAATGTACAAACTGCGTTCCTATAATTCTTCTACAAAGATTGGTGTTATGGAGCCAAAGATATTAACGAATATTTAATATGATATATTTGGACCTTTAAATTATTGTTTATATAAATAATTATATTTTTATTTATTTAGAATTGTGAGTGATAAACAAAGATAACTAAGTATTTCATGATTTTCTTGTTTTTTTTTTCAAGCACCTAACTTCTTATAAGTGCTTTTTTTGGTATACTACTATGCCTATTCTATATCCAATATAATCTTACTTTTACGGATTAAAAAAAATGATATTTGTATAGTTGAGTATAAAAACTCTGCACCCATTTAAAAAAAAAATAGATAAATCTAAAACTCATAAAAATTCTTTTTTTTAAGATTCGTTTAGATAATGAGATGAGATGAGATAAAATGATTTTAGGTAAATTAAATAAAATATTGTTAGAATAAATTTGTAAAAGTTGTAATAGTAAGATAAGATGAATTGAGATGATTTCTGTATCCAAACGAGCCCGATAGACTTAACTTTTTTCTAAGTAAATGCATGAGATTGCACACCTTAAAATTATATTTAGCATTACTTAAAAATATTAAACGAGAATGAGAACTCAATCTCTGGGCATCCCTCTTATCAAAGTGGGGATAAATTTGCCACCACATGTTGCCACCAGCATGTTTAGCAAAACTAAAACGGATCTTCTAAAAGTTGCAAAAGACGTAAATGACTGTTTTGGGAAACGTCTACACACGTTTTGAGAGGATCACACATCTTCTTAAAATGTTAACCAGGTACAGAAATGGAGCTTATATTCATGATCAGCTCAATTTTCCATCTGGATTTGAACATTTCAAAAAGGGTTGAGTTTCGAATATCAATCAAAATCAGACACCTTAAGCTCAGGATCACACGGTTGGAACCAGAATGCACTGGTTTACAAAATCGACACGAACAAAAATGACCTGCATCTATGAAATATAACATATTTTTGGGAGAGGATTATTTCTTCCATCTCCTACACTCAATCTTCTTTTACATATATAGATTTTGAGGCAGTTTGGAATGCATCACCATTTCCAACTGCTAAAACTACAAAAATCTTTAGCTTTATTCTTTGGTTCATGTAAGGCATAACACGAAGATATCAGATATGGAGGCTGGCATTGAGTATTGAAGTAAAAAGCTCGGATTAATTAAATGGGGCACATAACCTCTATGATTTCCCTGTTTGGGCAGTATCAGAATCTTCTGTTTCGCTGCCTAATCTAACAATGTCTTCAACCAGTATCTTCCCTTCTGTTGCAAGGAAAATGGCAAAAGTAACAGTCAATGCAGTGGCTATAATGACGTTTGAACATCAGTGTGAAGAATGAAAAAACAGAAAAAAACCATATAGATGAAGTTATTAAAACATTTGTACACACATTCAGACCAAGTCATTTTATTCCGCACTTGAAGCATGCTCATGCTGCTCCTGTATTTTTTGGCACCTAAAGACTAAAAAGGATAAAGAATTGGGAACCCCTTGGTTTCACTGCATGTATTGCGTTTTAACTGGTCATAATCATTGAGGTTTTGATGTTTTTTTTTGGGAGGGGGGAGGGTGTAACGACTTTTAAGATGATAGAGAAAGCTTTCATCTCCATGTGGCATCACAACCCCTCCGTACTTCATATCTAATTGCATCACAAAGGAAATATAAAAAAATGAGAGCTGGGATCTCTCTAACAGGTCTGCCTGTAGACATTCCTATTCATTTCAATCTGTTGAGCACTGTACATGCTTATAGTTTAAGATCTACATTTTTTTTTTTTTTTTATGTCAGGGAACCTCTCCAAGGCAAGGCCATTCAGACTCACCCTCTGCAGAGTAAACCCTGATCCCATGCACCGCACCTTGGAAGTTTCTCTACACGGAATTGGTTAAATCGCTGGCTTTTCACCAGGAGGTGTGGCCCCAAAGGATTGTTTGCACCCATGAGGTATTGAACCTTGGACCTTAAAGGGAGTGATACCCCAAGACCAAGGCTTTCACCACTTGGGCCAACCCCTTGGGGTTTAAGATCTACATCTATTAAGTGAAGATACGATGATGGAACCATAAGAGGGGAATAACCTACTGCCACTGACCTTTATCCTTGGAAAGGTTGCCGATAAGTTCCTGAATACCCTCCTTGCCCAAGGTGTCCTTGAGGTACATCGCAGCAGATGCAACCTCCTCAGGTGTCACTTTCCCATCATAGTCCCTGGTATTGAAAATGTCAAAACCGAGTTGACAATAATTTTAAGGAAAAGGGTAATTTACCAATTCCTTTATCATTGGGATCAGACTAAAAGCTTATTAGCAAACAGATGATGGTAATTATTAGTTATCAAATGCATAGGTAGGGGATGACTCAAAATTGGATGTACTGTGCAACATTTGAGGAGAATACCAAATTACACTGGTGCATCATGCGTAGGAAGCAGTGACCTTCCTTTGTTAATTCCGTAATATATAGAATCATGCAATATGTAATGATGCAATTGTAAAAGAAAAAGGAGAGGATACATCTAGTTATGGGCAATTCAAACAAGGGAAATACTTTAGACACAAAGGGATTATACAAAAATAAACCCTCAAACTGATGTGGCTTGATCTGGTACGTGAGATTATAAAATTTCTTTCATTGTAAAGTAGATCTAACGGATCCCATAAAACCATATCAGTTTATGGGTTTACTTTTGTGTAATATCTTTGTATATGTAGCAGTTCTCTTCAAACAATGATAGGCACCATGTTTCTTTTTCCTTTTGGTGGGGGAGCTCTAATACTTTTTCTTTCGGAACCGCAGCAAACATTTCAATCAGTTCTGATTATCCTTTCTGCTTCCGTTCCATAATTCCATATCCATGGAATAGTCTTAAAACAGCCTATGCACACATCATACATGTGTTTAAAAGTCTAGAAAATTCAAAATTGCATCACCTGCAAAAGATATGGTGACCAAAGAGCAACAAACCTGTCAAGCACCCGCCAACGGTCTCCAATTTTTGCATCAACGTCATCAATTTCCTTTTCAAGCTTGTGAAGCATAGCATCCACCTGAAACATGAACATCCCATAAAAAAATTATTTGTAACTTGCCAGTTGCACATAGACTGCGTAGAATCAAAATGCAGAAATCAAATACGTTGGATGGGGCTAAAATCAAGATAGATAAGCCTCATAACAAGAGTTTTTAAAATCTCGTTACCCTCTCTATAAGTGCTGAAGAAACCTTGTGACCTATAGCTTTCTCAGCAGCATGGTCACTGTCCTCCCTAACAGCTTTGTATGCTTTCCTAGCTTCTTCTTCACCATCTGTACCTTCTTTCTCCACCATACTGTTATACATCTCTATCTAGAAAATGATAATAGAAAAAATTAAATATAACCAATATAATGAGACACAGTTTCAATGAAAAAATGAGAGCAAATAAAACATAGGAAAGTTTTACCACAAGAGTACCTGTTATTTTTATCCATCAGCATGAAAAGTTACTTACTAAGAGTTTGTATTAAGGTACTCGACAAAAAAATTCACCTTGAATTGACACTGTTGCCTATCTTTACACTCAAAACAGTGTTTCTGAAATCACTTTTTTGCTTAATTATTGGTCGACTAAAGATTTGAATCCTCAATTAATTTTACTGAATTTCCAATTTTAGGACTCAACTTTTGTTCTTCCCCCCCCTCTATTTTATCCTTTCCTTCCTAGGTGGGGTTTTATACATCCTGTGTACTTGAGCATTGCTCTTTTTTTTCTTAAACAAGGGCAGCAATCAACAGAGAGTCAGCAGGAGTGGTTATAGATGATATGTGAGAAACAGATTGGTTGACATATATAAAGGGTATTTTTCACATTGATGATTGTGAACTTACAACCTAAAAAGAAAATGAGATTTAATAATGTCAATTGATCTGCTCCTAATTTTGAAGACTCCAAACTTTGATGATTATTATACTAGCATCATATTCCCTCTAATTTTCTAGTAAAGACAGTGCCACTTTTCAAGGACTACAAAAACGAAGTATGGGTTCGGGGGTAACAGATAGAACTAGTTTGCTTACCTCCTTATTGACAAGCCGCAAGAACTCTTCACGCTCCCTGCTTACTGACTAAAATGAGTAGCAGAGAAAGCAAATCAAGAGTCAAGAGTAAATCTTATAAAAATAATAAATCAGCGATAACAAGCCTAGTGACATTAATCCTTACAGATGCTGAAGCCAAAACAGCCAATGCTCGACTGAGCTCACAAAGCTGCTCCACTTTCTCCAATGTTTTAACTCTTGCCTGTTCGCTTGCCTCTCTGGCCGTTGCCATGGTCATCTCTTCCAAAGCCACATCCTTTTGGCTACTAGCAGATTCCTTCATCCTGGCTTCTTCTTCCTCCTCCTCCTCTTCCTCCTCCTATATATAAAAATATTCCAATCACTCACAAGCGAAGATTGTAGGATCAGCTTACCCAGAAAAAAAAAAAGGGGGAAAAGATTTCTCTGATATTCCAAAGATCTAGAAACTAATGAACTATAAAAGTCTTAAACCAACCAAATTACAAGCCCCATGCCCATTAATTGGTTCACAAAACATTAGAGGCCTTCAAGGTATTGAAATTATAATTGATGTGCTTCACAAATTTAGATTAATGGTGATCAGACATGGCATATGCAAACTTCAAATATGATCCATCTCATTTTGAAGGACAGCCTTCTTTTAGTATAAGCTCAAAAGCCTTGAAGTTTATGTTACCTTTATAACATCAATGTCATTAGTGATAGAACATCACACGAATCTCTAGTATAAGAGACCAGTGAACATGGAAAAAACACCTAAAGCATAGTAAAATCAACCTTGATCAATTCTTCCTGCATTTCTAGGAATTCCAGCTTCCTCTTCCGTTCTGAAACAGCATCTTCAGATGGCAAAGTTGTCACTTGAACAGTATCCACAACCTCATCTGGCAGAGAGGAGATTGCCTCCTGAACAACTTCTTCAGGCCTTTTACCAGACACTGAGAAGGCTCTGCAGAGGGAAGGACACAAACATTAAGCAATTTAGATGTGGTTGTGTCTTGAAACAACTATAAACAGGGAGCATTAAGTTACCTAGAAAGAATCAAGAGGGAAGATGGAAGAGAGTGGTTGAGAGACAAATCCAACCAATCACGCAGCTGCAAACATATATAACTACTTACATTCTGAATAAGGAGGAACTTTCTAGAACCTTCAATGAGGAATGTAATAACCCAAAAAGATCAAAAGCAATCACTAGATTTTTTTGAGGGCATTTTGAAAAATAATCATAAGTTACAGACATCAGAAGAGGTTCACTCCATAAGCATGCTAGATATGACTGCTTCTCAAAGGAGTCATGAAAGCCTTTACAAATTAGCATACTTATGTGTAAAATGCCTTAATTACAAATGATTCTCACTGCTTAACAAAATGCTTTATGTTCCCCATCCAGGGGACAGGGTTAAGATCAAGACAAAGTCACTATTTGGACAATTTACATGAGATCATTGCAGATCAAGTTCACAAGTGATATAAACCCAATAAAGGCATGAAAATTCCTTTGTCTTGAGAGTAACTACTAGGGAAGAGGTACAATCAAAATGCTGCAGATTGCTTTAAATAGGGTCAGGCTTCCAGCACAGTGATTCAAGATATCTGCACTTCTAACAGCCCTGAGCATAACTCTTTTGTTTTTGTTTTTTCTTCTGGTAAGGGCAGCCCTGGGCAAAACCATTAGGCAAATGCTGACCAAAAAGAAAAACAAGTTTCTGATGGATGCATGTAAGTTCTATAGACAGGACTTCAATATAAGGCTACAGAAATTGATACAATCACAGTAACTCGAATAAAAGGTCCACAATCTTTTGTTACTGGAAATAATGGATGGATAATATGTCAGAGCAAGAACCTGTAGCTGCATTTCCTCCAGCGATAATAATCCTAGCATTCCTCGATCTCTACAGGCTTGACGAAGTTCTGCTTCTGAAAGTGAATCCAAACCCTCAGCTTGAATCAACTTATCGTCATTCTTGATCCTGCCAAGCCCATACTTAAAGTTCAAACCTTCAACTCGTCTCAAAAGTCTAAGAAGCTTATGTTCATCCTAAGTTTTTGTTTATCCTCATTTTTAGCTTCTCTTAAATCCTCAAATAGGATACATATTTTTAAAAATATTAATGCATAGGAAGCTCTTTTCATAGAGTGGGAAAGATAAGGTTTTTAATATATTGAATTAAAACACTTTTTTACAAAAACCCAACTTTTTTTACAAGAAATGAAGAATCTTATCGAGGAGGTGATTTATGCATAAAATTTACACAGAAACCAAATTCAAGGGAAAAAATAAAGAACCAAAAAGACCCTCAGAATCTTGGTCCCAAGCATTAACTTATTACCTGCAAAAGCTACACTTAATCTTCAAACGCCAGAACTTAAATAAACAAATATTAGAAAGAGTGTAAGCAGATTGGCAAAAAGATTTTTCTTTTTAATAAACAAACAGTAGAAAGACCAGTTGTGATGAGATTCAGTTAAAATACATCTGTCAAAGGTTGCCATAAACTTCTGACCACACAACATAAGCTCAAAGCTCCACGTCCAGACTGAAAAGTATACAAGCAAGCTAACAGAAAGAGAGAGGGCGGGGGTAGTGAAAACAAAATGTATCTTACTGTTGCAATCTTTTCCTAAGCATAAATCGCAGATAAGCATCAGTTCCATATGAGCTGATGCCCATATATTTGCACATGTTTACTAACCGAGGCCTGTATTTGACAAAGAACACAAAACACAGATACTTTTGTCAAATGCTCCAGTGATAACATAAGCACCAATAACCTTAAGAGTTACTTCATAAAAGAGCAAGTCATAAACTAAAAGGCAATAACACAATCAAAATACAAAGGGATAACAGAAACACCAACCTGCTAATATTATCCAAAGTAAGCTCATCATTGAATAACTTGGCAAAGCCCAAAATTTCATCGTTGGAAACATGGCCACCTCTTCTAAACTATTTACATCACAGAACAAAAACAAAAATTATGTATCGCCAACAGGACAACACATAATTATTGAGTAACGCAACATCCCTTGTTTATGGAGCGGAAAAATATATTAACTTACATTATTGATAAACTCATCAAGATCTTCTGCTGTCTTCTTAACCTCTCCACTTCTAGAGTTTTGGATTTCCTTTGCCATTTCTTTCACTGTGTCCTGAAGAAACTTTGCATATTCTATCCTTGCGTTTAGTCTTCTTTTCAAAGCCTCCTACAGGTTAACTATTTTTATTGAGACCAACACCCTCCTGACAACGGGAATGTGCAAAATCTGAAGGCTATACAGGCAAAGATATACACGCATACTATCCAAACTGTACCACCATACCCAGCCACAAGTAATTTACATCTCAATGTTCTTATAAGATCTTGAGAAATTTCAGGCAGCAAGAAATTGAAATCAACCACAGTTTCAAATTTTTAGTTCTATGCAAACATATAACTATCTCACTTTACTATAATATCATGCATTTGAAATTGTGCCTAGCAGGCTAATCAAAAACTTCGATATATGAGCTCTTTGGGCATTTGCATGGGGAAAGCAATAGATAAAAATTCAAATTCTTTTGAGGAATCTCAGAGACCGTGCAAATGAAACATATCTTTAATTTAATTAAACCTTGGACCCGTGTAACACGTCCCCATGACACGGATCATGTATATCATCAGCTTTTCACCAATGGGACGCGGCCTCTAGAAATTGTTTACACCCAAGGGTTTGAACATTAGACCTGGAGGGAGCATACCACTAAGACCAAGGCCCTTACAACTTGAGCCAACTCCTATGGGTTAAACTTAACATTTCATTATGACTTAACGATCAACTATTGCCGAGCAGAAACATGACATGCAAAAAGCAATCAGGTGCAAAAACCTGCAATACTTAAAATAATCAAGGCCTAAGAAACAGTGTTATAACTAGTTTAGCCTTCTCTTCTCCAAATATACATGACACGTTTAGTTATATGTTTCCTGATACATATGACAATATATACATCACTTTCAGCAGTTTGGAATCACCAACCAGTCAACTCAAAGCACAAAAGTTAAAACTAGACAACTAGTTAGTTGAATCATGCCTGGAAGAATTGTGGAGCTTTTTCTAGGAGGCAGCCTGCAAATTTCAGCTATATGGAAGATGGTCCCTATTTGCCTTAGTTGGTGTATTGGAATGAGAGCTAGAACTTTCAAGGACCATGAACGGAAGATGGAGAAGCTCAATAACTTCTTTATCAATACTTTTTTTTTTTTTTTGCTTTGGACTGTATCTATAAACTTTAATGGCTCAACTTGCATGAATTTTTAATATCTTCTTCACCTTCAAGATAGGTGTACCCCTTGTATATTCCCTGTGTACTTGAGTTCTGCCTTTATGCTTATCAATAAGGATTTGTGAAAAAAAAATTGTTTCCATTTTCTATATTCCGAGCATGTTCCATCTTCTGCATCTTGCATATGACAAAATAGATGAATAAATAAGTTTTCTGATAATTAAGACGAGTTTTATTTATGATTAATCAAGGAGAAAGAGGCATAACCAAAGTACACAAGGGGGTATACAATAAAAACATCTAACGAGAGAATGAAAAAAGAGCAGAAAAATCCTGGTTAGCAAGAGTAGAGGTACATTAGTGAGCTTTGAGATCTTGGTACTCCTTCTGGTGTCTTTGAAAGTACAGTTGTTTCTTTTCCTCCATATACACCACAAAAAGCAAAATGGGATCAGCTTCCAGAAGGTCCCACCATGATGAGTCTCAAAGCGTCCCTTCCAACATGCTAAAAGGTCTACTAACTTCCAAAGGATCATCCCAATTTAGCCCACACAATTTGAAAATAGCTTGCCATAACATGCTAACTACGTCATGATGTGGTAAAAGATGATCCACTGACTTCCCATTCCACTTAAAAATGGAACACCATTCTACCACCATGACATGATGCTTTCTTAGGTTGTCCAACATAAGAATCTTCCTCATGCAGCAATCCAAACAAGAAGCCGGCTCTCAATGGGGCCTTGCTCCTCCAAATGGTCTGCCATGGAAAAGAAAATGTTTGCATGAGGGACTAAAGCCTTATAAAAAGACTTCATTTTTGAAGATCTGCTCTATCGCATCTTATCTTCCCCTCCCAATCTTCTTTGAACAGTCATAGGGACTGTATAACTAAGATACTTTTTCACAGTAAAATCTGACGGCAAGTGACCTAGAGCCACTGATTAGCAAGAAAGGATACATATTTCGAGCACCACCCACTTATAAGGGTTAGCAATCAGTAACACTTTAGAGAGCTAAATAAAAAGGAACTAGACCACAAAGGCTGGTCCACTCACTATCCTCCAAAACTATGATTTTAGGAATCATATATACCTTACACATTTTATGACAGGCATCACAACGATTTACCTGTTCTTTCATCTTGTCCTGGAAGGTTGATGGTAACATGTTGGGAAATAATTTCAGGAAGACTGGCAGCAAGAACTCCATGAATGGAACTATAATAAAGACTGCAACAGGAACTACCCTGAAAATATCAGCTGTGGTGCGTGTGAGTTGTTGTCTCTCCCTTCTAGAAAGATTCTTTCCCTTTGCAAGCTTCAACAATAACCTTGAGCTGATCCTAACATCAGCCCAAAGTAGTTTTGTGCCCAACCAATAGTGCTGCAATGTAGATATAAATTCATCCTTCCAATGATGAAGCTTCTTTGCCCAGTCCTCCCTATAAATATACAAACAAAGTGAGCACCGAGCAAGTTTGATCAAACATGACAGAAAAAGAGTTCTAAACCTGCTCATGGAGGCAACAGCTCTCAATGCAGGACCAACTCCCAGAAGCATGGTCCATACTCTCTTCATCAAAAATTCAGTGCTCTGTGGCGGTTCCTTCATCTGCTTAGCTTTTGCTTTGGCTTTAATGGAACTCAAACCTTCAACTGCTTGATCACACTCCTCTGGCGAAGCTTCCTTTACCTTTTTAGAAGCTTGTTGTTCATTTTCATCATTATTAGCACTAGCCATTTTAGGTTGACCGGCTGTTGCAGTAGAAGTATAGCGAATACATTGTGAAATCCATTGAACTCCCAAAGAAGGAAAAAAATATGTGCTTCTAATTTCACAATGTAAGATTGGAATTATGCAGGAGTTATTCCTATGAAAGCCTGCTGCTAAAGGACCTGGTAATCCATCTTTTTTGACTGAAGATAAATCTCCTTCATTTCGATAATCAGCAGCTGGAAATGGAGGATCAAAAACCCAGTTTGAACCCAATATATTATCAGATTGAGATGTTTGTCCAAGCTTGAAACTTGGGAAACCTCGAATGAAGCAAGTGGATTGGTTCAGGGGGCTGAAGAGACTTCTCTTCCTTTGCAGGATGGCTCTTGAAGCCATTATTAAAATCTTCACTCTCTATGCAGAGAAAAAAGTCAGCATATCTCATGCAGCCACTTGACTTAGCCAGCCTGTATACAGTGGGGCAATCACCCACCAAATCAATTCTATCAACAAGAGAAAGAAATGTCCTTATTTCTTATAAACAAAATAAGGTCTGAAAGCTTTGATAAATTTAAAAACGTCCACACTCTCACTTGTATATGTGGTTTGATTAACAACAGTGACCAAAGAAAGTATCAACAAAATTTGCTTGTGTCATACCCAAGAGCCTACATAAAACAACAACTTACTTGAATTTTCTTTGGTTTATTTTCTTGTGTGGCTCGGTTTTTGAATTGTATGTTCCATGAAGCTATTGACTGAATGATGCTGTTCTTCTACCTTAAATGTCTCGCCTGGCTGTCAATTGGGGGCTGAGTTATTTCCTTTGACTAGCCTAAAATCTTGCAATTTTGAATTCAAAGCAGATTAAGGAAGCAATTGCATCATTTATTAAACGCTGAGCCCTAGACACCTAGAACCTTACTTGAACAAATAAGTAAGGTATTTAAAGGGAGTAAATGCTGAAAGGTATTTAATGGAATTTTCCTAATCTGTCAATTAGGAAAGGGTTTGTAGGAAACCACTTAGACAAGACTGTCACAGCCAACGTCAATAGCAAAAAACCCTAGAACATCTCTAATGAGACTGCTGGCACCCAAAACTAAGTAAGGAAGCTTTTAGGATCCTCAAGGAATAGGAAATAATCTGGAAAGGCCTGTTAAGACAAAATTATGCTTTTGGTTTTATTTAAAATTTCAATAAAATGAGGAAACAATCATTATATTTGATTTCTAACTGATACAAGTTATATGTTTTAGTAGAATTCCAAACCCTGCGGGAACAGGGAGAAAAACTTCAATGCTTTCTCAAGTTGTTTTATTTTCATTTACCCTCTTTTAGATTGAAAAGAGGAAAAACAGGAAAATAAAACTTCAAATTTCTGTTCCTCTGTTCCTGGAAATGAAAAAATAAACTTGAAAAGGCGAATTAATAACACAAGGGCTTAGGGTCCATAATATTTCCTGAAGCCTAAATATCAGAAGTCTAAATGCATAATTATCTTCTGGTTCTCAGCACCCTGACAAAATTATACACATGCACACAAAGATACAACCATATATGCAGACATAATATGAAGAGTCTACAAATCTATCAATCTACCTACATATCGATCAATCTATTATCTATATATGTGTATATATCACTGTATTCAAATTAAAAAAGCAATAGTTCAACCCAAAAAACTATTCCTAACAATACAAAATTTTGAAATGCCAGAAATGGAGATATTGAATTCACATCTGAATCCGCTTAGGGATAGCAATTAGAATAACCTGCTTTAACCAGTGGACTATGCATAAACTACCAAGTACTGATTAAACCCTTTGCCTCACCCACACCAACAAAAAACACGTTTCTAATTCGTATCAGGATTTAAAATCCATGCTCATGAATGGGTTCCGGTAAGAGGGGAAAAAGACTATTAATCTTCACTCATTTGGAGTTTAGGCACCAAACTACAACAGCCAATAAACCATACAATTCTTGGTTTTTACGGACTTCTTCTCATCCCAACTAGTCAAAATCAGAAATCAAACGAATCAATAGTAGTAGAGGTAATCACGACATCAGAAGAAAAACAACAACAGCAGCAGAAGCAATAATAATAATTTCAAACCCATTTAGCTCCCAGAACAATGAGAACACTAATCTTGTGTAACAATGAGAACAATTTGGCAAATCCATGGAACAAATTACAGGAAGGTAATGAAGAGAATGCTTATGGAGGACGTTTGATACAAGAAATGCGTCGGGACAAGAAGACAAATCGTTCAAGCCGAAACTTACGGAGAAGAATATCGGTCGGAGAGAGTGGTACGTTCCGAGATTGTGAGAGCTGTAGTGAAAAGGAGCGGCCGAGGAAGCAGACGGACTGAAGCATGGGGCAAGAAAGTGGAATACCGACCCGTGTGTCGCCGCCGGAGCGACCAGAATTCCGTATATATGCGCGTACCGTAAGTTTGTGCGAGTCTGTGATCCGTAACGTCGGTATATTCAATGTGACTAGGAGTGTAACCGGTCCGATCTGGTTCGATTTTGGACAAAATTTAGAACCGAACTGGTATGTACCGGTTTTGCATTTTTCAAAACCGATTACGTCTCGATTACCCTCCTAAGCCGGTTTCCGGTCCGATTACGTCTCGATTACCTTCCTTAGGGACTCGCTAGACTTATGGGAGTCTATCGATAGTTGACAGCCCAACCCGCCGGTGCACCTTGTGTGCACTACGAAGCCACTCATGCCCGCCCACAGCAATTATAGATGTGGGGTTATGCACTGCCAAAATGTATAAGGAAATAAAGTTGCACCTCTACTAACAACAATTGCTTTTGACTTAGTGGTAAGCGTTTGATCCTAACAGATACTAAACAACAATTAAAGCAATTACACTCATCAATGTTATTTCTCCGCAATCTATGTAGGGAGTGTAATCGGTCCGGTCCAAGGGGTCACGAACCGAAAATTTTGGTCCATGATTTTTCTAGATCATTAGTTATCGGTCCAATTTGGCCCATATGAGTTAGGAACATTTTTTTCCTCTTTTCTTTTTTTTAGAAAATTAGTTAATAAAAAAATTATTTAAATTAGTAAAATTAAAATTAAGTGAACTCTTTAATATGGATTATATAACTAACTCATTAAAAAAATAATTAATTATAATTATATCTATGATGTTAATGGTTACTAACTTAGTATTTTAGTATTTATAATGGCCTATATTAAAATTGTTAACGTCCTGTTTCGTATGCTTTTGGACCGGGCTCCAACAACTAGGGTATGGGCGTTTATTCCTGCACACTAAAAAAAACAGAGAAAGGGGGGAGCCGAGTGGAAGCCGGGGAGTCTCCGATGCTTAAGTTAGTATATCTCCTTAGAGAGTGTGAGTACTCAGAGAGAGTTCTTCATACCTGGGGGTCGGCTTTTATACCAGAATTTTGGGTGGGGACATCATGTACCTTGCCTTAGGGGGCTCATCTCACTTCGAATGTTGTTCGGTCATAATCCTTTAATGCGGTGTAGCTCCTAGGGTGACACTATTAATGCGATGTGGTTTCCTAACTAAACTTCAGCCTACGAGTGATCATTGTCGAGTCTCTCCATACAAGCTGTCAGGAGATCGAGGGTCATTCGTATCTCTTGCCCACTTGTCTATATAGGTTCTTGAGAGCTAGGCATTACTAGGGTGTGTCAGGGTGGCGAGTCCCATTTGTCCCTATCGTTCGTTTTTCCCGCGTAAGGGTTGTTTCACGAGTTGGTTTTACTTACGGGGTCGAGTGCTCCGCAGAGGCCCAGTGACTTCTCTTAAAGGAGAGTCGTTGGGCTAGGTTGGGCTCCCTTTTCCCTGAGGTCCATGGGCTTGTTATTAAGGCCTATAGGAGGGAAAATCCCCCTTGTAGTTACCCCGCCAATTCCTATCAGACTAATTCGGTGGGAATTTATTCTTGCATTTGTCTTCTTGTTCTTATTTTTATGTGGCTGCTTCCGTTGAACTCTCCCACCTTCGAGATGGGCAGTCATTACTCGTTCCGGCTTCGTGGCACATGTCAAGCTCTTGGTACTTAATTATACCCGTATGGCTTTTTTGTCATTAATGGTGTCAGACGACAACTCCTCTCCCAACTTTAATGGCATGTCCTCTGATAGTTGGATTTGGCACTCGATTACGTCTGTTCAGATCTCCTAGCATTGATGGTGTTAGGCGACTCTTTCTCTGCATGTCGCATCATACTATATGCGTTGTGGGATTCATGCTCGTCTCGCTGGCCTCTTGGTGCATGTGTGCTCCCTCGATTTCGGATCTCAACCGTCGTTGGGGCCTATTTAAACCCCAACCCTTTCGTCATTTGTAGCCTACCTGCATTTTTTGCTTTCGTCTTCCTTCTCCGAATCCCTTGTGCTTCTCTTTCTTTTCTTTGAATCCTTCTTCTGCGTGTACCTAGCCTCCTTTTTTTCCATCTTTACATTCTTATGACTCCCAAAAACTCTTCACGCCTTGCTCCCAAAAGCTCCAAGCATGTCAAACCCTCTGACTTCTCACAGACTCCCGGGGGTTTAGACCCTCCCGAGGTTTGTATCAGGCCATAACGATTTGACAGGTTTTCTTGGCCATCAGTAGTGACTCCTGGCGAGTTGGAGTCCTTGAAATCAACCTTCAAGGTCCTCGCATCGTCGAGTTTGTGGTGCCAATGCCTCAAGAAGGAGCGGTGGACTTTGAAGGCTACGCTTCGAAGGTAGCCTTGTATCCCAGCATGTTCTTTAATGGCTTTCGGATGCCCTTCTTTAATGAGTTGAGGTCAAGGTCGCGGTGGGGTCAGTGGGGGTTAGCAAGGTCCCAGTTGTTTTGGTAGACATTAGACTACCTCTGTTTGGCGTCTACACAACTCCATCCAAAAGCATGGAGGATCACGGTGTCTTGTTGCATCATTTGGCGACGTGAATTGGAGGATGTGGGTTCAGAATACCTTGACCTCACTACTCGCGAGTTCCTCCTTACTCATAATCTCTTGAAACAACACGACAACACATGTAGCTTCTGGTCCATTCACGCCTTGGCCCATCTGGAGCTACTATACAAATGGGTGAAGGGGTGGAATCAGCGTTTCTTTTTCCTGTCAGGCAAAAGATGAGAGTTTCTGGTCGGCCAGATCAATAGGTGCGACTATCTCGTTCGCGCCATCTGGGGAGTTGTTGGCAAGGACAATAGCTTCAGGCCCCCGGCAACTCCCTAGGAAGTGAGTCGGATTGAGATTGTCCGAGTCTAGGTGAGGGCTTACCCAAACGATATTTACTCCGAGGCCCTGCTACATGAGAGTAGCCTCCAGCGATACCTGGCTCTCTCAGCCGACTATTCCTCAAGTTCGTAGGCACTCCCCTAGCCCTTCGGCGGTAAGGAAAGGGAAGAAGCTATTTGTAACACCCTGTATTTTAGTGTATTTTTACTGAAGGATTATTTTTAGTTATTCAAAAATTTATCCTCTTATTTTAAAATTGGTCGGATTTTTAGTGAGTTTATTTCTATGATTTTAATTTGGTGGAAATTATTTTTATGTGCTTTCTTAATATTTATTTATTGTTGTGCATTTAAATTTCTTTTAATATTTAAATTAATTACTGAGAGATTTAATTATTTCAATTTGACTTTACCATTACGTTTAAATTATTTTATTTAACTTGTGGTTTTAAAATCATTTCCGTTGGATCATTTTCGTGACCCAAGTTATGAGGATTGAACCTCATTTATTTTCCCCTCTTTTTCTTCCTTCTCCTTTTCTTTTCTTTCTTTTTTCTCTTTTTCCCTTATTTTTCTTTGGCTCTTTTCTTCTCCCGCGCGACCGACCCTCTCTCTCTCTCCCCGTGTGACTTCGGCCACCACCCAGCCCGCCGCCGTGAGCCGGCGGTGACTCTCACCGCCCGGTCCCTTGCACTCCCCTGCCGCCGGCCGTCCTACCCCATCAATATCACCGCCGTTCATGCCACCGTTAGCCCTCACGAAACCCACAAAGCCGCGGCGCCATTTTCGCTCCAGCGCCGCCGTCGCTCCACCTCCGGCCACCATCTTCCTACCACTTCATCCCCGACCTCTTCGCAACCCTTTGGACCCAACCCCGGCCCCGATCCGTCACCGGTGAAGCCACACTAAGTACATTTCCGATTTGCACTTTTTTGGCCTAAAACCACCCCTTGCGCCGCCACCCACGGCAAACCACCACCACCATTGGCTTCACCGACCTCTCTAGGCCCTACCCTACCATTTTTGGGTCTTAGTTTGTCTTCGTTGAAAAGTGGGCATCTGTGACCCACGGCCACAGTGTATTTTACACTGTGGTGTTGCTCAGACGTCGCCATTTTCAGCTTCGTGATCCTCCAGAAATTATTATATAGCGCTGTAAGTATTTCTCCAAAGAATTCTTGTGAATTTAATGTATTTTTGCACTAACGCATTTCACTGTATTTAATCTACTGTTTGGTTTTGCCGGACTGAGTCCGAGGAGTTTGGGAGTGGATTGGTGATTGGAGTGTTTGGTTGGAGTTGTTTGTTGGATTTGTTGGAATTGGTTATTGATGGATTTTGGATTTGTGTTGGTTCATGTACATCTCATTATTTCATGCATGATCATGTTTGTAAAGAAAACTGGGTTTTCGTGTATTGCATTCATGCTCATGTGTGATTTGAGGAGCTATGATTTTATGTGAGTACTTTTGGGTGCATGTGTATCACGACCCCAAGCCGAGATGGGGTATTATCTCGGTGGAGCTCCTCTGGTTACTCGGGAGCGGAATAAACTGAGTAACGTCCCCTGGATTGTCGCTTGGCGATGATGGGATCGGACGAGAGATTCGTGCCGACTCCGTGGTCCTTCTGCTGGCGGGGATCAGAGGATGCTTGGCTACGCACGCGCTGGGCGCGGAACTGGGCATCGCTCGTAGCGTAGTGGGTGCTTGGCTACGTACGCGCTGGGCGTGGAACCAAGCATCGCTACGAAGCCAGGACGTGCAGATGGTCCCTAGGGGAGGCCATGGTGCATAGGTTAATAAAGGATTAAATTGGCTATTTTCTGGGAAAATAGTGTGCGTGGATTTTGTGTAAACCATTTTCTGGAAAAATGTTTTACGGATTATTTTTGGGCCAGTGAGACTTTGGCGTGTGTTGGAAATTGTCATTTTCGGGGAAAATGATGTTTTGAGAAAATTGCATATTTCATCATATGCATGCATGTTGGTTGCATTAAATGTATTTCTTTCTTGAGGATTATTTTGGGTTATACTTACCTGCGGTACCCTTCTGTGGTAATGCAGATTTTGATGCAGGTGAGGAGGAGGGCAAGCCTGAGGAGACGGCTCCGCCCAAGGAGTGATCTGGGATCACTAGCTTTATTATGCTATTTTACTTATTTGTATTTTCGGACATGTGTTAACTTTATTTTGGGATGACTGTATAACTGATTTTAAACCTCTACTGATGTTTAGTTGTATTTAAATTCTGGTACTTAGTTGACTATCCGCTGCGTTATTTTATTTGTACACCGTTGCATGTACACACACTGACACTTCGTTGGGATGTGTGACCGTGTTGTCACCATCCTGGTATCTCGATCCCCGTGTATTTTTATAAGGGGGATTGGGGGCGCCACACTATTCCCCCCCCCCCCCCCCCCCGGGGGCAGTCTTTTGTTCCTAGGCTTATTCGGCAGCTAAATCCATCCTTGGTGAAGGGAGGGAAGCCTTCCCCATCCCCCATAACCACATCTTCTTCTTCTTCTTCTCCATGTGAGGTGGACGATGCTGATGCCCTTTAGCAGGTTTGGGCAAACCCCCTGATGGCCGACGTTATGCAGCCCGGGGGGGCCCAATCAATCCCTTCAGAAATTCCTTCGCCGACCCCAACGAGCAATGTGGGGGTAATTGTTGAACTTTCAACGCGGTAGGAGTTGCTCTCCTTACGGTTTTATGGAGTCCTTTTGGACCCTCCTACTCGAGTGTCCCAGATAGTGGTCCCATCTCCTAAGATTGATATCGAGATGGTTCTCTCTCCTGTGTCCAAAGAATGCCCTACTAGGGGTGAGGATTTTTTCGACCGGGTTTCTATCCCAGAATCTCCCATTGCTTATTCCCTCGTAGTCAAGGTTGCCTCGTCCAAAGTCATCTCTAAGGGGGGTGGAGGTGACGAGGTCATGTCCGGGAGGGAAATAGCGAGGGTAGTGTCTTGGGCCGCCGGGGTCCTGGTTGATGTATTTGAGGTTGAGGCCGTGGTGGTGCCAGTTGAGGTCAATAAAGCTTTGATTGTTGTCGCCGATGTTGGGGCTTCATTGACCTTCACTGGTACCATCCCGACCTTCGTATTGGTAGGAGTTGAGGTCGTGGTCGTGGTGGGGTCAGTGGGGGTTAGCAAGGTCTCAATTGTTTTGGTAGACATTGGGGTCTTATTGTCCTTCACTAACACCATCCTGACCTTGACGTCGACATGAGCCAGTGCCGAGGCGGTGATGGGAGCGGCGAGGGAGACCGAGGTGACTTTCCTCGGACTTGGCACTGGTGCGTTAGCAGCCGGTGAGGCTCTAGTAGTTCTGACGGACCCAGGGGTCGGAGAGAATCTCAAGCATGCCACGGAAGATGAAGGTGAAGGTGAAGGTTTGGGAGGTCCATTCTCGGCAGATTTTGCGGGGGGCACTGACGCACCGAGGGGCGATGGCACCATGGTTGAGAATCCTTCTGAGGGAAGGGATTACAATGCCCTGAGGTCGGCAGTAGATGGGGCCTGTTCTAAACCCGTCCAAGAGATGGCTAGGAAACTCAAGGGGCTTTTTTTCGAGGTTAATTATCAACTCGTCGCATTCCTCTTTCAGTTTTCTCGGCATATTTTCTTTTGAAATTGACTTGAAAACTTTCATAACAGGGAGTGGAGTAATTGACAGCCTTCATTGTGGATGACCGAGAGGGGCTGGAAGGCGAGAACTGGGCACTCCAATTCTTGGCGCGATTGACTTTGCACCACACCAAGGAGGAGTGAGAGAAAAAAGAGGAGCTAGAGGAAGCCCTCTTTAAGTTGCAACTCAGTCGCCAACGGAGGCAGAAGAGGATACTCCAGCTTTGTCACCGAAAGGCCCAACTCAAGTCTGACTTGGCGAGGTCATGGGAGGAGGTTGGATTCCAAATCCTCGAAGCGGCGCTTAATATGGAAGTGAGGGACAATCTTCAAGACTCCCTCGATTGCCAGCTAGAGGAGCTGGATAGGCTCCGGGCCAAGAACTTAAGGCTAGGAAAACAACACGACTATGATGCTCGGTTGTATAAATGGTTGGAGGGGAGATACGAGGAGCTCTCCAAGACTTCAAAAAATAAGTTAGACTCTCTCAAGTCTAAGTCCCCGAAGGTGCAGGACTTGGAGGCCGAGATGCCCTAGCTTGCGATGAGGAATCCAGAGAGAAGAACCGGGCCAACGAGTTGGAGACTAGGTTGGCTAAGGCTGATCAAGTGATAGTTGCTTGTGACATGACTATCCAGGACCTGCGCTCCTGCTTGGATCAAGTTGAAGTCGTCATCCCTTGACTGCGCGAGGAGTTGTCACACATCCGTTTGGTTCGTGATGAAGCCTGGTCTTACGGTTACTTGTAGGGTTTGGAGAGAATGCAGGATCATGTGCTTGTTAATCCTCAGAGCAACTTGAGGTTACTGAAAGTACAAGACCTCCATCCAAACCCAGCGGCGCTGAAGCAAGGTGTCTCAATAGGGAAGAAATTGATCCCGAGTGTCCTTTCGGACAACCCGGCCAGCTGAACTCTGATCGCCTTGTTTCTTCTTTCTGGGCCCCCTTCTTTTTGTATGTAAACCATGAGGTATGTAAACTTTGTGAAAATATCAATGGATTCTTGAGCATATCTTTTCCTTTTTGTGTTCCTTACTCTTCCTTTTGCCTTTCCTTTTTTGCATCCAGGGAGTATAACGGGCGGGGGTAGGCTATGCATAACGGATAATAAATAACACTCAATTGTAATTGTAATTGTAATTGTGGAGTTTGTAAACCTGGATCATTTTGATGGGGCGCGATGGGAGTTTGAGGCGCTTGCTTAGTTGTCGTCTCTTCGTTGGAAGAGACACACTGGGGAGTTGAAGTCGGGCAGTTGAGAAACTGGACCCGCACTCTTTCGGGGAGAGCTCGGGATGCTTTAGGCTAACTCGCCTCTTTGGTTCCCCTGGAGATGTAAGTTGTCGGACAACTGAAGAGCTGGGTAGTTGAGAGGCTAGATACGCTCTCCTCCGTGAGGTTGGTTGGGTCGCCTGGAGGGCTGGACTAGCCTGCTGACCCTCGTGGGGAGGTAAGTTGTCGGGCACTTTAGAATTGGACCCGCTCCCGCCCATTGATATCACAGTGAAGGTAAGTTGTCGGCGAGGGAGATTATGCTCTTGGAAAAGGGAGTTGAGATAGCTGGAGAGAGTATTTTGGGGCGAGACACAATTCATTCCTGGAAAACCATACTTTCATTAATAGAGTTTACATTGTTGGCCATGGTAATATAACTTACACGTTTTACACTTTTCAATTATAAAACTTCAGCAGATGCTCGGTGTTCTTGGGGTGTGGCAGCTCATTCCCTTGAGAGTCTTGGAGCCAGTAGGAGTGCAGACGGTTGTTGGAGGTAACCACGTAGGGGCCCTCCCACCGGGGACCCAGTTTTCCTTCGTCTCGGGTGGTTGTCCTTGTTTGCTTTAACACCATGTCGCCTATCTTGAACGCTCTTGGTCGTACCCACTTGTTGAAACATCGTTTAGCTCTCCTGTTATTGGCTGCCATCCTTATTTCTGCTTCAAGCTTGACCTCCTCCAGCAAGTCAAGTTGCTCTTTTAGTCACTCATCATTGGAGCTGTGCTTATGCTCGATTATTCTGAGTAATGTGTTGGCCTTACTGGCCTTGATGTGATCCCAAGCCAATGGGCTATATTCTTGTGCTACTCAGTTATCTCGAACAATGTTTGGACTTGCATACTTGTGATAGCAAAGCAAAGCAAGAAAATAATCTTTGTTTAGGATAATCGAGTTGTGAGGCTGGACTGGCTCTGCACGGGATAATTGAGGAGCCCAAGAAATTAACCCCTTGCTCCGATCACTAAATAAGGCTTGTCTGATCGACAAACTCTTAAAATAACTAAGCCAAGAGTAAGAAAATTAGCCTTGCTTAGGATCATTGAGCATGCCAGTCTAGGCAAAACACTGCTCATGATAATTGAGTAGTGCAAGAAAATAACCCTTGCTCGGGTGATCTCGAGCGGGACTCGTTCGTCCTACATAGTGATTAGGATAACCGAGAAGAACAAGAAAATAACCCTTGCTTGGGGCGAGCTTCATTGCTCACCCATGACAGGGCGAACCTGCCATATTTATTGTTCTGAGACGTAAGTCTATATGTCAACACTTATTCTGGCCTCAATCTTAGTGTTGAGAGCACTCCTTGCTCACTTATTGTGCGTACACTTATGCTCACCTTTGGCATGATCTTTTCTCTCTCGAGGGTGAGTTTTGCGCTTAAGCGGGGCTCGCTTATGCAAGCACTTGTTGCTCGCTTAAGATGCAAACACTTGTGCTCGCCTCAGGTATGATTGCTTCTCTAGTAGGGACAAGCTTCACACTTGCGCGGTACTGGCCTTAGGATGAGCACTATTACTATTCAAGGTGTTTGCCTTGGGTTGCGACCATTATTTACTTATCTCAATGCGAGATGCTGTAGCTCACCTTGATGTGAGTTGTTGTTGTTCACCTAGGTGCGAGTACTCTATTTAATATTATAAAAATAAATTATAATAATTCATAAAAATAGTTTTTAGATTTAAAAATATTATTATTATTCTAATATAATATTATTTTAGAAAATATCAATTTATTCATTTGATTTTTTATAGTATTCATAGAAATAAATAAATTTGTTGGACTGTTATTATTTTACAAAATGTAATTCTTCTTTTTAAGTTCTGATTTATACATTAATTCAAGATTGTTCTTTAATTTATCTTATTTTTTTTTTCATAACACGTTTCATCAGACATCCGTACTTTGCACATAGAATCCTATTAGTTAATTTTAAAAATATCAAATCCCAAAGCCATTATTATAGTCGTATTTTATTTCTCGGACCCGAAAACATTCGACGAAAAAAGATGATTCGGTATTTTATAAAAATGATAAGAGTACTATTTTATACTATTTATTTATTATTATTTTTATATTTAATTTTTTTAATTTTTAATTTTATTTAATAGTTAAAGAAGTGACTATTAGTAAAATTTTATATTTTTTTTAATTTTTTTAATAATTAAAGATGTTAAAAATATATTTAAAAATATATAATAAAAAAATAAAATTTTTAAATATAATATAAATAAGAGCTTTGTTACACAACGTTCACCACACTCCACATTTCATATTTTTTTAAATTTTTTAAATTTTTAATATTTTTTTTAATTTATTCTTTTTAAATTATTTCAAATTTTTTATTCATTATTTATAATGAATATTTAATAAAAAAATAATAAAAATTAAAAATAATGTAAAATATGGAATATTAAGAGATTGTGAAAGATTTTTTAATTATCAAATCAGTAAACTAAGCTATGCCCCCTGATTTTGACAATCGATTTTAAAACACGTAAATTGAGGCTTTTTGTTTCCTTAAACAAGGAAGTACTGAAAAAGGAAAGCACGTGCGAGAGACTGACAGAACAGACATTTCTGTATTCAGTTCAGTGATTTAACGTTGCACCAGCCATCTATCCATGTACGAGTTTCTCGTTCTCTGGCTCTCTTCCCCCCTCCCGCTGTAAAAAGGAATTACTCATGGCGGCTGCATCATTCTTCCAAGCACCCGTACGGAACCAGAAGCTGAAGAACCCACCTTTGAAAGTGGATTTGGGACGTGGGTTTTCGAGAAGCTTGGGTTTTGGTCATGTGAGACCAACCAAATGCCGGACTAATTTTGAGCTCAACAAGCTAGCGGTCTGTGCTGATAGCAATGACATCGCAGCGTCTCGGAGCGAGTCCACACCTCCCCTGACTCGGTCTAAATGAGTTTCTCACTATATTTTCTCTCTGTATCTATCTATTTATGTTTGCTCTTTGCTGTGTTTGCTAAACCCACTAATGTGTGTATATGAAGTATAGATTTTTACAGATTAGTACTCATGCATTTGGATCAATTCTGGTTGGTTTTTCTGTTGGGGTTGTAATAGTTCGACAAGGGGTTTCTTTTTTCATTTGTTGGATTTAGTGGTTGCATGTAACTGTTCTACGGCTATACATTATTTATTAAATATATGTTTTTTTAATTTTTTCCCAACTTGCAATCCGGGCTGTATATTTGATTGTACAAAGTAGTTCCTCTTTCTACCGAGATATCTGTAATTAAGTTGTTGTCCGTTGAAGTGATGAATACTGTAGCTTAATTTCGAGGTGACAACGGAAACTATTCTCCTTATCTTTGTTCAGAAATATAATTTAAGAACCGTAATGTGATCGAGATTTAACGGATAATTGTCCAAACAATAAAAGTGAAGATCTACAATTGGGTGGGGATGGGGTGTAGTATAACTTCAAGCGATTTCTTTAGGGACACTTTATGTTATAAGTTTCTGGGTTTTTGTGAAGCAATGCATTTATATAACTTAAAAGTGAGATGGACATGGCCTGCTGGGAACCCAGAAAGTATAAAATTAATAGCGATTATTTTCCTCTTCTTGTTATTTTAAAGCAAAATGTTACGCTGAATATGGAATAAGGGATCATTTGTGCAACTGAACTTCACTAAAAATCTGGCTATATAGGATTCTGATTAAAGAGCTAGAATGATTGATTACCTAAAAAGTTCTCTGGAGCTTCATGTGGTTATACTATAAAAAATTTTGTTTGGGATATATTTCTGGTTTCTACTTGATATTATCACTTTCTGAAAAATGCTATTTATTTTATAATTTTACTTAATTAGATTTGCCCGATAGGATTGCAGTTTTTCTCTTTATGTCAAAGGCTACTTTTGAGCCTCAGTTCTTCCCAAAGTCTAATATCCATATCTAGTATACATGATATGTTTATAATGTGATATTTTAATTGCTTTCAGGGTGAAACGCCATACAATTTCAGTCTTTGTTGGGGATGAGAGTGGAATAATAAATCGGATTGCTGGGGTGTTTGCTAGGAGGGGCTACAACATTGAGTCCCTTGCAGTTGGTTTGAACAAGGACAAGGCTCTCTTTACCATAGTGGTCTTGGGAACCGAGAAGGTTTTGAGACAAGTCATTGCACAACTGAACAAGCTTGTGAACGTCATTAAGGTTATGGCTCACCTAGATGATCTTAAAATATTCTGTATGAATCCTAATTTCTGGTGTTTGTATTGCATATTAGTAACTGTGTGGGGCTAAGGGCTTTTCTTTTCAAATGAACTTTTGAAGATGTTGCTTTTTGCATCTGAACGAGCTCTTTTAGTAATCTTATTGTAATTTTCCAAATAAAATCTGTGTATAATTTTTTGGAGGGAGTGTTTCCTTATCTGGTTCTGCACTTTACTTTTTGAGTATCTAATGTATCAGGTTCAAGACATCTCAAGGGAGCCACAAGTAGAACGTGAACTGATGCTTATAAAACTTAATTCAGATCTGAATACCCGTGCTGAGGTAAGATCATTAAACCGTTGGTCCTAGACCTCACCTGGATAGACGAGTTTGACCTGAAAGCAAAGCTGTCCCATCAGTTTCTCTGTTTTTTGGATAAGGAAATGAATTTTATTAGATGAGCCAATGAACACGAACTGAGTATGCTTGAAGTATACGAGAGAAAACACCTGGCTTGAGGGAAATAAGGAAAGCAAGAATGCATGAAATCTACAAAAGTAGGAAAGTGTAAATTTTGGTGGGCTTTTATCCTTACGTAAGTGAATAGAACATGATGGATTTTGGCTTTAATACTGTCATTTTGTGGCCTTGATTCTCTGGGACCCTGGGTATTGCGTTCCTCCCAAAGGCGTTGTTACAGGTGTCATCCACCAAACCTCTGTCCCATATGGACCACCCATTTGCCTTTCTGGCAAGCCAATAACTCCACAGCCCTTTTAGAAATAAACTCAACTCATCCAAGGCAGCTGAGAATTGAATCCCACAATGCTTTAACCTCCACAGTGAGCAAGAGATGATCAGTTGATTCTTCATCCTTCTTGCTCATACAACACTAATCTGTCACCAAGATACTTAGATTATTCATGGTTAAGATCTTCCCTAGAGCTGCTGTCCATCCCAATAATGCCATCCTATTGGGGATATTTGTTGTGCCAAGTTCTTCTCTATTGGAAAAAATTATCCTCATAGGGGCTAAGATCCATTGTTGGTAAAAGCACGCTTAAGGTCAAAGCGCAAGTGCTGAAGAGCTTTACTTACCAAAAGCGAAGCGTATTTAGTAAAGTGCACTGTTTTACATTAGTGAACTTAAAGTGCAAAAAGCTTTTGTAGTTTTTTGTATTATATATTGATATATCAATTTTAACTATAATTTTTTGTATGTCCCCGGGGGTTTTGGTTCCATGGGTGAGTCCTAAGGGCTCTACCGTGGGGTGGTTCCCCCTTCATAAAAAAAAAAAAAACTATAATTGTTTGTATGGACCATTTATTTAGATAAAGTAGAAGAGGAAGATGATAAGTGTTACAAATCTTTTTATGAAAGTGTATCACACCCCAGCCCTAGATCAGAGGATTAGGGCTGAGTTTTGGATGTAAAGCCTATGGGCCTACAATTTTGGCCCAAGTGATTTGGGTTGTCATTATGGGCTAATCCTTGGCCATTCTTAAAGATGGGCTCCCATTATGTTGCTACCTACTAGACTTTCTATTAAAATAAAACTCCAAATTCTATTGGGAGAACTCTACTTGGCGGCCACTAGGATTCGTAATCTAACAAGGAAATCAAGTCTAATCCATGAAGGATTGAACAACACCCTTGCTGAAACTTCTAAACACTCCAGGAATCATAACTCTTCAAGGAAACCAAATCCAAGTAAACCTAGGAGACTAATTTAGCTGCTGCCAGGATTCCCCACCACCTCTAGAAGTCCTAATCCTGCAAGAAAAATAAAATCTCTGTTTTCATTGAAGTATGCGATGCTGATATGTCACTTTTATAGTTTGGTCATGTCAAATATCTCTGAGGTGGGTCTACTTAGAATGAGTGCTGCTGCTGCCTGATATTATACATTTCGCTATGCCTCAAGTTGGAATTGACTAGTATGGTATACTAAGTGTTTCTCTGTGTTTAGAGTTTAAGTTTTTTGTTGTTTCAAGATAATGGGAGCGGCTCTCTTATTTGTGGACTAGGAGCACCTTCCTTTTCAGTAGCTTTGCTTTCATCTTAGTGCATTGACATTTTCAAGTACCTGATCTCTACACTGCTGTAATCTCCAGATCATGTCGTTAGTAGACATCTTCAGAGCAAAAATTGTTGATATCTCAGAAGATTCGCTGACTATTGAGGTGAATTCTATTTGATTATGTGGTTATTGTTGTATCGTTATTATTAGACTTGTTGTCATTATTATTGTTGTTGTCATTATTATTGTTATTGTTATTGCTATTTGTTAAAGTACTTTGACATGTAGAAGCTCTTATCAAGAAGATTCATGGTCAAAATTATATTAAACATCACACCATGGTGATAAAGACATAGCCCAAACTTGGAAGAAGCAAAGATGTCCTACAACTAGATTTTAGCCTTGTATAGTTTTTCCATAAAATCTTTTAGTCTTTTGGTCTTTTCCTATGTTTTCACCTAGTAGCCAAGGGAACTAGAGCCTATAAAGCATCCATGTTCCTCTCCCAGTGCAGCCTCTGGTTTAGGTTAAAAACCATGATATCTTGAAAGGGTTTCTACCATTGTTCTCGAGCCTATAAAACATGTATATATCAAAATATGGGTTGGATATGACTAATATTTGGATACCTTTCCGTTCAGTGGAAATATTTTAAATTTTGGAAACAAGATTTTCATGGATTTGTATAGCCAGAAGACCTTCAAGAAACAGAAGTGATACTTTTGGGTCCAAAACCAAAGTTTATTTATTTATTTTTTAATAAAAAGGGAGTCTTTAGTGGCAATTTAAGATCCTAGGGGCTATAATTGATTCCGAAGATAATGGGCACATAGGGGCTGAAGTTGGATTACTGTTTGAAGATTCTATGTATGTGTGGGTTAGTTTATGAAATTCTCAGCCATGTAGGCATATTGAAGTAGCATTTAGCGATGTTTGCCATTCCTTAATAGAATTTGGGTTTTGCTCAATTAGAAAGATCTTTGGACATTTTGGGAATCTTGCTAATTCTTTATTCTCTTGAAATAGAAAATAATAGCAGACAATGATTTGTCCCACTTTATGACTAGATTGAAGAAAAGATGCCTAATAAATTCTCGGGATAAGTTCACCGTAAAGCTTGCTCATACTCATAGTGCCATTCTACACTCTTGAAGACCTACATTGTGATGCAGGTCATATTTTGTTGGTTGTATATGTGGATGACATTGTCATTACTGGGAGTGACTCATCAAGGATTGGTAGGCTGAAACAGTTTTTGCATGATTAGTTACAGACAAAAGATTTGGGTAAGCTTAGATATTTTCTTGGGATTGAAGTTGGCGGGTCTAAAAAGGGTATTAGCCTATCTCAGAAAACATATGTACTTGACCTTTTGGAAGAAACTAGCTTGTTGGGTGCACGTCCTATTGACACTCTTATGGATCCAAATCGTAAACTCTTGAAGAATGAAGGGGAGTTGTTTGAAGATCCAGTAGGTATCGACGACTTGTTAGGAAATTGAATTATCTTACTATCATTAGACCTGACATCTCTTATGCAGTGAGTGTAGTGAGTCAATTTCTAGAAGCACGAAAGGTCTCACATTGGGATGCTGTAATCCATATTCTTCATTATCTTAACCGAGCTCCTAGCCTTGGATTGTTGTATAGGCCTTGGATTGGGCAAGGTCTCCTTCAGATAGAAGATCTACTATTGGATACTGTACCTTAGTCGCAGGTAACTTGGTTGAATGGAAGAGTAAGAATCTAACAATAGTAGGTCGTTCAAATGCAAAAGCTGAATATAGGGCACATTTCCTTCAAGTGATTGGATTTCCAGCTTCGGTCCTTCTTCAGTTATTTTGTGATAATCAAGCTACAGTGCATAGTGACTTCAATCCTGGGTTCCATGAGAGGACTAAACACATAGAGATAAGATATTGAGTAGTAACATTTCTATACCTTTTGCGAAGTTTGCTGATTAGCTTGCAGATGTGTTTACTAAGTCCTTGTGTCATTGTCGGTTAAAGTTTATTTGTTTCAAGCTGGGTTTATATGATATATATGTCCCAACTTGAGGGGGAATGTTCGGGGCATTACTGTAGTAAGTATAACTCAGAGGATATAATCATCAATTGTATGTTTAGTATATATATATATTGGAACAGTAATGAATAAACACAAGTTTGAACAAATGGTTTTCCCCCTTGTTTGTGTTTTCTCCATGTTTTACAACACATAATATGTGCAAATTTTACATTTTGTATGGGCAGGATTATTTTCTGGTTGTATTATCTTAAAGTATGTTCCACATGGATATTTTAGGTCACTGGGGACCCTGGGAAGATGGTTGCTATTCAAAGAAACTTAAGCAAATTCGGAATCAAAGAACTTGCAAGAACTGGAAAGGTAACATATCCATATTTGTATGATCTTTTTGTATGATCTTTGTTTTGTGCATATTTACTTATGTTTGAATATTTTTTTAAGTTTTTGAATCCCAGATTGACCATTATGAACTTAATTTGCATCCATAGAGAAATGACCATTGTTTTTCTTTTTTCAATTTAGAGAAGAATCCTAAATGTGATCTTCCATGGGATGGTGCCCATTGAGACCTGATACTGAAATGCAAGTCATTATTTTGAGCAGTCATGTTTTATTCCCACAGTTAGCGGCCATTCAAGTTGAATTAAGCCGAATATTGGCTGGTCAAGCTCGACTTGAGTAAATTAGTTGAGTTCTAACTTGGCTCGAGCTTGACTCTTAATAATCCAAATGAGTTAAGGTGGAGAGAGTTAGTTAAAAAACAACCAAAAAAAAAAAAATGAAAAGAAAAAGAAGATATAGATCAACGGTAACTCAAGTATGGGTGATATTTTTCAGTTCTATAGACAAACAAAAGCATGCATAGATCAAAATCATGTCAATTTGTCTGAATGGCTTTCACGTCTTGAGACCTTTCATATATATAGAAACTATACAGCAAGATTTAAAAGCATTTTCTGCTAATTACAACTGAGATTTTCTCTCAATCCCCTAGCTGTACACACAACCCCTATTTTGGAAAACCTAACTATACAAAATAAAGATAATAAAGACATAAAGACATGCCGCAAGTCTCAATGGGCTTGGGCTCAAGCTGCGGCAAACCTAACTAATAGGTTGCAGCACATCCTATTAACATCCCCCCTCAAATTGATGCGGGTGGATCAAGAAACATCAATTTACCAATCATGAACTGATGCTGGTGTCAGGTAAGAGCCTTGGTGAACACATCGGTTGTCTGAAGAACAGTGGAAATATGAGGAAGAGTAATCACACCCCTATCAAAAGCTTCACGTATGGAATGACAATCTACTTCAATGTGCTTGGTCCGCTCATGAAAGACCGGGTTAGCAGCAATATGAATAGCACTCGTATTGTCAGCATAAAGCGGAGTAGGCTGGAGCTGAGGAAAACTAAGTTCTACCAACAACCCACGAAGCCACACAATCTCAGAACAAGTAGAAGACATAGCACGATACTCGGACTCCGTAAAGGATTTTGAAACGCAAGCCTGCTTCTTACTCTTCCAAGAGATAAGAGCATTTCCGAGAAACATGCACCACCCTGTGACAGAACGACGAGTGTCTGCACATCTTGCCCAATCTGCATCACTGTAACCTGCCAGTAGAACAAAAGATCCAACTGGAAAGAACAACCAATGTCGAGAGTCCCCTTGAGATAACGAATGATATGTCGAACAACAACAAGATGAAGGTGGCGAGGTGTCTGCATAAATTGACTAACCTATTGGACAGTAAAGGAAATATCGGGTCTTGTAATCGTTAAATAGTTTAAGCTCCCAACCAATTGCCAGTAGAATGAGGGATTAGAAAGAAGCTCCCCTTCCCCTTGTTGCAGTTTCAAATTCACCTCCAAAGGTGTAAGAACTGAATTTCTTTCCTGAAGACCAGCCAACATAAGCACCTCCTGTGTATACTTGTGCTGATGCAAATATGTACCTTCTAGTGTGATTTGAACCTCAAGGCCGAGGAAATACTGCAGATGGCCAAGATCTTTCATATGAAAGGAAGTCTTGAGGTGCTGTTGTAACTGCTCAATCAACTGGGAGTCCGTTCCTGTAATCATGATATCATCCACGTAGACCAGAAGTAAGACAATCCTGGTAGCAGTCTTTCAGAGAAAGAGAGATGAATCAAAATTGCTTTGAACAAAATTGAAATCAAGAAGAGTGGAACGAAACTTATCAAACCAACAGTGCCTACTTTAAGCCATGTAGAGACCGTTTCAGGCGACAAACATATGAAGATGGTGTAGAAAATAGACCTTGCTCTAGACATGGAGAAAGCTTACTATCATGTCAACTGGAACTTCTTGCCCTATCTACTTGCAAGATGTGGTTTTTGGGTGAAATAGTGTGCTTGGGTGGCATATTGCATTTCTACAGCTCACTTTTCTATCTTGGTGAATGGTTTGCTAGTAGGTTTTTTTTACTCTTCCCGTGGTTTGAGATAGGGGGATCCACTCTCTCCATTACTTTTCATTATCCTCATGGAAGCTCTTAGCAAGATGATTTCGGGCCTTGTGGAAGGTGGCTTCCTCGAGGGCTTCTCGGTGGGGAATGCTAATTATGGCTCTATTGATATTTCTCATTTGCTTTTTGTTGATGATGCTCTCATCTTTTGTGGAGAAAACCATGGGCACATTCAATCTTTGAGGGCTCTTCTCCTTTGCCTTGAATTTGTTTTTGGTTTGAGAGTGAATCTTTCAAAGTCTAAATTGGTGCTTGTGGGGGTTGTCCCCAATGGGTGTGAATCTAGCCTGCCTCTTGGTATGCAAGGTATCTTCTCTACCTATGAAGTATCTTGGCTTACCGTTGGGTGCTTTAGTCAAATCGGAGGGGATTTGGAACGCAGTGATGGAAAAGGTGTAACGTAGATTGGCTTCTTGGAAGAGGTTATACTTGTCCAAAGGAGGTAGGCTTACTCTTATCAAAAGTACCCTTTCTAATGTACCAACCTATTTTCTGTCCTTGTTCTCGCTCCCTACAAAGGTAGCCAATCGTATTGAGGAGCTACAATAGGATTTCTTGTAGATTGAGATGGGGGATGAGTTCAAATTGCATCTGGTGAACTGGTCAACAATTTGCGCACCAATATCTGGGGGTGGATTGGGGATCTGCAATTTGATGAAATTCAATAAAACTCTGTTGGGTAAATGGTTGTGGCGGTACCAACAAGAGAGGGGGGCCCTATGGAAGTTAGTTATAGATTCGAAGTTTGGTGAGTCTTGGGGAGGATGGTGCTCGTGTGGTATGTGGACCATATGGGGTGGGTTTGTCGAAACACATTAGAAAAGTATGAAAGACTTTCCTAAGCTATGCACATATTGAAGTAGGTGATGGTTCTCGAGTCAAATTTTGGCATGACAAATGGTGTGGTGAACATAGCTTCAAAGAAATAGTCCCTAGCATTTTTTATCTTGTACAGGCGAATGTTGCTTCAATAGGTGATCTCTTGGCCTTCTCTCGTGGCTCCCCTCAATGGAATGTAGATTTCATTAGGGTAGCACAAGATTGAGAGTTGGAGGTTATTACCAAGTTCTTTGCCTTACTATATTCCGCCAAGGTGACTGAGGGCAATACAGATAAGATCAGGTGGAGCCCCTCCAAGAAAGGTAGATTCATAGTTAGATCGTTCTACCAAGTTCTAACTAGCTAGGGAATGACTACTTTTCTATGGAGGAATATATGGAAGATGAAAGCTCCTTTGAAAGCAGTTTTGTTTTTGTTGGGACAGCCTCCCAAGACAAGATTCTTACTGCAGACAATCTAAGGAAACGTCGTGTAATGGTGTTGGATTGATGTTACATATGTAAGAAGAATGGGGAATTAGTAGATCACTTGCTTCTACACTGTGAGGTGGCCAGAACGTTGTGGGATGATTTTCTTGCCAGAATAGGATTATCATGGGCCATGCCTTGTAGGCTATTGGATTTTCTAGCAAGCTGGAGAGGACACCAAGGCAATCTTCAAGTGGCAACAATATGGAAGATGGCCCATATATGCATGTCTTCGTGCATTTGGCAGGAGCGAAATGATAGAAGCTTTGAGGATTGCAAGAGGACAATGGATGAGCTTAATGGTCTTTTCTTTAAAACTTTGTTCGTATGGGCGGGGGTCATTGATTTTAATGGACTAAATGTCCATGATTTTCTACTTTCGGTTGTAAACCCTAGTTAGGTACTTCTCATATATGCTTCCTGTGTACTTGGCCTATGTCTCATTTTCTTATGAATAAAATTCTTGATTACCTATAAAAAAATAAGGTCTGATAAAATGCCAAATTTAATTGCTGTGGAATATCTGAAATCCTGTGAGAATGGAACATCATCATGGCACAGTACTGATATGTGAATGACAATAATGATGAGATACAGTCTCATTCAATCTTGGACTAATAACCTCAAATTCTCAATGGGTTTCTGAATACTTTTACCTCTAAAGTGGTATAGGTGATACGTATCTAGTCAAGTCAATGTATATCATTTTTCTTTTTTTCCATATCAATTTTGGTTTTTGTAATTATTTCTGAGTAAGAAATCTGATAAAAAATTATTTCTGATTCAGAAATAACTGAATATACATCTATTTCATATATTTCTATATGGTTATACATTTCAAAACATGAGATAGTGAAAAAATTAAGGTCAGTAGCTTATGATAACTGTCCATGAGCGGGTTTTGAAATAAATGTTGCTAATGAACTTAGACGAGTAGTTATTGCGTATTAGTATACGACCTGAGTTTCCTTGTGACAAATTTTGGATTTGAATCTACCTGCAGATTGCATTGCGACGAGAAAAGATGGGTGAAACTGCTCCATTCTGGGGATTCAGTGCAGCTTCCTATCCAGATCTTGAACCACCACCTCCTGTTAATGTTCTTGAAGAGAAAGCATGTCAATCACTTAATGGCGATGTCCGTATATCCTCAGGTGTATGTACCTTTTGTTCAATCAAAGAGGCTCTCCCTGTTGTTTGTTTCCTTATTTATTCAATTCCCTTGTATAGTAAATTACTGTGTAGAGCTACAGGGTTTTCACTCGTCATATACAGGATTCCTCATTTTCACATGCCAATTTTAAGAGGCTTATCATTTAAGAAAATGATTTAAAAATAGTTTGTGTATTATTTTAACTCAAAAAATCTAAAAAGTCATATAAACAATTAACTTTTTTCGGTTTTGGGGGACAAATAACAGAACTTGAAAGGTTTATATGTTGATTTACCTGTTTGCAACTTTTAATGAAATGCAGTTTTGATGTAATAATCTAAGGGGGTCACCTTTGGATTGAACTTCTTATGAATCTTTGAATCATTTGGGGACAGAGAGCCACTTGTTGATTGCATTTTGTTTTGGGACGTTTCATGCTTACCATAAGCATTTAATTCTCTTTAATTTATTTATTTTGATCAGTAAACAAGATTTGAGTATGAGATATACTCTTTAATTTATATTTAATAGGTTACTCTGTTTTCATTTAGATTTTTAAATTTGAACATATGATGGAAAATAGCCAGTCAGAAGAGTATAGGTGAAAAACTGGCTTCTAGAATTACAATTTTAAATTTGGGGTCAAGACACTGGCTACAGATTTGTTGGTCTTTCTTGTTTAAAGTGCTTTCCTGATTTTGTGCTTCTATGATGTACTTTCTGCATTATTGGGGTAAATTTACTTTTGAAACTGGTTCGAGTATGAGTAACAAATGATTGAATTTGCCTCTTCTCATCAGTTTAATCTTTTGATACAAGTAGTGATTTAAATTGTGTCAGAGTGTAGGTCTTGAGTCAAACTCTCACTTTATATTTCACCCTTTTTTAATTAAATATTTAATCTGTTGGGTCCACTTACTAAGTTGTGTTGGAAATATTTTCAAAATAATATATCTAATATTTATTATTAATAATATTTTGGAGATTTATTTTTGAAAGTTGTGAATTATTTTGGAAAGAGAGGAAGTAAGGAAAATTTATAAGCAATAGCTTATGGTTATAATATTATTGGGTCTATAAGCCTTCATAAGGCAATCACTGGGCTTGGTGGTGTTAGTGCCATTGGTTTACTCTGAAGGCTTGAGTTCGAGTCACCCCTTTGACGAAACGGTTTTTAATTTCTCTTCACGTGAGAAGCAAAGCACCAAGGGCAAGCGCATGCGTGAAGCACTGCATTGCATGGCTCAAGGGACGCACCGCATGCCTGGGCGCTGAAGCATTGCAATGCACTAGGGGCTCCACCATGCACTTGGCGCTGGCAACGCTTGGGAAAAATAAAACCCACAAAGCGCGCCCACTATGGTTCGAACTGGTGCCATCCAGTTGAAGAGGATGCAAGGCAACCATTGGACTAAGTCCAACTATTATGTCATTTGGCAGCAGACACATTATATATACATATTCTGAACAGTTTTCAGAAAAACGAAAAGTCATAACTTTTCGTTCATAACCTTTGGTCATCTATAAATAGACCCATTGGCCTGCCATTTGAGCATCCAATATAGAATTTCGAATTCTCTCTCTCTCTCTCTCTCCCAAGTTCTTCACTTCATATTGTTAGAACTTGTTAGAATCTGTTTGTTCTCGAGAGAACAGATTTCTAATATCTTGGTTGAATAGCAAAATTTGAGGGTATTCGGGGTCTAATTTCGTGTGTGCATAACACAGTTAGACAAACAGACTTGTTCTGAGCTTCATTGTATCTTGGAGGCAAATTTGCTTGTAACCCGTGTGCATACCGTTATTGGTGGGGGCGAATATTATCTTAAGGAAAGCGACATTGTAACGCTCCTTGAAGCAAACTTTTCTCTCACTATTTATTGTTTTGTAGCCCCTTTGCACCAACAATCTTAAGACAATATTTGATTACTTATGGCACATAGTTTGAGAGAGTTTGCTGCGGACTTTGTTAAACTCGAACGTTTTGATGGAGCCAATTTTCGACGTTGGCAAAAGAAGATGCACTTTCTCCTGACCAGTCTTAAAGTGGTGTATGTTCTAACCACTCCTAGGCCGTCTGCAAATGAGGATGAGACAATTGCTCAAAGTCGGGCAAAAATCAAGTGGGAACAAGACGACTACATTTGCAAGGGTCACATCTGCAATGCAATGTCTGACACATTGTTTGACGCTTACCAGAGCAAAGCAACCGCCATGGATCTTTGGGATGCACTTGAGGCTAAGTATCTCTTAGAAGATGCTATAAGTAAGAAATTTCTGGCTACAAAATTTTCCAGTTATAAAATGGTAGACTCTAGGCCTATTGTTGAACAATTCAATAAAATTATGCATATTCTTGATCAATTCACTCAACACAATATGAAGATGGATGATTCTATATCGGTTTCATCCATTATCGATAAACTTCCTCTATCATGGAAAGACTACAAAAGAAGTCTGAAGCATAGAAAAGATGAAATGTCTCTGGAAGATCTAAGTCAACAT
This sequence comes from Juglans mandshurica, assembly GCA_022457165.1. NCBI lineage: Eukaryota > Viridiplantae > Streptophyta > Magnoliopsida > Fagales > Juglandaceae > Juglans > Juglans mandshurica. Next base: position 12,867,398 of record CM039631.1, read on the forward strand.
CTTCGTATAGAAGAGGAAATAAGGCTCAGAGATGGTAAAGAAGAGCGTGACTCTTTGACTTCCAATATGCATATGGTAGAGGAAGGGAAGCCCCACAAAACTGGACAACCCAAGCAATCCGGATATGAAAATCGGAAGAGAAAGAATAACTTTTGAAGAAAACAAAGTTACTTCCAAGGCAAGAATCAGAAGAAACTGAGTGTAAATTGCTTTCATTGTGGAAAGCCGGGCCATTACAAAAGAGATTGTCGTTTCCTTAAAAAGAAACAACAAAACTCTGACTCCAAAGAGAATTTTATGGCCATGATTTCTGAGGTCAATATTCTTGAAGGAGACAACTCTTATTGACTCAGGAGCAACAAGACATGTTTGCAAAGACAAGAGTTTGTTTAAAAAGTATGAGTCGCAAGAAGATGGATGTGTTATCTACATGGGAAATTCATCCACTGCTACAGTTAAAGGCAAAGGCACAATAGATTTGGAGTTCATCTCTGGAAAGTGCTTACTCTCAGGGATGTATATCATGTACCAAAAGTTAGGAAAAATCTTATATCTGATAGTCTTCTGAATAAGTATGGGTTTAAATTAGTCTTTGAGTCAGATAATTTGTTCTGACCAAATGGAGTAATTTTGTGGGGAAGGGATATCTGAGTGAATGCATGTTCAAACTCAATATTAATAATAAAGTGAATGTTTATGCTTATATGCTTGATTCATATTCTTTATGGCATTGTCGTTTAGGACATATTCATGCTAGAAAGCTTGATGACATGGTTAATTTAAGTTTAATTCCTAAATATGCCAAATATATGATAGATAAATGTAGAATATGCATGCAAACAAAAATTACAAGAAAACCTTTTTCTAGAGTAGAAAGAACTTCATCTTTATTGCAATTAATACACAATGATGTATGTGACATGCATAGCACGCCTACTAGAGGAGGTAAAAAATATTTTGTGACTTTTATAGACGATTTCTAGATATTGCTATGTTTATTTGATGCATTCGAAAGACCAAGTTTTGGATAATTTTAAGGCATATAAAAATGAAGTAGAAAATCAATGTGACGGCAAAATAAAATATCTTAGATCCAATAGAGGAGGTGAATATCACTTTCTTGCTTATTGTGAATCTGTAGGCATTTTTCATGAAACTACTATGGCTTACACTCCACAACAAAATGGAGTGGCGGAAAGGAAAAATAGAACTTTAGTAGAGATGGTCAATGCCATGCTTACTAATTTTGGTTTAAACAATAGTTTTTGGGGAGAAGCTATACTTACAGCATGCTATATTTTGAATAGAATACCCCATAAGAAAACTAAAGTTTCTCTATATGAACCATGGAAGAAAAGAAAACCAAACTTAAATCATTTTAAAGTTTGGGGTTGTCGAGCTATAGTTAGATTACCTAAACCTAAGATAAAGAAGTTAGGAAAAAAAGCCATTGAGTGCATTTTTTTAGGTTATGCACATCATAGTGTTGGCTATAGATTCCTAGTTGTGGAATTTAACGGTTTTGTTAACGTCAATACAATGATTGGATCTAGGGATGCTGAATTTTTTGAAAATAGATTCAGTGCAATTTCACTTTTTAATGATAAAATAGTGGAATTAGACAGATCACTTGAAAATAATGGTGAATTTGGTGAATCATTTGAACCAAGATGAAGTAAACGAGTCAGAACTGAAGTCATTTGGACCATATTTTGTTGTGTACTTGGTAGATAGTACAAGAGATTCATCTTGTAACCAAATCATGATTACACACAATGTTGAGAATGATCCTTTGACATATGAAGAGGCTATGAAGTCTCAGGATGTAGCTTTTTGGAAAGAAGCTATTAATGATGAAATAGATTCAATCATGGGTAAAATACTTGGAAATTAGTAGATTTACCCCCTGGTTCGACACCTATTGGTTGCAAATGGATTTTTAAAAGGAAACTGAAAGTAGATGGAACAATTGAAAAGTTTAAGGCAAGACTAGTAGCAAAGGGTTTTACCCAGAAGGCAGGCTTAGATATTTTGATACCTACGCACCAGTTGCTAGGATTGCTACTATCAGAACTTTGATTGGCTTAGCAACCATCTACAAGTTTGAAATCCATCAAATGGATGTTAAGACTGCATTCTTGAATGGTGAATTAGAAGAAGAAATTTACATGGAACAACCCGAGGGGTTTGTCATGCTTGGCCAAGAACATAAAGTTTGTAAATTGGTTAAGTCACTTTATGGACTTAAACAAACACCAAAATAATGGCACGAAAAGTTTGATAAAGCTGTAGTGAACAATGGTTTTAGGATACATGAATCTGATAAATGTGTCTACATCAAGTTCAATGGAAATAAATGTGTTATAATATGCTTATATGTAGATGACATGTTGATTTTTGGCACTGATAATATGAGCATTGAAAGTACTAAGAAATTTTTGTCATCAAATTTCGATATGAAGGATTTGGGTATTGCAAACGTGATTTTGGGTATTAGAATTATAAGAAATAATAATGGTATAATTCTAACCCAATCACATTATATTGAAAAAATATTGAAAAAGTTTAATCATTTTGATTGCAAACCCATGGCTACACCTTTTGATTCTAATTTAAAATTGTATCCTAATACTGGGAGAGCAGTGGATCAACTTGAATATGCTAGAGTTATTGGTTGCCTAATGCATGCTATGACATGTACTAGACCTGATATTGCATTTGCAGTGGGCAAACTTAGTAGGTACACTAGCAACCCAAGTCATATTCATTGGATAGCTGTACAAAGAATTTTCAAATATTTGAGAAATACCATAAATTATGGTATTGAGTACAACGAATTTCCTTAGGTAGTAGAAGGATACTCAGATGCCAGTTGGATAACTGAGCATGATGATCACAAGTCAACCAGTGGGTGGATTTTCACCCTTGGTGGAGGAGCAATCTCCTGGGGATCAAAGAAGCAGACATGCATAACTGACTCTACCATGGCAGCAGAGTTTATAGCATTGGCTTCTTGTAGCAAAGAGGCAGAGTGGCTAAGAAACTTATTGATAGAGATTTCGATTTGGCCAAAACCAATGCCACCAATATCTTTGCATTGTGACAGTCAGGCTACACTGTCGCGGGCCGATAGCCATATATATAATGGCAAGTCTAGGCATATTGGATTAAGACATAGCTATGTGAGACAATTACTCACAGATGGAGTAATTACAATTGATTTTGTGAGATCTTGTCAAAATTTGGCAGATCCGTTAACTAAATGACTTGCAGGGGATTTGATGTGGAAGACATAAAGGGGATGGGTTTAAAGCCTATACAATAAAATCACCAATAATGGAAACTCGACTCAACTCTTAAACATATCAAGACTTGAGTTCAATGAGCAAAGTACATTATATGTACGTGATTTGCAAGCACTGTGATTTTAAAAATTAGTTTCCAAACTAATTTAATCATCCCAATGTTTGAAGTGCTTGGTACTGTAATGAAAATGAGAGGTTGAGCAATAAGCTGTTAATAGACTTATAACATGGTTATGTTAAAGTGTTTAGTTAGAGGACACTTTCGATAAGTCTACCTATATGAGTGTCAGGGGTGGTGCCGCCTCCTATGCGAATTAAGGCTTTGTCTCTAGAGCGCTCATGAAACCAGGATATTGATACAAGGCCAATCCACGTGTCGGCTTTTATGAACTACCCAAAGAGAAGAAAATTTATATGTGAGATATATCTGACTAATCATATAGAATCGCTAGTTCAAAGCATGTCTACTATGCCATTCTGATTAGCTTTGATGTATTTTCACTATGTAAAGGTTCAAGTCCAAAAGACACCTTCATTTATGTATAAGTTTTCCTATTCTAACCAAGATGTATTTTGAAAATGGTGGGGGATTGTTGGAATATTTTCAAAATAATATATCTAATATTTATTATTAATAATATTTTGGGGATATATTTTTGGAAGTTGTGAATTATTTTGGAAAGAGATGAATTAAGGAAAATTTATAAGCAATAGCTTATGGTTATAATATTATTGGGTCTATAAGCCTTCATAAGGCAATCACTGGGCTTGGTGGTGTTAGTGCCATTGGTTTACTCTGAAGGCTTGAGTTCGAGTCACCCCTTTGACGAAACGGTTTTTAATTTCTCTTCACGTGAGAAGCAAAGCACCAAGGGCAAGCGCATGCGTGAAGCACTGCATTGCATGGCTCAAGGGACGCACCGCATGCCTGGGCGCTAAAGCATTGCAACACACCAGGGGCTCCACCATGCACGAGGCGCTGGCAACGCTTGGGAAAATAAAACCCACAAAGCGCGCCCACTGGTTCGAACTGGTGCCATCCAGTTGAAGAGGAAGCAAGGCAACCATTGGACTAAGTCCAACTGTTGTGTCATTTGGTAGCAGACACATTATATATACATATTCCGAACAGTTTTTAGAAAAATGAAAAGTCGTAACTTCACAACCATTGGTCATTTATAAATAGACCCATTGGCCTGCCATTTGAGCATCCAATATAGAATTTCGAATTCTCTCTCTCTCTCCCAAGTTCTTCACTTCTTCATATTATTAGAACTTGTTAGAATCTGTTTGTACTCGAGAGAACAAATTTATAAATTCTTGGTTGAATAGCAAAATCTGAGGGTATTCGGGGTCTAATTTCGTGTGTGCATAACGCAGTTAGACAGACTTGTTCTGGGCTTCATTGTATCTTGGAGGCAAATTCGCTTGTAACCCGTGTGCATACCGTTATTGGTAGGGGCGAATATTGTCTTAAGGAAAACGACATTGTAACGCGTCTTGAAGCAAACTTTTCTCTCACTATTTATTGTTTTGCAGCCCCTTTGCACCAACAAGTTGGAATCTGAATCACACGTGAGGAGTGTCAAGAGCTGGTTGCTAGGGTTCTTCTCTCGCTTAAATTTTTTTGTTTTCTCGGTTTCGTGTTTTGGCGAGTGCTGTTCTCGGTGCCGACGTGAAAGCTTCCTTTGTTTTCGGTCTTCTCCTTCTGGGTTGGTGTTGTCGGCACCTTCTATTTCTGGTTTGACCAGTTTCGACACCCTCTGTTTCTAGTTTGAGCAGTTTCGACACCTTCTGGTTTGAGCATTCTTAAACACAAGTCTCTCCTGTGTTTCAGTGAGGTCTGTGCTGTTTCTTGGTGAACCCGACTTGCCAAATCTCATTTTTTTGGCACTTTCTCAGACTTTCGGCACGTCTGGTTTTCTCGAGTCTAGTTTCTCTGTTGTCGCAGCAGCCTCTAGTGGGTTTTTCGGCTTGGTTTGTTATCTCTGGTGACTTCTCGTGGGACTTGGTTTGGGTGCTGCAACCCTCATGTGGGATTTTTTTCCTCGGCTTGGTCAGTATCTTTTGTGGCTTTCGGCTTCTTTGTTGATTTTTTTGGTGACTTCCGAAACTTCCAATTTATTTTTTGGTCTCGATTGATTTTCGTTGCTGTTTCTATTTTGCTTTTTCTTGGATTCATTTATTTGTGATGGACTCTGCACCTATATGTGTCAAGTTTACGGGCACAAACTACTCTACTTGGACATTTCAGTTTGTACTTTTCCTCAAGGGAAAAGATCTTTGGGGTCATATGATGGCATGGATGTTGCCCAAACATCCGATACTGACAAATCCAAAGATCTCAAGGCTTCTCCTTCATGGGCTGTACTTGATGCTCGGATTATGTCTTGGCTTCTTGGTTCGGTGGAACCACATATTGTTACCAACTTACGGGCTCATCGCTCCGCTCAATCCATGTGGAATTACTTGAAGAAGGTTTATCATCAAGGTAATGATGCTCGTCGCTTTCAGTTAGAACATGCGATTGCCATGTTTCAACATGGTAGTCTTTCCATCTAAGACTACTACTCGGCATTTCTGACTCTTTGGCATGAATATACTGATTTGGTTACAGTGGATGTTCCTGCTGCCGCTCTTTTGACTATTCAGACTCTTCACGAGACTAGCCGGTGTGATCAGTTTCTTATGAAACTACGCCCAGAATATGAATATGTTCGCTCCTCTCTATTGAACAGATCGCCTGTTCCTTCTCTTGATATTTGTTTTGGTGAGTTACTTTGCGAAAAACAAAGTCTTAGTACTCAAGCTATTTTGGAGCAATCTCTTGGCAATTCTGGGACGGCAACTATGGCTTATGCTGCCCAAGGACGAGGATCACCTATGACTTCTAAAAATTTGCAGAGTTTCTGTTGCAAGGAATATGGGCATATTGCTGCCAATTGTCCTAAGAAATATTGTTCTTATTGCAAGAAAAAGGGTCATATTATCAAAGAACGTCGCATCCGCCCACAGAATCGTCAGGCTCAAGCATTCCAGACTTCTGTTACTGTTCCTCCCGCAGTGACTTCTGTAGCACATGGCTCTTCCTCAGGTGCTTCCTCTGATCTTGCACCTCCTGCAGCAAATTATTGCATACCAGAAATGGTGCAACAAATGCTAATTTCGGCATTATCTGCGATGGGATTTTAAGGTAAAAATTCTACTAAACTCTGGTACGTAGACTTGGGTGCTTCTAATCACATGACGAATACTCCCACAACTCTGTGTCATGTTCGACCCTATACTGGTCAATCTGCCATTCAGACTGCCAATGGCAGTTCTTTGCCAATAGCTGCAGTCGAAGATGCCTCTTCTACATTTACTGATGTGTTTCTTGCTCCTCAGCTTTCCACGAATCTTATTTTTATTGGTCAATTAGTTGATAACAATTGTGCTGTTAACTTTTTTGGTAATGGTTGTGTTGTGCAGGACCAGGTCACGGGGGAGCCGATCGTGAAGGGACCTAAAGTGGGGTGCTTGCTTTCACTATTTTTACCTATTCCAGCACTTTCCTCCAGTTTCTTCTATTAAGTCTTTTGCTTGTAATAATGTTCCCGATCTGAGTATGGTGTGGCATCATCGTTTAGGCCATCCCAATACTCAGATCTTATCTCATGTATTGCACTCTGACTTTCTTGGTAATAAAGAACGTTCTTCTTCTTTATCTCTTGAGTGTGATTCTTGTAAACTTGGTAAAAACAAAACTCTTCCATTTCCTTTGCATGCTAGTAGAGTTTCTCACTGCTTTGATCTTATCCATAGTGATGTTTGGGGAACTTCCTTAGTTAGTTCACATGAAAAATTTAAAATACTATGTGACTTTCATTGATGATCATAGCAGATTCACTTGGGTTTATTTTCTTCGCTCTAAATATGAGGTTTTTCGTACTTTCACTAAGTTTTTAGCGTATGTCGATAATCAATTTTCTGCGACTATTAAGACATTACGCACAGATTCTGGTGGTGAATATTTGTCTACTGAGTTTCAGACATTCTTGGCTTCTAGAGGTATTATCCATCAACGTTCATGTCCCGCAACTTCCCAACAAAATGGAGTAGCCGAACGCAAAACTCGTCATCTTCTTGATGTGGTACGTACTCTCTTGTTAGAATCATATGTTCCATCCATGTTCTGGGTCGAGGCTCTGAAAACTGCTACTCACTTGATTAATCGTTTACCTTCCCAAGTCTTGCACATGGAGTCTCCCTATTTCCCCTTGTTTGCTAAGCAACCTAGTTACGATAATCTCCGTATCTTTGGTTGTATATGTTTTATTCATTTACCTCCTCTTTAGCGACATAAATTGTCTGCTCAATCTGTTAGATGTGCATTCTTGGGATATAATGTGTCAAAAGGGATTTGTTTGCTATGATCCTACATTACATCGCACACGCATTTCTAGGAATGTTATTTTCTTTGAAAATCAACATTTCTTTCCTATGTCCCCTATGTCCTCTTCTTCTACTGTGGTCCTCCCCTCCTTTGAGCAGCAGTTCTCAGATCTTCATCAAGTCAGTTCTCGCTTTAAATCAGGTATGGTGTATATGAGACGCTCCAGCCCACAGTCTCTTCCGGTAGCTCACCCGATATCTGATCCTAACATGCACCAGAATCAGTCAGTTGCAGCACCTCCAGAGCCTTTGGTACGTCACTCTCCTCGAGTGTCTGTACCCCCAGATAGGTATGGGTTCTCTTCTGGCAATTCTATTTCAGCTCTTACTGCTGCATTGTCCAATTTTGATATTCTCACATGCTACTCACATGTTTCTTGTTTGTGGAAGGAAAGAGTAAGATTCCACTATTCCGAAAATAAGGTTACAGGCCCCTCTTTATATAGATGATAATACTCATCTATTTTAGGGATATTTACAGCTAATTTAGAAAGGAAATCAGAACTACCTAAAACTGAAAGCTATAAAACAGGAAAGTTATATCTACAGATTTGGTAACAGACTACCAAATCTCCTAAAATCATGGGATAAGAAAAACTAATCTGTTAGCTGTAGATCTCCTAGATATTAGCCCCTAATATTGCTAACAGATCCTTAAACATAAATCTCTCTATAATTCTACACTCCCCCTCAAGCTGGGCTGTAAATATTAATTAACCCCAGCTTGGAACTCAGATCATCAAACACCTTTCTCGATAAAGCCTTGGTAAGGATGTCTGTTGTCTGAAGACATGTAGGCACGTACAACATCTTGATTATTCCTTCCTCTATCTTCTCCTTTATAAAATGTCGATCAATTTCCACATGTTTTGTTCTATCATGATGAACTGGATTTTTGGCAATGCTGATTGCTGATTGATTATCACAGAACATTTTCATAGGTTCTTCATCTGAAATTTTTAATTCCTTTAGCACCCTTTTTAACCAAATTCCCTCACAAATACCGTGTGCCATTGCCCGGAATTCAGCTTCTGCACTGCTTCTTGACACCACTGACTGCTTCTTACTTCTCCAAGTGACCAAATTTCCCCACACAAAAGTGCAATATCCTAAAGTTGATCTTCGGTCTTGTACTGATCCTGCCCAATCTGCATCGCTGAACACTTCAATATCTCTTCTTTGGTTCTTCTAAAAAAATAATCCTCTACCTGGTGTTAGTTTCAGGTATCTCAGGATTCTATACACAGCTTCCATGTGTTCTTCATTTGGATTGTTCATGAACTGACTTACCATGCTAACAGCAAATCCAATGTCTGGTCGTGTGTGAGATAGGTATATTAGTTTACCTACTAATCTTTGGTATCTTCCTTTGTCCACGGGTGCACAATTTTCCTTAGCTCCTTGATTGGAGGTGATTTGGGAAACGGTAGCTCTTGAATCATGTTTCCCGTATTTGGTCATATGAGGGAATTAGGGTTCAGAGATTGCTCTGATACCATCTTGTTTGTGGAAGGAAAGAGTAAGATTCCACTATTCCGAAAATAAGGTTACAGGCCCCTCTTTATATAGATGATAATGCTCATCTATTTTAGGGATATTTACAGCTAATCTAGAAAGGAAATCAGAACTACCTAAAACTGAAAGCTATAAAACAGGAAACTTATACCTACAGATTTGGTAACAGACTACCAAATCTCCTAAAATCATGGGATAAGAAAAACTGATATGTTAGCTGTAGATCTCCTAGATATTAGCCCCTAATATTGCTAACAGATCCTTAAACATAAATCACTTTATTACAATTTTCCTTCAAGCAGAGCAAGTATGACACTTCATTGTTTCTTTGGAAATCAAATATGGGTATTGTTGTCCTTTTGGTTTATGTCGATGATATTGTGATCACTGGTTCCGATTCTGCTTTACTTGTCCAGCTCAAGACTCATCTCTCAGAATCCTTTCATATGAAAGATCTTGGGTCTCTTAACATATTTTCTTGGTCTTGAGGTGCATCGTAGTTCCTCTGGTATTTCACTCAATCAAAATAAGTATGCTAGTGATTTGGTGGCTACAACCGGACTACAAGAAGCTACCTCTGTCGATACTCCCATGGAATTAAATGTCAAGTTTCGCAAAGAGGAGGGTGACTTACTTGCTAATCCCAGTTTATATCGGAAGTTGGTGGGTAGCCTTGTCTATCTTACTATCACTAGACCAGATATTTCTTTTGTTGTACAGCAAGTCAACCTGTTTCTTCAGACTCCTCGTCATCTTCATTTGGCTGCTGTCCGTAGGATCATACGCTATGTTCAGGGCACTTCTGCCCGTGGCTTATTCTTTCCTGCAGGCAATTCTCCTCGTCTTGCTGCTTATAGCGATGTTGATTGGGCTGGTTGTGCTGATACACGTCGCTCCATCACTGGTTGGTGTGTGTTCTTAGGTGATGCGTTGATCTCCTGGAAGAGTAAGAAGCAAGACAGAGTTTCAAAGTCATCTATAGAATCTGAATACCGAGCGATGTCTCTTGCTTGGTCCAAAATTATTTGGTTTCGAGGTTTGCTTGCTGAGTTAGACTTCTCTGAGACCGATCCTACACCTTTACATGTCGATAATACAAGTGCTATTCAGATCACTGCCAATCCTGTCTATCATGAGCGCACAAAGCATATTGAAGTAGACTGTCACTCTATCTGTGAAGCCTTTGAAGCTCGTGTTATCACTCTTCCACACATTTCCACTAAACTACAAATTGCTGATATCTTCACCAAGGCTCTCACTCGTCATCGACATTGCTTCCTAAGTAGCAAATTGATGCTGGTTGATCAACCAACATCAATTTGAGAGGGGCTGTCAATGAACAGCAAAGGCTGTCCATATTTGTTTCCATACTTGTTTCCATATTTGTTTCCATATTTGTTTCCTTGATTTACTCTTCAGAATAATTAGCTTAATATTTGACAGATTGTATAGGAATAGAATTAGCATATACATAGTTCTTTCCATGTATAGAATCCTTTGTACGGTTTATATAATAGAGAGAAACCACAAGGCCAATGATTCGGCCATTCACACAATATTTTGACAAGGAGGAGCGTTAAAATATAAATTAAATGATTAAAATTAACCTCTTCCCATCAACTTAAACTAATAGGATAAATGGTGATCTAACAAAAGTAGTTTTCATAAAAAGATGACCAGCTAATAGTGAAATCATGGAAATAAATGCAAAATGGTTATTGAAGCAAGGAAAGATCTTTGTTAGACTTCTCTGAATACGCAGTGAGGTAGAAAGTGATCACAGCTTGTTCTCATATATTTACAATTTTAAAATGTTTTGGCTATGTGCAAGCTAATTCATAAATTACTTAATTACCATATTTGACTATCTGAAATACTCAGGTCATCTCAACGCAAGTATATTGTCAGATAGAACTCTTCATATTTATTTTTTATGTTTTGGAAAATTCTCTAGGTTTTTTGTTTTAATATGTTGCTAGCAATGCATGGCTAAGTAGCCCATCCTTTTTCTGATCAGGTCTCATCTTGCAAGCAGCTTGCGATCAGACACTTAATGGCATGCTAGTAAAATTATGTTTTCTGTCCTTTGGGTTGGTGAAATTAAAATCTAGTTTCTTTTTGCTACTTTCTTGTACTTGGTATTGCATACTTAATAGTGCTCAAATTTTCGTTCACAATTGGGATTGGATAATAAATTTTACTGAAGTAGTTGTTCACACATTGAACTCTTGTTCATTTTTGCCATTTTCTTGTAATTGGGATTGCATGATACATAGTGCTCAAATTCTCCTTCACATTTTGGGAATTAGATAATAAATCAATTTATAGCTTTCATTCACATATTGAACCCATTAGCGACCTTTCTGCTGTAAATGGTACAAAGTGGGGAAACTTATCTTCTGTTGGAGGAGAATTTGATACTTAACGTCTTTTGGATGTTTTTGCTGTCCAAGGATTGATGAAGAAGTTATGCAAGTAGATTCCAATATTTTTTTTCCCTTTATATATATTTATCATGTTCTAAGGGTAATATTCTGTCTTGCTCTAGAATCTATATTTCAGAGCTTATGTTCCACTTTAATTTTCAGTGGTGTTGGGTTTTACTCAGGATCATTATAATTCTGGATTTGCATATATTAAATTTAATTTTCTTATAACAGGGTGATGTTTATCCTGTGGAGCCATTCGACAACTTGATGATGAAACAAGTTCTTGATGCTCACTGGGGCATTGTCTATGGTGATGATGTAAGATATCTGTTTGTATATCTTTTAGTACATATCACTGATAAAAAAAAAAATACTTATCATAATCTTTTTTGATAGAAAATTATGGACATCTAAAAGTAGAATTTAAGCTTTCATTCGGGATGTCCTATTTGATTTTCAGTAATGCATACGAACTTTGCTTTTCATAATCAATCAATCTTTAGATTCTCACTAGATAATATTGCTACGCTTTTCTTTCAATTTCATGAAAATGTGGGTGATGATGGTCTGAAAATCAAATAAAAGAATTTGTTCACCTTGTCAATCAATGAATTGGTTTCTTAACTACGGTTGAAATTAGTGATTTTTTTTACAATAGGTATCAAAAATGTTTTGGTTGCTGTATTATAGTTTTGTTTCGCCTTTTGTTTATGGTACCACTTATGGCAATGTGCTGAATGTACAGTCTAGTGAGCTTCAGTCACACACATTGTCTATGCTTGTGAATGACTGCCCTGGAGTTCTGAACATGGTTACTGGAGTTATTTCTCGAAGAGGTTATAACATTCAGGTCAGTTCAGCTTGGTGCTCATCTTTTTAGCGTTTCTGGTTTTGATGATCTATGCCGAGTCAATAGTTTTCTTCCGCTTTATATTCTAGAGTTTAACTGTGGGGCCAGCTGAAAAAGATGGGCTTTCCCGAATCACAACTGTTGTTCCTGGGACTGATGAGTCAATTGGCAAGTTGGTTCAACAACTTCACAAGTTAATAGATCTTCATGAGGTAAGGAAACTGTTAGATGCTGGGAAAGTACTGATACTTTTTCCAATTTAATTTTAAGCAAGATCCTTAAAAAAAGCTTTAAAGGGAAAAAAATCATCTGCACATGGGGCATTTCTAACTGTTAACTTAGTGTGCAGCTTGGAGTAATTTGCTACTAAGTTGTAAGATAAAATCAGGTACTCGGTTAATGCTGTATGTTCAAAGGGAAATTAGTCTCTAAAAGCCAAAATACATTGAATGGATAAGGATCTGGTCTTGGTTTGAGAAGATGGCCTTGGAAGCCTTAACATATTTCTATGGTGCAGGGGTATTTGCTGAAAAACCAGTAAGGTTTCAGCAAAGATTACTTTGCTGATATTTCTATATGTATCATATGAATGTGGGGTTTAAACCACTGGAAGATGATTTAATGACCACTTAGCTTCGAAACTTCTCATAAAGAAAACACTAACAGTCGCCTTTCTTGGTCATATGCTTATGCATGGCTTATGCTACTGTAAAACATTTTATTTATATGAAATCATGGAACTTAGGTCCTAAGATGTTGATTATGCAAAATCCTAATGTCGTAACATTAGCAATATGTGGACAGATTAAAAAACCGTTGTTTTCTACAATTTCCAGCTTTGTTTTAGAATACTAAAATGCAAAAAACTGTTCAAGACGTTAAAACATGAATACATCATAAAATCAAGTAACTTTACCATAATCATGCCATTTAATGGAGAATCAACCCATCTCTATTGTTGACACATTTTTGGAAAAGTCAAATAACACTATGAACACTTCTTTCTTTATCTTTTTACTATTTTAAAATCTTAAATAAATAGTATGCTAATCAATTAGCAGTATAGGAGTGTAACAAGGCGCTTACCTAATAGTCCTTCTAAAAAAATAAAAATAAAATTCCTAGAGAAGAAAGTTGGCTAGGTATGAATCTTGATGAGTGGGGTATGAAAGTGAAAAATTAGCGGTTCAAATCCCATATACACCTAGAGGGGGTGTATATGTGTTTTCCAAATTTATTGGACTATTTGAATTAACAATCAATCAATCAATCAATCAGATCACAAGAAATAATCAACATATCAATTTTGGTAATGAAGTGGAAACTCATTTGAAAAACGTCTTCAAAATCTCAAACCACTCGTGGTGTAAGTCACCACCTAAAATCCACTATTGAAATTTAGTTCGTTACAACCAGTTTAGAAACACTTTCAAGACCCTTGAAATAACTAAATCTGGCTTGTAACATTACGAGTATCCCATTCAATCTCTACACCCTGACAGCTCTAGACCACTGGCCTTTCTATAATTTCACCATTAGTACCAATTCAAACTCTGCACCCAGGCAGCTCTAGAAATCCTTTCGGCCAACCAACATGTCTACACCAATGGACTCAGCAACACTCGAACACGAGCACAATATGATGTAGGTCTATTTATTAGGATAGAATCGATTTTGAATGCTCAATGGATCTCCTTTGGATTTTCTTTTAAGAATACAATGAATACAAAAACTTTGGCCTTTCTCCCCCACATAGGAAGTCGTGCATATTATTCTATATATATATTTAGGGTTTGTGCAGGCCACTTAAAAGAGTCCATAGTGAAAAAGTGTTTCTCTGGTTTTTTCACTCGAGCCAACTGCAGCCCGTGTATTTGTTTGCTTGGGCAAGTGTCAGGTGATGAGTTGAGCGAACTCTCTGTCCAAAGTTGCTCGAGCAAAGAGTTGAGTGAGTGTCGAGCAATCTTTCTGTGTAATGGATGTTTGCTCGCTTGATGTTCACTCGAGTGAATTTCTATCCGCCATGTGACTTAACTCTAGAAAATTAAAACTCACATAGACGAGGTTTTGTCACACTTATATGCCAACACATGAGTTTTACGCTAACAGAAAGATTTGATGTTCCACCGACTGATGGTAAAACCATTCAAGAAGGGTATAGAAATTGATTAAAGAAGTACCTAAGTAGACTCTTTGGGGGTTTAGGTTCCATGGATGAGTCCTAATGGCTCTACTGTGGGATGGTTCCCCTGTCTTTAAAAAAAAAAAGGTACCTAAGTAGAAAGAGAAGGAAGTAGCACTATTGTGAATTTGTGGGCCACTATACAATGATACATGGTGTTAAGAAAGAATGACTTATAGTCTAATACTGATTTTTCACAATCTTCAAAATTATGCTCATTTTGCTCTCTCCAAATACACTACATTAGCAAAGCCTGGATCATTTTCATCATTTTCAACAACAATGTGATCCAATGCCTATCCTTGAAGATCATGTTCCATACTTTCTACCTTGCAATGGACCAGACAATGATCCACTATTTTCCCACTTTTTGCATAGTTTACACTTAAATCTCAGGGAAACGACTTGAGAAAACATGAAGAACTCTCACCTAAATCACCAAGAGAGGCCTCCAGCTAGGGCTTATTTTATTGAAGGAGAAAGGCTACGACTTATTTGAAAATCTTTGAGGTTTGGTGGCTGAAAGAGGACAACTGCAAGCTGGAATTAATGCTCAGTTGAAATAATGAGGTTCATTGTCCTTTTTTAAGAAAAAAGTTAAGGGTTTTCTCAGGCTATGTCTAGGCAGACAAAACAAGGGTTTTAACTCTTATGATGAGATTATCATCAGATAGATCTTTCAAACAAATTCTAATATTCATGGGAAAATCTGGCAGCCAATTAGGAGAGATAAAAATTCCAAAATTGGAGGGTTTTGTAGCCATAAAATAGGGTGGCAGCAGGTCTTATCCAGTAAAAAATTATTGTTTAGATAGGATTTTAAGTTTTCTTGGACTAATCCTGAAAGAATTAGGTTTTCCTTGAAATAGCCTTTTAAAAAAACTCCCAGCTTTCTCTGGGAAACTTGGCAGCAATTTGAAAAGGAAAAAGGAGTCCAAACTCCAAAGTCCTATGGTTTTTCCCAAAAAAAATAGGGCTAGCAGATTTGAGTGGTCCTGAAGAATCCTTATCCAACAATGATTCCTAGTTTTTCTTTGATTCTTTTTTAGTTTAACCTAATAGGACATGGATTGGCACTAACAACATTTCTTTGAAGTCCATAAAATAGACAGACGGAAATAAATAAAAAAAACACAAAATCCCATTTTACCCTTTTGTAAAGTCATGAGTGTGACTATTCATCAACAAAATTCGAAAAATCAGAGATCTGAATAAATAATGTATAAAATCTTCAACATTTAAGAAAATTTCAGATTGGATAAACCATCCATCCCATCAGGGTCTATGGCTCTGTTCTCGTTGGATTGTAATGTTATATAGAGTTTGACAGCTTCTGTAATGCCTAGATTTGGGGAAGTACTTCTATACTCAATATAAAGACGCGAAATATATGTGAATGCATATTCCTCACCAAAAAATAGGATTTCCATTGAACCAATTCCTAAATTTGCATATCGCCAAAAGAAATTGAGCTTTAATGGAATATGAATGCTGTCTTTGGTCCCATGACTGGGTTTCCCCATTCTTGAACACTTGATATGTTTGAGCAAATGGCTGACTAAAAGATAGGTGATCCTTTCTTCAGGTTCGGGATATCACTCACTTGCCATTTGCAGAGAGAGAACTTATGCTGATAATGATTTCTGTGAATAACACTGCTAGGAGGGATGTCCTTGATATCGCCAGCATTTTCCGGGCCAAAGCTGTTGATGTGTCTGATCACACCATTACACTTGAGGTAGGAATTATTTCCATCAGCCAAATATCATGTTCTTACATCTTGGCTACTTACTTTTGGGAACTTTATTGCTCTAAAGTCATTTCTTTCCTTGAAGTGAAGGAAGGACTTCTGAGTTTATCTTCTATTAATTATAACACTGTCTTGGGGTCTGAGCAAGGATCCTTCCTATTTGCTAATAAAAAAGAAACTTTTAGTAGTAGAGGCAAGGTTGATCAGAAGAAAATTTTCAACTGGTTCTCCATAATGCCAATACCATTCAAAAGGTAAGAGGATGTAGGGATATGCTGCAACCAGAAGAAAGATAACATGTGTATTGGTTGATCATGTAAGAATTTTCATTTGCGTGGGTGGTTCTTCAAAAAGATCCAATTCATTCCCATTTCTGCTCTTTTACCCTCTCAAAGCCAATTATTCTATGACAATCCTTGCCGTGTGCCAATGCTTTTATGGTAGCTTGCAAGTTTAATTTGGTGTTTATGTACCGGAAAATATTTAATTATATGGCCACTGTTGAACTCCATCTAAAGCTCATTTACACATCATAGGATGACTTTGATGGTCTTTGAGAAACACACCTTCAAATGTTGGAGCTTTTCAGAGTCAATCAGCATGACAAACACCTTTAGCCACACTCATGAACTTTTGAAATTCAACATTGGCTCAACTTCATCCATGATCCTTGCATTCATTCTAGTTTCTTTAAGATGAATGTTTTGTTAACTTTTGAACTTTAGCATCAGTTTGACTTCATCCATGATCTACACTGCTTTGCACTCATTCCAGTTTCTTTAAGATGAGATTTTTGGTAAGTAGTTTCTTTAATATGAAATTAGGGACTTAACATTATCATTTAAATTGATGGATGCTTTATAACCTCAATTTGGTGATGAACACAATCACAATTATAGCTGAAGATGATAGCATTGGGGTACTTTTGGATTCTTATACAAATGGTAAGTTTCTAAAGCCTTAATGCCACCTTCATAGCCCTCATTCCTAAAAAGAAGTCAGAGCTGTGGACGTTAAAGTCTATCACCCCATTAATCTGGTGAATAGGGTGTATAAGATAATTTCTGAAGTCCCTGCTAATTGATTGAGTAGGGTTCTTGAGCAGATAATTTCAAAGTCTCAAAATGCACTTGTAAAAGGTGGAACAAATTCTAGATTCTGTGCTTATTTATAATGAATGTTTGGATAGTACGCTCATCTTAGGTGAGCCTGAGCTTCTTTGCAAATTAGATATTGGGAAGACCTATGAGTTTCTTTATCATATGTTGGGAGATGCAGTTTTGGGGAGAAATGACTATCTTGGATAGCATATTATATATCTTCAGTTTGCTTTTCTATATTGGTGAATTGCACTATCGCTGGCTTCTATAGTAGCTCTTGTGGTTGTGATAAGGGCGATCCATTATCTCAGTTGCATTTCATTATTGTCACGGAGACTCCCAACAAAATCTTATCATCTGTGGATGGAGGTTTCCTCTTTGGCTTCTATTTGGGGTTAGTGATCTTGGTGTGCTAAACATATATAATATTTTGTTTGTAGATGATACTCTTTGAGGGCCCTTTCTTATATTTTTGAAGCTATTTCTATGTTCCGAGTCATAGTTGATTGCTGTGTATAATGTGGATAGTCTGCATGGCATATTGGGGTGCAATGCAAGGTATCCTCTTTTGTAACATACCAGTCTTGGTTTTAGGGTATATAAGTAATTTTCCTAGTAAACTTTTTATTTTAAAATTTTATTATTATAATTATAGTTTTATCAGAATTTATATTTACTTGATTTTTTTGTAATATCTATTATATTTGTTATATTTAAAATTTAGAGTTTGTTTTAATAAGAATTTCTAAAGTGTATCAGATTACATTTACTAGAGTTTGGTTTGAAATTTAAAGTTTATTTTTTTCCCTCTAGCCCACCGAACCTCATCTCGTTGTTAGCCTCTGTTTAAACACTTTAAATCTTCAAACCCGTAAACTTCATCCTTATTATTGTTTCAAATTTGAAACCCTAATCTCATACTCATTCTCATCCCGTAGTGTGTAAATTCGAGTCCTAGTAGGAGACTAACTCTCATAAGAAAAATCCTATCATATAGCCTTCCTATCGTCTTTATAAATCCCACAAGAATATCTGATTCAAACACACGAAAAATACAAAGAAAACTCACTTGTATTTGAGTTCTCTTCTCTGACCCGTAGCCACTGCAGCAAGACCACCCTCTCCGACGACACAGAAGCTGCCGACACACAGCCCCCGTCGAGCCACTCCCTTCCGGTAAGGCCTCGACCACAGCCCCCCCCCCCCTCTCTCTCTCTCTCTCTCTCTCTCTCGTTTCGGTTTGATATTTCCTCTCTCTAAACTCTCTCTCTTTCTCTCACTCGGCGCCGCACCACCATAGGGACACTGTTAGGGACCCCGGTCTAGTCTCCAAACACTTGGTTTGCCAATCCTATGGAAGTCTTGAAGTGACCGAGTCCTTGTTCTTCTCTTGCTTGGTCCACGTCAATGATGGCCAATGGGGCCAATATGAGATGGTGAGGTTAAGTGTGTAGACTAGTATGAGTGTTGGGATGTAAGGACTAGGTGAAGGAAGTGAACGGCTTGGGAGTGAGTAGGGAAGCACGGCACTAGTGTGGGTTTAGGGTTGTCCGAAATGGGAAAGGGAAGTGATGTCTAGGGTTTGCCGAAAGTGGAAATGGGAATGATGAGTAGGCTAGGGTTTGCCGAAATGGAATAGTGAGTGGGTGGCTAGGGTTACCAAAAGTGGTAAAGTGGAAGGAAAGTGGAGTTAAGGTTTGCCGAATTGGGATGGTGAGTGGGCGGCTAGAGTTACCCAAAAGTGGAAAAGTGGAAGGGAAAGTGGTGTTAAGGTTTGCCGATTTGGGCTAGTGAGTGTGGCGGCTAGGGTTGCCAAAAGGGGTTAGGGTCACTTATGGAAAGTGGCTAACACCTTTGTTGGCCGAATACAAGGGTTGAATGGATTGAAAATGCCACAATGGTGGATAACTTCATGAACAATGATGAACTTCCAAGAACACGGGTAGAACACTATTGGACTTGAATAATTAAAATAGCAAACACACACAATCAAATCTTGATTCACGAATTGCACAAGAAATGATAAACTACATATATGGATAAATCAAGTTGGGATTCACGGATTGCACCCAACTTGCCCAAGTGCACAAGCACCGAAAGTTTGATCTCTCACAAGTGTTCTCTCTCAAGAGTTTTTGCCAAAAGATCCTAGAGTGATTGCATGATGTTCTATTTATAAGAAAAACAAATTGGAAACCCCCAATGGGTCCCTTCCATAAAATAAAATAACTAAAATGAAATAAATGAAAAACCATAAGGTGGTGGTCATGGACCAAGTCTAGCCATGGCATGCATGGCCCATGATGGGCTAGGGATGCATGGTGGTCTTGGGCTGGACCATGGTCACCTGGTGTTGCGTGGTTAGCTGCAGGTCAGCCATGTGATGCGCGGCATGGCCTATGCTGGTGGCCTAGGTGTGAGCTGCAAGGCATGGGCTGGAGCCATGCACTGGATGGCATGCCTGGTGGGCATGCCACCGGCCTGCTCTGCAAGGCACGGGCTGGGGCCGCGCGCTGGATGGTGTGCGCACACCCTTGTGCGGCATGGCCAGCCCAGCCAGGCCAGCTAGCGCGCGCGCGCACGCACAACCCACCAGCATGCCGCACGCCAGCACCAGTCCAGACTCATCACCCAGCCGCACGCCAGCGAGATTAGTGGCATGCCCCCAGGCGTGCGGGCTGTGTTGCGCGCATGGCTGCATGCTTGGGCAGTCGCCCACTAACCTTGCTAGCCCGCATGCTGGGCGTCCCGTGGGTGGTCTCCCACGAGCCAAGGCATGGTTGAGGGCTAGCCAAGGTGTCTTCCCCCATCATGACTAGGGCAGGTGCGGCTTCCCTAGAGGCAACTCTACGTGGGGGCCTAACAATCCCCCCCTCTTCAAGTATATCCTTGCCCTCAAGGATAAATTCCGGAAACCTTGTCCTTATCTCATCATAATCTTCCCAAGTAGCCTCTTCTCTTGGAGCTTTACTCCACTTAATCAACACTTGCCACACACTTTGCCTTTTTCTTCCTCTTGGGATGACCCTATAATTAAGGGCCTCTTTGGGTTGTAAGAGCATTCACCCTTCATCATCAAATTTGGGTAGCTCTTCCACAATGAGGCTAGGATCCCCAATTCTTTTCTTGAGCACGGTCACATGGAAAACCGGATGTAGTTTGAGGTTGGGAGCAGTTCCAACCTATAAGCCACTTCTCCCAACCTCTCAAGTACCTTAAAAGGATCATAATATTTCTTGGCCAATTTCAAGTTAAGTTTCTTCCTCAAAGTCATTTGGCCAAAAGGTTGCAATTTTAAGTACACATAGTCTCCCACTTCAAAGGCAACCATCCTTCTTCCTTCATCATAGTACTTTTTCATTCTTTGTTGGGCTTTAGCAAGTTCCTTTTTCACCTTTACTAAGACCTCATCTCTAGTGATCAACTCTTGTTCAACTTCCTCATTCTTGGCCGTGCCCCTCTCATAATTCACTAATGTGGGTGGTGTCCTCCCATAAACCACCTCAAATGGACTTCTTTGTATGGAAGCATGGAATGAAGTGTTGTACCAATATTCCGCCCAAGACAAGTAACCCCCCACTTCTTTTGCTCTTCATGACAAAAACACCTCAAGTATTGCTCAAGTGTTCAATTCACCACTTCGGTTTGCCCATCGGTTTGTGGGTGGTAAGATTAACTTGCCTTCAACTTGCTTCCTTGAAGCTCAAACAACTGCTTCCAAAAGGAACTCATGAACACTCTATCCCGATCCGTGATAATGCTTTTTGGAAATCCATGAAGCTTCACCACATGATCAATAAAAGCTTTGGCCACACTCTTGGCCGTGTAGGGGTGAGTAAGTGGAATGAAGTGCCCATACTTACTCAACCTATCAACCACCACAAGTATTACCTCAAAACCTCCACTAATAGGTAGCCCCTCAACAAGATCCATATTCAACCCCATTACCCTCGGCTTCTAGGAGTTCCACTATTTCAATAGCTCTAGCATCAATTCTTGTAGCTTCATGGATCTTGTCCCAAACTCTCCATTCGGCCCCACTCAAGGCCAACATAGATGAGTCTTCTTCTTCATGCACTAACCACAAAATAGAACTTCCCTCTTTCCTACTCAAGGCATTCCGCCACTTTGTTCTCCTTACCCGGTTGGTAAATGATGTCATATTCAAACCCAAGTAGCTTCACTAGGAACTTTTGTTGCTCGGGTGTCACTATTTTTTGTTGAAGCAAATGCCTCAAAGCTTGTTGATCCGTGATAATGGTGAATCTTCTACCCAGCAAGTATGGCCTCCAAACCTTCACTGCATGTACTACCGCAAGCATCTCCCTAGCATATGTACTCCATGCTTTCTTCATGGGTGCAAGTGCCTTGGAAATAAAAGCTATTGGCCTTCTTTCTTGGGACAAAACAGCCCCTATTCCTTCACCACTTGCATCGGTGTACACTTCAAATGGCTTCTCAAAATTCGGCAATGCTAGCACGGGGGTGGTAGTCATAGCCTTTTTTAATTCCTCAAATGCTTCTCTTCCTTCTTGAGTCCATGTGAAATTGTCCTTATTCAATAAGGATGTAAGTGGCTTTGCAATAAGCCCATAATTCTTCACAAACAGCCTATAGTAGCCAGTTAGCCCCAAGAATCCCCTCAATGCCGAGATGTCACTAGGTAATGGCCAATCAACCATGACCTCAATCTTCCTTTGATCCACTTTCACTCCTTCACCCGAAATGTAGTGACCAAGGTACTTAAGCTCATTCTCCATAAAGGCACATTTGGAAGCCTTAATGAAGAAGTGGTGCTCCTCCAAAATTCTCATCACAACCCTCAAATAATTCTTGTGCTCTTCCTTGGTCTTGGAGTAAACTAAAATGTCATCAAAGAACACTAAAACATATTTCCTCAAAAGTGGTTTAAAAATGGTGTTCATGGCGGCTTGGAAGGTGGATGGAGCATTGCACAATCCGAAAGACATCACAAGATATTCAAAATGCCCGGAATGTGTTCTAAAAGCCGTCTTGTGAATGTCCTCATTCTTCATCCTTATTTGGTGGTAGCCCGCCCTCAAGTCTAACTTGGAAAACACCATTGCTCCATGTAACTCATCAATCATCTCATCCACAGTTGGAATAGGAAATCCATCTTTCACCGTAGCCTCATTTAAGGCCCTATAGTCGGTACAAAACCTCCATGTCCCATCTTTCTTTCTCACTAGAAGAACGGGAGAAGAAAATGGGCTAGTGCTTGGCCGTATCAATCCATTCTTCAACATGTCATCCACTTGCCTCTCAATCTCCCCTTTTTGAAAATGGGCATATCGATAAGGTGGAACATTCACCAGTTTCGCTTCATTCACAAGCACAATTCGGTGATCAAAGATTCTAGATGGTGGCAATGTGGAAGGCACCTCTAACACTCCCCGATGGTCTTCCAATACCTCTCTTACTTCCTCGGGCAGCCCCTCTAAATTCATCTTTGTTGCCTTCACTTCCACTCTTTTCCACATTACATAGTGAGTCATCCTTGGCCATCACAATGGCAAAGCAATAAGCCCCACCTTTACACAACTTTTCAAACATGAGGGCCTCACAAGCCTTCACCTCCTTCGATGTCAATGCTTTCCAAACTCTTTTCTTGGAGCTAAGTTTGAACTCCATGGTCATATTGTGGTAATCATGAATGACCCTTCCAAGGCCCTTAAGCCATGCATTGCCGATCACTACATCAAGGCCAACAAGTGCTAATACATGAAGATCGGCCACTATCCTCACACCTTGCACGTTCATCTTCACTTCCTTCACAAGTGCTTCACAGTTAAGCTTGTTCCCATTGGCAACTTTCACTTCAAAAGGTTCAATGGTACACGGCTTCAACCCAATCTTGGTCACAATATTGGCATTGATGAAATTATGGGTGGATCCACTATCCACCAAAAGTGTTACTTCAAATTTCTCCACCCATGCCATTACTTTCATGGATGTGGGTCTAGGAACACCCGAAATGGCATTCAAGGACAATTCGGCCTCCTCTAGTGGTTCACTAGATTTGGCCCCTTCAAGCTCCGATTCCTCACTAGTGGTCTCTCCATTGCTATCTTCTTCCCCATCTTCATTTGTTTCATCCTCAAGCAACACATATGCTTGGCCGGCCTTACACTTATGTTCTTTGCTCCACTTGTCACCGCATTTGAAGCAAAGCCCCTTTTTTATCCTCTCTTGGACCTCTTCTCTTGATAACTTTTTGACTTCATAAGGCTTCGGTTTAGAACCACTCCCTTCCACTTCTTTGCCTTTCCAAGGGATTTTGGTTTGCAAAGGCTTAGAAAATTTGCTCCCCATTTCCTTGGAATGGCATTTCTCCATGTGAGTGCTTTCCTCCAATACTTCGGCCATTCTCATCACTTCTTGCAATCTTGTGGGTTTCAATTTTATTTCCTTGGCAAGCCAAGGCTTCAATCCATCTACAAAAGTGTCAATCAAAGCCTCTACGGTCCAACCCTTTACCATAGTTTGGAGTTGCCGAAACTCATCTATATAATGGTGCACTTTTCCTTCTTGTTTCAACTTGGCCAATTGTCCATGGTGATTGACAATTGGTGATGGGCCAAATTGCATCAAGAACTCCTTTTCAAAAGCCGTCCATCCAAGGCGCCTCCTTTCTTGGTCATATTGGTCGCGTAGCCATCGCCACCACTTAATTGCTCTTCCTTCAAGATGGAAACATGCCGTAGAAACTCTCTCATCTCTTGGAACTTCATACACACGGAAATAATGGTCCACTTTGTCTAACCACTCACCTGGATCCCCCCATTGAACTTGGGGAAATCCACCTTTGGTCTCCTTGGTCCCCGGTCATGTGCCCGGTTTCCAACTCTATTATCATAGTGGTCTTCCTCATGCCTTTCATTTCTATGGCCCCTTCCCCTTTCACGGTTGTGGCGCCTCCTATGGTCATGCTCATCATAACCATTCAGTCTTCCATGGCCCAAGTCATACTCGGCCTCATGTTGTTCTTCGTATCTTGGGACTTCAAACCTCACATCTTGAGGTTCTCTCATTATACTCGGACTTCTAGAATGGCAGACATCATCACGAACCCACCTTTCCACGGCTATGTGGTCATTCTCAACTCTTCCCCCTCTTCTATACTCGACTCTTGGGGGTTCATGCATAGGCTCACGCACGGATTCGGATACACTAGTCTCCACTCCATCTACAAAAGCATCATGTCTTTGTCCATTTGCCTCTTGTCGTGAAGCTTGGCCTTCTACAATTCTCCTCTCAATTCTTTCAATATTCTAGTGAGTCTCTCTTCTCAAAGCTTCCGTGGCCCTTCGATGCTCTTCACTATCACGGGTGGTGACATTCATGGCCATTCTAAGTTCGGCCATAGTGGTATTGACGTCACTTAAAATGTTCAAGACTCTTGTATTGTGTTCCTCAAGCCTCTCAATACGTTCCCGGTTGGAACTCGCCATCATGTCGGTCTCTTGATGACTTGTGGTCATGGTGCTTGCAAACTAACCTCTTGGTAGTGCTTGCAAACTGAAAAATTCTGTTTGGGGCAGCTTGGACAGCACGTGCACTTCTCTTGGACGGCAAGATGATTCACCAAGTCCAACCTTGATTTGTCCACCTTTGTGGGTGGGCAACCCCTCTTGCACACACACGGTCCAACCTTGGATCCTCTACCTTGAAGGGTGGTCGATCCCTTCAAGAACTCTACTCCGTCCTCTACCTCAACCCCCAAACTTCAATTTCACAAACAATATAATATATGGGATCCAACGAGGGTCTCACCCAACCCATTCACAAAGTTTTGAGTTAATGCATTGTTTACCTCGTGGAGAAGTGAGAACTTCTTAAAATTCACCAAACAAGAATCCTCTCAATGAAAGCACCATAAATGTTAGGGACCCCGGTCTAGTCCCCAAACACTTGGTTCGCCAATCCAATGGTAGTCTTGAAGTGACCGAGTCTTTGTTCTTCTCTTGCTTGGTCCACGTCCAATGATGGTCAAGATGACCAATATGCAAATGTGAGGTTAAGTGTTTTGGCTAGTAAAAGTGCGGGATGTTGGGATTGGATGATGGAAGTGCGAGGCTAGGAAGATGGTATGGGTGCACGGCAATAATGTGGATTTAGGGTTTCCCGAAATGGGTAGTGTGGTTGGCGGCTAGGGATTGCCAAAAGGGAATATGAGTGTGGCGGCTAGGGTTTGCCAAAAAGGAATATGACTGTGGCGGCTAGGGTTTTCCCAAAATGGATATGAGTGTGGCGGCTAGGGTTTACCAAAGTGGGAAGTAAGAATGGCGGCTAGGGTTTCCGAAATGGGGTAGTGGATGAAATTAGGAAAGTTTCCTAATTGTTTGGGTGTAAATGGCAAGTAATGTGGTCGGCTAGGCAAGTCCCAATATGGTAAGTGTTGGCCGAATTGGACTTGTCTTGCCAAATAATAATATTCGGCTAGGGCAACAAGAGGGATTAAATCAACTTATGGAAAGTTGACTAACACCTTTGTTGGTCGAAATCTAGGGTTAAATAGATTGGAAAAGCAACAATGGTGAAGAACTTCAAGAACAATAATGAACCTTCAAGAACAAAGTGTAGAACACTATTGCACTTGAATAATCAAAAGAATCAAACAAAGAACAAACAAACAATCAAATCTTGATTCACGAATTGCACAATAAATGAATAAACCTCATGTATTGATAAATCAATTTGGGAATCACAGATTGCACCCAAATTGCCCAAGTGCATAAGCACCGAAAGTTGATCTCTCAAACAAGTATTCTCTCTCTAAGAGTTTTGCCAAAAGATCCTAAAGCAATTGCATAAGGTTCTATTTATAAGAAAAACAATTTGGAAACCCCCAATAGGTCCCTTCAATAAAATAACTAAATAAAATAAAATAAATAAAGAAACAAAATGATAGTGGTCATGGACCAAGCCTAGCCGTGGCATGCATGGCCCATGATGGGCTAAGGTGGTGCATGGTAGTCTCGTGCTGGTTCATGGTCAGATGGTGCGGCGTGGTTGGCAGAAGGTCAGCCATGGTGGTGCGCGGCATGGCCTAGGCTGGTGGCCTAGGCGTTGGCTACAAGGCATGGGCTGGAGCCATGCGCTGGATGGCATGCCTGGTGGGCATGCCACTGGCCTGCTCTGCAAAGTACGGGCTGGAGCCGTGCGGTGGATGGCATGCCTGGGGGCATGCCACTAACCTCGCTGGCGTGCGGCTGGGTGATGAGTCTGGACTGGTGCTGGCGTGCGGCATGCTGGTGGGCTGTGCTTGCGCGCGCGCGACCTAGCTGGCCTGGCTGGTCTGGCTGGTCTAGCTGGGCTGGCCATGCCGCACAAGGGTGTGCGCACACCATCCAGCGCACGGCCCCTGCCCGTGCCTTGCAGAGCAGGCTAGTGGCATGCCCACCAGGCATGCCATCCAGCGCATGGCTCCAGCCCATGCCTTGCAACCCACACCTAGGCCACCAGCATAGGCCATGCCGCGCATCACATGGCTGACCTGCAGCCAACCACGCAACACCAGGTGACCATGGTCCAGCCCGAGACCACCCATCATGGGCCATGCATGCCACGGCTAGACTTGGTCCATGACCACCACCTTATGGTTTTTCATTTATTTCATTTTAGTTATTTTATTTTATGGAAGGGACTCATTGGGGGTTTCCAATTTGTTTTTCTTATAAATAGAACATCATGCAATCATTCTAGGATCTTTTGGCAAAAACTCTTGAGAGAGAACACTTGTGAGAGATCAAACTTTCGGTGCTTGTGCACTTGGGCAAGTTGGGTGCAATCTGTGAATCCCAACTTGATTTATCCATATATGTAGTTTATCATTTCTTGTGCAATTCGTGAATCAAGATTTGATTGTGTGAGTTTGCTATTTTAATTATTCAAGTGCAATAGTGTTCTACCCGTGTTCTTGGAAGTTCATAATTGTTCATGAAGTTATCCACCATTGTGGCATTTTCAATCCATTCAACTCTTGTATTCGGCCAACAAAGGTGTTAGCCACTTTCCATAAGTGACCCTAACCCCTTTTGGCAACCCTAGCCGCCACACTCACTAGCCCAAATCGGCAAACCTTAACACCACTTTCCCTTCCACTTTTCCACTTTTGGGTAACCCTAGCCGCCCACTCACCATCCCAATTCGGCAAACCTTAACTCTACTTTCCTTCCACTTTACCACTTTTGGTAACCCTAGCCGCCCACTCACTATTCCATTTCGGCAAACCCTAGCCTACTCATCATTCTCATTTCCACTTTAGGCGAACCCTAGACATCACTTCCCTTTCCCATTTCGGACAACCCTAAACCCACACTAGTATCGTGCTTCCCTACTCACTCCCAAGCCGTGCACTTCCTTCACCTAGTCCCTACATCCCAACACTCATACTAGCCTACACACTTAACCTCACCATCTCATATTGGCCCCATTGGCCATCATTGACGTGGACCAAGCAAGAGAAGAACAAGTACTCGGTCACTTCAAGACTTCCATGGGATTGGCAAACCAAGTGTTTGGGGACTAGACCGGGGTCCCTAACATTTATGGTGCTTTCATTGAGAGGATTCTTGTTTGGTGAATTTTGAGAAGTTCTCACTTCTCCACGAGGTAAACAACGCGTTAACTCATAACTTTGTGAATTTGTTGGGGGAGACCCTCGTTGGATCCCATATATTGTATTGTTTGTGAAATTAAAGTTTGGGGGTTGAGGTAGAGGATGGAGTAGAGTTCTTTAAGGGATCGACCACCCTTCAAAGTGGAGGATCCAAGGTTGGACCGTGTGTGTGCAAGAGGGGTTGCCCACCCAAGAAGGTGGATAACTCAAGGTTGGACTTGGTGAGCCATCTTGCCGTCCAAGAGAAGTGTACGTGCTGTCCAAGCTACCCCAAACCGAATTTTTCAGTTTGCAAGCACTGCAAAAAGGTTAGTTTGCAAGCACCATGACCACAAGTGATCAAGAGACCAAGATGATGGCTGGTTCCAACCGGGAACGTATTGAGAGGCTCGAGGAACACAACACAAGAGTCTTGGACGTTTTAAGTGAGGTCAACACTACTATGGCCAAACTTAGAATGGCCATGAATGTCACGACCCGTGATAGTGAATAGCATCGAAGAGCCACGGAAGCTTTGAGAAGAGAAACTCACGAGAATATTGAAAGAATTGAGAGGAGAATTGTAGAAGGCCAAGCTTCACGACAAGAGGCAAATGGACAAAGGCATGATGCTTTTGTAGATGGAATGGGGACTAGTATATCCGAATCCATGCATGAGCCTATACATGCGCGCAGCACAGACCATGCGCCTGGCATGGGGCGCAGCAGAGCGTCGCGCACCCACGCACATCCCAGTGTGCAGGCCCGTGCGCACACTAGTGGGCCGCAAGGCCCTGCACGCGCCCAATGCTGCACAAGGGGGCTGGCTTGCGCATGCGTGCTCTGCCGCACTCATGGTTGCGCGCGCGGGCTGACTTGCGCGTGCGTGCTGTGCTGAGCGTATGGCTGTGCGCGTGGGCTGGCTTGCGTGTGCGGGCTTTGCTGCGCGCATGGCTGCGTGCTTGGCCAGTCGCCCACTAACCTTGCTAGCCCGCATGCTGGGTGCCCCGTGAGTGGTCTCCCATGAGCCAAGGCATGGTTGAGGACTAGCCAAGGTGTCTTCCCCCATCATGACTAGGGCATGTGCGGCTTCCCTATAGGCAACTCTACGTGGGGGCCTAACAATCCCCCTCTCTTCAAGTATATCCTTGCCCTCAAGGATAAATTCCGGAAACCTTGTCCTTATATCATCATAATCTTCCCAAGTAGCCTCTTCTCTTGGAGCTTTACTCCACTTAATCAACACTTGCCACACACTTTGCCTTTTTCTTCCTCTTGGGATGACCCTATAATTAAGGGCCTCTTTGGGTTGTAAGAGCATTTGCCCATCATCATCAAACTTGGGTAGCTTTTCCACAATGAGGTTAGGATCACCAATTCTTTTCTTGAGCACGGTCACATGGAAAACCGGATGTAGTTTTGAGGTTGGGGGCAGTTCCAACCTATAAGCCACTTCTCCCAACCTCTCAAGTACCTTAAAAGGACCATAATATTTCTTGGCCAATTTCAAGTTAAGTTTCTTCCTCAAAGTCATTTGGCCAAAAGGTTGCAATTTTAAGTACACACAGTCTCCCACTTCAAAGGCAACCATCCTTCTTCCTTCATCATAGTACTTTTTCATTCTTTGTTGGGCTTTAGCAAGTTCCTTTTTCACCTTTGCTAAGACCTCATCTCTAGTGATCAACTCTTGTTCAACTTCCTCATTCTTGGCCGTGCCCCTCTCATAATTCACTAATGTGGTGGGTGTCCTCCCATAAACCACCTCAAATGGACTTCTTTGTATGGGAGCATGGAATGAAGTGTTGTACCAATATTTTGCCCAAGACAAGTAACCCCCCACTTCTTTTGCTCTTCATGACAAAAACACCTCAAGTATTGCTCAAGTGTTCTATTAACCACTTCGGTTTGCCCATCGGTTTGTCGGTTGTAGGATGAACTTGCCTTCAACTTGCTTCCTTGAAGCTCAAACAACTCCTTCCAAAAGGAACTCATGAACACTCTATCCCGATCCGTGATAATGCTTTTTGGAAATCCATGAAGCTTCTCCACATGATCTTATGTTTATTACGTTTACGTTGTGATAGATTTCTTACTGTGTCATCGACTCATTTTAGTTTATTTTCATGTTTTTAACCACCCAGGTGAAGATGATGATTACGAGCAGGCAGGCCAGAAGTAGAAAGAGCATTTATTTTTAGTTCTGACTTTCTAAAATAAAACATGTTTTTATGACATGAATTTATTTCAGTTTATTTCATTTAATGTTTTGGAAGACAGTTTTATTAGACATTTTTCTGCATAATAAAAGTTCAGTTTTTCAATTATGAAATTATGGGATCTATTGCCGGATTTATTTTTATGGAAAATACGTGGCACTCCTAGCCTACGGGAAGGGGGTGTTACATCTTTGCTTATGAAGTATCTTGGTCATTCTTTTGGGGGCCCTTTCGAGGCCAAGTCTATTTGGGATAGTGTGATTAAGAAGATTGAGCGTAGATTGGCTAGTTGGAATAGAATGTTTTTGTTGAAAGGTTGCCAACCATATTTGCTTATGATCACCTTGATCAAGAGTACGCTCTCTAATTTGCCTAAATATTTTTCTTGTTCTTGTTGCCCTTTCCAACCAATGTTGCCAACCAAATAGAGAAGTTACAATGAAACTTTCTATAGAGTGGGCTAGGTGAAGAGTTCAAATTTTACCCGATAAACTGGACCAAAGTGTGCACTTCGATTTCTGGAGGAGGTTTGGGAGTTCAAAACTTGTTTTTGTTCAAGTGGAAATCCTAGGAAGGTGGCTTTGGTCTTTCCAACATAAGAGGGTGGCTTTGTGTAAAAACTATAGCGGATTATAAGTTTGGTTTTGCTTGGGGTGAGTGGTGTTTTATTGATACATGGATCGCATGTTATGAGTTGTGGAAAATCAGTTTGTTTAGTGGCATCTGAGAGGATGGGGCTTTTTTTTCCCAGTCATACTACACTTGAGGTGGGTAATGTCTCCGGGATTAGATTCTGGTGTGACTTATGTGTGGAGATAGGGCCTCAGGAAGCTTTCCCACAAATATATAGTCCCGAGCTTGTGCAGGATGCATCAATAACTAATCTATTGGAGTTCTCCAGTGGCTCTTCTAAGTTGAATGTAAGCTTCTTTAGATCAGTTCAAGATTGAGAGTTTGGTGCCTTCAAAGAGTTTTTCAATCTCATATACTCTTCTAGATTATGTGTGTGCAGGAGGTGTCAGTAGCTGATCTATTGGAATTCTCCTGTGATTCCACTAAGTGGGAAAGATTGTTTTTCAGAGTGGCTCAAGACTTGGAGGTTGATGCCTTCATAGAGTTTTTCAATCTCATGTACTCTACTAGATTATGTATTGGAGGAGCAGATAAGACTCTTTCGGCCCCTTCCAGGAAACGGAAAGTTTACTGTTCGATCTTGCTACAAGGTCCTAATATCTCAAGATGGTAATTCTTGAAGGGGAATCTGTAGACTGCTTTTTACTCCATTGTGAGATTTCCATAGTGTTGAGGAATGACGTTTTTGCCAAAGTTGGGTTGGTTTGTGTAAAGCCCAGAAGGATAGTAATATGGCAGCCTACAAATTGTAGTAGCCCTATCTACCTAGTATGGTGTATCTGGAGGAAGATAAATGATAAAAGTTTTGAGGATCACGAGTGGACAATTGAAAAGTTTCACTACTTTGTTCCTTTGAGCAGCTTCTACACAGTTTAATGGGTTGAGTTTTTGTGATTTTATTGTATCTTTTCCTCTTTCTAGTTAGTGTTCCACTTGTATATATCATGTGTACTTAACTTAGGCTCTGCCTTTTTTTTAAATAAAATCTTCAGTTACCTTAAAAAAAAAAAACTATTGCAGTTAACCTGTTTTCCAGGAAGTCCACATTCCTTAACATTCCACCGATAGCTTGTCCCAGGTTTGCTGTCTTTACTATTTCTAAGCTGTTTGTATGTTCTCCAGCTTACAGGTGATTTAGACAAGATGGCTGCATTACAGAGGTTGTTGGAGCCGTACGGAATTTGTGAGGTAGTTTCATAAGTTTACATATTGGTTTCCTGCATTTTAATTGGAGACAGGAACTTTGAGTTGCCATCTGAGCTCGGCTCAAATAACATTTCCAAATATGTCGGTGTTGATAATTTATTCTCGATTTTTTGTGGGGAAGATTTTCAATTGGGTGCTTAAAAGCATCAGTAAGGCAGACCTCCTTTTGAAGCTATGTGACGTGATCAGTGTTTATTACCTGAGGATTTTCAAAATTAGTCTCCATGGTTTGCACCTAAATTAAATTACTCCTTGAGTTTTTTCATTGAGCTTTTTACTCCATGTGGTTTTAGTAACGATTAAATTAGTTCCTTTGTCAGAAATCTTTTAGTAAACTATTAGAAGTGCCATGTTGGCACCAATTATCGTTCACTTATGTCACTTAAAATAAAAAACGAAAATACATTTTAAAAAAAACATTTTTCTATAAAAAACACTCCCCATGCCGGGGAGGGGTGCCCGCCCTCCACCCCAGCCTGGGGGTTGGGCCTTTGGGTTGGTTGCCCGAAGGTGGCTCACCTTTGCGGTGGCCCCGATCGGGGCATCGCTAGATGTTTGGGCTGCCCAGAGGGGGGACCAAAGGGGTGGTTTTTGGAAAAAAAAAAAAAAGGGATTTTTTTGCTTGTTTTTAAGTATTTTAGTTTTACTTTTTTATCTGGTGATTGGTGCTGAATTGGCACCTGTAACAATTTAAAACGTATGACCTACAAAAAAAAAAAACAGTTTACAAACCTATTTCTAACGGAGACTGTTTTGATCATTATTAAAGCCGCATGAGGTAAAAAGTTTAAGGAAAACAAATTCCAGGAGTAATATAATTTTGGAGCAAATCACAAGGACTGATTTGTATTAAACCCTACTGAGAAAGAGAAAAGATATAAAAGATTACTGAAAAAAATTTATATATAACCTATCATTTCCAAGAGTTAGACCTGAAACCTAAGTGGTATGATTGATTGAAATTTGGTTATCCATGTTTCAGCACACTAATGAACTAAATTTACTTGATGCTGCTAAGAGTAGGACAGGTTAAGCTCTGTGCAACGAGTCTTGTCCAAATTGTTTCACGTGTATTAAACATGTTCAAAATATATGGCATAGAGAGTTTCAAGTGGGTCTATTTTTCCTAAAGTAGATGGACTTCATGATATCCAGATGCCAATCCTTGTGATGAAAGTTTGCAGTTGCCATCTAGGTAACATTGTCTTCTGAAAAACTAGAGCTTGAACTCATTAATAGCATTCCAGTTGTTAGTAATGCAACCTGCAGATCAGTTGGTCAAAAGTTGCTTGCAATGTTCGTAACTGCAAATTGCTTTAACTTCAGTTCAATCTACAAATTTCTTTTGTTGTATTGTTTATTGTATTGGCATGATAATTCTTCTCTTGAGAAAGAGAAATTAGGAGTGGAGACAAAGAAGAGTGAGAGAGAGAGAGCTGGGTATGCTGGAAAGAGTAGTTACAGACTGCTGGTATCATCATTTTCAATTTATGTCTAAATTGCTTAAGAGATGATTTTCTTACACCAAATTAGAGTGTTTTCAGAATTTCTGAAGAAAAAATAGGTGTTGGAAATTGTTCTTGGTTAACTAATAGTACAAAATTGACTATAGCTATTTCCTCATTCTTGAAGGTGGCACGCACAGGGAGGGTGGCATTGGTGCGGGAGTCGGGAGTGGATTCCGCATATCTCCGTGGTTTCCCTCTTCCATTGTAATACTTGAGTTAACCTGTAGCTTCATACTGTGGTGGAGCATCTAAAGTAAGTTTTTCTCTCGTTACCTTCGATGTTTTTTCCCTCATTATCAGATTGTGAGGGAAAAGAAATTGACTCTCTTCTTCCAAACTTGTGTTAGGTATCTTGGAAGGTAGATAGATGCAGCATTTAGAAGTTCAGAAAATATGGTACCTGTTGTAACTTATATTTGTCCACTTTGCACTTAAGATCTTGGTTTCTCTTATCTTTTTTCTCCCCCCCTAACGTTGGTTTTTAACCAAATCTACCTCGTATCTGTTGTATCAATGACATCAGTAGATGTAGCATCACCTCAAAACCTCTGAGAACTACTCATATTAAGGTGTATCTTCAATTTATTCAAGTACTTAGGAGTCGTTTGGATTGAGAAACACTCTCAACCCATCTCGTCTCGTCTCATCTCAGCTCATCTCATCATTACAACTTTTCCAATCCCACACAAAATATAATAAACAATTCAATTTTTTCAAATTCCGAAACAATAATAATATTCTAAAAATATTTTATTCATCTTTTAACTTTCATCTAAAACCATCTCATCTCATCTCATATCATATCATATCATCTCATCTCACAATCCAAACAGCTCCTTAGTCTTATGATCTGCCTTGAGAAAAAGAAAGGAAGGAAAAACATTATATTTCAAGTGGCCAGGAGAATGAACTTGAGTTTAGTCTAGGCAAACCTTTCGACCTGAACTAATACTGGTACCAATTTAATTTATTCTGCCAATTCTTCAGTTGTAAGAAGATGCGGACCGAAATAAGAAATGTGCGTTGATCTATTTTCTCTTGCTACCATCAGATGTGGAGCTGAGGTTTATGGCATTTTGCCTCTTATGCTTGTGGCATGAGATCAATAAATTTGTTCTAAAATAGCCGTATGGGAGGGGAAAGCTGGAGAGTGGATCCACGAGTATGGTGCAGTTCACTCGACATAATATGATGTTTAGTAGCCGCAATAACGTTTTTCTTTCCAGAATTATTGCTTGCGTACAACAACTTATTGCACATACTTAAAGCCAACTGAAAAGTTCGTACAAAATCAAGACTAGGACGCTCATAGTGTACATGTGTTGTACATGTGTTTCACTATACTACTCTCCAGACATCGATCTACGAGACGTGCCAAGAATCATTGTCATTCAACCCACGTGTGAGACTCATGTGTCTATGCGGCGCGAGTCTCATGCCTTGCTACAATTTCACTACCCTAATGACTACAAGGATAGCACTCAGATTCTTTGGCCTCAAAGTTGACTTAGCAAAGCCAAAACCAATGGTTTATTGCCCTCTTTGTTTTAATTTTGCCCTGTTTCTTCACAACTATTTCTATCACTATAATTGGGCTTTTGTATGGGTTAAGCTCAATCGGAACAAAGGTAAAGACGAAGAGTCAATGATACAAATACGAAGGATCTCACAGAAATTGCACGGAACAAGGCAAAAAATTTATCACTGTTTTCACTTTTTTCACGTCTCAGTCCACTACTCATTTCCAAAAGATGAATACCACCATGCAAAGGTGAACATTGAGGGTGACCCGAACAATTTTTGGTATTTGTTATTGTTAAGGAACATATAGGCCCGTGATGATGAGATAAGATGAGATGAGATAAAATGAATTGAGACGGTCTGTAAATAGTAGGAGATTATTAGTTGAAATTAGATGAAATGAGATGTGGTTTCATCTCACCTCTATATCCGAGCAGGCCCATAATGTATTCATTGGGTTGAGAATCTTCGCTTATAAGTTTTGTGTTCTCTTTTTCTTGTATAAATATGGACTCTTTCGTACTACATGTCATGTATTTCGTGTCATGAATCATAGTTTTATTATGTATATGTTTTCAGAGAAGCTTTATTCATCCTCTTAACATGATATTAAAAGATTGAAAAAGAGATTCGAAATTTTGAATCATAAACATAAATCTTGAAAAACTCAGTAATGATACAACACAAACGGATACAAACTCAGTAATGATACCACACAATTTTATTTCAAGTGATCCATTAATAACATCCATGGAAGATCCTCTCAGTCAGAGCCATAAAGCTCTAAATTCATTTCAACTTCGCTATTCTGGATTTCATAAACTAGAAGAAAGTTTCTTTGTCTCTATGTTAATATAACACAATCTTAATGGAATCACTCCAGGATATAATAATCATTCGTGGGCGACACGAATGACCTGCTTGCCAACATTTTTGCCAGAAAATAACCCAACAAAGGCAGCTGGAGCACTGTCCAAGCCTTCATTCATGTTTTCGATGTAAACAATTTTCCCTTGCTTATAGTTAGTGATGACATCTTCCAAGAAGCGTGGGTATAGGTGCAAGTAATCATGTTGCAGAAATCCCTGCATCCTGATGCGCTTTGTTATGAGATTGAACCAGTTAAAAATCCCTTGTGGCTTAGAGAAACTCTGCTGGGATACCACCCCACAAACGGCAATCCGGCCATGAATCCTCATGTTAAGAAGTGCAGCATCGAGCATGTCCCCACCCACATTATCAAAGTAAATGTCAATTCCTTGTGGAAAGTACCTATTTCAGCCAAGAAAGAAAGAATGGATTGCAACTGAATTATTTCAAGCGAAAATAAAAGGGGAAATTTGAACAAAAAGGAAAAGAAAAGAAGGTTTCATCTTTTCTTAAAACAAGTTCATTATCATAGTTCATCCTTGGAAACTCATCACTAACCTTTTCAGTGCAGCATTAAAGTCTGGCTCTTCCTTGTAGTTGAAAGCTTCATCAAATCCAAGCTTATTCTTCAGTAGATCAACCTGATATGGCCCATTTAAGTCATTCTACTCGTCTAAATGGCAAGGAGTCCAACTCAAATGCAGAAAATCAATGCATAATACGTTTTTAAAAAGTTTTATTTCGAGATAAAGATCATTCCTAAAATCCGTCAATAATTAACAATAAAATATTAGGGAAAAAAATAAAGCAGTTTACTTTTTGGCTTGTGCCTGCACTTCCAACTACATAGCAACCATGCAACTTCGCAAGTTGGCCAACAAGCTGACCAACGGCTCCAGAAGCTGCAGATACAAAGACAAATTCCCCTTTCTTAGGGGTGCAGACCTCAAAGAATCCTGCATATGAAGTAAAACCTGCCATACCTGTATAAAAGAAATTCCAGTTTTTAGTGATTACTTCAGATGACTAAAGCAAACTCTTACTATAAGATAATTTATTTCCATATATTAAAAACTCAACTTTTAATTGACATCACATGTAGAGGAAAAAAATGTGAAACTTTTGGATTGCCATGAGTATAGAGTTGTACACAACGACCTTAAGTAATACCTAATTAGCTAATGAGTGGGGTTTTGACATCATCATGGATCGAGAGAACAACTTCTTCCTTGCTTCAACAGATTTTTTTGGTTCATGTTAGAATAATAGTTAAATAATTAAATTTATTACTTCTCATAAACTCAAGCTTTTGAGATTATTGGTAATACATCATACCATCAAATCATGTTTCTTGAGTTTGGAGCATGCCTTCATTTTTTTCCTTAGTCAAGTTAAAATAATTTCAATTCGTGACCCCAATTTATTTAGAGGAGTTTCGTCCTGCAAGTGAGAGAAGATATAAATGATTCCTTAATAGTTGAGTTCACCATTTCGTTTATGCTTAAGCTTTCAGGATTAGTAGTCAGTTTTCATTCCAAAGTGCAGATTTGAAGCCCCCACAACCCACTCCCCCACACATTATTCTTTCTATTCAGGTCAATTGAATAGGCAAAATGAAGCTACATGGTTCTTAGTAATCCAATGAAGCATAGCTCCCAGGAAATTGATTTTGTCCCTCTAGATAAAGCAGATATCAATTTTCAAATAAATAATGTAGATCACGCTCAGGAATTGATATATGTGTTTAGAGTAGCTAGATAAGTATGACAGCTGGAATGGGAGCAACCAGGCAACAGCTGTCAGTATGAGTTTGCCTAAATTATTTAGGCCCATTAGGACTCCATTAATAGAAACAACCATGGTTATGTAGGACAATTTGTTTAGGGCCAATGACAAAGCCACGCTAAAAAGGAGCTTAGCTTGCTTAACTACACACAACACTGAGGCAAATATGCAATAGTGGGTCCTCGTATCTGGTAAGGGAAAGGAACAGACTGCAAAGTTGAGCACCTCTGTTACTTGGGCAAAAACTGTGGACAAAGGCACAAGGTGCTAGTGCTTCACCATTTATCATGAGAATAAGAGGAACCCCAACCATCAGTACCAAATTGACAGTTTATTTTATTTAGAAAAATTTTCCACAAAGAAATATCCAAGCATGTATTATAGCATTGAGATTTCTCTATACAAGTGTCATTCTTGGACAGTATTTGAGGTCCTAACTTCTCATAATATAAGCCATTAGCATTATCAATTGTTGCATGCACCTTTTAGGCAGAGTAAGTGAGAATGCATGACAGAGACAAAAGAGATTCATAACTAAAAGAATATGAAAGAACTGTCAAATATGTTTCCATGTATGTTCAGGTGAAAGAGAAGCAATCCCAAAATATGATGGATATTGAAGTCAGAGTACAGTACCAAGAAGACCAAGATGGTATGAGAGAGGGATTTCATCTTGATCAATTTTCCTACACTGCTCGGTTCTGTGAATCAAGCTATATTCTTCCCAGCCAGTAATCAATGCAACTAAATCGCCAGGCTTGAAAGCTGGATTATCAGAATCTATAACTCTGGATACACCAAATCCTTCCAAGGGCTTCATCAGATCACATCATTATTAGGAAATTGTAGAGCACAAAATCAATTGGGCATATGTCCCATAATATAAACAATAGAGACTGATACTGACATCCTACTTCCAAGGATTAATATGAGAAAAATGGTTATACTATAATTGATTGCTACCATACTGATCACCACTAGACTGATTTTAGAGGTGCAGATAAACATGAAGAAGGTTGACAAGCATGATTTCTCAGATATAGCTGATCAACATAAGTGCTGATGACCTAAAGTCTGTTCATGATTAATAGATGAAAGAACTGTCAAGGATGAACACATAAATGATTCTTCATTGTGTGCATGGAGATGAACATTCTAAATTACTTAAATACTCAGAATTAACTATAATCGTTAATAGAACCGAAAAATGTCTTACAACAGCTCGGCATAATGAACTATAAATGTTTTGTTTGCTGCTAGTAGACAGGAAGTGGGGGATTTCTCAGTGGATGACATTGAAGCTCTAGTTGCCCTAAGAGGTTTACAAATGATTTTACAGTTGGGATTTTTAAGAGTACAGTTGGAAGGGGATTCAATGATTGTTATTGAAGCTATAAAATCCCAGGAACCCAATTTTACATCTCAAGGGCCTTTGATTATGGAGATTCAATGTCTTCTAATATGCTTCCAGAGTTATGATGTTATGCATGTAGGGAGGCAAGGTAATGAAGCAGCACATCTCTTAGCGCAACATGCCAAAAGGGTGGAAGATCCGGCTCAATGAATGCATTCATACCCAGATTTTCTTTCCAATAGAGTGTTAATAGATTCTAAGTTGGTCTAATTACTTGTTCTGTCTACTTACTGAAGGTTCTGTAGTTTGAACTGGTTGTATCATGTTATTCAATTGTGAATGAAATCTGTTTAAAAAAAATACAATTAACATAAATTGTGGCTCCAATTTTCTAGGGTTAATGTAGTGAAAGTCGAATTACCATACATTCAGTGCATGGAGATTAAGTGTTCATCAATACAAGCCAGTTCATTCTTCATTACCAGGTTACAAATGGATTAAAGCCAATATTGAAATCCTAAGTTAGTGCTTACTCTATATAACAAGTGTAAAGAACAAACAGACTAACGATTTTCCTCAGTTTGTTTCATATTCTTACCTTTAATTTGTTTACTGATTAAAGAAATAAAAAAAAAAAAAAAAAAAAGGACTAAAGATTTTGCATCTTGATCACCGTGGCGCATATGTTTTCCTTTCAATTCATAAAAACAATAACTTTCATAATACCATCGATCTCAGACTTTGTTTTAACACAATTGAATTTTTTCATCACTTAGATATTACAACTTAACAAGATCAGTGAGAACACAGGTTTAGACTAGTTGGAATCTTCTTTTGTCTTATCAGTTGAGAAATAAAGTTGGGAATAACCGTTAGTGAAAAAGGCAAAGCTCACTCTTCCCATGTCCCGGCCTCGACACAAAGAAATCAGGCAATTGTTTGTAAAATTCAGTCATAGATGAGT
Source organism: Juglans mandshurica (assembly GCA_022457165.1). NCBI lineage: Eukaryota > Viridiplantae > Streptophyta > Magnoliopsida > Fagales > Juglandaceae > Juglans > Juglans mandshurica. The sequence continues at coordinate 12,907,641 of CM039631.1, forward strand.
TTACTTTGTAAGAAATGGCTCTTTAACGAAAGGGTAAGGACCAGACATGCTCCTCCTGTGGTAAATATTCATGGGTTTTTGGTATCATGACAATTAATTAAGTCTCGATCAAACAATGAAACCACCAAATGGGATATTGCAGAAAAAGAAAAAAAGAACTATCCAAACAATGAGACAACAACATCAAAAAGTCACAACAAGAACAGATTTTTTCTTTGCAAGTCACAACAGGAATACGAATTTTGAATATTTTTACTGTAAGTAAAGAGTGGGGAGATGATGATGATGGGACTACCTGACCGGGGACAAAGGGGGGGATATAAGAGTCATGGAAATCACGCATACGGCCTCTCATGTAAGGGTCACAGGAGAGGTACAGATTCTTGACCAGAAAAGCTCCCGACCCTTTTGGAGCCTCGAGCTTAATTTTGCTAACCTTGAGCTCCATATCTGATTCTTCCGGGACATTTTCTGTGTACCCTTTGAATATGACTTGCTTGTTGTCCACTTCCGCCATGGAAAAGACCTAACTTCTCACACACACACACACAAGCAAGATGACGAAAATGTATTATGAGGATTTTGATGGACAAGATGGGCTATGCTTGTGCAGAGCTCCACTCGCAAGTGTAAAAGGGAAGTTGATTTGCATCTCATCACTCACATGACTATTATATATAGAAGAGAGAGAATTTGGTGCCCAAATTCAAGAACCACCCACCCATTTTTGACGTTAAAGGGGGAGGAGCCAACGCTGACCAGCTGACTTGATAAATTATAATGTAACAGCTACGTTGCCCACCTAATGTATTCGTCCACCCTCTCCTTCTTGTCCTTTTGCAACCTTACACCAACCCCGTCGGCCGTCGCCTGTCGGTTTCTAAGTAGTTCAGAAGAAAAAGAAAATTGGAAAGTATTTAGAAAGGGTAATGTACATTAATTGGAAAGTATTTAGAAAGGGTAATGTACATTCAATGAAATGTGCAAGCGGACAGTGTTTTAAAATTATAAGATTTATTATTAAAAAATTAATTTTTTTTTTATACAAATTATATATTTATTATTTTTTTTTAAATTAATTATACAGCACTCTTATACATTCACAACCGTAAGCATTACTTCATTAAGAAAATAGAACTGCATCGTCCGCAAACGGATTTCTTTTGGCGAGTTCATAAATGGGGAAGTGGAAGAAAAAAATTAAAATTGATTCGTCGGACATTGTAAATATTCTTTTAAAAAATGAGAGTTCGTTTTCTCAATTTGATATTTTATTTTTTAATAACTTTTTTATTTAATGATTAAAAAAATGATTATTCGTATATTATTTTTTTTAATTTTTTAAAAATATTTAAACATATTTGAACAAAAAAATATCTAATTTACATCAGTGGCACGCACAATGATCTAACGCGGACGTCATAACAGTACTGTTCTTTCATATCAATTTATAAATTATTAAAAAAAATTATAGAAATACATCTCTTTTATACACGAAATATTAACCATTCTAATAAGAAAATAGAAAAATACTCTTTAGCCCCTATTTCTCAACGAAACCTTCGATAGTTAAAATCTCACTACTATTTACTATTATTTATAAATTTTAATTTATAAATCTCACTACTATTTATAAATCATCTCAACTCATATCATCTCATTTTATCTCCCAATCCAAACGGATCTATATCTCTTCGTCCCTTCCTTCTCCCCCTCAGTGTCGTTTCTCCTTAAGTTTTATTTATTTTTTAACGTTTGAGAGCCAAATTATAGCTTTAAGGCATCTGCAAGCTGTACTACACAAGGTGTAATCTAAATAGATTATTCTACATACAGCTTGAATTTAATTTGATAATACTCACTTTGCAAAGTTTATTAGCTATACTGGGAGATAAGTTTTACTATTTATAAATTCAGCGTCCAACGCATAGTTTATTATAGGATCCATTTCATTCATAAAGAAAAGTTAAAATGCAATTGTTTTTAATTTAAGTTAATGTGATAGACTTCTATATAAACGATATATGATCTGGTGTGTCAATAAGAAAGATTGTAGTAATTTTTTTTTGTTTTTCAAAACAAAACTTTATTCAATTGAAAATAGCAACAATACATCAATTGGTATCAAACCATAGTGCATGACTATCAAAAGAAGGGACCTGCTCCCACCATACATTGATATCAACAACATTCCAAGCATGTCTAGCTAAAGAGTGAGCTACCCCATTCCCCAAACTGTTAACATGTTGAACTCTGACTTCTCGGAAATGCCTCACAGATTCTTGGCTTCATTGATCAAATTACCAGCACTTGCATACGAATCTTTTGTGGATTGCAACTCCTGAACCACATTAAGACAATCACTTTCAATGATTAAATTTGGAATACCAAGTGGGAGGCATGGTTGTAGCCCTCTCAACACAACAATGGATTCAATTGTGGCTGTCTCATCCACTTCTAACTCATTCTTGCTTGCAGCCATCACAATTCCTCTACTTATATCTCGTAAGACAATCCCAACTCTAGTTTTCCTCAGGTTAGCAAAAATTGCACCATCTACATTTACTTTAAGAAACCCATCTGGGGGAGCTTGCCACTTAGAAAACTTATGCAGATCCCTTACTGCTGTTGCTCGCACATCATTGAAAGCTTTGCATAGTGATAAAGCATGTTTAGCTGCTTGAACAGGTTGTATCAAATTGTTTTCCATCTGCAATTGATTTCGCCTGTACCATAAGCTCCAACACAGAATACAAAATATAGTTAACTCAACTTCACTTTCTTGCATCATAACCATTCTCACAGTTTCAATAAAACTCAAAGAGGATTGAAAAGTTTGTAACATTGGGAGGAATTTCTGCCACAAAATATAATTAGTAGAACAAGTTAGCATAGCATGGCTAATATCTTCCTCATGAACATGGCAAAAACCACATTGAGCCTCCACATCAATCTTTTTCCTCCTGAGATTAGTGAGAGTTGGCAATATATCCTTGCAAGCCTTACAAGCAAAAGTCTTAATCTTCATGGGAACTTTCATGTGCCAGATTCTCCTCCATAGAGTTCTATCTTGCATCTGCAAAGATGTTTCCCCATCACAGATGGCCACTAAATTATGAATCAGCTTATAAGCACTCTTGACAGATAATTTGCCATTTGCTTCCTTATCCCAAATCCATTTATCCAAACTTTGAGTTGGTAACAATCGAATCTTAAGGATCTCCTAAGCTATATTTGGATTAAAGAGAGCTCTAACCGACTGTGCATTCCATGTTTTAGTAGTAGCATCTATTAAACTGTCCACTATATGTTCTTCATCAACAATTGTCCCATTTCTGCCATCCAAAGCAGGCTGTAAGAGTCTAAGGCCAGGTAACCAAAGATCCTTCCAAATATTCATTGTTTCACCATTTCCCACTCGCCACCTACACCATTCCAAAAGCCATTTCATTGCTTCAAAAATGCCCCTCCAAACATAGGCAGGATTAGGGCCTAAAGAAGTTTGGAAAAATGTACAGTTAGGGTTATATTTGGCCTTAAAAATTCTTTGCATCAGTGAATTCTCATTTCGCAACAACCTCCACCCTTGCTTAGCCAATAATAACATATTAAACATGTGTAAATCCCGAAACCCCATCCCACCTCTAAATTTCGACACATAACTTCCAATTTAACCAATGAATTTTTCTCTCATTACTCATTTGCCTCCATCAAAACCTCACATCATCATTACAAATTCCTGGCACAAAGTCAAAGGTAATTTAAAATAGCTCATTGAATAAGTAGGTATAAATAAGGACACTGCTTTTATAAGAATCTCTCTACCCCCTTGAGAAAACAGTTTTTCTTTCCAACTCTGCAAATTTGTCCACACCCTTGTCTTAATACCTTCAAATGCTCGAGCCTTAGATCTCCCAACAAAATTTGGCAACCCTAAATGTTTGTCATACTGTTGAAAAGTACTAACGCCCCATAATTGCAACAACTTTCTTTGTTTAATAGTATCCACATTTTTTGAAAACATCATGGCTATTTTCCCTTTGTTCACCTTTTGCCCATAAGCCATTTCATATTTATCTAACAAACCTTGAATAAATCTGGTTGTATCAACATCAGCTCAATAGAAAAGTATGCTATCATCAGTAAAGAGGAGGTGTGTAACATTTCCCTTAAAATTTGTATGTTATCATAACCTCCACCCTTGCTTTTCTAAAGTTTGTAGAGGGGCTCCACCTCAAAATGACTGTACGACGCTTGTACACTCAAAACTGCAAGTATCATTTCTCTTATTAATATATCAGTAACTGAATAGTGTGGTATGTGCGTGATAAGTAGCTAGAAAGCGGAAGATCAAGCTTTTTTGAGCCGGAGGAAAAAAAGGTAAAGAAGAGAGAGAGAGAAAAAAAAGAAAAAGAAAAAAAAAGGGGAATGCTTCGCTTGGAGAGAGAAGAAAATGATATGCTAGCATGATTTTTAGGGTTTCAGATTTATAGTCAAGTGAATAGTTGTGTAGAGCAAAACCCAAGAAGAAAAATGTGATTTTGAAAAACCCAATTGCGATTTTTTAAAAAAGTTATATATTTTCTAAAAATTCTACTTACCTTCTCACACTTCTTTTAATTTTCTTTTTATAAAAAAATATATTATGATATAAGTGATGAGTAAAATAATTTAATTATTTTAATAAAATAAAATTTTTTAAAATATAGAAAATATATGATATGAAATGATGGTCTGATAAAGAAAAGAAAAGAAAAGGGATTATGATCCTGTGTACGACAAAATCATGAATAAGATAACCTCAACTTTTCATAGATTTTTTAAATAAACCATCCAACCAACAACCATTGACGCCAAAGCAGATTACTAATTTACTAGCCTACTAGGAGCCACACATGTGTTGTTGGTCACCGGCCGTCCCTTTATAAATACCCTTTTTAAACACACCGAATAGTAAGCCACCAAAACGCCATCCCTTGACAGGTCACTAATCCAATAATATAGAGGATATTCCACCCACTTTCAAAAAAAAAAAAAAAACAAAAAATCACATCCTCATGGGTTCTGCTACATGATTATTCAGACACATTTTTTTTTTAAAATAGGGGTACTTTTGTTTTTGTTTTTTTTATACATTTGAGAGTGTTTCAAATTCAAGACATTCATTTTCAAAGTTGAGAATTTATATCAATCAGAGTACATGTTTTGTACGTATACTTTTATTAAATAATGGATACTTTTATAAAATAGTATATAATTTATTTTATAAAATCTATATATATAAAATAGAGTTGTTATATAAGATTTATGAAAAGAAAAATGATAGGCATATAAAGTTTTTTTTACAATCATTCATATAATTATGTTTTAAATGAGTAGCATTTTTTTTGTAAAACAACTTCATTTTATATAAATATCATTATTCTAAAACATGGTTGTAAAAATGTTTGTAAAAAAAGGTTACACGTACACCAATACTCTTATTAAAAATGGTTGTATTTTCTTTTATCATTTTTCCAAGTCTTAATCGAACAATAAGTAATGTAACTGTTCTATATGAGTTTGAAGTACATATATATATATATATATATATATATATGAAATTCTATTTGCAGTCTCTACTTGGAGACTATATGTACAGATCCTTTATTAAATGAAAAAAATTATCATTTTAAGAGGGATATTTTTGTAATTTTAAAATTTTTAAAGATAAAATTATTTACACTTACATTGCAATCCCCATTTGGAGATTGTATATAGCATTATTCTATATATATATATACAAACTAATGAAGGTGCTATGTGCAAGGCACGTATACCCGCCCCTTGCATATAGCACCTGGTTAGAAGAATAAAAATGGCAAATGTGAAATCAGTTATGGTTGGTGAAGGTGGTTTATAGATTTAGTTTAGCTTCATGTATATATGAATGATTTTGTTAGTGAAGATGTAGAAATTGGAACAGATTTTGTTTGGGTTTGATTCTGTATGATGCGAATGATCTATATTTTGTTGAGAAAAGCAGTCGGAGTTTGTTAGGGTTTGTGTGTGTGGTCGAAATAGGGGCAAAGATGTAAATTTTATAATTAAACAAAGGGATAAAAACGTAAATTTGTGAATAAAACAAAACAAAACAAATGACAAGGACAAAACAGGAAGAGCAGAAATGAAGATGGATAAAATTGAAAAATGAAATTTGGAGAAAATTTACTGTTCATCGGTGTAGGGTCTTTTATTCATAGAATAGATATATATTGCATTCTTTAAGTTTCAATTAAAAAATACAAATGACATCATCAATTATGATAATTGAATTCGATAGATATTTAACAAATAAAAGTGATTATCACTATGAATAATTGTATTGAACTTTTTAGCAAATTCCTTTTCAATCAGATATATAATTTGCAAGAAATTCATCATCTATTTTATTTTTGAATATTTTCTTTAGAATATTCATAGATGAAAATCTATCTTAGTCGTTGTTGTTGAACTATGTAACATCCCCAAAAACTACACTACGAGATCCTAAGGATAATAAAATTTCAAGGAACTTGGGAAGTATAGAATAAAAAACATTTAGAACCATAAGTTGGGAAATCCTTACAGAGCGTTCTTTTGACAAAGAAACTTATAGGAGAATCTATCAAGATGATGGACTTAAAAGACAAAACCAAAACATTTTCCAACTCTCAAGGGAAAAGTTTGAAATAAGCCCAAGAGTAAGGCACACACCCAAAGTGACCTACGGCCGAAGATTAGGCCCAAATCGAAGGCCCACTAAAAACCCAAATAGTTAGGATAAAATCTGAACCGGTTAAGGCCCAAGATGAAGCCCAACTTTAGGCCCATGGCTCAATTTGAAAAGCCCAATATAAAGTCTAGACCAAATTATCAAACTTAAGGCCAAAGTTTACCCCACTTGGAGACCAAGTTTTAGAAATTTGCCTATCACCTTTTACCTTGGGAATTCAACATCTTGTGCCATACAACTTGATGCCCACATGACTAATACTGGGGCTTGAATTGGGTTGTATTTAAAAATTAAAAATTATAAACCAAATATATAATATAAATATGAACAAAATACGAAACTGCAATAAATATAAAGAATAAGGCTAAAAGAGAAGCAAACTCAGTATTTTAATGAGGTTCAGCCCCATTGCCCATGTTCTCGCCTCAAACTAGCTTTTGAAGATTCTCAAATTCACTATTCAACCTCCTTCAGGTGGAGATAGAAACCTATTATACTTTTGATCAATACCATTACAAAGAATTCGTGTAGAACACCCTCTATATTTACAATCACCTTACATGTAGTGATTAAACTATTCTCTATGCTACACACACAAGGGTTATACACACCCTTTTACTAATACAAGAGCTGATAGTGAGTAGGTTATCAGAGAACTCCTCAATGAGTGAAATGAAAACGGTTTAGTGCAAACTATATATCTCTTGAAATGAACAAGGGTTAAGGTTCAATGCATAGAAAATAGAGATTAAGGTACGTTTGGGTAGTGAGAAGTGTTGAGAAGTTTTGAGAATGTTTGTGAATAGTTTATAAGTAGAGATTGGAGTGAGTTTGTGGGTCCCATTGAGAGTATTTTGAATTGTTTGGATGTGTGAAGTATGTTGAGTTGTTGACTTTTGAGTAGGTAGTTGAAAAATGTGTGGGTCCCATAAATATTATAGTGATTTGATTTTTAGTAATAAATATTATAATGATTTTATCATAGTGATTTTTTAATATTAATAAATATTGTAGTGATTTTATTTTACTTTTATATATAATAATGATAAATATTATAATGATTTTATTTTTAATTTATATATAATAGTGATAAATATTATAATTATTTTATTTATATATATAATAGTGATAAATATTATAGTAATGTTATTTTTTATTTATATATTATAGTGATTTTATTTTTTATTTATATATTATAGTGATTTTATTTTTTATTTATATTTAATAGTGATTTTATTTTTTATTTATATATTATAGTGATTTTATTTTTATTTATATATTATAATGATTTTATTTTTTATTTATATTTAATAGTGATAAATATTATAGTGATTTTATTTTTTATTTATATATTATAGTGATTTTATTTTTTATTTATATATTATAGCGATTTTATTTTTTATTTATATATAATAGTGATAAATATTTTTTATGTATATATTATAGTAATTTTATTTTTTATTTATATATTATAATGATTTTATTATTTATTTATATATTAGTGATTTTATTTTTTATTTTTAACATTTAGAAAGTGTTTTGTATCAAAAACCTTCCTTTTAAAAGTTGAGAGTTAATGTCAATAGACCAAAGATTTTTAGTAGGTACTTTTGTTAAATAATGAATACTTTTGTAAAATAATATAACTATTTTATAATATATTTTATAAAATCTTTATATATTAAATAGAGTTGTTAAGATTTATAAAAAGAAAAATGATAGGCATATAAGTTTTTTTACAATCATTTATATAATTATGTTTTAAATGAGTAGCATTTTCTGTAAAACAACTTCATTTTATATAAATATCATTATTTTAAATCATGGCCTTAAAAATATTTGTAAAAAAAGGTAGCGCGTACATCAATACTCTCATTAAAAATGGTTGTATTTTCTTTCATCATTTTTCCAAGTCTTAATCGAGTTTGAGGTAGGTACGTGTGTGCATACATGCGTATGTATGTATGTATACACATACTAGGTCGGAACAACGTGCAAAACACGTTTATCTAGTTCGGTGAAACATCGATCTTTATAAAACATTAGTTTAGAATATAACATAATCTAACACATTTATAATATCGATAGTTTTAGTAAAGTTGTCCCCAAGTTTAATACAAGCCCAACAAAAACATTAGTTCAAAATATAACATAATTCAACACATATTTATAACATTAATAGTTTTAGCAACAAACCCATCTTTTGATCATTTCAAAATATAAGTCATTTGATATTTTTACTGTGATGCATCATTTTGTATTATCTTGTAACGAATAGTGGAGTCTTTTATATTTTGGGATCTCTTGGTAAGGAGGATAATTCTTGTCTAGACACAAAAGACATTGTAAGTTTTGATTGTATTGTCTACATACACACACATATATAAGCACAAAAAGATTGTTCAAATATATATTTTCCAAACATTTTAGAACGATGCAAAAAATTTCAACCGCTTTTAAAACTTGTTTATAACATTTTATTCAAAACTTTCTCATTAATTCCAAACCCAATGAGCACTCAAGATTTTTTTTACACTTCTCTTGGTTTGTCACAATAATATATTATATAAATTTTAATTTTCTAATAATATTTTATATTATTATTATTATTATTATGATAGTCTTCATTATTTTATTTTATTATTGCAAAAGTTGTTGCGTATTTTGTGTTAAAGTATTTTCTTATATATTATTTTGGTTTTCAGATTTGGTCTTTTGTATCACAATAATATATTACATAGACTTCAATTTTTTAATAATATTTTATATTATTATTGGCTCTTTAATTTCAATTTATTATTATTATTACGATCATCTTCATTATTTTATTTTAATATTGTAAAAGTTGTTGTGTATTTTGTGTTAAGGTATTTTCTTATTTTATTATATATTATTTTATTATTATTATGATCGTTTTCATTATTTTATTTTACTATTTTACGTACAATAGTAAAATAACATCAATAACATTTTAAATAACCGGAACAATATTTTAATAGAGTAATTGAATAACTATTTAACATTAGGTTGGTAATTATTGTGAATACTTATGTATTTTATAGATTTAAAGCCAAAAAAAAAAGCCCAAATTCTCACATCTAAAACTCAGCTTGTAACACTTCAGCAACCCATACGACGCCATTCGAAGCAAGAAAAAAAAATCCTATTTTCACATGATAGTCTTTTATATATTACCTGTGAGCCACGTAATAATATATATTTTATTAATGTTTGTGGTATTATTTTTTATCATTATTATGGTTGATGTAGATTCTATTTTATTTTATTTTACTTTGTATTTTATTTTTGGTAGGGTCTTTGTTCTGTAGTGGTTTGTGTCTAATATTTTGAGTGAGATTTATTTGTTTGGGTTAGTATGTGTGTAAATTAGGATCCAGCTCGTTTACTCTCTAAAGCCTGGCCCCTCTAGGCCCACTCCAAAACTAAGTCGTTTTGGGGGTTTTAAGAATTAAATGGAATCCTCTGAAACCTGGCCCCTCTAGGCCCACCCAAAAACGACTTCATTTTTTTTGGGGGGGGGGGTTTAAGAATCAAATGGAACCTAGGGTTCCATCTTATTCTTCTCCTCTCCCTCGTTGTGCCGTCGACCTCACATTTTTTTTTCTTCCGTTTTTTTCTGCTTCATGCCGAAGGCTTTGCCTTCTCCACCGTCGCTCTCCATCAACGGCTCACCACTACGCGTACACTGAGTAGAGCCCTTCCACCGAAAAGGGGAGCCAAGCCCTACAAACGGCACCGTTTTGGAACTGCTGAAAAGAAACCCTAAGGGTTTTATCTGTTTCAATTCACCTCTCTGATGCGCCGCATTAGTCCTCTCCTGCATTTTTCTTCTTCTTCTCGAACGAACTCACCCACCATCGTTTTCGTGTCTCCCTGTTTCTCCCACCACCACGTCCTCTCTCCGCTTTTCTTCAACTCTCTCGCCTCACTCTCCCGTCCCTCAGCCCCACTCTCCGTCACAGACAACCTAGCCGTAGCCTACCAGTGATACCAAGCACAAACCCTCGGCCTCATCTCACCCTCTCTGTCTTCGATTCCCCATGGTAAGTTCTTTTTGTGTTTTTAAAATTACTTTGAAATCTCAAATCTGGTAGATGATATCATGTGATTGTTTTATTAGGGTTTTTTATTCTGAAATTTTGGATTTTTCTGATTGTGTCTGTGATAGTGCTTATTTTCTCTCTTCTTACTTGGAAACAATTTACATGAGATTTACAATGAGGCACCTGTGTATTAATGGTAATATAGAAAAATTAGATGATATCATGTAATTGTTTTATTAGGGTTTTTGAATCCGAAATTTTTGAATTTTTGTGATTGTATCTGTGATTGTGCTTATTTTCTCTCTTCTTACTTGGAAACAATTTACACGAGATTTACAATGAGGCACCTGTGTATTAATGGTCAAATAGAAAATTATAAGCATGTATATAGTTGGGTTGGTAAAAAAAATTAATTTGATGCTCTGTGGTGCATAAAGTGGGAACTGTCTAGAATGGTGATAGACCCTGGATTGAATCTAAGGGTCTTTTGTATTTTGTATTGATAAACACAAAATAATCCTCTTTATTTAAATGTATTTTGTATTAATAGATGAGGAGGATCATAAACACATGTATATAGTTGGGTGGGTATGACTTGTGGCGAAAAAATTAATTTGATGCTCTGTTGGTGCATAAAGTGGAAACTGTCTAGGATATTGATAGACCCTGGATTGAATCTAAGAGTCTTTTGTATTTTGTATTGATAAACACAAAATAATCCTCTTTATTTAAATGTATTTTGTATTAATAGAAGATGATCATAAACACAAACAATAAAAAGATGCAAATATCAATACAAAAGACAAATATGAAATCATATAAGCAACTTCATCAATGAAATCATTTAAGACCGCACAAACACAACACAAACAATAGAAAGATGCAAATATCAATACAAAAGACAAATATGAATATGAAATCGTATAAGCAAATTCATTAATGAAATCATATAAGACAAATATGAAAAAGTTAAGAGATACCAACCTAAAGCCGAAAAGCCCACACCACTTAGTCACACAGTTTGCACATTGTCGGTTGTGTTTGCACAGTTTCTAAGATTTTTCATCATAAAAAAATATTATTGATTTCATTAATTCAAAATAATAGCCAGAGAAAAGCATACCATTCATCAAGATGATGAAAATAGCATGTGAAAAAGGTGGTATAGCCTTTGGAGGAAGCATCACTAATGGATACAAAAAATCATTATTTTGATACCACCAATAAAGGCTAACCACATGAACTACAAATGCAAGAGAAATACCAACCAGAACAGATGTTTTCCTCTCCCTCTGTAACCAAATTTGCTTGATCCTAAATTTTGGAATATGAGGAGGAAAGATAAGAATTTGTTTAGTTCGAAGCAAAGCTGGATGAGGAGCAAAGACCAGAATTTGTTTGGTAGGAAGGTAGGCAGTACCATGCATGCATATGTTTTTATGTGTTAAGCAACTGACACAGTTTATCCACTTAGATGTATTATTCTTAAAAATCTCTCTGACATATATTTTATTTTATTTTGTAGGAATGCAATAACAGAGCATCACTGCGCCAGGACCAGGCAACGTACAATTTTTTTTTTTTTTTTTTTTTTTTTTTTTTTTTTTTTCAGTAATCTTGAAGTTTTTTTTTATACCTACTTATTAAGAATATTTCTTTGAATGGCTTTTGTGATTTTTTTATTTGTTTTCTAGATTATGATTTGTTTTTACTTTTTTTTTTTTAATTTTTACATGTTTTTTAGCTGGCGGGCAACGTGCAAAATTTCTTCTGTAGTGAGTATTTTTTTTTTTTTCAGTTGGTGGGCTATTTAAAGATGCAAAGGTTACGTGTTAGAATTTCTTTTTTTTTTTTCTTTTCAGCTTTGTTTTTAAAATTTAAAGATGCAAAAGGCACAATTGCCTCTATGCATGTACTGATTCAACTTGCATAAGACAAAGACTAGCATAAAGAGAAAAAACATAAAAGCATCAGCTGCAGCCAGTGCATCAGGATTCCCATCATAGTCAACGAAATGAATTAAAAGCTTCTGAATCATACAAGGAAAAGCAGATAGAGAAAAAACATTAAAATGGTGTATGACACAACCGTAAAATATAAAGGATAATCTGCAGAAGAGAAAAAGTATACACTGAAAAAGCATAAAGTGGACTGACAACTGGTACAGTATGACATAACCATAAAATATAAGAGTCCTGCTACAGTCCCCGCTCCCTCTCCCGCTCTCGGTCCCGCTCAATGTAAAATGTAGTGTTTTTTTATTTTAATTTTTTATACATGTATTTTTTTAACACTATAAAATATTTTTTAAAAAAATAAAAAAATTATAATATCATTAAAAAACACTTACTTAATCATTAAGTAAAAAATATATATTAAAAAAATAAAAAAATGTAGCGGAACCTGGAGCGGGACCGGGAGTGGTGAGAGTAGCATTATTCAAAATATAAAGGATGATCTGCGGAAGAGAAAAAATATACACTGAAAAAACATAAGTGTTGGACTGAAAACCAGTACAGTGAAAAAGCATAAATCCAGAGAAAAAGTGTTGGAATGACAACCGGTACAGTGAAAAAGCATAAATCCGGAGAAAAAACATACACGAAAGTAGTGGACTGACATAACTGTCAAAATAAAAGAAAAAAATAATAAACCTAAAATAACTATGAAAAGCTGAAAATTGACTAAAGAAAATAACTACTGCCAAAGCTGCTAACTTAACGTTGATTTAACAGGAAGCTAACGGAAAATAAGAATTTTCGTTTGATGGCGTTAAATAGCCACTTATATAATAGAAAGATATATATATATATATACACACACATACTAGTAAAGGTGCTATGTGCAAGGCATGACATATACCCGCCCCTTGCATATAGAACCTGGTTAGAAGAATAAAAATGGCATATGTGAAATCAGTTATGGTTAGTGAAGGTAGTTTATAGATTTAGTTTAGTTTCATGCATATAGGAATGATTTTGTTAGTAAAGATGTAGAAATTGGAACAGATTTTGTTTGTGTTTGATTTTGTCTGATGCGAATGATCTATATTTTGTTGAGAAAAGCATGGGCAAGGCAGTCGGAGTTTGTTAGGGTTTGTGTGTGTGGTCTAAATTGGGGCAAAGATGTAAATTTTATAATTAAACAAAGGGATAAAAACGTAAATTTGTGAATAAAACAAAACAAAACAAATGACAAGGACAAAACGGGAAGAGCAGAAATGAAGATGGATAAAATTGGAAAATGAAATTTGGAGAAAATTTACTGTTCATCTGTGTAGGGTCTTTTATTCATAGAATAGATATATATTAAGTTTCAATTAAAAAATACAAATGACATCAATTATGATAATTGAATTCGATAAATATTTAACAAATAAAAGTGATTATCACTATGAATAATTGTATTGAACTTTTTAGCAAATTCCTTTTCAATCAGATATATAATTTGCAAGAAATTCATCATCTATTTTATTTTTGAATATTTTCTTTAGAATATTTATAGATGAAAATCTATCTTAGTCGTTGTTGTTGAACTACGTAACATCCCCAAAAACTACACTACGAGATCCTAAGGATAATAAAATCTCAAGGAACTTGGGAAGTATAGAATAAAAAACATTTAGAACCATAAGTTGGGAAATCCTTATAGAGCGTTCTTTTGACAAAGAAACTTATAGGAGAGAATCTATCAAGATGATGGACTTGAAGACAAAACCAAAACATTTTCCAACTCTCAAGGGAAAAGTTTGAAATAAGCCCAAGAGTAAGGCACACACCCAAAGTGACCTACGGCCCAAGATTAGGCCCAAATCCAAGGCCCACTAAAAACCCAAATAGTTAGGATAAAATCTGAACTGGTTAAGGCCCAAGATGAAGCCCAACTTTAGGCCCAAGGCTCAATTTGAAAAGCCCAATATAAAGTCTAGACCAAATTACCAAACTTAAGGCCAAAGTTTACCCCACTTGGAGACCAAGTTTTAGAAATTTGCCCATCACCTTTTATCTTGGGAATTCAACATCTTGTGCCATACAACTTGATGTCCACATGACTAATACAGGGGATTGAATTGAGTTGTATTTAAAAATTATAAATTATAAACCAAATATATAATATAAAATATGAACAAAATACGAAACTGCAATAAATATAAAGAATATGGGTAAAATAGAAGCAAACTCAATATTTTAACGAGGTTCAGCCCCATTGCCCATGTTCTCGCCTCAAACTAGCTCTTGAAGATTCTCAAATTCACTATTCAACCTTCTTTAGGTGGAGATAGAAACCTATATACCTTTGATCAATACCATTACAAAGAATTCGTGTAGAACACCCTCTACATTTACAATCACCTTACATGTAGTGATTAAACTATTCTCTATGCTACACACACAAGAGTTATACACACCCTTTTACTGATACAAGAGCTGATAGTGAGTAGGTTATCAGAGAACACTCATCAATGAGTGAAATGAAAACGGTATAGTGCAAACTATATATCTCTCAAAATTAACAAGGGTTAAGGTTCAATGCATAGAAAAGAAGATTAAAAACTTTGAATGAATGTTGTAAAGCTTGTAAGTGATGTGTGTATGTTCTTGTTATAAATTTAAAGATCTCAATTGAGCTATTTATAGGCATATGATTTTCAAATTTACAAGGATTCACATGTTACAAATGAGCACACTCACTTTTCAAAATTTTCAAATAAAAATTTATTCTTTTTGTAACTGTCAAAGACAATATTATTCACTTTTCAAAATTTTCAAGTCAAATCTTCTACTTTTCGCATATAACAAAAAGAGCATTATTTTCTTTTCAAAAATTTTAAATGAAAGCAATTACCTTTTGCATATGTAAAAAAGAGCATCTATCATTTTTAAAAATTTTCAAACTTATCATGCACCTATGATAGATGACAATCAATCATCTTTCAAATTTTCAAAATTTAAACTTTAAATCATGTCACACACATGTGAAAGAGGACAATCAATCATCTTTAAAAAAAATTCAAATTTAATACTTGTATTCAAATATATCATGCACATGTAGAAAATGTAATTTGATGTTTTATGAGAAAAAAACTCTTTTTAAGCTTTAAACCAGTTTCGAATTTTTCAAGAGATATACAAAATTACTTCAAGAGCTTTATTTATAAGCTTGTTCCATTTTTTGCTCATGCTTTTTTTGTTGATTTGCTTGACTCCATTGTGTAGAAAACTTAATCTTGACTCTTTTATGCTTGGATTTATTTGTTATCATCAAAGCTCATAATATGGAGCTCAAAACCTTGGGTTCAATAATCTCTCCCTTTTTGATAATGGCAAATACTCAGTAGAACTCTGAGGTCAGTAGTAATACTTAAAGCTCCACCTGAGAATGTGCATTAATTTTTCAAGCAATAGATGAACATAATTACATATATAACAAGCTTAATAATTCAAAGGATGTTAATTTTTTTTTTTAAAAAAAAAAAACAACATTGACAAGAACATGTTAATTTTCTTATTCTAAAACTTCTCCCCCTTTTAGCATCATTAAAATGGAACCACAATAACCAGTGGACAGATGAAAATAGTGCGTTAGTAGAAAATGTAGAGAGTTGGATAATTGGAGCTGCTCGAGTTTTGACAAGTTTTGCAAAGCTGTTAGGCCTACTTCTATCAACTTAGTACGAAAAGAGATTCAAATCCGTTTGATGTTGTTGACAAACAAGATTTTGCAAAGATTTGAAAGCTCTGGTTTCTATTAAAAAAGGACCATTTTCACCCATCAGATACTCATGAAAAAAATTATTATATTGCTCCTTAACCTAGTTTATGTTTATCCAGAATGATAGTATGACCGAGAAACTTTCTTCCATTAATGTTCTAGATTTGAATCAAGAACCCTTTAATAGGCCTCAACCACCAATTTTCTCTCCTGAGGCTGTCAATACTATGATAGGAGCATACATGCATTTTTCTAGTAGAATTGATTCTGAGGTTGTTGTAGAATCAAGAACTCTCAGTACTCAATATGCTGCCTCTGTTACGACCATATATTGGAGGTTATTGGTGAGGGTAAGTGAGATTGATCGGTTTAACAATCAAATATCTAAATTGCATCAAAAGTTTTCTAATAAAGAAAGAAAGAATAGAAGGTTAAAGTAAGAAAATAAGGAGTTGAAAAAAATGTAGCCACAGATAGAGGAGCTGGAATGAGAGAGAGTTCAAATACAAAGTCAATAGCAACAGATAACAGTAGAGGTTTAGAGTTTACAAGAAAAATGGGGACAGTCTGTAGTTATTCTTGCTGGTTTATTAAAATAACTTTTGACAATATGTATTCGATATACATTCTAATTTTGACTAAGTAATATATGAAGAGATAATAGTTTGTCTTATTCCTATTTCTATCTCTAGAAAAGCAGTCTTTAGCTCATTTAATTTGCATCAAATCTTGTTCACATCTCTGTAATTCATCTGCATTCTCATTCTGCAAATTTTCTTTTGCAATGGCTCATCAATATTCTTTTAATAACTCTCGTGATCAATATATTAGGTATTCTTCACCTCAGTCATTAGTTATTTTTGCATCAACCATAGGGTCCAGGATGCAGCATGAAAGTGTTCTGACTAATAAGTCAGATGATAATGCCATTTTTCTTGCGACTGCAGTTCAGAGCTCGTGAGGTTGAAAAACTTAACGAGAATATTTATGTACTTCAACGACTTGTTCACGAGTCTAATAAAAAGTATGAGACTTAAAACATGAGAATAAGTATTTAAAATCCTTACTTGGCTCTTTATTTCGACTACCTAATCCTTTATATAAGGATAACATGTTGATACATAAAAAGCAAAGATTGTTTGAAAAATGAGGTTAGAAGTCACAAGTTTTTGTAAGTCATTTGAGATTATAAAATAAAAAATATTTAACAGATACCATAACATGCATTATTTTTATTTCTCTTCTAATCATGCATAGTCTGTCTTTTGGTAGATGCTTTGTGAAAATGTCTTTAGAGTCTATGACTCTATAGTTGGGAGATGATTTTAGATAATATACAGGAGCTAACTCTTTGGACCTTGGGATCGGGACGTTACGCTAACACTTTCAATAGGGTCTATCTATTAATGTTCATAATTATTCAGTTCTAGTTTCTGTTTCAATCAAATTTAAAACGAAAGATAAGAGTATTATGTAGGTTTCTTTATGGTATATGTGGTAAACTGTATGCATGCTATAAAATTTATATATGTAATGTATTTATACTTTGACCATTTTTTATATTATTAATTTTGAATCGTTGTAACAGTGGTTATGTATAATATACTAATGAAAGAAATATTTTTTATAAATTCTCCCATAAGATGTGTAAACTCAATTTAATTCTTCTTTTCAAAAAAGGTGAAAAATCTAAGACCCGTATAAAAAAATCATTTGTTGAATTGTGGATTTAACTTTTTTTCAAATTAAGCATGCCAAACTTACACATCCAAGATTATATCTAATATTACTTTTAAGATTATAGTCTAAAACGTTTTCTTTGAGCTCTATATCCATGCCTGCCATATTAGTGTAAAAGGTTATATATATTTGAATAATTCTACTCATCATTTCTATACCATACACTACACGTGTTTTATTTTTTTTCTCAGGATAATGAGTAGAAGAAATTAATTAGTTTAGTAGGAATACAAAAAAAAAAAAATCTCTATATATATTTCAGTCACCTAATGCCGTGACCAGGGCCGCATGCGACGCGTTCAATCCACAAGTCCTTGGTGCCAGGGCCAATGGAGATGCAATCATCCCCTGTCCTAATGCGTGAGTTGGTGATGGCAACATTTCTGGATAATTGGACGTGAATGCCATCTGTGTTGGGGCTGTCTCCGGTGGTTATATTGATTTTGACTAAGACTGTTCATCCGGGTTTCGGACTGGATTTCCAGGTATACCCGGCCCGAAACCCGGCTACAAACCCGGGCCGGGTTTTGGCCCGGATACACCCGGGTTATGACCCGGGCCGGAACCCGGATGAACCCGGGTTTCTACAACCCAGAAATCCGAGTTCTAGCTTCAACCCTTTTTTTTAAATAAAGCACATATTATTTTAAATATAGTATGTTCCAACTTCAACCGGTTTTTTTTAACTACAGTATCTATTTTTTTTAGAAAAAAAAGCTCAAAAAGTTTATTTTATTTTTTTTTAAAAATCTAAAAGCCTATGTTACTGAAAAGTTGGTAATATATATATATATATTTAATTTAAGAATAGATGATCATGTACATGTAATATATTCCATATTCCAGTATGTTAATACTACTGTTAAAAATGATCGATCAAGTAGTAGTTTCTAACCTCTACTACTTCTAACTTTCCATGACCTTGCATTATCATGTAAAATGCATGCAATAATGTAATTCACTATATATTAAATTAAATTACATTACAAAACATAAAATTATAATTAATATATGAAAATTACAAAATGCTTCAATTGAAAGTTTGAAACTGGCATCTATTCAGTTGCTTTTGTGTCATTCAAGTGTTTACTAATTGCATCAGCACGTCATGAGAAACTAGAGAACCTGAAAAAACAAAACGAATAAGAGCACCATATCATCTTTCAATATTTCCCATACAACTGACTTAGTATCACTTTGTCTTTTACTGAAAAAACAAAAGAGTTGGTTGATTATGAAAGAAGAAAGTACTTACTCTAAATTTTTTTCAACATCAATGGGAAGAGAGACTCACAACATCCTCTGTTGAAAATGAAGCTAGATGATCATCTAAAAACATATTAAAAAATAAGTTAGATAGATAATAAACTAAGATAGATAGATATTAAAAAAATATTTCAAGTTTCAAACTTACCTTCAAGGTCCATCGACTGTACATATTCTTCCAACTCCCGAATGTCGACAGGTTTGGTCCTTAACCAATTTTGAGTGCAAATGAGGGCTTCGACAGTTTTCGGAGACAATGAACTCCTAAAAGGATCCAATATTCGTCCTCCAGTACTGAAGGATCCAATATTCGTCCTCCAGTACTGAATGCAGACTCCGAGACAATAGTGGAAATGGGGGTGGCTAATACATCACGTGCTACCTCAGAAAGGACAGGATAATTGTCGGCAGTAACTCTCCACCAATCTAAGAGAACAAAACCGAGCGAGTTATTTACACACGCCTCAGACAAATACTTATCTAGCTCCGATCTAAACGCCATAACACCCTGCTTTTCAAGGAATTTGGTGAACATGATCTGAAATTTAGTCGGAGGCAGTGTTAGCTCATTAGAACTCCCCCCACTAGTAGTATTTGGCCTCCCTTGAGCCACATTAGAACTCCCTCCACTAGCCATACGAAATGTGTTATACTGCTCGATCAAGCGGCCTAAAAGGAGTTTAACCTTGTCCTCTATCTTATCCGCCAACTCATACCCTTTGCACTTTTGCAACCAAAACTTCATTGCCATCATTTTGTATCGTGGATCAAGCACAAAAGCGACATATATCATTAAGTTGAACCTATTTGTGTTACCCCAATACTTGTCATACTTACTTCTTATATTTATGCCCATAGTACAAGTGATAATATCACTACTCAAGCACATATCATTTAATACATCTTCAATTGTGCAAAGTTGCTCAAAATATACATTAGCAGTCACATACAAAGAACCATAAATGTTCAATGTAACATCATAAAAAATTTTCAGCAACTCTACAAAAATCCATGCATTTTTCCAATTATCACTAGTGGGGTTTACAAAATGTTCATCCACAAAAACAAATTGATCAAATGCTTGTTTATGTTTTTCAGCGGTACTCAACATCAAATATGTGGAGTTCCATCTAGTAGGAACATCCAAGCAAATCATTCTCCCAATGATCTTTTCCTTTGCCGCACAAACCTTGAATTTCGCAAATCTTGACGGCGAAGATTTCACATACCTAACGGCATCCCTAATCTTTGTTACAAATTCATAAACATCCTTCAAGCCGTCCATAACAATCAGATTCAATATATGGGCAGTACACCGCATGTGAAGAAATTCACCACCCAATATAGTACAATCATTGTCTTTTATTCTCCTCCTCATGAAATTAACAACAACATCATTTGAGGAGGCATTGTCAACTGTGATGGTCAAAATTTTATCTACACCCCATTCATGCAATCCCAAGTCTAACACCCTCCCAATAGTTTCACCCCTATGGTCAGGAATTTGGCAAAACTTAAGTATTTTTTTATGCAATCTCCAATTGCAATCAATAAAATGTGCGGAAATGCACATGTAGTTCATATTTTGCACCGACGTCCAGGTATCGGTGGTAAGACAGATTCTTTGACCATCCAACAATTTCTTTAATTGTATCTTCTCTTCGTTATACAATTTAATACAATCCCTTTTTAAAGTAATTCGGGATGTCAAAGTAAATCGAGACTCTAAATCAGTCACGAACTCAACAAACCCTTCATGCTTCACTAGCCTAAAAGGCAATTCACACCTAATAAAAAACTTAGCGGTTGACACCCTAAATTTTTCTACATCATACTTCACTATACCTTGTGGGCTACACACTCTTCCCTCCGCATCCCTCTTAACACTAGATTGACTTTTTCCAACTCCTTTAAGTCTAAGAGGGGAAGTTCCACATGCATTCTGGAGGTGATGTAGCATAGATGAAGTGTCATTCTTGTAGTGGCAACTATATAGCTTAGCGCAATAATTGCACTGAGCTTTTGGGTTATCGTGATCAATAGGTTGCACTTTAGTAAAGTGTTCCCAAACCACCGATTGGTTACTAGGTGTTTTTTTTTTATTTCTTGGGTAAAGGTGGGATGAAATGGGTAGTCTGTTGTGTATATGTGGATGAATGAGTTGGAAGATTCCCATGCTCCTCCACATCCACTGGAATAGACGAGGAGTCACCACCAACCCTTTGGGTCGTACCAATATTACAACTCACAGAATCTTCTTCTATCTGTTATTGAGTAATAAAAAATACCAAACACAATATAATAAATAATCAAACACTAATCCCAACTTTAAAATATGATCATGAAAAGCATGCATTACAATAAATTATCCTCATTTCAAGTCTAAATTTCACGTGCAGAAGATACAAAGGTAAATTTGTTCAATGTTCACATTTACACAGATTTCTGTGGGAGAACACAGATTGCCGTCCAAATCCAGATTAGTTACAAAGGTATATGCCTGTATCTGCCCACAATATATATAATAATATAATCATATTTTTTTGTAAGTGAAAATACTATTAATAGAACTAGGCAAATAATCATAATAATATAAATCCCATTTATATGAAATATCAAAAGTTACGAAAATCTCTGACCCTTCCTCTCTTCTAATTCTACTTTTCTAAGTAAATTTCACAATCTCGAAGACTGGCACCTGTGAGCTTCATGTCCAAATCAACTACAGGGGAAGCCAAACAGTTTGTTGGGAAACTATGGGAGTGAAAGCGAAATGAGCCTCTTCTTCTTGCAATAAATGTGTGTGTGTGTGTGTGTGTGTGTTGTGGTTTATTAGGTTGGTGCATCTATGTACATCCAATGCTGCCCGATGCTATGAGACTGTTAAACACTTCCTGCCCGATGCTATGGGCAAGTAAGGTTTTTCCCCTGCTATGGGAAGCGGGGGTAGAGTCACCCAAATCCCGGCTGTAGGGTGTGGGTATCACCCCTCAGCCCCGCCACTTCCACGAGCACCAAAAAAACAATCTCTCAAAAGATTTTCTCATAAATTGAAAAATTTTCCTATCCAAACATACCCCAAGCCACTCAAACTTCACACATTACCAGTTTCATACTGAGCACTAAAACAACTTCCACATTGACTTCTGACCTAAAGAACTGACCTTGATTTCAACTCTTAAAAATGTATATATCTATGACAGAGTCATCATCTATTCATCAGACAGAGTCATCATCAGGCCAAAATGAACAAGGAAAACTTAAAAGGAGAAAAAAGGTACTACCATCCATACACAACTGGATGACAGATTTCTATTAAGCAATATCAGGATGGCATTTAAAGTGTGCCCCAATATCCCAGCAACATTTGTGCTTATAGCATGTAAAGGCTCCATGGTTCATTCTACATACGAGTAACAAATGGAAACAGTTTGCTGGACAGAAATACAAATTCTTGACAATTTACAAGCGGGTGATCTGCATAGAGTGGTGCTTAGCAGCCTTCCACCTAAAACAAATACAACTAAAACAGTGCCAAAATTCATGCCTTCCACCAAAATTCTAAGTTGAAGATACAAGGCCCAATGCACAAAAATTCATGCCTTCCACCAAAATTCTAAGCTGAAGATGCAAGGCCAATGTACAAACTCTCATACTTGGACTACAAATAAAAAGTTATCCATCCAAAAATAACTACATAGATATGTCCAAAAATAACTTCAAGGAGCTTGCTCAACATTGCTCACGAGATTAATGAGTGAGCTTGAGCAACCTACTACTAAGTTCATTCACAGCTCAAACACAGCAAGAAACTCTGTACAAACAAATCGCAAGCAATGGACTTGGGAGTAAATAATATGAATGAAACATACATAATATTCACAGACAATTCTACAATACTTCGAATTTATAAGCAGAATCTCAATCTAAGGAACCTCCACTTCAAAATAGATTGGGGTAACTATAATAACAAATAATGTTTAGTAATTATAATAAGAACAATCACAAGACAACCCTATATAATATTTGATATTATTCGTGAATACTGATAATATTATTAAAATAAATTCACAGCAGATGAAATCATCCACTAAACACAATCCCATTCATCCACATCGAGGCCAAAAGAGATGGGGTGGGAGCACATAAATCAACCCAAACCAAGATCAAGCCGAGTCCTAGAATCGGGCTCTCTCCGACGTTATGCTTGCCTCTATTGTGGTAGTAATTGAACATAAGTAAACTTGCCAGAGATTAACCAAACCCAGAAGCCCGCTTATGGAAAACTCAACAATATATAGTTTCTAATAATCCAAACCCAGAAATCCAATGGAGAGAGAGAGAGAGGGAGATAGAGATAGAGAGAGAGAGAGTGAGAGAGAGACAAACTCACGGGGTCAATGCGACGGAGATGCAGCGACGAAGACGCGGCGGCGGCAATGGGGTCGCGGCGAGGAGGCACGGACTTAGGGTTTCTCCTTTCACAAGCGTAACGAGAGAGAGAGAGAGATAGTGAGAGAGACAGACTCGGGGGGGGGGTGGTTTTCGTTTAGACCCGGGTACCGGGTTTAAAACCTAGTATCCCGGTTTGTAACCCGTATCCGAGCCGGATAGATCCGGGTTTTTCAACCCGGATTTCGGCCCGGATTTAATCCGGGCCGAAACCTGGAACCAGATCCCAGTTTTCCGGGTTTCGGACCGGGCCGGGAAAAAACCTGGCCCAGTTGAACAGTCCTAATTTTGACTTTTTCAACATGCACGTTTTGGCAGCCATTAAACACAATGTGGAACATCTGGCTGTTTAGTGAGAGCAATCCATTGATCCTAATGTTGTTAGAATTCGTAACGCTCAATGTCTGGCATTCATACACAAGAAATCATCACCATAAGTATCAATTATTGCTATCAATAATATTATAATTATCGTTTGGTATAGGGCTGCAACCTTATGCCTTCCAACCGGGTTTGGGCCCGGTCCGACCCGACCCGGCACTATTTGCATGGCAACCCTGGTCCGACCTGACCAGGCATTGTACGGGTCAGGTTGGGTCTTCGTTTTTTTTTTAAATGTCAGTGTTGGTGAGCTGTGTTATGTTACAGCTTGATGAACGAAATATAGCGTGGAAAACAAAAACAAAAGAACTAGAATATTAATTCTTCCAAAAAATAAACCAAAAGAACTAGAATATTTATTCTTTCAAGAAAGAAGTAAAGGTGCAAAGGCATGATGTGAATTAAAAAGAAGCATATGCAAAGATATCAAAAACAAGGAGCCCTTGGATGGACTTTATCCATACTGTCCCTTCATTAGAACTAATAAAAAAAAATGTACATAAGCCATCTATTACAAAAATTATCTAAATTACAAAAATATGAATATTAATTGATAAATGACTGAGGAGCATCCAACGATCAAATAACAGCAGCTTCCCATCTCTTCCTTTATATCTGCCATTATGAAAAAGTCTAACACCAAATCAATAATAGCATATCAAATAATCCAAGTCAACACAAAGTGGTTTTAGTTTCTCTAACAAAAGAGTGAAAGTGAAAAACATACCTTCATGCAAACCATAAGCCTTGAGTTACTCCTCATCAATGTAAGTAAAACTTGATTTTGGATCAAACTCTAAAAAAACACATGATAATTATTAAATGATATAAAAATAAACATTATGAAAAAGTTTAATAAATATGTAAATAAGAAATAAGTTTATTACCCAATTCCGCCTCAAAGCTTTCAATATTATCTAAGGAGGCACGAAAATCAATGAGTATTGGATCCCTCAACCAATTTTGTATACAAACGAGTGCCTCGACTATTCTTGGAGATAGTGAACTACGAAATGGGTCAAGCACCCGACACCCTGTACTGAAGGCTGACTCAGAAGAAACAATCATGTTCCAAGTACTGATCGATCTCTGATTTGTTCATTAAATTAGATTCAATTATTTCTTGCTCATACTCAACCCAAAAACTCTGTTGAGAATCAAAATCAATCATACTAGGATCAACTGAGGAAGGAGGCTCAGAATAGAAAACTTCACTTGAACTCCCATACACAACACTATATTCTCCATAAATGTCAATCATCAATTGTTTCATTTTTGCCATAATTTCTTCAACTAAATTACCACCATATATTTTTTTGAACAAAAAATACAAAAGATTAAATTTGCATCTTGGATCAAGAACAACAGCAATAAATATCATCAAGTTAGTCTTCTCGATTGACCCCCAATATTTATCATACTTAATCTTCATATTCTCTGCCATACATTTCAACATTGCATCATTACTTTGACACATTTTTGAGAAATGTGATTGGATGCCACAAAGCTCTTGGAAATATGCATTAGATGTGACATACAAAGAGCCAGAAAGTCTCCCAGTAGCATCATAAAATATCTTCAAAAACTTTATCAATACTCTAACTCTCTCCCAATCACTAGAGTTTAGAGGGCTCAAGTTCACACTACGACAATAACGAAAAAAAGAATCATCATCCTTCTCCAATCGCAGAAATGGTTTTTTAAATACTTCTGCAACTTCTAAGTCAAATTCCATCTTGTGGAAACATCAAGGCATACCAATTTTGTACAACCAATTTTCTCCTTCTCTATACACTTTTTGAATTTATCCATTCTTGTGGGAGATGATCTAACATATTTAACCGCATTGCGCACCCTTGTGATTGAATCATCACAATCTTTTAGCCCATCATTCACAATGAGGTTCATAATATGGACACAACACCTAATGTGAATATACTTCTCTTCCAAGAAATGACCTCCTACGAACTTCCTCAAATACTCAATGGCAACATTGTTTGAGGAAGCATTGTCAACTGTAACAGTAAAGATCTTGTCAATACTCCAATCTTGTAGACATGAATCTACACACTTTCCAATACT
The DNA here is from genome assembly GCA_022457165.1 of Juglans mandshurica. Classification (NCBI taxonomy): domain Eukaryota; kingdom Viridiplantae; phylum Streptophyta; class Magnoliopsida; order Fagales; family Juglandaceae; genus Juglans; species Juglans mandshurica. Next base: position 12,934,092 of record CM039631.1, read on the forward strand.
TTCTCCTTTGTGATTAGGGATCATGCAAACGTTTAGAATTCTTTTGTGTAGTTTCCATTCACAGTTGATAAAATGTGCAGTAAGACACATATAATTTAAGTTTTGAATCGACGTCCATGTGTTAGTGGTTAAACTAACCCACCCAACCGTCTTAAATATTTTCCTTAACTTTTCCTTCTCTATTTTAAATAGTTTAATACAGTCTCTCGCTGCAGTAGTTCGAGATGGCAATTGGAACATTGGTTCAAGTGATCTATATGTTTTCCTAAATCCCTAAGTTTCTACTATCCTAAATGAAAGCTCATCACAAATTATCATTCCAGCAATTGCAATTCGTACATTTTCTGAATCAAACTTATGTGCATTTGCTGAGTTATTGACATCACTATCTCCAATTCCCTCAAGAGCCCCCTCACGACTCATAGTCTGTTGATCCGTAAGTCTGATTCTATGAGGATGTTGTTTACAAGTACTAAGATGTTGTAGCATACTTGATGTACCATATCTTTTGGGACGACAAGAGTAAATCTTATGATAATAATTACACTTCACTTTTGGGTCATTTAAAGGGCATCCATCTATTTTAGTGAAATGATTCCACATTGCTGAGGGGTCCTTATTTGCCATCTTTTACGATGAGGGACTGAGAGACTTGTGTCACTAGACAAGTTAATATTTGAAGCTATTTGTGATCGGTTTTCCAAAGAAGTAGCAGTCTCATTATCTCTTAAATTTGTATGAGTGTCACTTTTGAAGCAATCCATATATGAGCTAACATATAATATAACATATAAAAATCAAGATATTAGGATATGAACTGAAAATTACTAACGTCTATACAAGCTTCTTACAAAAGGTAAGTTAGTCACTGACTTGGTAAACATATAAGCTAAAAATTCAACTCATAAAAAAAACTGACTTGATACATCAATGTGTAAAATCTGCGAAGCTCATGGTTTAATGTATAACCATATATTTAGGCCATGGATTTATAGAAAGGGCTAGTTAGAGGTTGATACATAAAATAGACAAACACAACAACAACAACAACAAAAAAACAAGATGAAGGCCAATATTGAGAATTTAGACTTTGTAAAACAAAATTATATTTCAAATTAATAGGTGAGGGATAGGCCAGAAAGAGAAATTAAGGGCGGGGAGTACTATGAAAGTTAGCAACACGAAACTCTCATATGTGATTTTTTATTTGGCAAATTTATTACATCTTTGGCCATGCAGTACCTCTGCAACTAATTGTATATAAGATGAGTACTTTATATAGGTAATTAGAAACCTATGCGGAGGCCAAATCTAGCCTAACACCTCCAATATCCTGTGTCTTTAATTAACTTACCTTGCCATATTAACTCACAATCCGCATGTAGATCAAAGCTGGCAGGTCATGTCAAAATTATACATTATTACACATGAAACATTCCAAAATTATGGTTATACAATATTTAGGCCTAAATATATATTTTGTAGTCTTTCTCTCTTGAAGTTCAAGTACTCCATTAGTGATTCCTTCTTCAAATTTAAGACCCAGAGAGACTGAAAAAGAAAAGAAAGAGAATGGGAAGGAATGCCATCAATTAGTCATTTCTCAACTTTAAATCATTGAGGCCTTTTCACAAAACTTAAGATTAGCTTATATATCTGTTTCACAATTATATTTTGTCTGAAACATGTAGTGCAGAATCCGAGAGAGAGAGAATTGCGCATTTGGGAAAAAGCTATATATACACCCAATAATCAATTAGTGTCACAGTAATTTTCTACAAATGCCAACAGACACATAAAGGTTCTCTAAACTCCACCCTGCATTGTGTTTACTCTCCAACACTCTGACACTACAAAGATTACTGTGTTTTCCCATGGAGGAAATTCTTTGCAAATGAGCAGTTTCTCCTGGGAAAAACCTTTTACCCACCAAATCTATCCGTGGGAGTCTTGTGGCGTATACTTCACCGCAAAAAGTGTTATTATCGACGAGAACTATAACTCGTGGATAATACCTGTGTTTTTCCATGGCATATTTCGTGGGAAAAAACTTCAATTTTCATCTCAAAAGGAAATTTAAGTTCTATTGAGCTCGTGGTAAAAGGAGAAACTCCCACGAGTACAATCAGTGGGTAAAACTATTACCCACCCTTACCGTTTGTGGGAAATAGGGTTGTATTCATATTCATGACAGTTTACCCATTAAATGAGATGGTGGGTAAAAGGATTACGTCCCACGAGCACAATCGGTGGGTAAAACTATTACCCACCCTTTGTGTTTGTGGGAAATAGGGTTGTGTTAATATTCATGCCAGTTTACCAATGAAATGTGATGGTGGGTAAAAGGATTACGTCCCACTAGCACAATCGGTGGTAAAACTATTACCCACACTTACTTTTTGTGGGGAATAAGGATTTGTTAAATATGCATGATAGCTTACCCATGAAAATCGATGGTGGCAAAAACCTACTTTCCATGAAGGATAATGTGGAAAATACTTTTTCATTAATGATGAAATACATTTCCCCACCAAAACTCTCTCGTAGGGAATGTAGAATTTCCCATGAGGGAAGTTTGTAGGAAATGCATTTTACATCAAACCAATTTAGTCCATAAATCCCACAACCACGGTCGTGGCAAATGGGTTATTTGCCATGGAGGAATCCTGTCGCATAAACATTTTGGAAAATATGGTATCAATTTTTTGCCACGATTGCTTGCTCCTGGGGAAAAGCAAGCAAGCGGGGATCGTAGAAAAAACATTAAAATTTGTCTAAATCCTTTTCCTCAATCTTGGAAATTAAGGAGTGAATAAATTATAGGTTGATACCTAGTTGAGATACATGGCAAAATAGGATAAGATACACTCACAGCCATATAAAATAATTGGTACTTTTCATTTATATATAACTTAATTCACCACCTGATACTATTCATATAAGGAAAAGCTTACAAATACATCAATGTTCATTGTGTGGGAGGGAGAAGAGAGGGTCATCAGCTTGATTGTTACAACTATTGTGTATCCAGCCCATAAAACAACTATATGAACTTGTCTACATATATCCATCTGATGAACTTTGCTCCAATTTAAATCTCCCCATATCTCCATTGCACTCATCCACATGTACCAATGCAGCCTCTATATCAAGATCAGATTCCCGTATGCTGAATGAAGAAGACCTGTCCAGCAGATAGCATACATGATGTTATCATCACATCAAACTCTTGCCTCAACCAAAAAACCATTGCACTACAACGAATTAGTTCCTGACAGTGATCTGACTAAGAATTCCTCACATATCATCTCCCTTAATATACTTGGGCATTTACAATATTAAACCCACGGACAAACCATTGTAAAACCCTCCAGCTTTTGTAAAATGTATATATACTTGCAGCAATTTATAAATTGTCCAACTACAGCTACAAAAATAATAAGTATGCCAATACTTACTATTTCCCTCTCTGGAACCTAATATATCAATAGCACATTCTGTTTCCACCTCCTTCATTATTAGTATACAATAACATTGTCATCCACATTAGATGGCATATATATATATATATATATATATATCTCAGTCCGCTAATTTCTTGACAAAAACATCAATAAATGACTCTGTATAGTCCATAAACAGAAATGCTTGACCATACTCAAAATATTATTGCAAAAATAACTCAAGTATGTTTATCATACAATGGTTCTAGGGATATTAGCCCATTTCCAACTTACTTTTTGGTTTTCAATCTCAAATTTGAACAACAAATCATTGATTCCCACATGAATAACAGAGAGGCAGACTTAAAGCAAGATAAAATCCTATGGTCATTGTAGCATGATCAAACTGCATTTATGAGTGCAATTTCAAGATAGAAAAAAATTCAGAACCATTGCTTTACGAACACCATTTAGCTATTGTCACCAGCATCAGTCATGTGTGAAATATGACATAAAACTACTTCATATGTGAACAATGAATATGCATGACAGCTTCAATATATTCTTGCAACCACATCCCATGCCAAAAATAGTCCATTATTACATACTAGCAGTATTCCATGTAGCAAGGCCATCATGGAATTCACCTCTATTTTCCTGTACACGTGGAAGACCAGACTTGCTTCTTGCACAACCCTCATTTTAAATATTGAAAGCAAACTGATCTTAAGTTCATTACTTTATATTTTTTTTCCTTTCTTGTTTCGATCACCTATATATAACTCGAAAATGTATAAAGATGTAAATTTGACATACTATACACACCATGTTAAAACGGGAACCACGTCAAGTATTTTATTACAAAAACTGACTCTTATCTTCCACCAACATCAAAACCACCTATTAATTAAGAATTACTTATTCTTTCAATACACCAGTCAATACCAAAATCCAATCTATTTTAAACAAACATGTGGTCTATCCCAATTTACATATGCTAACATCATGCACTACGTGAATGTGGGTAGTAATAAACAAGAACAGATAAAAGGAAGGTATATACCATCAGTACTAGATCTGGAGCTCCTATCCAGTTACATTTTTCACTTCTCTTTATGAACTGTCAAGCTCATGGAGACTGTGATGGGACAATTGTCATATACTAACAAAACTGTGCACTGCTGGAACCATTCAGACTATGCAACTACAAGCATGCAACAACTTCCCTGAATATAAAAACAAAACTTGATCATTGTCAACCCATCCCACTCAGGTAAAGAACATATAGAGTCCTACAAACCATAATCAACATTGTATATGAGAAGATACTCACTGATATTGTTGATGAAAACCATTACCTGATGCATATCATCACCAAACGTTTGCAAAAACCTACTTCCATGAAGAAACCAGGTTCTGATGGCCAAAACAAGAAGCTCACTTATATAACCACCTCCCACCCTTTATATCAAAACACCCCAACCTGCCCACAATACACATCTTAACCATTGACATTTAACTAACTTCCATTTCCATAGGGGGAACAAAAAACACAAAAATCCCCAACACTCAAACAATCTGAACCATATGAGAGATGCCTAAGCATCTCCTGGAGCCTCTTCTTGAGACTCCCTATTTGACTCCAACTGTGAGTTTATCTTGTTTAGTTGTTTTTCATGCTCAGAAAACTATTTTCGCAGATCAGCCATATCACCCAAAAGTGACTCTAGTTGAGTCTTGTAAATGTCTGCAAAAGTCTTTTTTCTTACATTCTCCTCGGCCAATCGTTTAAATGCCTTATTTTTTTGCATAAAAGGGGAGGGCTCAGGAATGACTGAGTGGCCCTGCCCTTGTGCATAGCCAGATTTATACCCTAAGTCCTCTTTGAAAACATTAGCAGCAACATCAGTATCCTGAGCCTCTTCAGTGTCTTTCTCATTCAACCTCTCTACCATCAGATTCTGAAATTTCATAAAGAAAAACATCATTGCATGCAGGTCAGCCATGCATAGTCAAAGTAAATAATTAGAAATCATCCAACTTTGCTTTCAGCTGACTCAAATAATTGTGTTCACTTGCTGCATTGATGAATTTCCCCTTCTCCTTAGACCAGTGTGTTTCTTTGTAAAATGCAATCATATTCGGTTCCTCCTCACCCGTCATTTACAATTTATGTTAATTAAGGTTCAAAAGCATTGTATGGACAGAAAATACAGAACACTCACTTTAAACACTTTTATATTTGACCCTCTCTTCCATAATCCTGACAAAAGATTTCCTTCCACCAATATGTTTGACCTTCTGTTTTTTCCTATTATTTGTGTTTCTACGAGACTGCTCTTGCAAGAATTCCAGATATTTATTGTCATGCATGTACACATCAGTGTTCAATGCCTCAACAAAACACACAGTATATATAGATGACAACTATAAGAGGAAAAATAAAACAATACTCAGTTTTATTTTTCATGGATATAACACTATTCATACTTACCTTGAATGTCCCGCTGGCCCACCTATCACATAGCCACTCCCAAACATGTGGCTCCACCAACGATCTCCGACCAGCTAGTGCCTCCTCATGTGATGCATATTTAAGGTAGTGCTTGTGTAGTTCATAATGGTACGTATTGTACTTATCAGCGAGTGTGTTTACTACAGCCTCCCGATGATTGTCTTTTGACCAATCCAAGATAAAATCACCCTGCAAAGCATTGTACAAGTTCACATACACGTTATATCATCAGAAAAAATCAATCACATGCATAATCAGAAATAAAAATGACTAGGCATATATATTAAACCCCTACTCTAACACGATTGATGAGCTCGTGCTTCTCCTTGTCGTCTACCACACTCCAACTAGCATGCTGCATTTCAGCATGTACTCTTATAATCCAACTCACTCGACTATTGAATATAGTAGCATTTTCACATGATGGACCCCTATGCCCATCTTTTATATTTAAAGGGATCTTACCAAACTTTCTCAACCTTTCAAATGATGTACCCTTCGCAGGCCCTCGACCTCGTTTTTTAATAGGTGGAACTGTATTAATGATATTAATAAACTTGTTAATGTCATATAATCATGGCTAAGGATTATAAACAGCAAAACTAGTAAAGATACATGTGGTGAACATCATAACCTTTACCTGCCAAGCCTGTGATGTTATCCACCTCATTGCTGTCATGTTGTACATCGTGATTGGACTCTTCTACACCCACCTCCGGTACTGCTTCAGTTGAGGCATCAACTATGGGATCCTCCTCGTCTCTTAGGCTCCTTGTTAGAGGCACCAATTTTGGAACTTCGTCAATAGGGGTAGATACAATTAGTGGACGTCTGTGTCGAAGACCCCGGCCTCTTTTGCCTCTAATCACCATTGTTGTATTTCCTGTAATTACAATCCAACAATCAACATGGAACCCGTAACATAACCACATATGAGTAGTTATCAACACTAGTCCAAGTTGTGTTAGCTTTTGCATAATTACTATGTACTCCTAATTTCCCACCAACATCATTGTCTAAGTTAACATCACAATGTGAATGTGCCTGAAAATATACATGGCTTACTCAAGTTACAAAACATATTGAAAATCCAACATAAAGTCACGTTTTCACAAAAACAGTAACATTCTTACATATTTTCCAGGGCCCTAACACACCATATGGACTCTACTCTTAATAATTGGTAATGACATGTCATCTTAGTCTGCAGGTGGCATAAATATACCATCACTGACTCTAGTCACCAATTAATACACACTTATCACATGCAAATCCAGTGAACACTCTTACTTTAACTTATGTTCAACCCAATCACCACAATCAATAATCACAATATTCATAACATTCTGGATATTGTATATCAAAGGAAGTGAATTTAAAAAACTTTGGAGTTAGCACAATCTGTTTTCTTGTTAAAATCAGATGACTTATCACATTTAAATTATGTGAATCACATAATTTATCTAATCTGTTCCATTTAACTTTGAGAAAAAAACATAAAGTAAAATTACAATGTTTGCAACACACCATCCAGCAGGTATGATGCTTCTCCCTGGGTTCACATACACTTAGCAACAAGGTTGAAGTACATAGAAGGTACTTCTATGTTAACTCATCTAAACTTTCTGCATGATCCTTCGTACTATTTTCCCCTAATTAATCCTTATATGCAAACCCCAGTATCAATTTTCATACCTCAATATCTGTCAAAGTTCCTACCATTTATGAACTTTGACAGTCTTTAGATCAACATTCAGAGATTTAGCAAAGTATATGCCTCTGGAAAAAGTCCAGATTTTTCCCATTGTTATATCACATAGAAAAACCATAAAGAGAGTGTCTATTTGCATGAAGGCAAGAATATGATTGTAGGTACACAAAAAATTGTACCTTTTCTTGTCTTTGTTGGTTAGTTCTTCAACCAAACTAGATGCAAAATTGTGGTGTGCGTACTTGGAGTTTGGTCTGCAGATTCAGAACCCTGGATTCTTAATCTCCTTGCTTAATCACTTATCCTTCTGAAACCCAGAGCACTCGACATGAACTAGCCTTTAGAACCCACGAAATACTGATGGACAGCTTCTGTCACTTCCCAGGTCATAGACTGGCGCCAGTTCACCCAATTATCTCCAGGCTTTAAAATCCCGCCTTTTCCAAATATTACTTTCCCGCGTATGCCTCAGCCAGCATGTGGTCATATCTCAAATTTTTTGTGATGCACATCGGGCATCAGACGTGTTGTTAAGGGCTGGGCCAACTATGAATTGTATATTAACATATTATCACAAGAACTACTTTAATTTGATAAATACATAAATAAAGATAGCTGTCATTATTTGGTACACATGTTAGTATATGATAGAAAGCAACATGCAAATAAAAAATAATTTAACATTCTGTTGCGGACATGCACGTTCATATAAATTGGAGTTCTCTACCCAACATGGACAATATTGTCCAAACTGTGGGGAGGTATTGGAAAATTTAATAAAATAAAGTGGGACCCAATTTCATAACCATATGGCCAGCCTATTTTGGATGAGATATATAAATTCTAACGTGTTAAAATATCTTATTATCATCATTAATGGGGAAGCTTTTTACTCATTCCAGGCCATTAGCTTTTTAATCGTGTCACAGTTACAATAAATGTAATTCTGTTGATGTCTTAGTGTTTAAAGTATAAAACGCTAGTATTTTATACTGAATGCATCCACTAGATTTTTATTAAATCTATAAACACAAGCTACATTAGTCTATGAAAAACATTTATAATTTTTTCTCAAGGTAGATTATATAAATAGTCTTTTCGTCTGGCAAAAAGATTACCGGTGAATGAGATTTGTACCCGAAACATATATGGATTCGGGGGGTTCTTCCAATTTTGATTACCTGTTTACTATGGCATTTTCGATGTTCATATCGCATGGAAAATACTCAATATGTGAGAATTACTATCTGACTGGTGAAAGTGACTTTGATATTCACTTGCTGCGTGTTGCAGTAGTTCTAAATTACTTGGAGTCAAACTATTTGTTATAGTGCATGAAGGAAATATTATAAACCCATCGTTCCAAGTAGCGTAATAGTTTCGAAATTGATTAAATGGATGGTGCCGGATGTGAGATGCGTACAAGTCAATGTAGATGGTGGATCTTGTGGTAATCCCGGGATGTCGGGTGGTGGATTTGGAATTATTTGGGATGCATAGGGAAGAGTTTTGGCAGGATTTTCTCAATTTTATAGCCAAGCAACGAACACAATTAGCGAGTTGCTATGCTTTACTTGATGGGTTACAATACTGTCATTCGCTTGGAGTGAGAGATGTTTTTGTATTTGGGCATACATTATCGTCGTTGGTGGCCTCTTACCTGTATTGGTTTATGCCTTCCTTTTAACATGACCCATTCATGCCATTTTACGCAATTATGAGTGTAAAATACTTGACAAAAATTAAACCATCTACTCAATATTTCAATTTTCATGCAAAGAATACACACTTCCAATTCTACAGTTTGATCTAAGCATGTACATTTTTAGAATTAAATATTCGAAATCCGCCTTCTACTTGGCTTTTGCTTTGACAAAGTTGGTAAATAACATTCCACCATTGTCTTAGAACAAATTGTAAACTTATTCCTAAATAGCATGTGCATCAAACCTTCCATACATCACGTAAAATATGAAAAGTGTATCACCATTGCTTTAATACTTCAACTTTCCATCATCAATAAAACTTTCCATATCAAAAGCCTTATCCATGAATGTGTCTTTGCTTTGATACTACAGAAACAGAGTTAGACATTCTATATTCCCATTCAGTTGCTGCAGCTCTCTTACTTACAGAAATGTTTAGGTCATCATTATTGCCCAATACAACAATAAAAATGGTATTACATGGCTGACATCAAACTCCCCACAAAGTACAGATTGTGTATGGAAAGTTTAAACTTCAGTGTCACTCTTTATTTTTCAAGTTAAAGATTAAAATTTGGAGCATATATGTGAGAATTCGTTTTCTTGGGAACAAAACTGTTTATATATCTTGGCCATCAGTATATATAGTATTTCCCCTATCTATTCATGGGTGCATACACATTGGCCACCTCTGTTTGCACCTGGACAACAAACAGAGGTATACTCACAATTAAATTTCCCATCATCGAGATACCCATCCCACTTTAAGTGGTAAGTCCAGATTTTTCATGTGTATTTTAAATGCTTCCTCAAATCATGTGCCATACATGTGGTATCCATTCATTTATACTCTGGTTTCATAACTGTGCAAATATTGGGTCTAAAAAATGGTGCTTGACGTGTCTAATTCGACCATGTATATTTTAGACCCAAGCACAATATTATAAAAATCACAATTTGAATAGTGACTAAATTTGGTAATTTTCCTGGTGCTTTCGATTTGTTAATGAGTGAATAAAGTACTTGTATGGACTACTCGATGTGGTCCATTTGTAGATACCTTGCTGTATTTAACTGCCATTCATGACTAGAGTTCAAGCAAACTAACATTCAGCTAATACTGTGAACAATTGTACACATTTATCTTCCCTTGTCAGTATTATAAAGTGGCATCATTAGTCCATTTTTTTGTAGGTATCGTATTCAGTTTTTCCCAAGTACCAGCACTATCATCTGTACCTTACTAAATTCATTACTTGAATTTAGGTGGGTTTATGTGAACTGGATGATAGGTTGTAGTGACCTTTATGTAGTAGCCCAATCATGTGTATTGGGCTGCTCCACTTTTACTCATGTAAAAGAGGGCTGCTCCCCTTTTACTCATGTAAAAGACATTAATTGTTAAAAGAATGTGGACATTGGAGTACTCTTTCATAATTTAAATTCAGTAAAGCTCGTTGGGTTTCTGAAATGCAAGGCTTTCATATCTTGGAAACATGCTGAATATCAGGTGGAACAGTCGTAGTTGAGAACCAATTTTCAGCATTGCAAGTCAAAGTAAAGAAAACATACAGACTATGGCCACGTTATATTGAAATAATGCCTTCACACACGCAACTTCTTGAAAGTGTGGAGATGATCTCCCAGTGAGTAAAGTCAGGCGTTGTCTGCAAACAGATGAAATTTAAACCAAGTCAGTCAGCAATATAAATCCAAAAGTAAATATATACCCTCTTAATGGTGAATTAATAGTAGTAAAACAGAATAATAAAAAACATACGTATATGAAATCCTCAGGAATCTATTTGCATGTATGGTGGAATCGAAAGTCGGGCACAACATTTAATAACCGAAATAGCTATGTAGAAGTGATTAACATTATATATAATTAGAGAAAGCATTATCATTAAAATAGGATAAGATAAACCATCAGAAACAATCTCTATAATAATGAAAATTTGGTTTTTATTCAATACCATCGCTATCCCCCTCATCTATGTTCTCCATCCAAAAAGCGTCATTAATGTTTTCATCATCAGTGAAGGCCTCATCGTCACTTTCTTCAGCCAATTGCTCTGGTGACAACGTTGATGGATCAACGGGCAAGTGGTCTTCATTTACTCGGGTCAATGTATTGAGCATGCCTGGGTTAGTTTCATTAACATTACCATAGTTCCTAACATCAGTGTCACTCTCGTCTTTTGTTTCAACAACGTCAGAATCATCATCAACTTCATGCAAGTCCGAGGTCTTGTGGTGAATATTGTAAACATTCCTATTTGTTATCCTGTGTACCGCGTGCCAACTTCCCCCCAAAGTCGGGTCTTTTATATAAAACACTTGCAACGCTTGGCATGCTAGAGCGAAAGGCTCATCTTTATACCATTGCCTAGAAGTATTGACACTCGTGAAGTAATCCCCAATGTGTATCCCCCTTCTCGTGTCGCCAATGTCCCACCAATCACATTTAAACAAAAAACACTTACGCCAACCCATATAGCGTAATTCTATGATGTCCTGCAACACACCGTAGAAGTCAATTGGCAATCCTTCATGGTCGACATGAACAACAACCCCACTATTTTGGGTGCGGCGATGCCCTTCGAGATCCTTCGTGTGAAACCGAATTCCATTCATTATACAACCAACATATGATGCAACTAGTGGATCTAGACTACATGCTAATGCATATATGTCATCGGTCACCTCGGGAGGAGTCTTCGCATGCAACTCGGCAATTTGACATGGATATTTGACAAAGGAGAATATTAAGGAAGAAATTCGAAGGTTCTATAAAGGGATATGTTTATAAGTGAAAAAGGGAAATCTTACGCGTGTTCGGAACCACATTGGGAATTGACTTTGGTGCCTACGCTCGATGTTATTGGGGTCCTCTTCTTTCATTTTGTTATAGTGATCACTACAAAAGCTAAATGCGTTAATAAGTTATCCACTTACAATAAAACAAAATAAAATGCTGAATTGGATATAGAGGGTGCACTTACTCTATATAGTCCTCAATCTCTGCACAATTATTAAGGACGTACCACTCGGCCTTGGCCAAAAGTGCATTGGGTAATTTTTTCATTCTTGCTGCCCCTAACGGGCGCACCTTTTGGGAGAAAACAGATAAACTTGGCACCTGAGATGTTTGCCCAACCAAGTCAATGTTCCGTTCCTCTCGGTTATATCTAGTCTCGATATCATTAAGGTACATAGAGTAAAATGTCAGGCACTCGACATGAACATATGCCTCAGCAATTGAGCCTTCTGGAGGGGCTCTGTTGCGGACATATCGCTTGAACTTACCCAGATACCTCTCGAAAGGGTACATCCACCTGTACTGAATAGGTCCTGCTAGTAATGCCTCATCTAGCAGATGAATGGCAAGATGCACCATGATATCGAAAAATGCAGGTGGGAATATCATTTCTAATTTGCAAAGAATGATGGGGACATTAGCTTGAAGTCGTTCCAACACTGTTATGTCTAGTGTTCGTGAATATAATTCTTTGAAAAAGGAGTAGAACTCTATTAAAGCTCCCCTAATATTGGGTCGTAGGTACCCACCAATAACAACTGGCAACAAATATTGCATAAAGATATGACAATCATGGCTCTTCATCCCCATGATTTTTCCTTCAGTAATGTTGACACACGAGCAATATTTGAGGCAAAACCATCTGGAAATTTGACTTCTGACAAACGTGCACAAAAACTCCTTCGCTCAGTTACATTTAACATGTAACATGCAAGACTCATAGAAGTATGATTACCATCATGTTGTAAATGTAATTCTTTTCTTAGTCCAAGATCTTCCAAATCCCTATGCGCATTGGCGGTGTCCTTACTTTTGCCTTCCATATTCATCAAGGTTCCCAGGATTGAATCACAAATATTTTTTTAATATGCATGACGTCCAAGTTATGTCGCAATCCCAAATCTAACCAGTAAGAAAGCTCAAAGAAGATACATTTTTTTGTCCAATTAAGTTCATTGGGCATACGTTTCCTCTTCTTTGTTGATTTACCAAACTGCATGTTTGAGACCTCATGTAATTGCTCCATTAAAGCTTGTCCCGCTTTCATTTTAGGTTGGAGACAGTGTTCCTCCTTACCATTAAAAGTATTTTTTTCCTTCTCCAACTATGATCTGGCACCAACCACCGACGATGACCCATATAACAATATTTTCGGCCATGCACAAGCCATAGTGAATCTGTATCTAAGTTACATGTAGGGCATGCCATCTTACCCTTTGTGCTTCAGTCTGAAAGATTTGCATATGCACGAAAATCATTGATGGTCCAGAGCAACGCTGCCCTCAATTGAAACGATTCTCGTTTGTATGCATCATACGTACGAATTCCCTCTTCCCATAGTTCTATCAACTCATCTATTAGGGGACGCAGGAACACAACAATATCATTTCCCGGTGCTTTGGGTCCGGGGATTAACAATGACATCATCAAGTATGGATCTTTCATGCATGTCCAAGGGGGCAAGTTGGAAGGCACAAGTAGCACTGGCCAAATGCTGTACGTTTTGCTCATGTTATTAAATGGGTTGAACCCATCACTTGCTAGACCAAGTCTGACATTACGAGGATCTTGGGCAAACCAATCATATTTGTTATCAAAGTCTTTCCATACCCTAAAATCAGCTGGATGTCTCATGAAGTTGGGATCATCAACACGCTCTTCTACATGCCATCTCATGGTTTGGGCAGTCTTCTTTGACATAAACAGCCTTTGCAACCGTGGCTTCAAAGGAAAATAGCGGAGGACTTTTTGGGGTATCCTCTTTTGGTTAGTTGTGCTTGGGGCCCACCTAGATGCATTACATTTAGGGCACTCATTTTTATCAGCATGATCCTTCCAAAACAATGCACAATCATTTGGGCATACATGTATCTTTGTGTAACTAAAGCCCAAACCATGTTGTAAGCGGCGAGCCTCGTTATATGAGGCAGGGAACTGAGCCTCAGGAAATGCTGCTTGCAAAAGCTTTACAACCATATCAAACGAATTCACAGTCCAACCACCAACTGTCTTTATGTGAAGCAACTTGACTATGAATGATAGCTTTGAGAACTCTGTGCAGGTTGGATAAAGTGTCTTTTTTGCATCGTCTAGCAACTCGTCGAAATTAGGGTGTATTGGAGTATCAGAGGTGTGTCGTGAAGGCCCTGCATCTTAGTTATATTCTGTTCTACCAGAATTATCCATAAAGGACCCCACACGGATGTCATCTAACATCTCGTCTACATCATCAATGTAGTCATTGTAGTTATAGGCATCATGACCTTCTTCATCTGGAAATGTGGCGTCTGGCAAAGTTTCCTCCTCGCCATGGAATATCCATTCCGTATAAGATGTATCAATACCTACGATGAGCAAGTGATCCTCAACCATAGCAATAGGATGGAAAGTTCGATTACGACATCTCTTACATGGACACCTGATGCATTCTCTACCCGGTGCATGGGCCTTCACCATATCTATGAATTGTTTAACGCCATTTGTGTATTCGTTGGAACGCAATCTATCTTCAATATGCATCCAAGCCTTATCCATCTGGTTGAGTTACATGGAATTGTACACATTAATAAGGATATGAGGAAATAAAGTGGTAGACTATTAACTGTATGAAAGTTTGTAATGGGTTATCACGAAACTAGTTGAAGGAAATCACCAGAGTATCAAAGGTAAAAAACTACTTGAAGGGCGGCTTCTAGGCCAGCCCTTGTCATAAGTAGTGTTATGATTGTAGGGTGTCTCTTGATGATATGCCCAACTCTCTAGTTCCACCTATTTATATATAATTTTGAATTGAACTTTGGTCAATTAATTCTTACATATAAAAAAAAGACCCATGGTCAATGAATTCAACATTCCTAGCTACTTTCCTAGTAATTTCCATACACAATATAAATATATACATATATATGTATGAGCAACACAAAGAAATTAAGAGAATATATACGAACAACATTGTTCTTGAGAGAATTAAGAACAACTTCTGCTTTATACATGATATTATTGGTCATGGCCTATATATATATATATATATATATATATATATATATGCAAAGTTACAATGAGTTCAAAGAAACTGCATGCAGCAAGTAGTAAACATGAAGTGTACATTTATATAAATTATAAATATTAATAATGCATCAAGAGAGACAATTCCCAAGCAGATTCCCAAGGTTTGGGAACCATGCATTAAAGTCTAGAGCGACCAGCTAGGCAGAGGTTTTTGTTGCATAAATGAAAATTACAACCTCAACAAAAAAACTATATTAATTTACACAGCAACAAGTATTTTGTCCAAGCTTTTTGGTTGACAACAAAAGTATTTAATTATTCAATACATCAAGTCCATGATATCTCGTGTGAATGTGGGTTTGGAAAAGGGGGTCATCAGAAGTTCAACACTCAAGCTACTTGGGAATAGATAGGCTAATTTTAGTCGCCGCAAAAGGTGTTTCAGAAAAGAAAAATAAAAAACAATTCACCAAACAGAATACAGCAAAAATACAATACACATCCAAATTATATGTTCTTGATAAAAAAAAAAACAATTACACAAGTGGGAAGCACAAAACCATTTTTACAAATAATATAAAAATCAATGAGTCTTCTCCAGGCTGGGGATATCATTTGAACAAAGATAAAAAAAAAATTTCAGAATATGTTAAAGTAGCAAAAGAAACAAAAGAAAAGAATTAACTAACCCTCTTAGCTTTTCCCAACTTGCTCCGGTCTGGTAGGTTCTATTCCTAATCTTGTGAATGAAGCTAGGACAAAGTCTGTGTTTTGCCCAATCTGCAAGACATCAAATATCATATTAAAAAATTGGCAAATATATCTATAGGTCATTCTCCCAATATGAAGCTAGCACAAAAAACTACCACTACAACTAATTCTTTTGAGAGATTGCACAAATATGGTTAAACACATCCTCAGCTCATGGCAAATGGTATAAGAGCCAACTTAATAACTCCATGTCGATTAGGGTGCACACAATGCATATTCACTTGAAGATGTGTTAAGAAAAAATAATTATAACAAAAGTAGGTGGACTGCATATCCATGAGATGTTTTGATATTGCAGACCCCTAACTAGATTACAGAAGGGTCTCTATTTTGCCTGGTTCTACATATCAATATTAAAGGACACTTAGTGAAAAATCTAGTTTTTTTCACTAAACCTTATCTCATGGAGTTTCTTTGATTACTTTACATAGTCTGATTAATTAGTTTAATCAAATTTTAATAATCATGTCAATGATGACAACTTTTGGTTGCTAAAGTTCTCAAGAACCCCTGAAATATAGTAGCCCAATTTTAGCCTAAAAATACATACCTTATATGAAGTGAGCTCCAAATTTCTAAAGCCTAGCTTTAAGTAATGATTCTCACACATGAAGCAAACTGTATACCTTTCTTCTCAACTTCAATAAAATTACACCATTGATATCAGAAGCTTAATGCAATAAGTTATTTTTTGAGGTTACTTTTTTGTGTGTAATACTTGATATGTTATTACAGACCACTTGGAGTCATTCTAGTACATGCATGAAACTGTATGTGAATAAAGTTGTTTCATGGCACGTGGGTTTGGAAATTCTACTAGGGATCGAGCTAGTTAGCTAGCTAGGTTGATATATATGTCTTTCTCACAAAGGTGATGACCGGCCACATGCTTGTGGACGTTCATGGGAAGTCTTCAGATTTTTCTGGTGTTTGAGTGATGAAGTTATATCACACTTCAGTATTATCTGCTGGTTTTTTGTCACTTCCCTGTGCTATGTCCAGCAATTTTGTTATTTCCCACCTCATACATCCCTCTTTACACTTTCTTATCGATCTGCATAGAAGTTTTCAAACGCAACCCAACCCAACCCTTTATACATAAATACATGGCTTTATGTTATTTTAATAATAGAACAATGTTTCCCCAAGGATAACACTTTTATTCTTCTGATCTGACGGCTTGGTTACTTGCGTTAATTATAATTGCATGCTAAATAACTTGGAGATTTTATTTCTTCTCGTTTCTAGCCATACTTCCAGAATCTCCTCAAGGTTTTAGACCAAAAAACCATTCTTCTCTGAGGATAACAGTGGTGGTGTTTTGGTTAAAATGCATCATGATTCTACTTAAACTTTGCATCATGAATCATGATGCATTTAAAGGTGATGATGTTTGTATTTCCTACATAGAGCAGGTTATATTCAACCAACTCTCACTCTCCAATAAATACATATATTAAAAACCTTTGAAATGAATAAGGTTTGAAAACCTTATTCATTCATATATTACTAATTTATTGCAACTTGCGGATTTCACTATATGGACACCTTTGTTTTAGCATTGCAAAGGTATTTGACCAAGACTTTATTGGTTTAACCTTAAGGGCTAGCATTTCATTCTTTCTATTGTTGTATGTTGTCCAGTCTGTTTTGCTATTTGATAGCATATTTAGCAAATCAGCCTTGTAGCAACTGCATGCAAACTACTGTATAAACACCAGGCATGCTAGACAGAGAACACTCACTGAATTCCAGAGACTAAACACCAACATCAGAATTTATATATACTGGATGAAATAATGTCTTATTTCATCTTCATCCTTAAAATTACAAAGAAATTGATCTCCTAACTCCCTCCTCCATAATACATGAACAAATATTTAAGTCTATAAATACTGAAATTTATAGCTAATTAGACCATATTTACAGGTTATGTACACTTCTCTAAAACCCAGAAATATATTCTATATATATGTATATAGAATCAGAGAGAGAATGAGAGAGATTACTAGCTTATCCATAGGCACGGATTCCAGACTTAGACAAAAAAAAAAAAAGACATGAGCACAGATTACAAGTGTCCTTTATTCTTATAAGCCGCAACCATTTTGCAGCAGTACATGTTTCCATTACCATACCATAGCTACAGAAAACCAAGAGGTGGAGAAAACAGTAGGAAGAACATAGTCAACGAGATAGAGACAAAGTCCATTGAAATAATAGTTGGTCTAATAAATTTCTAACACAAAACTATGATTAATAAGCACCAATAAGGGACATGTAAGTTTTAGTTTTGGTGGGTGGGGTAGCTCAAAATATAAAGCCTGAGAAAAAATTTTCTAATTACATGAAAATTTCTAACCTACTTTTTTTTTATCTTCTTCTTCTTCTTCTTTCTATTATTATTTTGCAAACTTATAAATTTCTATTTTATGCAAAAATATTGATCCTATTCGGAGCACGTCCTGCTTTTTCTGGATTAACATTTGCTCCCCCAAGGATGGAAATGTTGTCCCTATATATCATCAGTTTGTCCTCCTACTGTGAATATAATTTTGGTACCTTTCCAATTTCCATTATTCAATATATAACGCCATCCTTGTATGATTAATAATTTCTAAAAAGGCTTTAGAGCTCTGCTTTGCTTTCTTCTATACGTTTATATGGCTACTTGATGAGAACACGCATAAGTGTGAATTAACCTGATCAGTAGCAACGCTAATAATTGTTATGATGCATGAGAACGTAAATCGAGTTGTAGATTATAATTATGTTTGTGATTCATAGTAACTATAATGCAGATAAATGAGTTTGATAATGAATGCAGATCATCATCCTGGCTAGAGCTATGGTTTGGCCTTTGACCACCAACATATTTTCCTTCTTATTATTAAAATGAAATTTGGGAGCACACATTCAAATTCCTAGCATACTCGCACATCAGGTTATATATGCATCCAATCAATTCAAGCTATTTTACAAACAACAAATGAGCATACTTTGAAGGGGTAAAATTTCATAACTCAATAATCTTTAGCACATAACATTCTAAATTTAAAGGCAATGAATCTGAATGAAGGAGTTAAAATAGTTGGATTCACAAGGGATCAGAACCTAATAAATGGGACACAAGTATTCAAGAAATATTATGTATATTCCTGGCTAAACAACGACAATGAAAAACTGTGAAGAAGAAACAAGGCTCATGAACCATAGATACACACACATAGAAGAGGCAGCAATAGGCGAGAGATTTACCAAGGGGAGAGGGAGAGACAGATATTTGAGAAGAGAAATCATCAATAGGCAAAGATTTGAGAGAGGGATGCACCTTTACTGGAGTTGACAGTAATCAATGCCCAGGTCGTGACTGGCGGCAACTAGCGACAGTGAGGTTGGACGGGGCAGCAACTAGTGGCAGTGAGGTTGCAAGGTGAAGGCAAAATCGCTAGTACTTGCTAATTGAGGGTTGAGCGAGTATATCCAACGAAGCAATACACACCTTCTGTGGAAAAAGCTATTGTATTGGGGCACAAAAGTAGTAATTCCCAAAACCTTTTAATACGAACGAAATCTCGTCACTAAATATCGTTTTTGTCCACAGTTTTTCACTCAACGCACGAAATCTCGTCATATATGGCAAAACTTATTGCGACGGCAGCGTTTTGTGCTGTTTCCCACTATTTCCCACCAGTTGTAGTCATGGAGGAAGAAATCGTGTGAAAATCCCATATTTCTTGTAGTGTGACTATAAGCACATCCACCATATTTCTGAAATATCGTGTTCATAAGGCGTGTAACAGATCCAACATAAACAAAAGAGTAATTTACCCATAATTTAATTAGCGCATCTGTTAGGAAATATGATTGTAGACGCTTTAATGCACAAGACGTTTGTAACAAAAAATGCTCATATCACAAATACCTTACCTGAAACCAGAAGAACCGAGAGCCTAGATCTGGACAAGCTCAAACTTGGGTGCCCATATCACCAAATCCAAGAATCACAACTTATGAGGAACAATTACATATATTGTTCAACAAACCAGTTCAACAAATACCTACTACAGATACCTCATATCGATTTTTTTTCACAAACCAGTTCAACATTTCAACAGACTCTACAATCCAGAGAAAGTGCCCAACACAAAGTAGGGATTTCATGCAAAAATCCATCAAACTATGGTGTGCAAATTAAAAATATCACCCAAAAAATATGAACATCTAATACCCAAAAAAACACATGCACGCTCACACAAAGCACCAAACAAATCTCGAAAACTTAAATCTTACTGAGAGAGAGAGAGAGAGTGCACTTCTGCGATGACCGCTGAGACCGGCGACGGCGAATGGTGACAGTGACTAGGGTTTCTGCAGTGGAGAGGAGAGTGTTTTCATCTTCTGCGTCTTCAGCTCAATAGTGTTTTCGTCTTTAGCTTAAGGTCAGTTTCGACGGATTCGATGGGTTGTTTTTACTAAAACTCGGTATTACACATTTGACCCGATGAACCCGTCTTTCATGGGTTGGAGAAGTCGATTCTAGCGGACGGGTCAGGCTTATGGCCCATTATGCACAGCCCTAGTCTGGTATTATTGGAAAATGAAAACCTAATAATTCATTAATTATAGAAAAATTTCAAACAAATAAATGTATTTTATAATATGTATGAGACGATATTCATCTTTACCAATTATATAGGAATAAGGAAAATTATAACACAAATCTTTTACATAATTTTGTTTTAATTGGAGGATATTTTTATAAAATAATATCGGAAAAGTATGATCATTTTTTAAAAATTCCTCCATTTAATGAGTACTAGTACTAAGACCTCTACAACACAGACTGCTTACGTACGTGGTATAATTAAATTTGGAAGATAAATTTTAAAATTTGAATCTTACAAATTAAATTTTATTATTTAAGTAATGTGATTAGTGTACTCTACACTGACTAGAGAAAAAAATAATTCTTAATATAAAGCTGTAAAAAAATTATAAAACGGATTGTGTCTCTTTATCATAACTAAGAGTTAAATAATATATACTAATGTTAGTATGTAATTGTGTTGTTGGTTACCGTAATACAATATAACACAACGAATAAGTGTTGCATGTTTGGATAAGAATATATAATTATTTGTTGAACCAATTTGACAAAAACAAAATTTCTATATCAAGCAGTTTGTTTCGTGGCTTTTAAGTGCTTGATATATCTGTAATACCCTGCTCATTCATTCTTACGTACGCTTCTTCTTTCTTATGTATGTTCCTTCTTTCTGACGAAAACAAATTTCGAGGGCAGAAATTATGTGATTTTCTGCCCCTTCTATTTAGCAACTGCGAGCCTCGTCATGCATGCCGAACCACGTTGGCGTGTTTTCAAAGATATATTGTGACTTCTAAGGCACGCCTAGTGTTTTAAATGTGTTAAAAATATTTATAAGGAGTATTTCCAGTGTTATTGAATTAAGTTTGATTTTAAATACGACAATTATAATATTCTTGAACAGCTCCAAAAATATTATAATGATTTCATTATTAAGATATTATATCATTACTAAAATGATTTCAACTTTTTAAGATTTAAATTATGTTGAAAGCTTTAATTAATCAAATGGTTTTATTCTTTTAAATGTATTAAATAAGACATTATCATTTGATTAATGATGAAGGAATATTATTTTATAAACTAAAGTTAGTTTAAATAATATTCTACCTTAATTCCTCTAAGTGCTTTTAATTAAGTTAACGTTTATACATTTTAAATTAATGTTTGAGGTCTGTTGTTAGATCGTTGCGTAGATCACAAGACATTGGGTTTTAAAATAAAACCCCAGCCCCTCTTCCTTCTCCCTCACTTTTCCCTCCCCCCTCTCTCTCCTCCCTCTCCCTCAAGCGTACGTCGTACGCAACACTCTCCCTAGCCGATTCCTCCACTGCCCAGCCTGGCGCCGCCGTGCACCGGTGAACCTCACTGTCACCACCACCAGCTCCACCTCACTTCGTCGAGCCTCCCGACATCGGTCTCCCACTCTCATGCTCTCTCTTCCTCTCCCTCGGCAGTGCACAGCCCGAATGAGCTTCAAGTTGTTGCGCCACCGTGCGCCGTCTTCCTGCGCCACCACCTCCACGGTAGCTACTTGAAACACCTCGCTCCTTCCTCCTTACGTACGCTTATTCTTTCTGACGTAAGCAAATTTCGAGAGCAGAAATTATGTGATTGTTTGCTCCTCTATCTAGCGACTGCGAGCCTCGTCATGAGTGCCGAACCCCGATGGCATGTTATCAAAGATATCTTGTGACTTCTAAGGCACGCCCAATGTTTTAAATGTGTTGAAAATATTTATAAGGAGTATTTCTAGTATTATTGAATTAAGAATAATTTTAAATACGACAATTATAATATTCTTGAAGAACTCTAAAAATATTATAATTGTCGGAAATCATTTTAATATCATGAGATATTATGAGATTTAAACTATTTAAGATATTACAAAAATAGTTAAAATGATTTCAACTATTTAAGATGTTATGAGATTTAAATTATGTTGAAAGTTTTAATTAATTTAATGGTTTTATTCCCTTAAATGCGTTAAATAAGACTTCATCATTTTATTAATAATGAAGGAATATTATTTTATAAACTAAAGTTAGTTTAAATAATATTCTATCTTTATTACTTTCAATACTTTTAATTAATTTAATGTATACGCATTTTCAAATTAGTGTTTTAATCCATTAGATCGTTTTGAAGATCCCAAGATGAAGGGATCATGATTAAAACTCAGACCCCCTCTCTTTCTTCCTCACTTTTCCCTCCCCTCTCTCTCTCCTCCCTCTCCCTCTTGGCTTGCACTGCACGACTCCCCCTTGCCCGAACTGCTCCACCAAGTAGCCCGACACCGCCGTGCACTGGTAGGTCTCACCTCCGCCACCACCGGCACCACCCCACTCCGGTGAGCCTCCCCACACCAGTCTCCCTCGATAGTGCACAGCCCGAATGGGCTTCACGTTATTGCGCTGCCATGTGCCGTCCTTCAGCGCCACCACCTCCATGGTAGCTGCTCCTCCCATTGGCCATCACCCTCCAGCAAGCTTAGCCTCCTCCTCATGGCCACCTTCCTCCCATGCACGTACGTGGCCTCCTCCATGCACGGGTTCACTGTGCACGTCCCTAGCGCCGCTGTGTGTGACCACCTTGGCCACCGGACACCACCACTGGACCTCCTAGCCTCCCCCTTCCTCCTCCACCTGACCCGAGGCCCATAGCCTCCTTCCACTGCATGGGCTTCTCCTCTCCCTCACGCATGGGTTCTCCTCCCTCCACCACCATATGCCACCACCCATGACGTGTGACCACCCTCTCTGGCATCCTCAGGCCACCACCGACCCATCCCAACCGCCCATAGCCCCGATCTGCCACCCATGCATCCACACTCTCTTTAACTCTCTCACGGCCTTCTCCCCCCCTCACACACAGGTTTTCCTCATCCACCATCATGGACAGCCGTGCCACCACCACTGAGCCTCCAAGACTCCACCAGTAGCCTCCCTTGACCTCCCTTAGCCAAACCCTAGGTCCAAACCACCACCTTATGTGGTGGGTAGCCACTGTACATGGCTAGATCGGCCATGTTACGCTCCTTGCCACCATCACAAAGCCACCACGAGCCCTTCCAAAACCACACCTAGCTATCCAAACACCCAAACAACCACTATACGTGGGTTAGCTGCCACGTACGATGCATCATTGACTGTGACGGTTAGCGAGCAATGACAGGTCGATCCTGTTGATGGTACAACCCTCTCTCCCTCGTTATTTATGTTATTTGTTGATTGGTTAGGTTGTGGACTGTGCTGTTAGTATTGTGGGGTTCGTTGTGTTGTATGGAGATGTGTTGTGTTGTGTAGTGCGCTGTGAAGTGTTGGGCATAGTTGGGAAGCGTGATGTGTAGTATTGTGGACTATGCTGTGTAGTGTGGTTGTGGAGTATGTGCTGTATAGGTGGCGCGGCGTGTGTCGAATGGGAAGAGTATACATTGAGTGTACTCTATGTGGAGTGACGTATGTGAAGGGAGTCTATGTGGAGTGTACTCCATGTGTTGGAGTGATGCACCATATGGTAGGTATGCCATAATGGTGATGGGCGTGGTGTGTATGAGGAGAGTACATGCGGAATGTACTCCATATGGTGGATTGATGCACCATATGGCGTGTACGCCATAGTGGTGATGTGACGTAATATGTGAGAAGGGAGTATGCATGGAGTGTACTTCATGAGGTGTAGCGATACATCGTGTGGTGTGTCGCAGAGATAAGGATGGTTGAGTGGTTGATGGGCGTAGGGCATGGTGAGAAGTGTCGGGAACTGTGGAACAATGTCCCGAAATAGTTATGTTGTAGCCTGTAGTCTAAGGTGACGGGTGTAACCATGAAGTTGACTCATGGCTGAGAGTATAGGTGAAGTAGAAGAACAAGTATAAGAGTGTGCAGCGGAAGCATGACTAGGGAATGTCACGAAGTGACATGGTTACAAGTAGTCATGCTTGCGGTGGGTGAAGAATTAGTGTAGGAATGGCGTAATGAGAACGTGATGAAATGTCACGATGTGACGGGAGTACGTGAGGAACCGTACTCACAATGAGTTAGGAGTTGATGTAGCAGGATGTTGGGTAACGCGACAAGGTCACGGTGTAGGTTGAGAGTAGTCTCGAGCTATATGATGTGACATAAGACGTAGTTGCGAACAGAGTCTTGTCGTGTTAAGTGTTGGGATGAACTGTCAAAAGGGACGAGTTGCATGAAGAGTCATACTAGCCGGGTTAAGAGAAGGTTGGTATCGGAGTATGGTGCTTGTTTACACAAGCAGCTGATCAACATGTTTTATGTTGATTTTAGGTGATAAAGGGGTAAGGTACATGTGTAATCTGGTTAGACACGTGCCAGATGGATTCACCATATGTTATGGGTAATCCGTCCTGAGCATAGTTGCATAGTGCTTAAGCCTCAGAGTTGGCATAGTGCCGTGTGGCTTGTATAGATGGGAATGAGGATTAATATGGGCTAAGGTGCATGAAGATAGTGACGGGTGTACTGTCTAAGGATGGGATGCGTGACTTAGTCGGTCTGAGTCATGCGTCGGAATGTGGTTAATGAGAAGAATGAGACAGAGGTCTACGTGCCTTAATCCTAAGGTGAATCATGGGTTCACTTAGGGGATGAGCACTCGAGGCAAGAACTTGAGTTGGAAGATGTGGTAACCGTAAGTAGATCCCAAATGTCTTAGCATAATAAAGGTTACGTAAGAGCACGGGATAGAAGGAGAATGTTCCAAGTGAAGCATAGTTCTATTTCTAGTTTAAGTTGCTTATGCATTTAATAGAGAATGACGCTAAGGTTACGTGTATGCATGTATGTTGCTATCTAAGGTCATGAATAAACTGCATGATATGAAAGTAGCATGGAGTCTATGTAAGTGTTACGTTCATGCCCTTCTAGAGTTTTCTAAAAATACAAGAAATGAAAAAGGAAACACTTTCTCTTTACGATGCTCTATGAAAGAAAATGCTAAGTATTCAAAAGTATACATATGTATAGCCCCTCCTTGGCAGCCCCTTTTTACACAACTAAAATATTAATTGTACGCATGTAAATGGATGACTAGACGGTGTATCTATTGTATGTATAAGAAAAGAAACATCGAGGCATGTGCCCCGAGCTTTAAACTGACGAGAAGAAAGTGTTTTAAAATGTCCCATGAACTCTTGCTTTTATGGATGCCATGAACTGATACTTATGGATGCCATGAAATACGATATTTAAGCTCATGCTTTTAATTGATGTTTTTCAATAAACATACTGATTAAATGAAAAGGACTGAAAAGACTGAAATGAATGAATGAAAGGACTGAATGAATGAATGTCTTATTGTATGAAACTATGTAATGGCCATGAATGAAAGGAAAGGATACCAATGAATGGGCAGATGGCCATGCCGGGTAATTAGTACTAGTAGTGCACCCAGTGTTGCCCCCTGACTGAAAAGGGATTCCCAACCAGTGGTCACGGGCGGAGTCCGGGTCCAAAGGAAGACTGCTAACCCTAACACACGGGGCGTAACATTGTGTACTGGCCAATGAAAGTGATAATAATGAATGGATGAATGCATAAATGCACGTACTCTTTAAGAAATGAAGGCACAGACGGGAGACACATTTACGAAAAGAAAGCCCATTTTTAAAAGCAAAATCCCGTCCAGTGATGTTTTCAAAAGAACGCACGTATGCATGCACCTATAGTATGTATGGTATGATGAATACATGAATGAAAACCTATGTTGTTATATTTTAACTATATGAAGTAATGCTTACAAGTCATCGACTCATTTTAGTTTTTATGTATGCCCCTCCCACCACAGGAACTGAATGAAGTAAGCGTCAGGACGGACACGACCCATGGGGAAGAGTACGGAAGTCTAGGCATGAGTGTCTAAATGTATGAGAGACATTTTTATTGTTAAAATTAATGTTTTCCACTGTAAAACTCTTTTATTCTCAGAGCACATTTTATTTTATAAACGTAGAGTCTTGCACCCTGGGTATGTAAGTAAAAAGTTTTAAATAGAACGGTAATTCCCGTCATCCTTTCTTTCATCATTTTATAAAAAGTCCCACCACAAGGACGGGCGTTACATTGCTCCTCCCACCGGCCATCACCCTCTAGCGAGCTCAGCCTCCACCTCGTGGCCACCTTCCTCCCATGCACGTACGTGGCCTCCTCCATGCACGGGTTCACTGTGCACGTCCCTAGCACCGCTGTGCCCAACCACCTTAGCCACCGGACACCACCACAAGCTCCTCCTGGTCTCTCCCTTCCTCCTCACTTGGACCCACGATCGGTAGCCTCCCTTAGATCCACTGCACGGGACTCCTCCACCACACGGGTTTCTCACCCTCCACCATCGTACGCCGCCACCCACGGCATGTTACCACCCTCTCCAGCATCCTCAGGTCACCATCGACCTACCCCAACCACCCATAGCCCCGATCTGCCACCTATGCATGCCCACTCTCTCCCACTCTCCCACGGCTCCTCTCCACCCATTGGCTAGATTCGCCGCCGTAGAGCCACCATGGCACCACCCCGACGCCACCACGAGCTCCACCAGCAAGACACTAAACCTCCCATGGCCAGTCCACGACCAGCCAATCCTCCCTCTGAATCTCCTATTAAAGACCCACGGCCCTAGCTCCTCCACGAGTTGCCATGTCTCCGATGAGTGTCACCTCGGCACCACCACGACACCACCACTCCAAGACCACGACCCGACCCTCCTATGCTTAGGCCCACACCTCTAGCCACCTCCAATGGACAAGGCAGCCACTGTACGTGGCTAGCCATCGCTGTATGTGGCTAGCCGCCATTGTACATGACTAGATACACCATGTTATGCCCCTCACCGCCACCATGAGCCCTTCCAAGACCACACCTAGCTGTCCAAACGCCTAAACAGTCACAGTACGCTGTATAGCCACCCCGTACATTCCTTCCAACGTCATTGACAGTGACGATCAGTGATCAACGCACGAGTTATCCTATCAATGGTATAACCCTCTATCCCTCGTTATTTATGTTATTAGTTGATTGGTTAGGTTGTGGACTATGCTGTTAGTATTGTGGGGTTCGCTGTGTAGTGTGGTGATGTATTGTGCCGTGTATGTGAAGTGTTGGGCGTATCTGTGTAGTGTGCTGTGTAGGGTGGTTATGGAGTATGTGCTGTAGTGGTGACATGGCATGTGGAATGGGAAGAGTACACGCTGAGTGTACTTTGTGTGGCGTAGCGTGTATGAGGGGAGTACATGCAGAGTGTACTCCATGTAGTGGAATGATGCACCATATGGCATGTAAGTCATAGTGGTGATGTGGCGTGGCATATGTGAAATGACTATATGTGGAGTGTACTCCATGAGGTACAACGATACACTGTGTGGCGTGTCGCAGAGGTAAGGATAGTTGAGTGGTTGATGGGCGTAGGGCATGGTGAGTAGTGTTGGGAACTATGGAACAATATCCCAAAGTAGTTATGGTGTAGCCTGTAGTCTGAGGTGACGGGTGTCACCGTGAAGTTGACTCATGGCTGAGAGTATGGGTGAAGTAGAAGAACAAGGTCAAGATCTCCTTGCCGATTTAATTCTATTCGACATGGAGGAGTTTGATGCCCATTTGGGCATGGACTGGTTGTCTAAGTACCATGCCTGCATGGAGTGCTTCGAGAAGAGAGTGGTCTTTAGACCATCGGGTGAGACAGAGTTTCGCTTCTATGCAGTGGGTAAGTGCCCTAAGCCAAGATGGTTTCCGCGCTAAAGGCAACTAAGATGCTGAAGAAGGGTTGCATGAAATTCTTTGCTAATTTGGTTATGTCTCAACCAAATAAGCCTCAGCTTCTAGACAACGAGGTAGTGAGAAGAGTGCCCAAATGTCTTTCAGATGAGCTACTTGGTTTACCTTCGATAGAGAGACTGAGTTCTCAATAGATCTTATACTGGGAATGACGCCGATCTCCAAAATACCCTACAGGATGGCACCTATAGAGCTCGAGGAGCTTAAGGATCAGCTACAGGTATTATTGGAGAAGGGCTTAATTCGCCCTAGCGTGTTACCATGGGGAGCACCAATCCTCTTTGCGAAGAAGAAAGATGAATCGTTACCTCGGATTGATGATCTATTTGATCAACTTTAAGGAGCACAGGTATTCTCGAAGATCGATCTCCGTTCGAAATACCACCAGTTGAAGATCGAGGTGGAAGATGCTCCTAAGACTGCCTTCAGAACAAGGAGTACGTTGACCCATTCATTATTATATTTATTGATGATGTCTTGTTTTAGTCTAAAAGCCCGAAGGAGCATGCACAACACCTGGAAGTGGCCCTATAAATTTTAAGGGAAAAGAAGTTGTATGCCAAACTGATTAAATGTGATTTTTGGCTACATATGATTTCTTTCCTTGGCCACATGGTGTCGAAAGATGGGATCTCTGTGGATCCTTTGAAGGTCAAGGCAATAGCCTAGACCTAAGACGATCCAAGAGAACAGGAGCTTTTGGGTCTTGCGGGGTATTACCAGAGAATTTTCGAAGGGTTTCCCCACATTGCAGTCCCCATGACAAAGCTAACCAGGCAAGGGGAGAAATTTATATGGACTAAGGAGTGTGAGAAAAGCGTTCAGGAGTGAAAGAGAAGCTTGTGACGGCACCTATTCTGACTATACCTTTGGGTACAGGTGGTTTCGTGATATACGAGGACGCGTCACACGAAGGGTTGGGATGTGTCCTGATGCACTCCGGGAGAGTTGCAGCGTACGCCTCACGTCAACTTAAGAATTATGAGCGCAATTACCCGACCCACGACCTAGAGCTAGCAACAGTTGTTTTCGCCTTAAAGATTTGGCGACATTACTTGTATGGGGAGCGTTGTGAGATCTACACAGATCACAAGAGTCTTACATATTTCTTCACCCAGAAAGAATAAAATGTGAGACAACGTAGGTAGTTGGAGCTGATAAAGGATTTTGACTATACCATCAACTACCATACCGGCAATGCTAATGTTGTAACAGATGCCCTCGGCAAGAAGTTTTCTTCTAGTACCCTTGCGAGCGTGTACACCCCTCAGAAATTTATTCTCT
Source organism: Juglans mandshurica (assembly GCA_022457165.1). Lineage (NCBI taxonomy): Eukaryota > Viridiplantae > Streptophyta > Magnoliopsida > Fagales > Juglandaceae > Juglans > Juglans mandshurica. The sequence goes on from CM039631.1 coordinate 12,963,973, forward strand.
TAGGCATGGAGAAGCTAGGAGTGGAGATGGTGAGGGATGTACAGGCGAGGTTAAGTACCTTAGTTCTTAGCCCGACAGTATCGGACCAGAGTAAAGCTGCTCAAAGTGAAGATGTCAGCCTCTAGAAAGTCAAGACAGAGATTTCAAAAGGGGAGCGGCTCACCTTTACGTTATTTCAAAAATGGTTCCTTACAGTTTGAAGGGAGACCTTGTGTACCAGCAGAGAAAAAAAAACCTACGGAATCTACTACTAAGGGAGACGCACAGGTCTTTATACACAATGCATCTGGGTAGCACCAAGAGGTATCGAGACCTGAGAAAACATTACTGGTGGAGCTGAATGAAGAAAGATGTATCTAATTTCGTATTTCAATATTTGACGTGCCTGATGGCTAAGGCCAAGCATCAAAGGCCTTCCGGAACACTACAACCATTGTCGATTCTAGTTCGGCCATGAGACGAGATTAGCAAGGACTTCGTGATAGGATTTCCCAAAGCCCTGGGCGAACAAGACTCAGCATGGGTGATCTTCGATAGGTAGTCCACGACAGCTCACTTCGTCCTATTCAGATGACCTATTCGATAAGCAAATTGGCAGAACTGTATGTCCAGGACATAGTCAAACTACATGGGATTCCATCCAAGATTGTGCCGGATCGGGATTCGTGGTTCACATCAGCGTTCTGGAGGAGTGTGCAAATGAATCTGGGCTTAGTATTTCTAAGGGTAGCTCCCATGAAAATAGTGATGAGGATTGGAAAGATAGGCAATCTAACTCCCAAATTACTGGCCCATTTGAGATCCTGGAAATAGGAGTAGTGACTTACAGACTTGCACTCCCTCCACAATTCTTTGCCATGCACGATGTATTTCACATCTCAATACTTCGAAAGTATGTGCATGATCCCTCCCATGTGATCGAGTACGCGCCCTTCAAGTACACGAGGATTTATCCTATGAAGAAGCATCGGTTCGAATCCTAGGTCGGAAAGTTCAAGTGCTTATTAGCAAAACAATCTCGATGGTCAAAGTGCTGTGGAGCCACCGCACCGAGCAAGAGGCGACGTGGAAGTGTGAGGACAGTATGAGGAAAAGTACCCCACCTTTTTCTTTGAAGTATGTTCAATCTCGAGGACGAGATTTTTTTTAAGGGAGGTAGAATTGTAATACCCGAGTATTACTACGTAGGTCCTTACGTCATTTTTATTAATTCTTTAAGTTAAATATTTTGAGATAAAGATTTTTATTACTTTTAATTATTTTATATTAAGATGAGTACGCTTTATTTTTAAAATGTGATTTATTAAAATAAATCAAGGGTATTATTTTAAGACTTTGAAATATTTTTCCTTAAGTCTTTCAATTTTATTTATTTAGAAAATGGCCCAATTAATCTCTACCATTGGATTGGTAGGTAAAAAGCATTCTTGGGGTGGATTGATCTCGACCATCCATCTTCCAAGCTTAGATGATAAGCTTTGACCAAGGCAAAAGTTTATCCCACCCTTTCACCCGTATAAGGCTTCTAAGGAAAGCCATTAAGCCTTTGACTCATAAGCTTCCCAAGGAAGCTATTGAATTGACTTTACCTCACACGTATCGTCCAAAGCAACACCAAAAGGTAAGAGTTGAAAATCAATTTCCTTTTTTCCCACTTACCCGTCGATCTACACTCAAGAAAAATGGAAAACTTCATCTTCCTCTCCAAGCAAGCCATAGCCAACCTTCACCTATTTCCTTCCTCTTCTCTTTCCATCTTCAAGAAAGCAAGTTCATCTCATCTCCTTCAAGCCTTGTGACTCCATAGCAATGGAAGAAGAAAAATATTTTCTTCAAAGCTTGGAACCAAAGCTTGATTTTATCTTCCAAAGGATGAAATATTGAAGGTAATAAACTCTTGGTTCACTTCCTAGCATGATTTTCATATGGATTTCGAATTTCACCATTTTCTTACTCATGATGTTTCAGTTTTTGGGTTTAAAACAATGATATTGTGTTGCTCTTCATCCACACGGGTTTACCACTATTGGTCCTCTATCTTGCCTCTTGAAAGGGGCTAAGAGCTTAAGGTAAAATCTTAATTTGACTCATTTAATTTTAGTGTGATTTTGGAAGCTTACTATGTTATTTTAGCTTATGTTTTGGTGTAGTTAAATTCCTATATTGCAGCTAAATATGTATGCCCTGTTTTTAGCCTAAATCGAATGGTATTATAGTTGTTTGCTGTATTTTCCTATATTTCAAAAATGCTATGTTGTTATTAAACTTGGTTTAATCATAGGTGATGATTGTAGTGATTTTAAATTATATATGTTGGTATCATGTTCCTTGTGTTGAGGTTTGGTTGGTAATCTATTTTTAGGATGCTAGAGGTTGGGTTTAAAGGTTTTGTGTGGTCCTATAATTTTATATCTTGCTTTTAAAATGTATTAAGTGAGTAAATCATAAGTTTAAGTGTTTAAAGGTTTTAAAGTTTCTTAATGGGTAACTTTTCTATACTTTATGCTACTTTAATTTTAATGGGAGGTTTTTTCTAAACTAATTAATATATTGATTATGTCAATAAGTTATACCTTAGTTAGTAGATATAAGAGATTAATTGTACCTGATTTATTATGATATGCAAAACTGTCCCAGTGCCCCTAAGTCCATGTCATGCCATAAAAATAGCTCATTTATGTTGTCCCTCATTTGGTTAAATTCTACCTAACCTAAGAGTCCAAAATATTGATGAGCTAACCTTTTTATAATGAGGGACTACAAGTTGATTAACGGGCATATTTCCTAAACTTGTTTAGCCTACTTGAGATGCCTAAATCTATTTTAAAGCCCATTGTCGAGAATTCCAGATTTTATCTCCTAATATCCATAACCCAAAGTGAGCTTGAACCAAAGAAACATTGCTTGGAGCCTATGAATTCTTAATTACTTTTCATGAAAGCCTTTAAAATAGCTCTTTCCATGGACAGCTAGCATGCCTTAATATTTAAATTATCCTCTTGTCAGTCGAGGTGAGGAGTAATCATTGGGGTTAATACTAAGCATAGGATGGACATTAGATTTTAATATCATGGCTTTCTCTTTTTAAAGGGAGGGCTAAAGAATATTGTATGAGTATTAACACGCTTACGGTATTTATTGGAATAGGACCTATATTGTTGATGGAAGTATCAAGGAGCATAGAGGTAAGAGCTATGACCATGCTTCTTACACCAAGTTCTCTTTATGAAAGAATATATCTCTCTCATATTGCAAATGTTTCTCTAATGAAAAGAGTAAATGAAGATAGTATGTATAAGCCCTTTCTTGATAACCCCTATTAAGCACTCTATCGATTATAATTGTGTGTATGTGTATAAGGTAATGCATGCACGTAGGTTCTAAGTCATAAGATTTCCATACATGCTCTCTCAATAAACTTATTGATTATTTCTATATATAGTATAGCATGAAAATGTATCTTGTTCATAAAAAAAAATGCATGTGCATCGAAGTAAGAAAGACGATGAAAATGTTTTGATTGCAAAGAAAAGGAAATGAATGTCTCATGTCTTATGCTTCAAGTGATGCTTTAAATGAGTTTTAAAATGCTCCTATGAACTTATGCTTTTAAATGATGCGAGGAAAGTGTTTTAAAATGTCCCGATAAATTGACGTTAAATGCCCCTATGGACTGACGTTAAATGTCTATATGAACTGATGTTTTATGAATGCCATGAAAAATGATGTTTAAACTCATGCTTTTAAAATGATGTTTCTTCATGAATGTACTGTTAAATGAAAAGATGATGTTTAAGTTCATACTTTAAATGTCTTCCCATGAATGAATTGTTAAATAAAAAGGATTGAAAAGAAAGTACTAAAAGGACTGCCATGAATGAAAGAAAGAAAGGACTGAATGAATGAACGTTTTATTGTATAAAAATACGTAACGGCCTCATGAATGAATGAAAAGGGGTACCCAATGAATGAATGGGTAGATGGTAATGCTGGGTAGTAGTATCTGGTAGTGCACCCAATGCTACACCCTAACGGATTGGGATTCCAACCCGTGGCCACGGGCGAATCTATTGGCCATAGTTCTACTAACCCTAGCACGCGGGGCGTAACAGTGTGCAATGACCTATGAAAGTGAAAAGATGAAAAGCATTAAAAACATGTTTATGCATGAAAGTATGGTTTACTTCCCAAGAATGTTTATGCTTGAAAGTATGGCTTATTCCTTAAACTGTTATGCATGAAAGCATTGTCAAGAAGTAGCAAAAATGTTTATGTATGCACGTTTTCAAAAGAAAAGAATAGATGCCTAGTATGTGTTTATTCCTTAAGTGCTTTCTTTAAATTAATTATTGTTATGTGCTTAAATTTCTTCTCGAATTAAATTAACTTGTTCGGTTTAATTATTTATTTTCATTTTAATCACTGGGTTTGAATTATTTTATTTCACTTGCTGTTTTAAAATCGTTTCCGTTAGATCATTTTTGTGACCCAAGTTATGAGGATTGAACCTCATTTCTTTTCTTACATTTTCTCTTTCCTCTTTTTTTTTTTCCTTTCTTTTTCTTTTCTTCCTTTCTTTTCTTTCTTCTTCTTCTTTCCCCTCCCGCGCGACCTAGCCCCCCTTTCTCCCGTGCGTCTTTTTCGTCTGCCCAGTCCACCGCCACTGTCCCGCCGTGACCTGCACCGCCCAGCCCAGCCGCTCCCCCACCCACCGGCGACCTTCCCCCTCCGATCTCAGCCTCCCTTGCGCCGCCGTTAGCCACCACACGCACCACAAAGCCGCGGCACCTCTTGTGCTCGCGCGCCGCCGTCGCACCACCATTGGCCGCCATTTCTTCACCACTTTATCCTCGACCTCCAAGCAACCCATTGGACCCAACCCCACCTCCGATCCGTCACCGGTGAAGTACATCCAACCTCATTTCTGATTTGGGTGTTTTTGGCCTCCAACCACCATTTGTGCCGCCACTCACGGACAACCACCACCACCACTAGCTTCACCGACATCCCTAGGCTCTACCCTATCAATCTCTGGTCTTCGTTTGCACCTGTTGAAAAGTGGGTATCTGTGACCCACGGCCACAGTGTATTTTGCACTGTTCTGCAGCTGTTTTTCCACTTCTTGCGCCTCCGTGATCCTCCAGAAATTATTATATAGTACTGTAAGTATTTTCCTAAGAATTCTCATGAATTTAATGTATTTTTACACTAGCACATTACACTGTATTTAATTGCTGATTGGTTTTGCCGGATTGAGTCCGATGAGTAACGGGGTTGATTGGATTAGGTGATGGAGTTGTTAGTATGATTGGTTTAGACTATGAGATTTGTTGGCTATTCGGGTTTAAATATTGGTGTTTCGTGTATGACGTGGGTTGTGGTGGATATTGATGATTTTAGAAAGTGATGACATATTTTTGGAATTACGAGAGTTTTAAGTTTTGAGGAATTAAAATAGGTTATTTCTGAAGTTTAGGCTTAAATATCGAAATACGTGATTGATTGGAAACTTACGGAAATTACGTCATTATTTTTATAGGTGACGATCTATAGTCGGCTTGACATTTTGAGGAAAATTTTGGAAAAGTTAAGTCGTCCAGGTAAGCGGGGTTCCTATGCTAGATTTGCATAAAAAGAAATGAACTGAAGTTGGTTTGTAAAAATTTGCATGTTGTTTTAAAAAGAAAAAGTGAAAAATAACCTCAGTATATGTTTTGCATTCCCTCATGAGATACGTATGAAAGAGAAAAGAAATGTTTTTGATATGAAATGTGTAGACATGAGCAATATTTGACATATTTATGAAATATGCAAAAGAGCGAATATGATATCATTGAAATTTTTATGCATGTGATATGAAATGATTTGGATTTGTTTTTGATCAAATAGAAATGATATGAATATGTTTCGCACGTGTTTTGATATGATATGGATATGATAAAACTTTGGCATACTTATCTGTTCTGAATATGGTTCTGATATGATGATACTGTTCACGTGATATGGTTGGTACCACCATGATATGATATAAGTGCACCCACTTTGGAAACAAAGTGGTCTTTTTATGTGTTCTTTCCTGTGTGCACACTCGGGGCTCCGAGATTGAAAAAGGGAAGTTCACCACAGGATACTGCCTAGTTTGGCCACCGGGGATAGCACAACCCTACCACGGGGGTTAAACATGGTATATGATATGATATGATAAGATGAAGGTGTTCAGTTATGTTATGCCAAAGCGTTTTTTTTATATGAAATGAATTCTTAAATATGAATTGTTGTTTTTGAGTATGAAAAGATTGAAAAGTCGCTTTGATTTTCTGATGACACGTTTTTCTAAGATCTGTATATAAAAATAAAATGTTTTTGTTTCTGCATACTGAACTTTCTGAAAAAGCTCATGTTTACATACTAGTATATGTTCTCAGTCTCCACAATATTTTTCAGATGATTTGAATGTTTCAGTTGAGGATCAAGGATATGGAGCATGGGTGAGAAGAGTTAAGAATGATGGTTTAAGCATAGAAAGTTTATATGGGTATTGAGGATTCTCATTTAGTAAGCTTGTTGTGCTCTGATTATGTGATTTGTTGGGAGATTGTTGTTTATATTAAGACTTTGTATTGTCTTAGAATAGTTATTCTGGAGTAATTGATGTAAATATATGAGCATTTTGTGCGATAGAGAAAAATTAGATTATGTACTATGTGGAAGAAAAATGATTTTTAAATGACATGAGTTAACTTTCCGGACCCTCGGGGACGGGGCGTTACACTTTTACTCTCTACCATCTTGACACAAAAATGGCTCTCATGGAGTCTAATAGGCCAACTCCATTTATATATATATATATGGGGTAAGAGTAAGGGCTTCTTCAAGTGGTCACTAAATTGCCCATCCCATTATGGGCTCACATTATGACTATGCTAGTCCACACATAAAAAATACAACAAACTCCCACTTGGACAGCAAAGTCATTCACGCTTAAATTGAATATGAACTTGCATTCAAAGAACACAATCTGAATCAAGTGCATTTGCAAGCAACAAGTTATGAGTACACCGATAGGATGCACGATACAAAAAAAGTACCTACAATCATGATATCCAGACAAATAATATGCAAGTACAACACACATATAAACACAAAAGTAATTGCTAGATTCTCAAATGAAGCCCAACGAGACCATTTTATAGTGTCTCACTTTTAAACACAAAAGAACTCATAATTAACACAAAATATATGCACAATGAAATGTAGCAACTAAGTGCTCACAATAAATACAAAGATACATCTCCCACTAACTTAATAGAATAGAAGACTCTAACAACCCCATATGAGTCACATGCTCTCGAAACAGTTTTGGAGCTAAACTTTTAGTTAGTGGGTCAGCTAACATATACTATATGGAAATATGTTCAACACAAATATTAGACTCGGCTATTTTCTCTCTAACAAACAAATACTTAATGTCAATATGCTTGGAGCGAGAAGAGCTCCTAGTGTTTCGAGAGAAAGCGGCTGCAGCATAGTTGTCACAAAATATCTTCAGTGGCCTCGAAATGGTGTTCACAATAGCTTGCCCCAAGATAAAGTTCCGCAACCATATAGTCTGACATGTAGTCTCATAACAAGCTACATACTCTGCCTCCATTGTATAGGAAGTTGTAAGTGTCTGTTTGACACTTTTCCGAGAAATAACTCCTCTTGCCATCATAAAAACATAACCAGAAGTGGAACTTCTGTCATCTAAACAACCCGCAAAATCAGCATCAGAATATCCAACTACATCAAGAATGTCAAATCGCTGATATGTAAATACTAGATCTTTAGTGCCTTGCAAATGCCCAAGTACTTTTTTTGCAACTTTCCAATGAGCCAAACCAGGATCGTTTAAGTATCTTCCAAGTACACCAACAACATAAGCAATATCAGGCCGTGTACATATGTAACGTCCCAATGGAATGCCCAAACCACATGACCTATACTTTAAAAGGACTAGTCAATGTTACAATTGGAGCCTCATTGGAATCTTATAAAGAGCAAGAACTTCTCCTTTCCAAGCAATGTGGGATCCCATACACCACCAACCCTTATCCATATCATATGGGGTATCACTATCTACCTCCCTTAAATTCTTGACGTCCTCGTCGGGCCTGTCCATTGTAGGTGGCATGGCTCAAGTCTCACATTTTTTGTTGGGATAGGCTCTGATACCATTTGTAACGTCCCAATGGAAGGTCCAAACCACATGGCCTATACTCCAAAAGGACTAGTCAATGTTACAATTGGAGCTCCATTGGAATCTTATAAAGAGCAATAACTTCTCCTTTCCAAGCAATGTGGGATCCCATACACCACCTACCCTTATCCATATCATATGGGGTATCACAACATACTTGAACATACATCAAACTACCCACAATCGATGAATAGGAAACCGTTTGCATTTGAGTCCTCTCACTATCATCTTGAGGGCATTGAGATTTTGAAAATTTATCACCTTTTACATTAGGTACTTTTCCATGAGAACAAGAATACATATTAAACCTACTTAGAACTCGATCAATATAAGTTTTCTGAGATAATCCAAGAACGCATCTAGATCTCTCATGAAAAATCTGGATGCCTAAAACATAAGAGGCCTCACCAAGATCCTTCATATCAAAATGAGATGACAACATGCGTTTTGTTTCAAACAAAAGCTCAAAGTCATTTGCGGCAAGTAATATATCATCAACATAAAGAACAAGAAAGATATATTTACTCCCACTGACCCTCAAATATATGCATCTCCTTAAAACCATAAGAGGTAACAATTTCATCAAACTTCAGGTATCATTGTCTCGGTGCCTGTTTAAGCCCAAAAATTGATTTTTTTAGTTTGCATACCATATGTTCCTTATTTTTCACCTGGAAACCATCTAGTTGCTTCATATACATTTCTTCAGACAAATGCCCATTAAGAAAAGCTATTTTAACATCCATTTGACGTAACTCCAACTCAAAATGAGTTACAAGTGCCATGATTATCTGAAATGATTTTTTGGTAGACACTGGTGAGAATGTGTCATTATTGTTAATGCCCTCTCTTTGGCTAAAGCCTTTAGAAACGATTCTAACCTTGTACTTCTCTACTTGGCCACTAGAATCATGTTTGGTTTTGAAGACCCATTTGCAACATATTGGTTTGCAACCATTCAATAACTCAATCAAATCCCATACATCATTCTAACACATGGACCTCATCTCATCATGCATAGCCTCTATCCAATGTGAAGACTAGGGACTATCAACGGCCTCCTAGAAGGAAACCGAATCAATAGATGTTCCAACACTAAACTCATGCTCTTGCAAATAAATCATACAATCATCAGAGATTGAAGGTCTATGTGTCCTATGTGATCTCCTCAAATGAGCATCATTAGTTGTCCCTTCAATGATAGTAGGTCAATTGTCAATAATGGGTTCTTGAGTAATGACAACAGGGTGCTCTATAGACAAAGGTAAAATTATAGATGGGGAGATAATAGGTACCGGGACAATGACATGCTCATCCTTGAATGTAATCTCTTGTGGCATTGAATGCTCACAACTAATATTATCCTCAAAGTAAACAGCTCGATCTGACTCAATGATTCTAGTTGCACGAGAAGGACAATAGAACCTGGAGCCTCTTGAGCCAATGCAATAGCCAATATGCCCAGTAATGATTTTAAGATCAAGTTTCTTTAGGTGTGAATTGTAAGGTCTTACTTCTACCCTGCAGCGCCAAACATGAAAATGACGCGAACTGGGTTTCTTTCCTGACCATAACTAATAAGGAGTTTTAGGGATTGACTTGCTCGGTACTTGGTTCAAAATGTATCCAATGGTTTTTAAGGCCTCTCCCCCACAAGAACTCAGGTAAAGACGAGTGACTAGGCATACATTGCATCATATCCATCAAAGTACGATTTATTCTTTCTACAATCCCATTTTTCTCAAGAGTGCCAGGCATGGTATATTGTGCCTCAATCCCACATGCTTGAAGGAATCTTTCAAATGGTCCTGCATTTTGCCCAGTTTCATCATACTCTCCACCTCTATCAGGTCTCATGGCTTTAATATGTTTATCTTTCTAAAGCTCAACAATAGCCTTGAAAGCTTTAAAGGCTTCCAATGATTCAGAATTTTCACGAATGAGCTCAATGTGGCCATGACGAGAATGATCATCAATAAAGGTGATGAAGTACTTATAATTCCCCAAGGCAGGAGGAGTGATGGGACCACATATATCAGTGTGTATCAAATCCAGAACATTATCTCTTCTGCCAATCTTTTCCCTTCTCACTTTAGTAGTTAGCTTTCCTTTAATACAATCAATGCAAATGTCAAGATCAGAAAAATCTAAATTAACAAGAACACCATCTTTGACCAACCTTTCCATTCTAGATATGGAAATGTGACCCAGTCGTTTGTGCCATAGCATGGAAGATGCTTCATTCACTCTACTCTGTTTGTAGCCAATTGCAGCATTCACAACATGTGTATTAGAAGAACAATGAGTCAAAATGGGAATCAAGTCAATTTTATATAAATCATCAAACAAAACACCAGAACCAATCACAACAGAGTCATAATGTATCATAACCTTTATGTTTGCAAATACAAAATAGTAACCACATTTGTCCAAAAGAGAAACAGAAATAAGATTCCTCCTGATGAAAGGTATAAAAGCAGTGTCTTTTAGGTCTAAAAACTCCCAGAGGCCAAAAGAAGTCTGATTGTTCCAGTGTATTCAACTTTAACCTTCATGCCGTTATCCATATTCACGATCAACTCCCCATGACTCGGCTTTCTGATGCTTTTTAATTCCTGAAAAGAATTTGTAATGTGAATTGTTGCACCAGTATCTAACCACCAAGTATCAAAGGGAACATTAATCATATTAGACTCAAAACATACTAGTGTCATATGTATACCTTTCTTCTCTATCCAAGTCGTAACCTTTCTTCTCTAACAAATGCAACCTGAGACCTCTCCTTTTTTTTTCACTTCTTCCACTTGAGAGACTATAGCAGCCATCTCACTCAAGCTCCATTAGTCTCTTTGACCGTTGTATGCAGTCTTGAGAGCATCAAACTAAGATGGCAGAGACTTAAGCACTTGCCACACTAGAAAACTATTTGCCAACTCAACTTTCATTTCTCTCATCTTATTAAAGAAATGAGTAAACTTCATAATATGCTCACGGACTCCGTTGATACCATCGTAAGTTGTGGTAGTAAGCAACTTCATGAGTGTTCCCTTATCTGCTTTGTCAAATTTTGTGAACTTCTTCCCAACAGCATCGAGAAAATTTTTGGCATTATCAATTTGGTGAATGCTCTGCCTAATATACTTGTCAATGGTGTGCCTCATTATCATAAGACAAGTCCTTTTTGAGTGCTCCCAACGTTCATAGTGAGTTTTCTCCTCAATAGAGCTTTCATTAGTAGGCTTGGCGGGTATCTCGGTCCTTAAGACCAAATCTAGATTCATAATTGCCAAGCTAATAGTGAGGGACTCATGCCAATGCTCATAATTAGTCCTGGTTAGTGTTTTGATGGCAAATAATTGAAGAGACAATCCAGGATTTCCAAAAGTTGAGGACACCAAGGAAAGTAATTAAGCATGTGTAAATGCATATCTAAATTATCTTCATTCCTCAAAGTATTAAAATATGTATCTCAAATTTATGCTAGTGTCCTAGTACACATAATGGACATTCAAATACGAATTTCATTTCAAATTTATGCTCGGGTCTGTAATACATAATGGACACCTAAGCACAAATCTCATCTCAAATTTATGTTAGGGTCTGTAATACAATACACAATGGATACCTAAACACGAATCTCATCTCAAATTTATGCTTGGGTCCGTAATACACAATGGATCATTTCGCACGATAAAGTCAAATAATTAAATACAACGACTTAAGATGACTATACATCGAAAGGATATATCCAAGCCACCAAGTACAAGGTATTTAAAAATTTCTTTATCATCTTAAGTGTTCAGCCAAATAAATATTTACCGATAGGGTAAATTAATTATTCGTATAAAACTTAGTAAAATTACCATTTGCAAGCAATGAGTCCCATTTATATATATATATACATACACACATACACACATCATTATAAATACAAAATTTTATTTATTAACATTTGGCATGGCAAGTTTGCCAAAGCCAAAAAATAATAAAAAAGTCCAAAATTGCCGGCGTGTCCTTCATGATATGCAAACTTTGTCTTACTATAAGACAATTAAAAGCATCTTGCCGGCGTGCCTTTGTCTTGACTATAAAACGACTAAAAGCATCTTGTAGCATTTCAGAATGTGGTAGCCTTGCATTTTTTTTTTAAACAATACTTGTAAATGTGGTAGGCTAGCTTTGCAGAAGTAATAAAGGCTAATAGTAGCCTTTGAAGGTTTTTTAAACATAATATATGCACCAAAGAAGAAAGGTCAAAAGATACTTTTTACATGAACGGCTTTCCATAAACTGATTTCAAAAAATAATATATATATAAACTTTTTCTTGTAAAAAGTAAAAGACAACTTCTGATATACTCAAAAGTAAAAATAAAGGAATAAAAAATAATCAAAAGAAAAAAAGAGGAGCATGCCTGAATCCCACTCCCACCACAACTCAAAACAAGCGTTTGTCTTAAGCAACCATACTAGCTTCTACTGGAGTTTTTCCATGAACAAGGTAAAGGAGAACACAAATATTGGCATTTGACCTCCATCTCCCCTCATGTTATTTTTTTTTTTTTTATGTCCGACTCCTTTTTGAAATTTCACTAAAATAAATTCGTATACAACTTCTGGACTCAAGGATAAAATGAATGCACACAATCTCATGGTTTCAACAACCAACAGAGAAAACAAAAAAGAGATAAATGTAGAGTTCACACAGCCATGAAAATGAGACAGGAAGCTCTGATACCAATTGATGAAACATATAAATAACATCATGTTTATCTATTATCAAAGCATGCTTAAACTCATGAACAGAACAAAACATACATCCTCCATGGTTCAAAATAAGCTTGCCATTACCTTCATGTATCTCAAAATAATCTGGTGTTTGTGTGTTGAGGAGATTTATACTCTCTTCTCTCTTGACACAAAAATGGCTCTCAAGCTCATTATGGGCTCACATTATGACTATGTTAGTCTACACATAAAAAATACAACATGTTTTTCACACCAAAAGCAGAGCATCTACTCCCCACCCTGAGCCACTGCACACCACCATCTTATGCGCCGGAAACCATCGTAATAACATCATCAACCGCTGGTCGTGACACCCGTGATCATCCCGTGCCGATCAGTGAGCCCACTAACCCTCCTCCATTACTGGACTTTGGCTTCACGCACAAAAAAATAAAAAGAAGTGGACGGGGGTGCACACTGGACAAAAGAGAAACGGGGCAAAAGAAACAGAAATAGAAACGAAGAGAAAACTCACGCACACATGAAGGAGGAATAGACGGAAAAAGAAAAGAAAAGAAAAAAAGAAGTTGAGACAGAAAGTGGAAGACACGGAAAAGGAATGAGGAAGAAAGAAATAAAAAAGAAAAAGAAAAAAAGAAGCAAGAAATGCATGCGGGAAGTCGGACTTGGACGCCGAAAGTGAGAACATGGAGTTGGCCATTTTCGTTTGGACTCGAAGACAAGCTGGGACGCACAAAAGCTAAAAAGAATTGTTTGCTTTATTTAGCTGGCTTTTGGAAACGTGGATGCAAAAGCTTTTCAGTTCTATATAAAGAAGGATGAGTAACGCAGACGAGGAGAGGAGGACAGAAGTCAAATTTTATCTTTCAGTTTCTTTAGTCAGTTTTTAATTTTCGGTTTTGGGTTAGTTTAGGACACTACAACAGAATGTGTGTTTTGTGATAGAGAAAACTGTCACAAAAAAATGGCAAACCGTCACTAAACATATTTGGTGACGGTTTGAAACCGTCACCATGACCGTCACCTAAAGTGCGTCACAGAAAATATTTTGTGATGGTTTACTGTTCAACAGTCACAAAAAATATTTTTAGTGACGGTTGGAAGTGTTCCGTTCGGTAGAACGTTCGAACGTTCCTTTTTGTGTGACAGTTATGAACTGTCACAGAAAATCACGTTCGGATGTAAAATCAAACGTTCGGACGTTATACCCGACCGATTGGCATTCGAATGAGGGAAATTGACGTTCGTTGAATATCGTTCGAACGTATCATATTTACGTTCGAATGTTAATGCATCCGAACATTAATTACAATAAACGTTCAAATATTTGTTCGAACGTAAACGTAAATGTTCAAACGTAGCGCGTTTAGGAGAGGTTTGGATTGGGAGATGAGTTGAGATGGTTTGTGAATAGTAGAATAAAAGTTGAATTATTTATTATATTTTGTGTGGGAATTTGAAAAAGTTGTTTTGGGATTTGAAAAAGTTGAATTGTTTATTATATTTTGTGTGAGAATTTGAAAAAGTTGTAATGATGAGATGAGATGAGCTGAGATGAGTTGAGGTGGGCTTTGAATCCAAACCTCTCCTTAATGTTCGGACGTTATTTCGAATGTAAACGAAGGAGTGTCCGAATGCAAGTTCTTTGTTCAAACGTTAGTCGCTTTAACGTTCGAACGATTCAATTGTATTTACGTTCGAACGTTTGTTACAGTGTGAACCAACGTTCGAACGATTTTTATTTACATTCGAACGTACAGATCAAAAATACTAATTTCATAAAATTTAAAAATATAATACCAATTGTATCATATTACATACCCAATTAACAAGTAACAATGTCTTATAAAAGCACAAAATTAGATATTAAAACTAGTCAGAAATATTGATAAAATTTATTTCTTCTTTTTCCCTCGCCCACGGGGATTCTGTTGCAACGACATAACACGTTCCGTTTGCACCATCATCTCTCGTTGCACTTGCTCTTGCACTTCACTGCGTATTATTTCCTCCTGGTCTCTTTGTTGGTCCTGCAAACGCGTCTCTAAATGAGACTGTCGTTCTAAGAGAGACTCTAACTCTTGCTGTCTTGACCTCATATACTCATTCTCACGCTGTGCAGCTTCTAAATCTGCCGTAAGATTATTAATTTGTGAAGCCGATGAGGTTGAGGAGGATGAACATTTATGCTTGATAGATCGTCCCAAACCTCTTGCCATACTAGACTGCGGCCCGAGCACTTGCGTGAATATGTCTATGTCACTAGGAGAGGATTCCTCAGAAGCCGACTGCATCTCTAACATTTTGCTCTGCAATTTAAAAGGTAATGATCGTAAATAATTAGTAACGTATTAAAAGAAATAGAAATACGAAATAAACTATTAAAATGTTCTATAAATAATTTATTTAACAAAATTAACACTGCTTACATAATTATCTGTAGCGACAGGATCCATCCACTCACTATGTTCATTAGTGTGAGCAGCAGCATAGACATGAATGAGGGAAAAGTTTTCAGGATCATCACGTTTCTAACAAAGCGACAATATTAGCAATTTTAAAAAGATAATGTTAGTACTTATCAGAAAGAATATCAGGAAAATAAATGAATGATCATTTAATACAGACGGGTCGAGATGTACGGGTGGGACATTATCTCTACACAAGGGGAGGAACTCGAGTGCACCGAGGTCAACAAACAAGTTAATACCCTCTCCATCTTCCTGGTATGACTCAACAATCGGAGTGTCATCTTCATCTCCATTATTCTCGTAATCTGCACTCGTTCCTGCTTCATATATATTTCGAGGAACAAATTTTTGTACGACTCGCCAAGTTATCTCCCCACTATCTTCATCAGCACTTTTCATTAGATCAATCAAGTAATAGACTTGGGTAGCTTGACAAGCCAATACGAATGGATCATCTTCGCACCATTTAGATGTTGTATTGACACTCGTAAAGTGATTATCCCTATGTATCGAAACCCGACCACTGCCTAGATCCCACCAATCACATTTAAAGACATATGTTACAGACCCACCCAGATATTTCAATCCGATAATATCACGTATGACACCATAATAGTCAATATCATCTGTTCCATGACTCCCCTCGACCAACACACCACGGTTTTGAGTCTTTCTATTACGTTCACGGTCCAAAGTATGAAATCTATAACCTCGAACCGTGCATGCAGTATATCGAAGTGCACTATTTGAGGGACCACAGGCCAATGCATACAATTAAGAAGAAATTGATCCGGGATCACGAGCACGTTGTTCCAAAATTTATAAATTGAAATAATATATATTTATTATTTCATTATCCAGAGTTAAAAATTTCACAATATAACATATATATAATTTTAGTTCATACACGTTCTTCAAACCATCCAGAAAATTCTTCCTCGTGTCTTGCCTCTATATTTTCTATGCCTTCCGTCCTAAGTTTGTCCATGTGGTCACTGTTATAACATGTTGCAAAAGAAGTATATTTTGAGCACAACAATTCTAATTAATTTAAAGAAAACTATAATTATTCAAAGAAATGAAATGACATACCTAAGATAATCATCAATCTCTCGGCAGTTATTTACCACATACCACCGAACTTTACCCAACTCTCCATTAATTAAATCGTAACCTGTTTGTGCACCCAAGGGTCGTACATTCTGGGAAAACACTGATAGCTCACGAGGAGGCAGAGTAGCAAGATCAGCATTTCGCTCTTGACGATTAAATCGTGTCTCAACATCACGAAGATATAGAGAGCAAAATGTTAACCATTCATCGTGTATATAAGCCTCTGCTATTGAACCCTCAGCTTTGGCTTTATTCCCAACAATGCGCTTCAATCGACCCAAATATCTTTCAACTGGATACATCCAGCGGAACTGCACCGGTCCACCCAGAAGTACCTCTCGCGGTAAATGTATTGCTAAATGGACCATGACATCAAAAAATGATGGTGGAAAGATCTGCTCGAATTTACATAGTATAGTAGCAATGTCTTCTTCCAATTTCGACAACACATCTCGATTTACTACCCGAGCGCACAAATCCTTAAAAAACATACATAGTTCAGATATGGCGACACGTACATTAGATGTCAGCTTCCCACGAATTCCCACAGGTAATAACTTCTGCAAAAATACGTGACAATCATGACTTTTCAATCCATTTATTTTCCAATCATCAGGACTCACACATCTACCAATATTTGAAGCATAACCATCTGGCAACTTCACACATTGCAACCATTTGCAAAAATCCATCCGCTCCTTCCTCATCATCGTAAAACATGCATGCGGCATGACCACCCTGTTGCCTTCCACCCGCAAATGCAGATTATGTTTAATTCTCATTCTCTCAAGATCTTTCCTCGTCT
Source organism: Juglans mandshurica (assembly GCA_022457165.1). Lineage (NCBI taxonomy): Eukaryota > Viridiplantae > Streptophyta > Magnoliopsida > Fagales > Juglandaceae > Juglans > Juglans mandshurica. Next base: position 12,981,349 of record CM039631.1, read on the forward strand.
TGATCGTGTTTTCGTCTTTTTGTTAATACTCATCAATGTACCCAGTATATTATCACAAATATTCTTCTCTATGTGCATTACATCCAAACTATGTCGCAACTTGCATGACGACCAATACGGCAAATAAAAAAAAACACTACGCTTTGTTCAATTCAATTCTGGTACGGCTCATTTTCTCTTGTTCTTTCCCCGACCTTTGCCAAAATTGTTCGCTCTAACATGTTGCAGTTGTTCCACTATCTCTTCTCCAGACAACTCTTTTGGTGCAATCCTATCCTCTACTCTCCCATCAAACTTGGCACATTCTCTTCTCCATGCATAATTTGCTGGTGAATAACGTCGATGACCCATGAAACACAACTTCTGAGAAAATTTTAGCCACTCACTAGCAGTTTCTTTATTACACGTCGGATACGCTAACTTCCCTTTCGTACTCCAACCGGAAAGATTCCCATACGCCGGAAAATCATTTATGGTCCACATTACCGCAGCATGCATCTGAAAAGATGTCGACTTAGATGCATCATAAGTTCTAACCCCTGTTTCCCATGACTCTTTCAGCTCTTCAATCAACGGCTGCATGAATACGTCAATATCATTCCCAGGTGATCTAGGGCCAGGGATGAGTAAAGTTAACAAAAAGTTTGGCGCCTTCATGCACCTCCATGGTGGAAGATTGTACAGAATCAATACCACGGGCCAAGTGCTATAACTTGTACTCATATTCCCAAAAGGGTTGAATCCATCGGTTGTGAGTCCCAGGCGCACGTTCCGAGCTTCTAACCCGAACTCTGGATACTGATTATCGAAAGACTGCCACGCAAGTGAATCAGCTGGATGCCTCATATACCCGTCATTCTTAACTCTTTTCTCCTCGTGCCACCTCATATCATGAGCTGTTTTCTTACACATATATAGTCTTTGCAACCTAGGTTTCAAGGGAAAATACCGCAACACCTTAACCGACACGTTTTTCTTACCTTTCCACCTCGACTCTCCACATACAGGACATGCTTGTTTTTCCTCGTTCTCCTTCCAGAACAATACACAATCATTCTTGCATGCATGTATGGACTTGTACTCAAATCCTAATCCCTTTCTCAACTGTTTCGCTTCATAAAAGTTCTTGGGCAATGCAGACCCTTCGGGAAGCACCTCGTTAAATAAGTCCAATACCATGTTTATTGCTTTCGTCGACATCCCACACAATGATTTTATGTGAAGCAACCGCACAATAAACGACATTTTGGAATGTTTTGTACAACCTGGGTAAAGCTCGTGCTTTACATCTTCCCACAGTGAAGGAAAATTTTCACAATCAGTCCCTGATCCACCACTTGAGGCATTGTCGTTAACCTCATCCATAAACATCCAAGCTCCAATGTCACCCAACATCTCCTCCATCTCATCATGCTCATAATCATCATCCATGTGCCATAAATAATTGTGATAATCGACCAATACATCTGCTGACCTTTCATACGGCTCACCATGCAGTACCCATCGCGTATACTCCAGATCCATACCGTTTACAAATATATGACGCTCTACTTCATCCAATCCTATCGCACACAAATTTTTACACTCTCGACATGGACACTTAGGTTGTGTTTGGATGTTAAAGTGAGTTGAGTTGAGTTGAGTCGAGATGATAAAATATTGTTAGAATATTATTTTTTAATATTATTATTATTTTGGGATTTGAAAAAATTGAATTGTTTATTATATTTTATGTTAGAATTTGAAAAAGTTGTAATGATGAGTTGAGATGAGTTGAGAGGATTTAAGAAACCAAACGAAGCCTAATGTAACCACAACTATCAGCAGAGGCCCGTGCAAAATCAATGAAAGTTCTTACTCCACATGCATAGGGTACGTAATCCTTTCCAAGTCTATCGTTCAGACGTATCCAATTTTTGTCCATTTCTAAAAACATCTATATATTAATAACACGTACATTGAAAATTCACATGCATGTCATGCTCCAATTCTCATTACTTTTTTGATAAGGTAGTTGGGTCTATCCCATTCGAGATTATATTCTCCATATTGCACAAATCTCGTCACTCTACTAATTTCCACGTTAGTAGAAATTTCGGCAGCACCTCCCCATAATTCTCCAAGTATACATGTTCAAATATCGGGATTGTGACCCTACGAACAGTATACCCGAAGAACAGTAGAAGAAGATACCGAAACTTCATATTAAACGTGGAAAGTAGCGAGTAACAAAAATGTGTAATACAGATAATATAATCTCAAACTGTCCACACTGGACAATTCAGGAATCAGTGGACACATAAATGTACACTGATTCCCAAATGGGTCTAAGGGTATTTATGCAATGTCACACACATCTAGCAAAAAATCATACAACAATATCTCCATGTTGTTTAAATTAACAATGTCACCTTCAAGTAGTGTTATATTGTTAAACTAAAGAGGGATGGAAGATTATGTGACCCTACATTTCGTATCTTGTACACAACGAGGGAGAATGATCTTGAAGAAATGTTTAAATTTTAGTCTAATTACTTAACCGTCACAAACTGTCCGACCTTGACAACTCTCGAGGCCGAAGAGACTATGACAGTCAAGCAATTAGACTAAAATTTAGAGATTATAATTGTTATATATAATTTTAAAGGTTATTATATAATTTTAATTATTATCATTCCACAATTATAATCTTAATTGTTATACTTAATTGAGTGAGTTATTTACTTCTATAGACAATAAGTATATAATTTTTATATAAGAATCTATTTGATCCTTATTTTCTTACTCTTTAGTTTATAATAAATAAGTATATTTACATATTCAAACTCTACTTATTTAGTAGGTTCAAGACTTTTTTATTGAAGAGTATTTAAAAGTTATATTATAATTATAATTATTATCATTCTTAAAATATAATTTAATTGTTATACTTAAATTGTAAAAGAAGTATAATATAATTTTAAATATTATAATTCTTAAAGAGTTACTTTTATTTGTTATTACTTAATTTCAAATATTATTATAAATATTTAATTATCATACTTAAATTTCAATGGTTATACAATAATTTTAATTATTATAATTCTTAAAGAGTTACTTTTATTTGTTATTACTTAATTTGAAATATTATTATCACAATTTTTTAAATCCATATCACAACATATTCACAATAACTCACAAACTATTTACAAACTATACAAATAATAATCACAATATTTCAATTGTAAGCATAAAATAACATGCCACATGTATTAACAAAGCTTAAGGACAATATATTTGTAACAATGTAAACATATTCAAACGTCATTCACAAATAATAATTTAAATATTTCAAGTCCATATCACAATATATTCACAATAACTCATAATATATTCACAAAATAACATGCCACATGTATTAACATATTTCTAAACTTGAGTAAGCAATAAACATGTATTAACAAAGTCTAATGACAATATATTTCTAATAATAAACAAAATATTTCAAATTTATATCACAACATATTTAAAATAACTCACAAACTATTTACAAACTATACAAACAATAATCACAATATTTCAAGAGTAAGCATAAAATCACAACAACATATTGATAAAGTTTAGAAATATACCTAGCACTCACAATATCGTTTACAAATCAAAATCTTCCAACTTCCCAAAATAAGCAATCCTTCAAAAAAATACAACACTAACTTATTAGAAATATTCTGTAACAAAAACACATTCTATAAATATCATAAAATTCAAATAAAGACAAGAAATAAAAATTTTTTCTTACCAAAACTCAACTCTCTCTCACTCTCTAACTCAACTCTCTCTCACTCTAACCCTCTCTCTCTCTCTCTCTCTCTCTCTCTCTCTCTCTCTCTCTCTCTCTCTCTCTCTCTCTCCTGCAGGACCCTCTCTTTCTGTTGCGCGCACGAGAGAAGAAGAAATGATCCGCTTCCTCCCTTGCGCGTACTGATTAAGTTCTAAAATTATTAGTTTAAACGTTCGAACGTTTAAGTTGTACGTCCGAACGTTATATTCTAAAATTATTCCCGCCCAGAACGTTCGGACGTTTACAATACACGTTCGAACGTACCCTTTTTATGATATAACATAAAATCTAGAGGGAAAGTTCTCGCACTCTCCTCATATATGTTCGAATGTATCACAATTTTCCATTCGAACGTTCGTAGATTTATAGATGAACGTTCGAACATTTAACTTAAACGTCCAAACGTACATTCCATGAAAGTGTTACCATATTTGAGCGGGAAATTTCCCGCACAAATTTAACTAACGTTCGAACGTTAACAGATTTGGCGTTCGGATGTACATAATTTTCTGGTGATTTTATATATCTATAACTATATACTACATTGTATGGTATGATAGCATAATACTTTAAATGAGAACATAAATGTATATAATATATAAACTATACCATATATATAAATCAATAATATATATTAAATTGTTACTTATTAAATTCGTTATTATATACTAACTTATACTATAATATATATACTACATTTTATATATTTATAACTATATACTACATTGTATAGTATGATAGCATAATACTTTAAATGAGAACATAAATGTATATAATATATAAATTATACCATATATATAAATCAATAATATATATTAAATTGTTACTTATTAAATTCGTTATTATATACTAACTTATACTATAATATATATACTACATTTTATATATTTATAACTATATACTACATTGATAAAGTTTAGAAATATACCTAGCACTCACAATATCCTTTACAAATCAAAATCTTCCAACTTCCCAAAACAAGCAATCCTTCAAAAAAATACAACACTAACTTATTAGAAATATTCTGTAACAAAAACACATTCTATAAATATCATAAAATTCAAATAAAGACAAGAAATAAAAATTTTTTCTTACCAAAACTCAACTCTCTCTCACTCTAACCCTCTCTCTCTCTCTCTCTCTCTCCCTCCTGCAAGACCCTCTCTTTCTGTTGCTCGCACGAGAGAAGAAGAAATGATCCGCTTCCTCCCTTGCGCGTACTGATTAAGTTCTAAAATTATTAGTTTAAACGTTCGAACGTTTAAGTTATACGTCCGAACGTTATATTCTAAAATTATTCCCGCCCAGAACGTTCGGACGTTTACAATACACGTTCGAACGTACCCTTTTTATGATATAACATAAAATCTAGCGGGAAAGTTCTCGCACTCTCCTCATATATGTTCGAATGTATCACAATTTTCCATTCGAACGTTCGTAGATTTATAGATGAACGTTCGAACATTTAACTTAAACGTCCAAACGTACATTCCATGAAAGTGTTACCATATTTGAGCGGGAAATTTCCCGCACAAATTTAACTAACGTTCGAACGTTAACAGATTTGGCGTTCGGATGTACATAATTTTCTGGTGATTTTATATATCTATAACTATATACTACATTGTATAGTATGATAGCATAATACTTTAAATGAGAACATCAATGTATATAATATATAAACTATACCATATATATAAATCAATAATATATATTAAATTATTACTTATTAAATTCTTTATTATATACTAATTACTTATACTATAATATATATACTACATTTTATATATTTATAACTATATACTACATTGTATAGTATGATAGCATAATACTTTAAATGAGAACATAAATGTATATAATATTTAAACTATACCATATATATAAATCAATAATATATATTAAATTGTTACTTATTAATTCATCAATAAACACCATAAACTCATAAACTATTCACAAAATTCACAAACAATAATTACAATTATTTCAAGAGTCAGCATAAAATCACAACAACATGTATAAACATATTGCTAAACTTTAGAAATATAACAAGCACTCACAAAAAAACCAATAATCTAATTGTCAATAATATTATATAACATCCTAATATATAACTTAAACATTTATAATATAATATATTATAGATAAAATTTTGGAAATTAAATTGACAAACATTCGAACGTAATAATAAGTACGTTCGAACGAATGGTGTATATAAGGCCAAAACCGAACGTCGAAACGACATTTTCGAAACGTATCCATCGTCTTCTCCGTTGCACGCCACCATGCCTCCGTCACCGCCGCCGTCAACTCTGCCACAACCGTCACTAAAAGGTAGGCATTCATCTTTTATTCAAATAACATGTATTTTATTGAGATTTGAATTGAGTTTTGTTTAAAACCAGATAAGTGGTTGCCGGATTTTCAGCTTCATTTTCCGGCCACCACGGCCAGTCATTGGCCGAATAGTCACCGTAGAAATGTTTCTTGAAGTGTATACTTCATTTCCACGGTGACATTTCGGCATTTAGAACCTTGTAGAGAAATTTTCAAGATTTCAATAATGGCTGAGTCGACTCAGCCATTCTACGTCGAAACGTTCGAACGTTTCACCAAGACATTCGAACGTATGACGTTTAAATTACAGAGCCGTTACGGCTTCCACGTTCAAACGTTAATTGTCTTACATTCGGACGTCATATTCATCAATTTTCGGTCTAAACGTTTAATGTCTACGTCCACATGTACTACTTTTTAAATATTATTAAACGACATACGTTCGAACGTGAATATTTTACTTTCGCATGTAAATCACATATGGTCGGACGTTTAATTATAACATCCGAACGTAGTGATTTTCTACATTATTCATGCTTCGACGTTCGGACGTTCATATTTACGTTCACACGTAAAACAAATACGTTCAAACGTATTTGTTTTAACATCCGAACGTACGTCAGCCAATATTTATTTACTGCTTATGTTCGAACGTACATTTTTACATTCGAACGCATTTGTTTTACGTTTGAACGTAAATTTATTTACATTATTTTACGTGCAAACGTATAAATAAACGTCCGAACGTTTTTATCTTTAACGTTAGAACGTTAATGATAAAACGTTCGAACGTTAATGCAGAGCAGCTTAAAATTAATACAAAAAAATGCATTATTGTAATTAATTTTTTTTTCCTTTTCTATTTTCAGGATATGGCTCTTCCACTGCATACTAGGAAACGAGGGAGGGAAGGAGCCACGTCGGACACTGCCCGTATCGGAGCTCGTACTGTTATGGTAGAGCGAGAGGTCTTAATTAATGAGTTTGACGAACTCTGTTGGCAGCAGACGAACCTGAGAGATGTTTTCCTCAGTAGAGGCTGGGGAAATATCTGCACATTGAGGGGGAAGGTATACCCCTCAATGGTTCAAGAATTCTATATGGGGATGTGTGACATGCCTTAGGATGCATCCTTTCACACTGTGACTGTACGCGGTGTTTCCATTGAGGTATCAGCAGATGTCATCGGCGAGCACCTCGGGATTCGTCGAGGAGTTGAGACATTTGCACACTCAAAACCCCGTGAGGATGTAGGCACTTCTACATCATCTACTGGTCGGGGATGTGAGCCAGCATCAGCCAGAGATGCAGGCTAGTCAGAGGCTGAGGATACTGGTGTTGAGGCTCGGGATGATGACCGAGACGAGGATTTCTACATCCTCACCGGGAGGGATCGCATGCAGATCGAGCGGTAGAACGCCTTCAACCAGAACCATCTGCTGCATTTCTTCTGCATGTTGCACCTTATTGTTGCAACAAATGTCGATCCTGTGGCTCATAAAACCACATTTAGTCGGCTTCGGGCACAATTTTTTATACGAGTGGCACGTGGAGATCCTATAGATTTGCCACTGCACATTTTTGAGAGGATCCGTTACGAGGCGAGCATCGTCTCCACGGATAATCTCCCATATGGTGTCCTCATCAGCTGACTATTACTTAGCTGACTATTACTTGCACGGGGAGTGCTGACCCAGCCAGAGGAGCGGGTCAAAGGTCAGATGAGCCCCCTCGACATGACCACGCATCGACGTAGCATTGGACAGGCGAGGGGACGTCAGCCACCCCCTGTAGAGGATCTAGTTCCTCCGACGCAGCCTGAGCCAGGTCATGTCGGGAGTAGTAGTCAGCATACGCCGAGTACTTCTGCAGGAGATGTGCGGCCTGCTTGGGTTGATGCGGTTATCTCACAGCTGACTGCGCATATCGATCATAAGATTGATCGATCGCTCGAGGCTATATCGCCGTCTGTTGTCGAACTCGCCCATCGTGTAACTATCCTCAACGACAAGGTTGATACCTTGACTGAGGAGGTACGGAGTTCGACTTTTGCGGATAACGTTATCATCTGACTGTTGTTTACTACATTCTATCAAATTTTGTATTTTATTTTTAATATTTGTAACGAAAAATATTATTGAATATTTCTATCGTTTTTTAAATTCAATTTTTAATCTTCTTTGATGTTATATTTTCCAACTTTAATACTAAATCACTGCATTTCAAATATATATAAATCAATAATATATATTTATATATTACAAAGTGTGTATATATAAATATATACAATTCAATTTTTTAGACTTGTTCACAAATTATGCACAATAAAAACCACATAATTTTTAAATTAAAGTCATTTAATTTAAATTTACAATGAACGTTCGAATGTTATTACTTAACGTTCGAACATTGGTGCAAACATTTTACGTTCGAACGTAAAATTAATAACATTCGAACGGTTGCTCCAAAACATTTTACGTTCAAACGTAAATAGACATAACGTTCGAACGTATATGTGACGTTCGAACGCATATTTCCCATACGTTGGAATGTAAAAAAATCTCATTCTATCTTTAGTGACGGTTTCCAGAAACTGTCACAGAAAATGCCTTTTAGTGACGGTCTAGGGACTGTCATAATTTTCCAACCGTCACTAAAAAGCAATTGTGTTGTAGTGGGATGAAGCTCTTCAATTTCAGTTTCTTTGAGTTCCTCTAGGGAACAATATATTTATTTTATTTTAGAGTTTAATTTCAGTTTGAGTGTTTATTTTATTTCAGAATTCAATTTAATCGAGAGCTCAATTTATTTTAGCGTTCATTTTATTTTGAGAGTTCATTTTATTTGAGTGATCATTTTATTTTGGGAGTTCAGATTTTTGGGTTGGAGAACGTAGTCTCTATTTCCAACCATCTAGTTTATTTAAGGGTGTAGAACCGGGCCGAATTTTTTTCCGGTCCGGTCCGAAACCCGGGCAGGTAGAAAAATCATATACTCGCCCGGATCTGGTTTTTATACCGGATATCCATAACCGGATGCTTTTCTTTTAAACATAAGTGGCTCTTAGATTATGAGATCAAGACTCTCTCTCTCTCTCTCTCACACCCCCGAAAACTTAGCATCCGTAAACGAGATCTATCGCCTCCAGTGAGTAGCAGGGATCATGGCTCAATTCTTCCTCAAATGCTCTACATAATCGCTGTCCTCACTCAGAGGCTTCGCTCTCTCACCATCGTCTCTGCCAAAGACTACAAAATAAGATCCACAAGGTTTCCCTCTCTCTCTCTCTCTCTCTCTCTCTCTCTCTCGATTTAATTTGTTCTTGTTTGGTTACTGAGAAAACTTGGGACAAATGGGTTTCAAATGCCATGGAATCTGGTTACTCACTCTCTCACACTGCAGCTTCTCCCAGATCTGGGTTTACATTTTTGTTTGAGTTCATATCCATGTGAGCTCTCTCACTTTTTAGATGTAGATATGGATAGATTAGATCTGGGTTTACGTTTTTATTTGAGTCCATATCCATGTGAGCATTTCTCACTTTTTAAATGTAGATATGGATAAATTAGATCTGGGTTTACGTTTTTATTTGAGTCCATATTCATGTGAGCATTTGTCACTTTTTAAATGTAGATATGCATAGATTAGATCTGGGTTTTTGTCTTTGTTTGACTCCATATGCATTTGGTTTGTGCAAAATGTTTCTGTCTTGGTTTTGAAGTTCTCGTAGATCTTTTGTATATCGGACTCATTCAGATAGCCGATAGTGAATGATTTGAATCTGTTCTTGGTTGTTTATTATGTCCTTTCTGTTTCTCTATACTCTTTTGGTTTGGATCTATGTTTGGGGTATTTTTTTTTTTCTGATCTCTGGATGTTGGGACTATGTTCATCAAACTTTTTTTCCCTTCCTTTTTGGTTTGGATCTGGGTTTTATTTTTTTCCCTAATCCTCTAGTTTATTTTCAATTTTTTTCTTCCTATTCATTTCTTTGCATGTTGTATGTCAAGAATTTGAAGTTTTCTTTTTCTCCACCGCGTGCATTAAACTTTTTTTTTTCATTCCTTTTGGTTTGGATTTGGGTCTGGAGAAATCTGATAAGAAACCCCAACACATACTCTAGTTTAATAGGCCTCACTTGGTCTTTAGTCTCATTCAGGCATCTGTCTTTTCTCCTTTCCTTTCTTAAGAAGTGAACTTCATGACCTACTGAGTTGATTATTTTGTGTGAAGTTCATGAGAAAACTGTCCACATAACTCAAACTATGAACTACATTTCTTCACACCATTATTTCTCTTTTTGTTTCTCTGAGACTAGCTTTAGAGAAGACAATGATGGGATGTGAAAGATGAAGAGAAAGATTGTGTTATGCATCTTCCATGGCCTGCCATTGTGCTTATTATGCTTTCTCACTATTTCATTTTTTCTCCAATATTATATGCATGTCAGTTGGGATATGATTTTTTTACTAATTTCTTGATTTCTAGTTCTTTGTTTCCCACAACTCACAATGAAGAGGATGGGGGCTTGACTTTAAATGTTCTTCCACAGTTCTTTGTTGCTGCTTTTAAATTTTTCACTATTTGTTCCTTGTATACAACAATGTAATGTATTGTGTATGTTGATGTCTATTATTATTTATTTTGTTTTATAAAAATTTGAATAGGCAATAAAAAAAGTTAAAAAAATGCCTAAAAAAATTCACTATAAAAAATAATAAACATAAAGGCTTGTAAAAAAGCCTTTTAAAAAGTGTTAAAGTTTTTTTTTTTTTTAAAAAAACAAAGTGTTTTAAAAGTGTTGAAAACAGATTTATTAAAAAACAAAAAAACATGGTATAAAATCTGGATATATGGGTCCAAATTTGGATGAAAAAGCCTTTTAAAAAGTGTTGAAGAGATTTTTTTTGAAAAAAAAAAGCTTTTTAAAAGTGGTAAAAAAAATTTTTTTAAACAAAAACTAAAAAAAAAGTATTAAGTCCGGATTTTCGGTTTGAACGCCCGGGTTTCAATCCGGTTTACATGGGTGGATATCCGCCCGTTTCTAAAAATCCGGATAAGGATGCGGATCATCCCGAGTATCCGAATCTGAATCTGGATGCACAGCCCTAAGTTTATTCCTTACAATTCTTGCTTTTATTTAATTTCAATTTAATGTCATTTATTTTCCTTGCACCTTTAATTTTTGCTTATTTAAATTAATGTTATTTATTTTCCCAGCACCTTTAATTCTTGCTTATTTAAATTTATTTAAATTAATGTCATTTATTTTCTTGCACCTTTAGCTTATTTAATTTCATGTCATTTATTTATTTTTTTTGCTCCTTTAAATTTTGGTTAATTAATATCAGCAATTTTAATTTACTGTATTGCATTTCAGACTTTTACTTTCTATCGCTACACTCAAAAATCCAGAAATATGAATCTAGTCCATAACTAGTGTCCTTTTTATTTTTGTTGCACTCTCCTATTCATTGTACATATCACCACTTATATTTTTATTTTCTCTTTGTAAATATTTTCACCATTTCACATAAGTTTGATTTTAAGCAACTTTTACTAAGGAGACAATCTATAAATTTTATTCTTAATTATTACGTGATACCTTCCTGTACTTGGGAGAGCCTTTGTGCTGCTCATTTTTTAGTGAGTCAGGAACGAGGTCGAAGAACTCTCCCAGTAGCCTGACACTTAAAGATATAATGGTCAAAGGATCTCTCGTTAAACACCTTCTTGCCTAAGGTGACGTGATCGGGGAACTCTCCCACTAGCCTAATACTTAAAGGTAAAACGGTCGAGAGATCTCCCGTTAACACCTTCTCCCACTAGACTAAGGCAATTAAAAGTTAAGGAGTGAACATATTGTTTTGATATCTTTGGACAGATTACTATGAAATAGTATAGACTGCATAATGTTCCATTGTGTACAAAACCTTGAAAATATACAAGCAAAGTTCCATTGCATACAAAGCATTACAAAGTTTAAATTGTTCCCTTACAGGTTACAAAACTTTGAAAATATACAAGTCTTACGACGGGCAAGGAAAAGCATCTGGCATCTTAGCCCGATCAAAAGAGTCACAAACATGAAGAGCAACCTCGCTAGCTCGAATGGATTTCCAATCGAAAGTATGCAAGTTTGTCTCCGGTTCACGAAGGAGAAGCTCATGAAGCTGCTTAATACCAAGTTTGAAGCCTATACCCTAGGCCTGCAATCGAACTTTGGGAGCGACTACCAGTTGAGAATGAACCTGATTAAGGTCATGTTGAGAATCTCCAAGGCAAGGCTTAGCAGAGACACATTTTTTTCTAAAATAGAAATCTTCTTTCTGGCAGATTCCACAACCTCATTAAGTTGAAGATACTGATGGTCACTACCTTTGAGAAGGTTCTTCACCTCACTCAGATTCTTCTCAGCATCGGCTTTCATCCCTTCCACTACGTCTAACTTCATGATTAGCTCTCGTCGCTCGTTTTGGAGAGAAACCAGACGAGAGGCATAGTTAGACTTGCTTTTCTTTATCTCTTCAAGCTTTGCCTTTGCCCGATCAAAGTTGGCAATCAAATCATCTCGCTCTTTCAAGACGAGCTCCGCCCGAGTAACCAATTCATCTTGTTCTTTATTAAAGACCTCAACCTTGGCAACCAAATCATCCCGCTCTCGCACAACCACTTCTACTTGACATGCCAAGTCATCCTATTCCTTCACAGCCACTTTTGCCTGGCAAAGGTTGGTAGCTAAGTCATTTCGCTCCAATTTAGCCGTCTCTGCTTGGTTTAGGTGAGTAGCAAGGTCATCTCGCTCCCTCCCAATTAGTGTCACTTCCTGATGATAGTAATTGGCATCCACAGCAAAACTTTTCCTTTTTTTTTTCAAATAGCCAGTAGCCAATCGCAACGTGACCCCGACCCAAGTTTATTATAAAACCCTCACTTCTGGCGGAGGAATACTGTGGTAACAAAATAGACATAAGAAAAATGAACACAACATGGATCACCTAAAAAATAAAACCACTCTCAAACAAGAAAGAAAAACACACATGCTCACTAAACAAGCCTATTTACAGAAGGATGGAAGACCCCATCTATCCAAACGAAGAATCCCCTTAAAATAAAGGAGTAACGAGTGCATCTCTTCGTAAATCATGCACTTACCCATTTCTCCCTCTCTAGCAAGAAAATCAGCCGCACTATTACATTCCCGATATTGATGTAAACATGCTGATGATATACCTTTTAAGATCCTCCCTCGGCTATATATTACAATAGAAAACTGTCGAAGGCAATCACACATGAACCACAGAAGAAGAGCTCACAGAAATCATGGGCAGAGCCATGAGTGATAGCTTGATAGCCAGGAGCCATGAGCCATGAGCCATGAGCCATGAATGTTATCAGGCAAGACTTTTTTATGTTTCAATATATATGATTATTGCTTTAAATGATATATATTGCTTGTTGTTATTAAAATAGTACTTTTGATGGTAGATTTGCAGGTGATTTATGGGAGGTCATGAACAGGATTTGGAAGCAAAACTGACTGATGTTGTCGCTATTATATTTTAGCACTCGACTTTTTACTGTAAGATTGGCAATAAGTAGTGGATGTACTTTTATATATAGCTAGCTTTAAGTTTCATGGAGTGGATTATTTAAAAAAAGAAAAATAATACTACATTTGCAAAAGTGGATGAAAAGAGTTGAGAACTCGTGTAGATATAATTTTTAGAGAAATGATATTTACAATCGTGAGTGTAGAAGTACTGTGCAGTCGTTTTAAAAAAAGTAAATAAATATGGTATTCACATGAAAAGAAATTAATTTTTTAATAGTAGATCTCACTCTTTTTCAAAGTAACTGCACGACGTTTGTGCATTCTACGACTGTATGTAGCATTACTCTAATTTTTATCATATTTTTTTTATATTAGTTTCTGAATTTTTATATTACTCTAATTTTAAGCATTTTACATATTAACAAACAGCCTAAATATTCTACGGCTACAAGTAATCAAGTTACGGTAGTGCTACGTTTACCGGTATTGGGTTCCGATATGTGTAATTATTATTTTTTTCTTTTGTTTTTATGCATTTTTTTAATCTCTTTAAATATTAAAGAAAAATTCACAATATGATTAAAAAATACTTCTTAATCATTAATTAAAAAAAAAACCCGAGACCCATTGCATGTCAGAACCATATATAGCATTTTCGATCATGTTATGATCATTGATTCGTTAACAAACAACCTATATTATGCGGCATCAAGTTCTTGTTATAATCTCGGCTTTGGGCCATTCGTGGTGCAAACCCTCCAAGGCCAACCTCACGTTGACAGAGTCTCTCTGTAGATGTTCGAATCTCTCCAAAATTCGAATTCATCAACAAATGGCAACTGCCTTCTTACTTCCATTTGACCCTCTTTAAAAGGAATACATAGAATGCTACAATCTAGAAAATAAACTAGGAAATAATTACTAACTAAGCACCAATATTTCAAAACAAGTAGATAAGAATTTTAACAATTAGATAAGCCTCCATCATCCATGATTCAAGGAGCAGTTTCCACATTGGTATCAACCTCCAAATTTGCATCAATTGCCGGCCACTTGGAAGAACTTGACTCTGGCAAGTTTTGATGAACATAGGCAGCAAATAATTTTGGGTGAAGTAGCTTGAGTTCCAAAGGTTGCAGCCAAACTAAGTTGGACTTAGGACGATTTTTCTACTGCACTAAAAATTTTTAGTAACGCCCTCGTTGGGTAGTAACAAACTAATGATCAAGTGTAGATGCGATCTCATCTTTAGGGGTTGTATTTTTAGGGACTTGAATAATTGCATCTTGCTAGGTTGGTGTATCTGGAGTTGTTGGCACTTGTTCCTCCGAACCTTGAAACTTAATGACGCCTTCAATATTGAAAACAGGGCTTATTCCATAGTCAAAAGGATAACTCTATGACATAGGCATTAGGACCCAATTATCTCTTGGCAATCTTAAAAGGTCCTGCGTGCTAAGCATGTAACTTGGTAAAATTTCTGGGAGTAAAGCGTTTGGACCTCAGGCGAATAAGAACCATATCACCAACATCAAATTGCCTATCTTTGCAACGAGTATTTGCAGCGGTCATGTACACTTTTGTGTTGAGGGATAGATGCCTCTTTACTTCTTCAAGGATGTCCTTCATGTAGCTAGAAAAATCTAGAGCAGCTTCACATCGTCTAGAAGGCAAAGTCAGGGAGTGAAGATCCATAGGAGTGTAGGGTCGAAAATCATAGACCACTTCAAACGACGTGCAACCTGTGGATCGATTAACAGAATTATAGAAAGCAAACTCTGCCTATGGTAATACTAAGTCCCAACTCGATTCATGATCTGCTACTATATACAGCAATAAATTTCCCAAACTTCGGTTGGTCACTTGATATCTCGGTCAAACACTATAGTAACTGGAACACCATGTAATCAAATCACCTCTTGCAAAAATAGTGTTGTTGTCTTGGAAGCATCATAATTCCTACGACAAGGAATAAAATGGGTAATTTTTGAAAAGTGATCATGAAACACCCTACTCCTTCCTTTTGACGTAAGCAAGTTCCGAAGACAGAAATTATGTAACAGTCTGTCCCTTCTCTCTAGTGACTATGAGCCTCGTTATGCATGCCGAACCTCGATAGCGTATTTTTAAAGATATCATATGATTTCTAAAGTACGCCCAGTATTTTAAATGTACTGAAAATATTTATAGGGGTATTTTCAGTGTTATTGAACTAAGCTTGATTTTCAGTGTTTGAAGAGCTTCAAAAATATTATAATTGTTAGAAATCATTTTAATATTAATTATTAAAATGATTTCAGTTATTTAAAATATTATGGGATTTGAATTATGTTAAAAGCTCTAATTTATCTAAATGGTTTTATTCTTTTAAAGATATTAAATAAGACTTCATCATTTTATTAATGATGAAAGAATATTATTTTATAAATTAAAATTTAGTTTAAATAATATTCTACCTTAATTCATTTTAGTGCTTTTAATTAAGTTAACGTTTACGCAGTTTCAAATCAGCGTTTTAATCCTCCACCATTATATTGTTTTGAGGATCCTAAGATGAAGGATCTTGATTAAATACTCAAGCCCTCTCTCTTTCTCCCTCACTTTTCCTTTCCCTCTCTCTCTCTCTCCTCCCTCTCCCCCAGCGTACACTGCACGCCCCTCTACCTCTCACCCGATTCTTCCTTCGCCTAGCCCGACGCCGCCGTGCGCTGCCTGGTCTCACCTCCACCACCAACGGCTTCCTCTCACGTCGGCGAGTCCCCACCACCGAACTAGTAACAATTACCACCTGGGTAACAATTCGGCTTTTTAACTAAATTCTCGTGTAATACCACAATCTCTAAAAACAGAGACTCACTTGAATCAATAGCATATAAGTTACAAACTTTAGGTGTTTACCGCACTCTCCACAAGGTGCAAATGTAATCGGCATTGAGCTCCCAGTCTCAATGCATTTTCCTTTATCTGATCTAGTAAACATTCCTTTCTGAACTCCCTTCAGCAACATATGATGAAGTACTCTTAATTTCTTTCCAAAATGATCAGGGCAGTCGAACCCTTCTGTTCTATCTCTACTATCGCGGTCACGTTTACTAACTCTTGGTAATTCTCTATTCTTAGGCAAGCTACTTGGATACGGATCCTTGGCTGAAGTCCAACTTGAAACTTTCGTGCTTGCATCATTTGAGTAGAAAACAAGTTTTTTGCAAACCTTCTTAACGCCATAAACTTAGTGGCATACTGTTCTATGGTCAAATTGCCTTGAGTTAATGTCGCGAACTCCTGCGCCTTCAGCTGTTTGACAGAATCTGGGAAGAATGTGTTGTCGAACTCTTCCTTAAATCTCTCCCATGATAGTGCAGCCAAACTTCCTAGTTCCCTGACTAGAAGTTGCCTTCGCATATCCCACCATATTCTAGCTTCTCCTTGGAATAGATATCCAGTATATAGAACCTTCTGGTCCTCAGTACATCCATAGATGTCATAGGTCATTTCGAGATCCATAATCCATTTGTCGGCTCTTAGTGGCCCTTCTTTACCAGAAAAATTCAGTTAACAGTGGATCAAGAAATTCTCATACGTACACCCCTGACTTCGGGTCTGGGTACGTGCGCTTGCTGCTGTTGATGCTGCTATTGTCTAAGCATGTCAGCTAGCAGACGTACAGCTTCAGCTATTCCTTCATCCACCTAGGGATTCTGATTCTCCTGATTTGTGGCTCCCTCAGGGTTTCGAGGTATCCTACTGTGAGTCATGTTTCACTTCCAAAAACACACAAGTTCATGTATTACAACCACGTACTATCTCTCATATTTAAAAAATTTCAAGCCTAATGAAGACTAAAATTTTAAACCTAATATTTGATGCATTTCCTAATGACATGTGGATTTAAACCCAGAGACGTATTGCTCTGATACCACCTTGTGACGCCCCCAGATTCCGCTAGGGATCGGACGGATATCCGAAGTGTCAGGACATGCAACACAAGGTTACCTGCCCCCATTCATGACATATAAAATGCAATGTTCCTGACATGCACCTAGCATTATACAATATTCGTAGCGGATATTTTTTTTTTAGCAATACTATGCACCAAACTTATAATATCCCAAATAGTTAAAACATAAACCATGCATACCTAAAACATCCACGATTATAGCACGGGTCTCAGAAGATTGTAATCTCAAAACAACAGAGACCTGGCTCCATAATTACAATGCCAAAATATACTATTGGGCTAGTTCGTTGAGTAACTCGCGTAACTCGACTAACGAGACCAGAATACTATCCAAAGACCTAACTATGAAGGTTGCAAGCTCCGTATTGCGTCTACGACATCTAGTTAATCTCCTCTAGTCTACTAGTGTCTGCTCCCTGCTCTGATCCTGACACATCGCCTACCATTCGGGGGAAATGGTTGTTAGGACTACCATGGTGAGATTTGATTACAAATTTCAGCAAGTTAACAGGAAACTTCCACACAGATTATTGATGCATGCATGTTAGTAAAAGCATGAATGCATAATCAAAGTCATAAGTAAGCATAGCATAACTTGACATATAGCATGGCATAAAAGACATAACTTGAACTGAAACTGAAACTTAGCTTGACATGACATGGCATGTACGTGAACTTAAAACATAACATGGACTATCAACATAGCATGAACATGTGAACTTGAAACATAACATAGACTTGAAACATAGCATGAACTTGAACATACATAATTTGAACATGAACTTGAACATAACATGAACCTGAGCATGACAGAACATAAATGTGAATTTGGAACATAACGTGAACGTGAAGATGATATAACATGAACGTGAACTTGAACATAACATAAACTTGAAACATGACTTGAACGTGAAATACATGAACTTGGAATCTTATTCAATGGAATTCATTAAAAAAGTGACCATACGGGTGCTATACGGGTCCCCTTGAGCCATGTATCTCTACCGATTATCGCATCAGAACACAGATGTCCATACCAGATATGAGTGCGTTAATACGTACTCCACAATTGTTGTAGCTCCACGTATTCTACGTGTTACAATTGTTGTGTCTCACGTAGTGTATGCTACATAGTTGTTGTGGCCCCATGAATTGTTTGTGCAACACTTGCTGTGGACACACGTAACATAATGTGTGGTTCCATGGTGAGTTCCGGTGACCAGCTAGTTAGGCCTCATTCGCAACTTGTTGACTATACTTCGTCAACCCAAGAAATTTGACACCTATTTAGACACTCCAGCATGAACAATGGAGTTCCACTAGGATATTACCCCATCCTAACGCTTAGGATCGTGATTGACATGAATAACTTAACAAGCATATATGACAGTTCGTAACGTGACGTGACATAAACGATAGAAATCCTGACGTAGCATAACATGACATGAACATAAGATGACAAACATGGCATACTTTGAGACATAAATATAACATAAAATATTTCATAACATGGTGTACATGTAACAGACAATAACATAACATGGTATAACATGTAATAGATAACATTTTGTAACATTGCATAAAATGTGGTAGTGAATATTACGTGACATGACATACATGTAACAGATAATATACTTAATGTGACATACTTGCAATAGATAGTAACATGAGACAGAATATATTATGTAACAGATAAATATTTCATGACAGAATAATTCGTGTAATAGATAAACATGTGATGACATGGCATATATATCAACATACGAACATAAATTGTAGTTCCCTTACTCATCACACATACACAGTAAACTTATAGTAAGTTAAGAGCTAACTAACCTCAATCGTCGCATTATACGAAAATAAAGCACGAAACATGAGGAACCGTAAGAGGGTATTCTAAAAGTTAGAACTTTAATTACTAACAATTAGAAATGTGAAAAGAGACAACTTAGAGTAAAATTACCATTTTACCCTCTATATATAGAAAAATGACTATTTTACCCCTAACTTAAGGATT
This sequence comes from Juglans mandshurica, assembly GCA_022457165.1. NCBI lineage: Eukaryota > Viridiplantae > Streptophyta > Magnoliopsida > Fagales > Juglandaceae > Juglans > Juglans mandshurica. The sequence goes on from CM039631.1 coordinate 13,001,033, forward strand.
TCACATCCTAACTCCAAAATTTACCAAAATTTACATTCCTAATGTAAATTTTGTCCTAGACTCACATAACAACTTAGAAAAATTTAAAACCAATCACAACTATGGAAAACTCACAATGGCCGAAACATTCATAGGTGATTTCTCTTTATTTTGGTTGCAATTTCTTCCATCTTCAAAACCCATGATTAAACCAAAATTTTGTAACAAGAATCTTCCTATCTTAAATTTAAAAATACACTTAAAATATCTATTAAGAAAAACTAATCATCAACTCCAAACATTTTGTAAAAGGACTAGAACTTTTTGACAAAACGTAAACCTTTAAATCATAAGTTTTGACCTTAATAAAAATATCTCCAAGAATTCCAAAAAAATCAAATCTTACTTCTAACATATTCATAACATCATCTGAGATCAACTATGCTTTAAATCATCAAACAAAGTCACCAAAAATCACAAAACAGAAACTTTCTGTCAACTAACTTTGACCAATCTCTTGATCCATGGCTTAAAGACATGTTATCCACAAAATAAAACATCACATGGTTTCAAACTGTGTCCTAAAGAAGATCCAACCATCAAACTTAAAATCACATGGCTAAAATTCAATAAGAGATGGATCTAACTCAAAAACATCAAATCTTAGGCCTAACTGAAATCCTCTTGCATAGAAAAATCATATCTTTAAACTTAATATTAAATATCTTCAAAATAACATCCTATCATGTATATAAGAGGCTTAGGATCATCATATAAAAATATCAAATCCTTTGGAATAAGATTAAACCACGCAATATTCAAACATTCACAAAATAAAAACTATTTTTCCATATCCAGTTTTCAAGTTTCTAAATCTAAGGAAATCTACTATCAAAAGCTTTATTTGTGCAACAAAACCTCAATGAACGTTCATAAACACATGCTAACAACACTCCATAAAATTGTCGGACCAAGATATGTCCATTAGCATATCATACTCTCTAGTTTCATGCCCAGAATGACCTTTCCATGGTTAAAAATAATTTTGACTGATTAAATGAACATGTAATGAGACTAATAAGATATCCACGGAAACTACACTCAAAGAAGAACAACTTATGTGAAGGAATTATTATGTGAAAATATTTACAAAGGGTCGAAAATGGCCACGTAACAAGACCGAGAAATCTGCCCGAGAGAGCTCTTTTGGGTTTCTCTCTAAGAACGGGGGAAATAAGTGATAAAATGGAGAGAAGTGTGTCTTGCACGACTTTAGACTTCTGGAGGGGGAAGTTATGAGCTTGAATGACCCTTGATTGGAGGTGGCTATGTGACATAAAGTGGAGAATAGTGAGAGGCATGGACTGCCTGCAGCAGCTGTGAGAGATGGAGTTTGATGGAGTGGACTTCTCTTCACATCGAGGCACTAATGGGTTGCAACCAATGGCAGTGGCTGGTATGCCATGTGGGGGAGGAAACTTCTTCAAAAAGCTTTGCCAAGGTGGCCAATTTCGTAGGCCTTGGTGGCCCCAACCAAGTGGGCTTCAATTTGGGGTTTAAAGGGAGTTTGGTTAGGGTTTGAGATGCTATCAAACCCATTTTTCTTGGCCCAATCAAATTTCTAAGGTTTAAAAGGTTGGATAATGATGTCATAACAAGGATTTGATTAATTAATAGCATGTATAAGTGATTTAATAAATTGATAAAACACAACGCTAGAAATCGGATTAAAAAGGGTTTGGAGGCCAACTTTAGGATTTGGGGAAACCGTTTAGGATTTCGGTTTCAACCAAAATTTTGGAGTTTCAATTGGATTCCAACCATTTAGGGTCTCGCTAGGATTGAAACCTTCTTTGGTCTGGCACAATTTGGTTGATTAGATGAAGCAAATCTTTGCTTAGGTGGCATGATCTCACACATTGATTCCCTTCACAAATCTATTTAATGGTTTCTCTTTGTGCCAAGTCTCTAATCTTATTCACTATGTGTGGTTAAGATCTTTTCAAGTGTCCAAATAAAACTTTTCTAACCTAATTTGGACATTTCACACAGCGATTTTGAAAACACTGTAGTGAGTGCACTTAAGGAAGTTACTATTCACTCCAAAAAAAGCATAATAAACTTAGTATTGAAAAATTCTAAATATTCATATTAACCTATAATGAAAATCATTTACCAAAATTCAACCCCAAAGTGCCCCTAAAAAAATTTCGCAATTTTGAACAGCTGTTTCGTCCGGAATTATGAAAATGGGTTATTGCGCCATAAAATCCTAAATAATCACCTGAGTATAATGGCGTAGACCAAAATACATTTTCAAACTTCTAACTCCCTCAAATAATTAAATTCATATTTCTTGCACCATAGTGACTGATAACATTGATTCTGTTGACATACTAAACCTACGTAATTGGTTGATTCGTAAAAACTTATGGGGTTTTCACAAGATTTCTAAAGTTAATAGAAATTCCACCAATGAATTTCTAGCAGGCTGTTACAGAACCCAGCCTCCACCTTGCAGCCACTTTCCCCGTCACACGCCCGCAGCAACCCACGCATGGTTTCACAATGTGCAGCCCTTTCCACCGCCGTACGCGGCCACCACGGCCACCGAGCACCACCATGAGCTTCTCTTGACCACCCTCTTCCTCCTCCCCTCGACCCAACTGCCGTAGCACCTCCCTAGGCCATGCATGAAACCCACGGGTTTCTCTCCTTTCCACTGCCGTCCACCGCCTCCTAGCCACCGCACCACCACCGAAGCCTCCTCTGGCCACCGGCGACCTCCCCTAGCCACTCCCATATCCAGCCAATCCACGTAGCTCCCCCACACTCTCTCACTCTCTCTCACTCTCTCACGGGTAGTTCCTCTAGCCCAAGCTAGATCCGCCACCTCTAGCCACCGTGGCGCCACCACAAGCTCCATCGCACCTTCCTCAGCCCCTCCATGGCCAACCACGACTAGCCAAGCCTTCCCTCTTATTTCCCCTATTTGAGACCCATGGATCCCCCTTGAAAACCAGCGGCTCTGCCGTGCTCTGCCACCTCAGCCACCATGAGGACGACCCTCAGCCTCCCTTGGCCTAGCCCTAAGCCCAAACAGCCACTTTACGTGGTGGACATCCACTGTGGCGGTTCACATACGACCCTTCCTACATCATCAACCGTGATAGTCAACGAACAACGCTTGGGTCAACCCCGATGATGGTATAGCCTGCTATCCCTCGTTATTTATGTTGGTTGGTTAGGTTGTGGATTGTGCTTTTAGTACTTGTGATATGCCGTGTAGTGATGTGTTGGGCGTATCTGTGTTGTATGATGTGTAGTGTTGTGGACTGTGATGTGTAGTGTGGTTGTGAAGTATGTGTTGTAGTGATGAAGTGGCATCGTGTGGATTGGGAAGAGAGTCCACTTAAAGTGTACTCTTGTGGCATAGTGTGGGATAAGGAGAGTATATGTAAAATATACCCTACAGACGTAAGGTGGAATGGGAAGAGTACATGTGGAGTGTACTCTGTAAGGTGAAGCATATGTGAAGGGAGTACATATGGAGTATACTCCATGTGGTAGAGTGATGCACCATATGCCGGGTGTGCCGTAGTGGTGATGGGTCGTAGCATATATGGAGGGAGTACATGTGGAGCATACTCCATGAGGCGCATCAATACACTGTGTGGCGTGTCGCAAAGATGAGGATGGTTGTGTGGTTAATGGGCATAGAGCGTGGTGAGTAGTGTCGGGAACTGTGGAACAGTGTCCTAAAGTAGTTATAATGTGGCCTATAGTCTAAGGTGACAAGGGTCACCGTGATTGACTTATGGCTGGGAGTATGTGTGAAGTGGCAGAACAAGTGTAAGAGTGCACAGCAGAAGCAAAACTGGGGAATGTCACGAAGTGACATGTTTACTGGCAGTCATGCTTGTGATGAGTGAGGAGTAAGTCTAGGAATGACGTAGCAGGAACGTGACGAGATGTCACGATATGACCAGAGTACGTGAGGAACCGTACTTGTGATAAGTTAGGAGTTGGTGTAGAAATGACGTAGCGGGATGTCAAGTGATGTGACACTGTCACTGTGTAGCTTGGGAGTAGTCTCGAGATATATGATGTGACGTAAGGTGTAGTTGTAAATGGAGGCTTGTCGTGTTAAGTGTTGGAATAAACTATGAAAAGGGACGGGTAGCATGAAGAATCATGCTAGTCGGCTTAAGAGAAGGTTGGTATTGGAGTATGGCGCTGTCCCTACTAGCATGTGATCAACGTGTTATGTGTTGGTCTTAGGTGATGAATGAGTAAGGTACATGTGTAATTTGGTGAGATACATGTGCCGGACGGATTCACCATATGTAATGAGTAATCTATCCTAAGCATGGTTACATAGTGCTTAAGCCTCGGAGTTGGCTTAGAGTCGTGTGGCGTGTATGGATGGGAATGAGGATTAGCGTGAACTCAGATGCATGGAGGTAGTGACAGGTGTATTGTCTAGAATGGGATGCATGACTTCGTCGGTTGGAATCATACATCAGAATGTGGTAGTAGGAAGAGTAAGATGAAGTTCTTAGTATTTTAATCCTAATGTGAATCATGGGTTCATTTTAATGGATGTGCACTCGAGGTAAGACCTTGAGTTTGGAAGATGTAGTGACCGTAAGTAAATCCTGAAGGTTTTAACATAGTGAAAGGCATGTAAAAGTACGGGATAGAAGGAGAGTGTTCCAAGTGAATTGTAGTTTATGTCTTCTAAGTTTAGTTGCTTATGCATTAGATAAAGAATGACGTCAAGGTTATGTGTATGCATGAAGGTTGCTATATGACACGCACATAAATGAACTGCATGATATGAAAGTAGCATGGAGTCCAGGTAAGTATTATGTTCATACTCTTCATAGTTTTCCAAAATATAAGAAATGAAAACGAAAGGTTTTTCCCTTACAATGCCTTACTAAACGGCACGAGTGATGGTTTACAAAAAATGCTTAGTATAAGTGTTCAAAGGTATATATATGTACGACCCTCCTTGGCAACCCCTTTTTACGCACCCAAAAGTATTAATTGTATGCATGTGAATGGATGACTATACGTTTTATCTATTTTATGTATTTTCCACAAAACGAAATGTTGAGGCTGATGCCTGATGCTTTAACTGATGCTTTGAGCAACGCGAAGAAAGTATGGTGTTTTAAAATACCCTAGGAACTGATGTTTTATGGATGCCATGAAAGACTATGTTTAAGCCCATACTTTTAAATGAAGTTTTCTATGAACGAACTGTTAAATGAAAGATAGAGTTGAAATGAACTAGAAAGAAATGATTGAAAGGACTGAACTGAAAGAAATGATTGAACGTTTAATGCATGAAAATATGTAATAGCCACATGAATGAATGAAAAGAGTACTTAATGAATGGGCAGATTGTAATGTTGGGTAGGTAGTACTTGTAGTGCACCCAGTACTGCCCCCTGACTGAAAAGGGATTCACAACCTGTGGCCACGGGTGGAGTCTGGGTCCAAAGGAAGACCACTAACCCCAACATACGGGGAGTAACAGTGTGTACCGGCCAATGAAAGTGATAAGAAATAATGCATAAATGTATGAATGCATCGCATTCTTTAAGAAATGAAGGCACTAACGGGAGAAAGGTTTTACGAAAAGAAAGCTCTCTTTGTTTTTAAAGAAATACCCCGTCCATTGATGTTTTCAAATGAACGCATGCATGTATGTACGTATAGTATGTATGAAATGATGAATCATGAATGAAAACTTATGTTATTATATTTTAACTGTATGAAGTAATGCTTACGAGTTATCAACTCATTTTAGTTTTTATGCATACCCCTCCCCCCACAAGAACTGAATGAGTAGCATGCGTTAGGACGGACACGGCCCATGAGGAAAAGCACAGAAGTTTAGGCATGAGTGTTTAAATGTATGAGAGGCTTTTTTATTGTTAAAATTGATGTTTTTCATTGTAAACCTCTTTCATTCTCAAAACATAATTTATTTTATAACGTAGAGGCTTGTACCCTGGGTATGGAAACAAAAAGTTTTAAAAGGAACAGTAATTCCTGTCGTCTTTCCTAAAATCATTTTATGAAAAGTCCCACCACAAGGACGGGCATTACAGATCCACAACCACCATGATAGTACTTTTGATGTTTCAATCTAAAGAAAAATGAAAAAAAAAAATACTCATGCAATTGGTTGTGAATATTGCTTTAAATGATATTAATTGTTTGTTGTTATCAAGCTAAAATTATTATTAAAATAGTACTTTTGTTGGTAGATTTGCAGGTGATTTAGAGGTGAACGGGATTTGGAAGCAAAGCTAACCAATGTTGTCATTTTAGCACTCGACTTTTTACAGTAAGATTGGCAATAACTGGATTCACTTTTATATATAGCTAGCTTTAAGTTTTATTAAACTTCCAAGCATAAAACTATAGACTCAATCAATAGGAGTAGGGCTTATAAAAATGTTCCAAGGGATATAAAAATGTATTATCCAATTTGAGTTATAGTTTATTTGGTTTCATCGCTACCACATAGATCATGTTATTTTAAATCATACCGACTACTGTGCAATATTTTAAGTGGGTTTTCATTGGTTAATTTGATTGGAGATAACAAATTTAAGATTAAAATGATTGACACATTCACCACAGCGTAACACCCCGATCCAATATTTCCAAAGTCAGAATTTAGTTAATTTTATTGGGCCATCAATTGGGCAAAAGCCCATTTAACTTTTTTAGTGACCAAGTGGGCCTTATTTAATTGGTAATAAGTCCTAAAATTTTATCCAAAGCCCAAACATATTTGGCAAGTTGGGCTTATTTTAAGCTCAAAATTAGGCCTGCTAAAATTTATTAACTACTATGCCTATGAAAATGTGGATAAGTCTGAAAGATTATTCGGACAAATTGAAATATCCCATTTGTTAGACCCAAAATTTGAGAAAGCTCAAGACCCAAAGGCACAAGTCCAATCACAAAATACCCAACAGACGCGTGTAACATAAATTGCCCTACAATATGTCTTCCACATTTGTTCATTAAAATCTAGGGTTGCCCTAGTCCACACCCAGCCTCTCCATCCGGTCAAATAGACCCCATGTCCCACATTCACCTCCCTAGCAGCTCGAGGATTCTCTCCCACGTCGAAAGCTCCACCTAGCCACTATCACCCCTCAACCATGATGCACTACGATTGTACCACAACAATGCATGTCCAAACAATCCCTCATAAAGGTTCTATACGTTCAAAGCATCAAAACCGCAACCCCACGTTCAAGCACCTTGAAATACAACACTCTCTCTCCACGCCAACCACAAACCGCTAGCTTGCACACACATATATATAGATATGGTCCCTCCATTGCATGCCTTCCGACACCCATACTCCATGCCTAGCAAGCCATACACGGCAAACAAAACTGCAAGCCACCATATCTCCTCCACATGTGAGTAACTGACGCAAAGCCCAACCACTAGATGTCTCCCGTCATGCAGCACAGAAACCAATGAACACATTGACGAGGTTGCACCAAGAATGTTATGAGCCCTAGCTAAGGGAGGAGATGACAGCTAGGGAAACCCTAGCTAATGGGAAGGCTATGAGCTGGAGAGGAGGTATTTGAAATGTCTGGAAGGGAACTAAAGTGAAGTGTGTCTTTGAGTTGAATGTAATAACTCAAAATGGTGTCGTTCTGAATTGAGTCATAACGTGGTCACGCTATAGTCACTATAAGTTAGCCTTTAACTTACTTTGAAGATATTTTTACATGTATGGTGGTAAAAAATCATTACTCATGCTTATTTTTACTTATTATACATGTTTGATATAAATTTCAGTGTCACTAGTCACGTACATGTTATGTCAAGTATGCTATGTCATCTTTAATTTTATTTCATGTCACGTCATATCACATGCATGGAGTATGTCACGTCATGTCACATGCATGGAGTATGTCACGTAAAATAGTATTATTAAGTCAATTTAATATTTTATGGTTATCACGACCTCAAGTGTTAGGATGAAACAATATCCTAACAGAACTCTATTGTTCATGCTGGAGTGGTTAAACTAATGTGAAATTCCATGCGTTGACAAAGTACCATCAATAAGCTTCGAATGGAGGCTAAGTAACTAGTCGCCAGAGCAGAGCCAAGCACCAATGTCGATAGTGCCAACTACAGTTATTATTTTTTTTAAAAAAAAAAGAGCTAGGGTCACCTGTCCACTAGTGACCCCTCCCCAATTTTAAAAAATAACCCTCACTTATGGCGGAGGAAAATTGTGGTTACAAAACAAGCATCCGGGGTACAAACGAAAACCCAGAATACGGGAAAAAAAACAACCCATAAAAAAACTAACAAACCAAGGAAACAAACAAAAAAGATAACAAATAGACACCCGAAAAACTAACTAAAACGCAAAGATGGCAACCCTGAGTAGTCCATGCGGATAAGACCACGCAACGCACGGGGAGTCTCCAGTAATTAAGAGATAGCTAAATCTTTACTAGAAGCCCCATGTTTGGCTAACCAATTTGCCAGTTTATTTCCCTCACGAAAAACATGATGGAGCGAGCAGGTCATGGAGGTCATAATGTCCATAATTTCCTCTCAGAAATCCTTCAGGTACCACACCCCACATCTGTTGCTCCTCCACCAGGAAATAACAGTCATAGAGTCTTCGATATACACATAATTTAGAGATAAGGATTTACAAACCTGGAGTCCATGAAGAAGAGCTAGAAGTTCTACCCGATTATTAGAACCTGTACCAATGAAGGAGGAAAAAGCATGAATTAGCTTTCCATAATTATTTCTAATGATCCCACCGATACCTGAGGCACCAGGGTTATCCAAACTACGGCCATCTGTGTTAAGCTTGACCCATCCCGCCGAAGGACTTTGCCAAGTAATAATTTTGCAACTCCGAGTTGGGGTAAGAATGGGCTGGACATGCAAACTTTCCAGTACTTGCAAATCAAAACTAGAAATGTGAGAACTAGCATGCATATCACGACAAATAAGGCTAATCCACCGACGAACAGAGTGAATAATGCCCGAGGCAGGTTCCAAGCGACCCTCCATACGCGCCAAACAACGCCTCCACCAGATTCTCTAAGTGATAATCACCGGGAGAATTCCCACAATAATGCCAAATTGAGACGCTAGAGTCGCGCGGCGAAACCACATCTTCACTGTGTCTTTCAAATTTCGGCCTACCGGGATCCCAAGATAAGCCCCAAAATAGCACCAAGTCTTATTAGCAATATCACCTGCAAAGAGAACATGATTTTGGTCCTCAAAATGACCATTAGCACAACAATCACAACGAGAGGTAATAGGGATGCCAATACGTCGAAGATGATGATCTACACTAAGGGCCATATACCAAGCTTTCCACATAAGAGAAGACATCTTAAGAGGGAGACTCTTATGCCAAATCCAAGAGTGCCCTTCAATAATATCACCTCTAATACGGACACAATCCCAAGCCGACTTAGTGGAAAACAAACCATTATCATTTTTGGTCCAAATCAGAACATCTAAACCCGGTTTAGCCTTGCAAATATCCTCTAAAATACCATCAAATTGATCCGGCCTCACTAACTGACGAATGAAATCCACATCCCAAACATTATTTAATTTGCAGTCCTTCACTTGAAGATTGGGATGCCCCACTATATTCATATCATTACTTAAAGGACCTCTGTCTCTCCATTTATCATACCAGAAAGAAACCTTACCATCCTTATGACGCCATTTAGAATTATCCAAGACCAAAGGTAGGGATTTAATAATCATTGTCCAGAATCTAGTACCCTTATTTGGATCAATCAGGCCCCAAGGTTTAATACCCACATACTTACTCTTAAAAAAATTAGCCCATAAAGAATTACCTTGAATAAGATTCCAAGCAAATATGGCATGAAGGGCTTTCTGCATATCATCGAGGTTTCTAAGAGCCAAACCGCCTTCCTCCACGGGACGACAGATAGAATTCCATGCCACCCATTTTTTCTTACCTTTTCCATTCTCCTCCCCCCAAAAGAAAGTACTCATCATACGATGAATGGTTTTAATAGTAGATTGAGGGACCTGAAGGACAACAAAAAGATGAAGAGCCATACTAGAAAGAATGTGACGAAGTAAGATAAGACGACCACCCGTCGAAAGGAATCTCATCTTCCATCCCGAAATTTTCTTTTGACTATTAGCAAGCATATCTTCTAGATGCACCTGTTTGAGGCGCCCCAAAATAATAGGCACTCCAAGGTATTTGAAAGGGAAAGATCCTTCTGAAAATCCAGTCTTCCGTAATAATATGCTTTTACGAGCTAGAGAGATTTTTTGAGAGCAAAAAATGGCAGATTTAGAAAGATTGATACACTAACCCGACCAACTCTCATATTTATGAAGCACAGATAAGATCTCCCTTATGGCTTGAAAGCTACCATTAGAAAAAATCACTACATCATCAGCGTACATAAGATGAGAAATTATGGGCGTACCTCGGGCCTGGGAGAATTGACCGAATTTTTGGGCCTCCACACTTTGCTTGATCAATCTAGAGAGAATTTCTTGAAGAATAATAAAGAGATAAGGGGAAAGGGGATCACCCTGACGTAAACCTTGGCCAGCTTGAACGAAACCTTTAGTAGTACCATTCATCATAATAGAATACCAAGGGGTCGAGATGCATGTTCTGATAAGCTCACAAAAATTAGAGGAAAAACCAAAACAGCGAAGAACCTCCAGAAGAAAAAGCCAATCCACACGATCATAGGCTTTAGCCATGTCCAATTTAATCATGATATTGCCACCATGGGCCTTTTTATTAATGGAGTGGATCATTTCTTGCGTAATACTAATATTTTCAAAGATACTTCTCCTTGGAATGAAAGCGCCTTGTTCCCACGAAATCATTCTTGAGAGGATCCCTGTCAGACGATTAACAATGATTTTGGAGCATATTTTATAGAGCACCGAACAAAGGCTGATAGGCCTAAATTTATCAAAACCAGACGGAGTATCAACCTATGGAATTAAGACTAGAAAGGATGCAGTGAAAAATCTTGGGAGATGTTTAGAATTAAAAAAATCAGAAATGGCTTCCAAGACATCCTCTTTCACAATATCCCAACAACTTTTGAAAAAACCAGAACTAAAACCATCAGGCCCCAGAGAGCTGTTAGAAGGAATAGAAGACAGAGCAGAAAACACTTCCTTCATAGAAGGCGCCATACACAACATCGAGTTATTAGAATCAGAAATAATAGGAGAGATAAGAGTCGATAAATTAGGTAACAGTCTGGTCTGCGTGCCCTACAAAAAAGAAGAAAAGAAATCCACAGCTCCCTGATGAAAACTCTCCGGCGAATTAAAAACCATGCCATTCGATGATCTCATGTACACCACTTTTTTACGCCGTTTATTAGCAAGGCAGGCATGAAAAAATTTTGTGTTACGGTCACCCTCCATATGCCATTTTGACTTAGACATTTGAGCCAATCTAGTATCTTCCTGACGGAGCCAATTATCCAATTCCGCGGAGGTTGCCATAAGATCCCGCTCCGTAGATTCATCCCAATTTTGCTGAAGTTTCTTTTCAATCTCCTCAATTTGTTGCTCCAGAGAATTAATATGCCTATTAGTGTGACCGAAAATTTGTTTATTCCATTCACGCAAGGTGACCTTAGTGTTCTTCAATTTAAGAGCCAATTTTGTGAGCCCATGACCATCAAAAGTAGTAGACCAAGCCTGCCGAACACACAACAAGAATTGAGGATGATCCACCCACATTTGTTGAAAGCGAAAAGGCGAAGGGCCATAAGAAGAATGATCCATCTTGAACTCAATAACCATGGGAGAATGATCAGAAGTGGTGCGTGGCAAGTAAGATTCCATGTGGTATCAACAAGGGCACACGACTCAAATGGGCCTATGTAACATCCATATCTCATGTTTAATTAATCAGTTTATTTTTTATACAAGATTCCAACTTCACTTTCAATTTCAAGTTCAGTTTCTTCTTCAGTTTCAAGTTTCAATTCATGTTCATTTCAAGTCAGCTCAAGTCAGTTTCATGTTCAGTTCATGTTAATTCAGTCCATGTCAATTCAAATTTTTTTTTCAATAAGTGCCTCTTTATTAAAATATCCTTATTTTTGGCGGAGAAATACCTTTATAAAAACTCAAATGACCCAAAACATTCCAACAACACCAAAATGACCTAATACAAAAAAAACCTCACAATCTCATATATGGCAAAGCCAATCAATCCAATCTCAACAAACCTCTCACCTCCCTTGGCAGCTCCTTTAAGCTATCCCACGAACTCGAGATGTCATCTGCACCCATATGTGCCAAGTAATTTGTCAGACTATTTCGTTGACGATAAACATGTTGCACTTGAAAATCAATCTGATGAAGCAATTCAAGAATTTCACTCCAATAGTCTTCCAAATAGCAGATATTACAACGTGTTCCTATGATCCAATTAACAACAACCAAGGAATCAAGCTCCAACACCACATGAGTTGCTCCCAGTCTTTTCACCTGCCTAAGGCCATGCAACAAACCCATCATCTCTGCGAAATTATTTGAAGACCCCACTGATACTACAAAAGCATATAGAAGTTTTCCCTCATGACTTCTCAACACACCACCTGCACCAGCATCACCTAGATTCCCACGACTCCATCCATCCGTATTGAGCTTTATCCTACTTGCTTCTGGCTTCTTCCAGAACACCAACTTTGGCACTCTTCTCTTGGTCGGTTTAATAGGAGCATTCAAGGCTATTAAGATAGCTTCATCTCTTTTAGATAGACATCTTCTTGCATTTAATCTCTCCCCAACTCGAGAAGCATAGTACACAATATGCCTCCAACCCAAAGCAATATTATCAGCCATACCTTCCGTATGAAATCTACATCTCCTCATCCAAAGACACCAAATCATAGTTCCTGGTAATAAGCCAATCAACTGCCCTATTTGAGATGTTTGAGACGCTTTATGGATCCATATTTCAACCATATCTTTCCAGCACCTCCCTTCCACAAATAGCAACCCCACTAACATATAGCTTCTTCTCCATATTTCTCTGTCAATATCCCTCTTAGTTAGCACATGTTTCATAGTCCCCATGCACACAATAGTCACATTTTGAAGCTAGAGGAATCCCAACAGATTTAATCCACTCATCAACACTAAGACCATTAAGCATAGCCTTCCACATAGTCAGCGACATACTTTTTGGCAAACAAGAGTCCAATCCCAAGCACTCTTGATAGAGAATTTTCCATCTACACAATCTAGCCATACCAAGCTATCTACCCCATTACGACATTTACTCAAGACCTGCATAATTTTAGCTATTCTATCCTCTCCAACCATACATTGAAGTAGACCAACATCCCAACTAGAATCTAGTTTGCACACTTTTATTACCAAATTCGGTCTCTCACTTATTGGTTGTAGCTGCATCTATGAATCCTCCTCAAGCCACCTATCATGCCAAAAAGACACATTTCCTTCCTTAACATTCTACTTCGACGAATGAAGCAGATCCGACATACAATGAATAACCGATCTCCAAATCTGAGACCCCTTATTACAATTAATCAATGAAACATGTTTATTACGAATATATTTTGCACAAAAGAATTGAGACTACAAAAAATTATCCACAAATATTTTCCAAAAAAAATTTTGTATGCAAGGATTTTTTAATATCTTGAAGCTTCCTCAAACCCACTCCTCCTACCAGTTGACATAAAATCTGCCATGCCAAGCAATGTTTTTTTGGCTTCCCATCAACCATCCCCCAGAACAAATTGCTTAAATATCGATTTAACTTCCTCAAAATTGTTAAATGCATTTGAACAACAGACATAAGATGAATTGGTAAACTCAAAATCACATGTTTTTGCAATAATAGCCGAGCCCCAGTAGATAGAAATCAGTTTTGTCATCCGTTCAATCTCTTTTTTATTTTACCAATCAAATCATCCAAATGAATAGCTTTTAACCTTCCTGAAATAATAGGAACCCCAAGGTATTTGAACGAAAATAATCGTTCCACAAAACCCATCATCTACAACAATACTCACCGCTCGAGAAGGAGGAATATATCTTGCATAAGTAATGGAAGACTTCTCTTTTGCTAACAGATTGTCCAGACCACAACTCATACTTTCTAAAAATATCAGCAATGGACCTAAGGGGAGATTTACCACCATTAGGAAAAATGACAATATCATCCGCATAGAGTAAATGAAAAATAAGCGAAGTGTCCTGAGGGTAATAAAAAGCCTTTATTTTATTATTTACAAACGTTTTCTTCAATAACCGAGATAACATTTCTTTAACCATAATGAATACATAGGACGAAAGAGGATGTCCTTGCCTCAACCCACGACCCCCTTTGAAGAAACTTGTGGATACGCCATTCATCACAACAAAAAACCAAGGTGTTGTAACACATTGTTGAAGAAATTTACACACCACCTCAGAAAAACCAAAACCTGCCAACACATGGAACAAAAACTCACAATCCACACTATCGTAAGCTTCAGCCATATCAATTTTAAGGATAACATTTCCACCCCTCACAAGTTTATTAATAAAATGAACCATCTCCTGAGTAAGACTAATATTCTCAAATATACTTCTTTCTTTAATAAAAGCACATTGTTCCTGGTATATAATGCAAGGCAAAATAGTAGCCAAATGATCTACAAGAATCTTGGAGTACACTTTATAAAATGCAGAGCATAAACTGATCGGCCTAAACTTATCAAAGGACGCTGGGTTTTCAACCTTTGAAATAAGTATAATAGTTGACGTAGTAAAAAAATGGGGCAATTCAGCACCTAAAAAAAAATCATTTACTGGGCAAACAACATCCTTCTCTACAATACTTCAACAAGTTTGGAAAAAACCTAACCAAAATCCATTTGGTTCAGGACTACTATTCACAGGGATGCAAAAAACATCATCTTTAATAACTTGGATTGAAGGGAGCTAATATATCATTTCATTATCATGCTCAAAAATGGTTTTACTAACTATAGAAGAAAGATCAGGTAAAGAACCAAATTGTTCTGAGCCAAGAACTGCTCGAAGTACCTCACCACCCCTTCATGGACCTCTTCCTGAGATGATAACAGTGCGCCATCATAAAGTCTCATCTCATTAACCACCATAAATGACCTAGAAGCTTGAGCACGAAAAAATTCAGCCAATGCCTCCCCCTTGTCCAACCAATTTTGCTTAGCTTGTTGCCTCAGCATGACAGTCTCACGGTCTGTCCAAGTTTGCAGTTCAATTTTTGTACAAAAAAAATCTTGTTCATCTGCTTATGAATAATCCTCCTACAAATCACTTTCTAAGTCTGATAGTCTATCTTCCAACCTCGTGATATTCCTATTGGTTCTACCAAAAACTTCTTTATTCCACCTTCTTAATGCCACTTTGGTGTTTTTCAGTTTCCAGACAAGCCTCCCAGACCACTATCCTCAGTATCAACCACCCAAGCCTTTTCCACCCAATCCTTAAAAGAATCATGTGTTATCCACATTTGCTGAAATTTAAACAATGGAAAACTATCCATATACCTCATTTGTGCACCAGGAAATTTAGTAAGAGAAGTAGTGTTCATCAAAACACGATCAATTCTCAACCAGCTCCTTGATCTTCTCTCTTGTCCATTACACCAAGAGAATTGACTCCCTAAGAAACTCATATCCAGCAACCCAATCTCATCAATAAAATCATTAAAAGCTTCTATTGACGAAGGTAATCTTGGTCATCCTCCTCTACGTTCAGAATCTCTTCTAACAATATTAAGATCCCCAATGACAATCCATGACTCCCCACTCATACTTACATTACGCAACACCTCACATAACTCCCTTCGCTCATATTGAGAATATTTTGCATACACAAAATAATAGCAAATACTTTCATCTCTATCTTTCATAAGAACTGTAATTGATTGATTTGATGTAGCCACTATTGATACCTGCACATCAAATCTCTACAAAAGCCATATCTTTCCCCCTTTCTCTTCTTTAGACAAACAACTAGAAAACCCAAAATCATTCCAAGCCTTATCCTATTTTCTACCAGATTGAAATAGCTCCACCAAAACCAGAATACCATTTTTATTCTTCCTACATAACTTTCTCAATCTTCTTTTACCCTAATATTCAAATATATAATTGGATGCATCAAAAATTCATTCTTGGGGGCATGCTTTTAGCCTTGGTCGAGCTTCTGGTGAAATGCCGTTCTTTTTCCCTTTCAAAACATCAAGATTCGAGGCATAATCTTTCTCTTTACATAATTGTGACACATCCTCATCCCTCCCAGAATCAGATCTAACTTCCACAATACAAGCATCATTCTGTTGAACATCATCTTCTTCACAACATTCTCCATCGACCACTTCAATAGCACAAACAATAGGTGCTGCTACCAAAACTTTGAAATCATTACCATCCCCTAGTTTCACCACTTCATTAACCAGGAACCAAAAGACCTTCGCCATGCTCTCCACACCCATTTACAGTGACACCCTCCAGTCCTATACCAGATTTTGCCAAAGATTCAACAAGAACAATTGTAGAGTTCTCGACATTATCTTCCCTCTGAGCATGAACATCTACATCTTTGACTTTCAAACCTTTGGCCCCCTCCTTAAGAATAGGAGACAACACAATCAGCGCATTTCCTTCCAGAGCAATGCCAGAACCACTAGCTTTCAGGGCATTGCTACTCACATAAGAATTCGAGACCTCTTTTTTGTTCAAAACCTTCATTTCCCCAGCTTTCTACATCTCATCTGGATCTAATGCTTGTTTATCCTTTTGGACCCATCTTTGGCCTTGTTTACCACCATCAACCTTCTGTTCTTCACCCTGTTGCTTTCCAACCCTTGTACACATATTAAGATTATGTGCCAGCACCAAACACTTTCTATAATACGCTGGTAAAGTCTTGTACACCATATGCTGAAGAAAACTGATGCAACATTCCAATCCAAAATGAATCAATCAGATCATTGGCAATATTCATTTCAATACACACCCTAGCACCATCAGTGCGAGATGCACACTGAGTGCAATTATCTCTACGCACATACTTTCCTAATGGCATAGTGATATTCTTAAGAAACGATTCATGATAGAAATTGGGGGTAACCCCAACACCATAATCCAGACAGGAACCACCTTCGACTTAGACTCCTCAGAATAATCAAGGCTCCAATGAAATACCCGATATGGTTGCCCCTCCACTTCATATATTTCCCTCGAAAAGGCCGTGATAAAATCCACCTCATTGGAACACCTCACAAAAACAGACCTGGGACTTAAGATCACCGATACCACAGGCTGAAAATCCAAACCCCATCTACCATGAATATGCCATAATAGAATCCAGCAAAGGCCGTTGCTAAAGAAACTTTAAGACTAGGGAGAATTGAAGCGAATTTGCAAACCGATCAATGTCCTCCTTGGAGAAATGGATGAAGGTCTCTCCATCCAAAACCTTCGGTGGCCTTAAAGAAATCTCCACCTCAGGAAGAGTTGCGGAGATTGGACCACCATATCAAATCAAGTATTAGCAAATATCTATATATAAAAAAGATAAATAATTTTAATGTTCAAGTCTAAGCTTCTCACTAGTTTGATATTATTAATAAGGATCGCAATAACCAGAGAACCGATAAAAGGGGTCTTTGCAAAAACTGTAGATCGCTGAATAGTTGGAGTTGCTTGGAAAGTGCTGCACATCTATAAGGCTAGCTCTATCGACTTAGTGTAGAAAGAGTTTCAAATCTTCTTAAATTTTTGGCCAAGGATATTTTATAAGTGTGACACCCCTAGATTTTCACTTGCGATTAGACGGACATCTGAAGTATCAGGATATGCAATACAAGGTTACATGCCCCCGTTTATGACAATTAAAGGTACAATGCACCTAGCATGCAATTAAGAATATGCAATATTCGCAGCAGATAATTTTTTTCTTTAAGCAATGCTATGTACCAGAAGTAATGGATCCCAAAAATATAAACATACTTTATGACATTCATAATATAACTAATATCCAAAAGGTTACAGTACTTGTCCAACAGGTCTGTAACATAATTAGTACTAGACTGAGCTCCCTAAGTACATGCAAAACTACGGTAAATGTTAGGCTAATCTATCAAGTAGCTCACACAACTCAGTCTAGGATGCCATAATACTATCGAGAAAACAATGCATCAAAGTGATGAGTTTTGCGTCGTGTCCTTGCTGTTTAGTCGACCGCCTCAATTCGATCATCTGCAGCGTCTCCTATAGCACAAGATCTACCATTCCGAAGGAAATGGTAGTTGTGACTACTACGGTGAGATTTGATTACAAATCTCAACAAGTTAACAGGAAACTTAACATACAGTTTAAATATGCATGCATAACAATAAAAACATGAATGCATACATGGTAATCATAAATAAGCATGACGTGACTCAACATATAACATGGCATAAACTGACTTGACTTAAATAAAGCACAGACTGAACTTGAAAACCAACATGACATGAACTGACATGAACAGAACTGAACTAACGTAAACTAGATGAAATTGAACATGAGCAGGAATATAGCATGAAGATTAAATAACATGAGCATGAACGTCAAATACATGAACTTGAAATCTTGTTCAATAATTAAGCATGATTAATATAAGTGAAAATTGAGCGCTACACGGGTTCTCTTGAGCCAAGTGTCTCTACCAATTACTGCACACAACACAGGTATTTGCACCAGTTATGACTGCGTTAACATACGTGCCAGTTCACAAGTATCTGCACCTGTTGTGGAACACGTAATGTACGTATCCTGTGTCAGGTATCTACACAAGTACGACCACATATAAAATGAAATTGAAATGTATGGGGGTCACCATCGGCATTATTTCCATTCTTTGCTCCGAGGACCAATTAATTAGGCTCCATTCGAAGTCTGTTGAACTTTACTTTATCAACCCAAGGGATTTCACACTAGATTAGACATTGCAGCTTGAACAAAGGAGTTTCACTAGGATATTACTTCATCCTTGCATTTAGGGTCGTGACAAATGTAAATAGACTTAACTAACATGGAAATACTGATTTTGAGATACATGAATTGTACTCAAGACATAACGTGACATGAAATGAAAGGACAGATGACTTGACTTTATGTAATGTGATATGTACATGAGAGGCATGACTTGATGTAACATGAAACAGACAAATAATATGTGGCATGACATAATGTGTAACAGATAAATTGTGTAACATGACATACCGTTTAACAAATAATATTATGTGACATGTCATAATATGTAGCATACAAATATCGCATAACAAAATATATCATGTAACAGATGAATATTATTTGACAGAATATATCAAGCATCAGATAAATATCTCGTGATAGAATTTTATGTGTAATAGATAAACAAGTAGTGAGATGACATAACATGACAAATATGATAACATAAACAACAGTTCCACGCATATATAGTAATCTGACAGTACGTTATAAGCTACCTTACAGTGAACCAATTTACGAGGAAAAGAATGAAACACGAGGAATTGGTAGTATGAGTTTTAAATGTTAGAAACTTTATCCATAATGACTTAGAAACATGAAAAATGCTATCTAATAGTAAAATTACCATTTTACCCTCTACATGTGGGAAAATGACAATTTTATCTCTAACTTAAAGATTTTAGATCTTAACTCAAAAAATTATCAAAATTTGCATTTTGCATGTAAATTTTGTCTTTCAACCAAATATCAAGTTAGAAAATTTAGAAACAATCACAACTATGAAAAGTACCATAAGGCCGAAACTTCCAAAGGCCAGATCTCTTGATTTTTGTTGCAATTTCATCCAATTCTAAAACTTATGATCAAACCGAAATATTGCAACAAGGATCCTCATATCCTAAGCTTACAAACATCCAACAAAAATCTACTTCACAAAACACAAAAGTTCTTTATGCAAAAGATCCATACTTTTAACCAAAACATAAAATCTTGAATCTCACGGTTTTGACCTTTATCAAAACATTTCCAAGAAGTTACAAAAATTCAAAACCTTCTTCTAACATGTTCACAACACATTAATAAGAAATAATATGTTTTGAGTCAACACATAAAAGTCACAAAAAATACAAAATCTCGCTTGAAGTACTCGGCTCCAACACTTAGTCAAAAACAAAATTGTTTTCTCAACTTTGCTTTGATCAAACACTTCATCCTAGACACACCATGATGAAATATTCAAATCAACAATCTCATATGGTTTAAAAATATATCCTAAATTGTCTCAAGTATTAAACTTAAAATAACATTGCTAAAACTAAACCAAAACATCGATCTAGCCGAAATATCGAACGCTTGACCTAACCAAGTATTCTCTTGCATAAAAATCATATCTTCACAAATCAACACCTAAAATCTTCAAAATAACATTCTAACATGTATATCCATGGCTTAGAATAATCAACTAAAAATATCAAAATCATTGGAGTAAGACTAAACCACAAAAGATCCAAACTTTCTTGAAACAAAAACAACTTTTATCCTTCCAGTTTCTAAGTTTCAATACCTGAGAAAATCTTTCATCAAAAGTTTTTATCTTGCAACAAGTCCTTAGAAACCATTCATATAAACATGTTAGAAACACTATAAAGTTTTCAAACCAAGATCTTTCTATTAGTTTGGTAAAAAACTCCAAAATACAACATATTGTCCAATTTATCACTCAGATTGACCTTTCTATTATTGAAACAAATTTTTACCAATCAAATGACAATGAAATGAAATAAAAAAAACTATATCCACATAAACTATATACAAATAGAAGAAACTTTCATGAAGAAAGCTTAGTGATATAAAATGGATGATTGGATGGAATAATGTTTTGCATTGGTGGCATGACCCCATATCTTGATTTCTTTTACATTTCCATCTCATGGTTCTTCTTAGTATCAATATTTCAATATCATTCACCAAGTGTAGCTAAAATCTTGCTAAGTGTCCAAATAATACTTTTTTAACATAATTTGGACTTTTCACACTGTAATTTTGAAAACACTACACTTGGTGCTCCTATCGAGGTTACTATTCACTCCAGAAAAAGTAAAAATAAATTTTGCACTGTAAAATCCTAAATACACACTAACCTAATTGTGCAAGTAGCAACTTAACCATATTAATCCTCACAATCTCAGGCGAGCAAGGTGAGCAAAGCCAATGGCGAGCAAAGGCTAGGCAAGCACCACTCTGGGTGTAGAAGGACAAGGGCTAGCAATGTGATAAGTAAACATAGCATTGACCGAGTAAAGTAAGAGAACACAACACTTGGGTGAGCAATGACAAGGGTGAGGAAAGAATAGACAAGCATAGTGCACAGTGGAGAAAGAATAGGTGGACACATCGAGTGAGCAATGCACAGTACTATCAAGATTGGCGAGCAAGGAATTACGCAATAGGCGACTAATACGTAAAGTGATACTAGTCCAAACAGGTGCTTAAAAAATTGTTTCTCGCCTGACCGTGAGTCTAGGCTAGTTCTCGAGCCACATTCTCTGTGCTTATACGAAGCCAAGCGAGGGTTGGGAGAGTTTTGTGAGTGCTTGGATGTTTACTCAAGTTGACCAAATGCGCCCGCAAAATCTTTATTCTGTGAATATGACGCGGTTGCAAGAATGTTCGCCTGACCATATGCAAGGACTTTATCAACACGTGTATGACATTCATAAGCAGAAGATTGGCGGACAAGCCCCATTTTAGGAGCTCATCCCTCCTTGGCCGAGCTTTTGGACAACAACCACATCATTATCGTCTTTGTCACCCCCTCAATCTAGCGTGCACTTGGACAGTTGGATACTCACCAACCAATGGACCAATCCCACCATAAGTGACAAGGAACTTGTGATGACATCTTTCCTTTTAGGTCTCCTCACCGATCATCTCCTTCTTTCACTTTTTCTATTTCTAAAAAGCTCATAATTTATTTCTTCTCTCTCTCTCTCTCTCTCTCTACATGTCTCTCTCTCATATATTTTGTGTTCAAACTGAGAAGGCCCTTTCATTTCCAAAGTTTCAAACATACGCACTTAAACTTAGGAGGACTTTTGTTGCACTAGTAGTCTCGGTTTGAAATTCTGAACAACAAACGATTCGCCAAGGCTTTAATTGCTTGGGGTAAGTGTTTTCCTTGGCAATGCTTACAACGTGTGTTGATGATTGTGAAATATGCAGTATACTTTAGTTTGAGTATATAGCTTACATATTGATCTACTAGGAAATAATCTTGTTATCTCACATCTCACTAACTCTTGATTTTGCTCTACATGTTGTTTTGTATTTTCAATGCATGTTCGAAGATTATTCATGTGATTTCATAGTTTTACTTCATAGTTAATTTTGGATGAATTTTCCTATATATTGTATGTGAGTTTTGTAAACCTTTAGAATATTATGCTTCGGTGTTGAGATGATATTTTAAGGTGATGTTTGTTGTCTTTAACAAAAGGCTGTGTGTGTCTCATGACCCTAAGTCTAGGTGAGGTATTATCTCTGTACAAATCTCCAGCTCAGTTAGGAGTGTGTAACAATAAAGTGACATCCCTGGGTTGATGTTGTGCTATCAATAGACTCGAGTAAGATGGTAATGTTCTTGGGTCAAGCCATAATTCTCTAATGGTGGAGGCTAGAGATCGCTTGTGGTGGAGGATGTGTACGCGAATCCAAAGCATTTTTAGAGATGAAATCATACTCGCAATCATTACCTGCAGTGTGACAAAGGGAGCCAAGGTATGTGCATAACCATTTTGGGGGACTTGGTGCATATGGTGTGGCCTTGATATTTTAAATACATAAATACTCAACATTCATGTTGCTCGGGTGTTGCATACCCATGAAGCAAAAATGTGTTTGCTTGGGTTCTTTCATCTCTGTAAGCATGTATCATTGCTCAAATCCCTTATGTTTTATACTTAGCATTATTAACTATCATTACATGTATTATATGATTTTCAAGGCTTTTAACTTACTGAGATTTCTTGAAATCTCACCCTGGTTGTCCCACTAAGGTTTTGTTCATCGAAACCATAGAGTTTGATGTAGATTTAGGCGATAAGAGCGTTTATGAGTTGGAAGACCGAAGACTGCCCAATGAGAGATATGGTGGGGTTGGCCCCCCATCCCTCATTTCCAGGTGCACTAGCTGCACATGGGCTTGTCCCACCCATTCTCACTCATTAGAGGCCATTGCTCGCCATAGCAACTTGGCTCACCCATCATAAGCTAGCTTGTCACCTTTGCTCGTGGCTGGTGGGAATGCAACATGCTAGCCACAATGGACTTATGACCAGTTAGGCTCATCTGCGGGGTCACGTGGTGTCCAATAAGCTCACCACTTATGGAAAATTGTGTGCAAGGTTTGAGCTTGCCCACTAAGATTCACCAAGGCACAGACTGCCCACCAATATGACCAACTTGTTCATGGAACCACCAACGAGTGGCAAAGCTCACCCCATTTAACTTGAGCTCATTTCCTTCTACCTAGTGCACTTGAACTCAACTACTACGTCTCCAAGGAAACCTCAGTCCATGGGTTGAGCTCTAAAGTTCGTCCTCTTCCATTCTAGCATGACTATCTATAAAAACAAGGGATTAGAATACTGCATAGTATATGGCATGACATCTTTTCAACATGCAACCAGAATCATAAAGTTGGATGATTCACCCACCAACCCACCTAAAGGCACAGACAGGCATGGCACTTGCTACATGTGCCACTAAACTTGACCAATGATCATGACCCATGGGCACCCACCTTGAAGGCAACCACAAATTTCATCAATCACTTTCTACAATGCTCCTAAGAGCTTCAACAGTAGGCTGCAGGGTACTAATTAGTGAGAGAGCATTGAGCTGGCCCATCACCCCGAAGCACCCAGATGAGGTTTAACTTGCTCAAGAACTCTAAGGTGGGACAACAGCAAATGGCCCGTCGTGTCCCACCATTACTGGCAACCATGTTTTGCCATGGTCACCAGTCTAGCTTGATGCTGGTAACACAAATTGCTCGCCACTGTGTCAAAAAAATTACTTAATACCGTCATGGACATGAATTATCCCAAAGGCAAATAATGGAGCAAAGAGGATGCACAAACAAGTATGAAAAGTCACAACAAAAAAATCACTCAATGACAAACTATTTCCTTCAGGCCAAAAACACTCAAAAACGATGAATCTCCATCAAGCAAAAATTGAAAGCAATAATAACAAGCTAAATGTCCTGAGCTTGCTTCTCTCAAAACTCGCTCTTTGAATTTGTTTCTCACTAAAAAAATTGATGATTTTTCTCATAAAACTGGTCAAATCTCCATCAGACTCCCAAGGAATGAATAAGTAGAAACACAAAGATGGATAAATGATACACTTTCCTCGTTGGTCTTAACAAAAAATAAATTTGGGCAATCCATATCCCAAACAAGAACCCTAGGATGAATAAATGGAACAAAAAGAACTTACAATGGTGATCAAACCTCGCCAGACAAAAATGTTGGAAACTTTACCACTTGAGTTTGAGAACCAACTGTGGGGTCGCCCTCAAGTGCTTGCTCTTGTACATCATACCTTTATTATTACCAAGGTAGGGCCAACCTCAAGCCTCACCTAAGAACCTCTAGCCCTCGCCGCCATTGGAGTCGAGCCACACTTGAGCACAATATAATGCCACTTGGTTCAGGTTTGCACTTCTCACACTCGTGGTTTGATCCAATTAAACTAACTAGTTTAGTTTTTAGTGAAAACTCCTCAGGAGAGCGGAGCAGCCAAAGAGTCAAATATTCGGGCTCCCACTTTACTGCTAAAAAGTCAAGCACATTGGCACTA
Organism: Juglans mandshurica; assembly: GCA_022457165.1. NCBI lineage: Eukaryota > Viridiplantae > Streptophyta > Magnoliopsida > Fagales > Juglandaceae > Juglans > Juglans mandshurica. The sequence goes on from CM039631.1 coordinate 13,025,983, forward strand.
CAAAAATAGGCAACCAAGGTTAACACAAACGTAAGTGATAGAAGTTAACATTTGCACCTCAACAAAGTTGTCTCAGCAATAATGTTAGCGCTTGCTCATGCAACCAGGGCAAACACTCACACAAGATAGTGGGGCATGCCCTAGAGTCAAGCACCTGGGGACCCTCAAAACAATTGATTGAAGCTAACGTATTGCACATGTGATCGAGACTCGCACTAGAAGTAGAGCTGCGTAAGAGTTAAGCACTTGGGGCCCCGCTAAACATGCAACCATGGTTAACACCTGCACCTCAACAAAGAGGTTGAGCAATCCTATCGCTGTCTTAGGAAGAATGTTAACGCACGCGCATGCGACCAGGGTGTCAGGACCCCTAGGAAAGTGGCCCCGGGCCATGCCTTGACACTACCATTGACATGCCAAGACACCCACAACGACACCCCCACAACCAGCCTACATGCATGCCTTGGCCCATGCCTTGTCATGAATGGGGCGCCCATCATGCCCACGGACAAGCCACATGTATGCCTTGGCTCATGCCTTGACACACACGGAATCGGCCAGTTTTTACATTTTGAAAACCGGTTCCGGACTGGACCGGTTCAAAACCGGTAAAACCGGTCCGATCCGAACCGGTTTTCCGATTTGAGTTTACACCCCTACCACCAGCAGACCATGCTGTGCCCGCCAGCCATGGACCACACTAGCCCAGTCGAAGACCATGCACCATCCTAGCCCATCCATGGGCCAATGCATGCCACGGGCCATCTTGACCCTGGCCATCTATGTTATTGATTTTATTATTTATTTTTATTTAATTATTTGCCAAGGGACCTTTTGGGGGTTTTCACTTTGTAACATTTATAAATAGGACCCCTAGTCATTTCATTTACATCTTTTGACAATTTCTCTAGAGGATGGCTATTGTTCTTGAGATCACTTTTTCGGTGCATATGCACTTGGGCTCTTTGGGGTGCAATTCGTGAATCCCTTAAGAGAGAATCACACCTTGCAATTCTTGAATATGTGCAATTCATTTTATCAATATATAAGGTTTCTTTTCATCTTTGTGCAATTTGTGAATCAAAGTTGAATTGTTTATATTGGTGCTCTTCTTGTGTTCATTCAAGTTCTTGAGTGTTCATACATTTGCATTGTGTTCATCCATTCCCTTGCATCCATTCAATCCTTCCCACACACAAGTTTCGGTCATCATTGTGATAACCTAGTTTCCATAATTTGGCCACCCTTGTTTACCCTACTTTCCATATTTGACCACCTACCATAATTGCCCTCATCCATCCCTATACAACCCTAGCCGAAATACACACTTACCATATTCGGCTACCCTTAAACACTTCCCTTCTTCCATCATTCCTTCAATAACTGAAAGTCACACTTGCCATATAAGGATTCCTAGACTTTAGGAATCCTTATCACCTCCCATAACCGAATATCCCTATCTTGGAATATTGGTCTTATCTTCCATATTGAGTTCCCTTAATTCTAGGAATCCTCCTAGAATCTCTCAATTCCAATCCAATCCTTTTCAAGTTGACTTAGCCGAAATCTCCCAAGCCAAGATTGCCTTCCACCATCTTGCAAACCCTAAACTCGGCAACCCTAGTGCTTCCTAGCTGAAACCCTAGCCTCACTACACTCCATCAACCTTAGCCTCCATCAACTCGGCACATCATCCAAAGATCTCTATGCAAGCTGTGCCTCTCTACTCCATTGTTGAGTTCATCAATTAGTTCACCCTTTTCCTCACTGTCATACATCATTCCATCACTAAACACCAAACCTCCATTAACCTAGGGACCCATCATTGCCACGTGTTGCCTAAGGCCAAGCAAGAGGGCTAGCCATTTTGGTCTCTACAAGGAGAGTCAAGACAAAGAGGACATAGTGTTTAGGGACTAGACCGAGGTCCCTAACATGGGAGTAACACTCACACAAGAAAGTAGGGCAGCCCCAAAGTCAACCACTTGAGCCCTCACAAAATAGGTAATTGAGGCTAACCCACGCACATGAAACCAGGGTTAGCATTTGCACCTCGAATGATAAAGGTTAATGTACATTCATGTGACTGGAGTTAACACTAGCACAAAAAGGCAAGCCTACTTGGATCCGACATAACAGGCGATGAAGGTTAATAGATTTGTATGGGATCGGGGTTAACTCTTGGGCCCAAGGAAAGTGATTGATCAATCCTCCCACTCCACAAAGCGATCGAGCAATCCTCTTGTGCCTCAACGAGAAATGTTAGCTCACACGCATATGACTATGGCTAACTCTCTTGCCATAACCGTTGCAAGCGAGTCACCTCCAAGAATGAGCATTTGAGTTCCATAACTACCTCATACTAGTTGCCTTTGGAAGCGAGTTAGCGGGTTTGTCAACTGCATCAGATGGACTAGGGGTCAACGTGCTCACTGACCACTTAGCACCAATTACAACAAACAAGCTCTAAAAAATGTCAATGTAACCTTGAAACCAATTCAAATGGCAAGCAGTCCACTAATGCTCACGAAAACAAAACTACAGAAAACGAGTTTTCCATGCTCTTTACTAACAATAAACAATCATACGCGATTATCTATCATATGTTTGCATAATCAAACTTCCAAAGGGCCATCTTCAGAGGCCCTTACAAGAGATTTACAAGTCTTCTCGAGGTTCCCCTTGGAGATCTTCATTATATCATACAACAATGAAAAATCAGGGATAAGTTCCCAAAATTTATCTGCTACAGTTCTAATAAACTTTTTCTATCATAAATGACTCTTATAATAAAATTCTCAAGATATTTTTGCTGGAAAATTCGACTTTAAGAATTGTGGGCATCAATTGGATATAAAATGAACTAGAGTCCATTCCATTGCAAGGAATAAAAGGAAGAGACAAGTAAAAAAGAGATAAATCCAAAAGAATTTTGATAGTCATACAAAAAGCTGAAAGTGACATAAATCAAGTAGGACTCAGCTACTCCAAAGGAATGAGACCTCTATAAAAGGAGAGGATTTCTACAAATCTACACACCACTCTACTCCTTTGTTGGATTCTCTCTTTCCCTCCAAAAGGACAACATCTTCTTCAACCTCCTCTAAGCCGTATTCCCCCCCCTCCCCCTCCCACCCCTCACCTCATTTTATTAAAAGCTATTTGAGTTCATGAGGGACTGTACAATCACTAAATATAGTAGATTTTATCTCCAAACAATCCGTGTATGTAGAGTTTTATGCCGAACCACGTAAATTTATGTCTCTTCCTTTATTTATATTTAATACGTTTTATTATTTACTTCATAAATGAGCATTTGAATACCATATGATCAATACTCATGCCATCGTCGTGAGCTTGGAAGCTCCAAACTGTGTGTCTTTAGATGTTATACAAGATTTCTTGCTTTCACAACCATGAAACCTGGAATAAAAGTATATCAACAATAATTGCATTCATGCTTGCAGAAATAATGTTACCACATATGTAAAAATGAAATGCATTTAATATTTGCTGGTGGACTTAATTGGAAGACTTTCAAAGTCAACCAGACAATTATTGAAAATAACACAACTACTATGCAATGAGCACTAGTTTTTCAAATACGTTGCACCGTCCCATACTCTTATCTTTTGATTTTAGGAATTCTCTTTTCAAGTGCATTCCAGATACGATTCTCTATTCTTTTTCTTCGTGCACGGAGAGACAATGAAAGAATTTAGAGATCAGAGATCAGCTGGAAGAGTAACTAAAAATTTACTTAGATTGAAGAGAAAGATGGATTGCAGAGAAGTGAATCAAAGGATAATTACGTGAATTTCATTATTTAAATTATATTTCAGCAGTCATTCTTATGGTGGACGTCCCTCTAAATTATAATATATATATTCTATTTTAAAAACATTCTTGGCCATGAGAAGGGAATCAAAGGATAAATGTCATATGATCATGCAACTTGAAAAATTGAATGAACAAGAGAATACTTAAAGAAATCAACGTCAATTATTTATTTTAGGATTAGGGTGGTGCTGCCGTGATGAGCCACTGTCTCCCACTCAACATCAATACCATTGCTGTGCCATTCGCATGCTGAAAAATGTGGAATTGAAAGTTCTCCATATCAGATCATTATTTGTCTAAACATTGTGAGTTTAATTACTTAAATTATATTTTAGCACTCACTCTTGCGTGTGGGGCTGGCCACACTCCCTGTCAGTAAGAGGTCCTGAAACATAGAGCTTTTAATTAAATATGTAGAATATAGATTCATAATTTAATTTTAAATTAAAATTGTTGAAAAACTAAATTTAATTATTTAATTATATCTTAATACCTAGTTTATGATTAATGCAGAAGAATGGCATTCAAGTAAAAAATATCGAAAGCTTAGATATATAAAATTGGAAAATGTTAAAGTGCACGTGAATGTTTTCCCATATATACTTCCACATGTCAAAGAATAAAAATAAAACAACGACAATCGAATTCATGATTATGCAGCTTTGAAATTATGCAGCTCATCGAAATAATATTGCGGAGACTTCAAAGTATTTCATTCATACCATTATTAATATTCTTGTTGTTGATCTAATTTTCGGCGACGTTTGCGGGAGGTACTCCCAATCAATTTGTATTTAGAGAGAAAGCATCGGAACAATAGAGGATACTTCTCATGGTTAAATCTGAGAGAGGTCACGTTCCCTTAGGCCTCGTTTGGATCAGATGAAATGTGAAATATATGAATAATAGTGAAATTTTTTTATTCAATATATTTTATTTGAGAGAGAAAATGTTGAATAAAAATATTAAAAAGTTAAAATATCGTTAGAATATAATTTTTTACTGTAATTTTTGTTTTAAAATTTTAAAAAGTTAAATTTTTTTCGTGTCTATCCAATAAAATTTTATCCGTTGTACATACGTTCATATGTATATTTGTAAGGACTAAGGTGGTTTACATGGTTTGAACCCCCTTCAAGAGTACGATTCTGTAGTTGATTGTCCTTCTAGCGGAATGTCTCATTAGGACCTATCATATTAAATCTCGATCTTGGACAGACTCCATTGGTTGAGATTCCGTACTTAGTACTATGATTCCCTCAAGAAGCTTGTATGTAGGTCCTAACGTGCGTTTTGTTCAGCTTTACCATTTCATTGCCTTGCATCATTCACGCAGATCCTTCGAGATTATGCCATTGGCCACCCGCTATCCTTTTCTCACCTACTGCATATATTGACTTTCCTTATTAATCCAACGAGGGGTGGGTAGCAAGGTCTCGCTACCCTGTCGTCCGCCCCTCCCTTGCATGGGGATCCATGCTGCCAGATTCTGGGGGCGGGTGACCCCATCCACATTTGGCGCCCAACGATGGCGAGGGACGGACTGGGCCCAACCACGCCCTGTATTATATTTTATATATAAATATATATATATATGTATGTATCTATATATAAAAAAAATCCAGTCATAAAACAACATCGTTTTATGTCATGGGGTGTTTTAAAACAACTCACCCCATACCAGAATGACGTTGTTATGGGGTGTTATGTCCCCTCCACCCCCCCTCTTAGCGACTCCCCCTCTGGCCCCTCTTTGTCCTTTTAAACCCTCTCTTTCTCTCTCACTCATCTCTGTCTACTCTGTCACCATCCGTCTGCATCTCTGTCATCGACAGTAAGTGTTTTTTGTTGAGTTATGGAAATTGGAGGTAGGATGGGATTAAATGGAGGAGTTGGAGGATGGGATGTGTCATTGTGAATTGTGTGTTGTGGAGAATCAATTTGTGCATGTGTTTTATTGTTTGTGTTATTTTTTTGTGTGATTTTGTGACTTTAATGTTTCGGATTAGAACTCTAAATTAGTTTAGGGTTTCAAATCAATAAAAAACCACCCTTATTTATGTTAGGGATTTCAATCTTGAAACCACTAAATTAATTTAGAATTTCGGATTGAAACCCTATATACGTAAACCCTAACTTATTATAGGGTTTTCCTATATTAATTTTGCATTTTAAGTGGATCTCTTAATTAATTTAGGAATAAAACCCTAAATTAATTAAGGGAAATCCTAAGTTACAATTAATTTTAAAATTTGTTAGGTTAATTGCTGAATATATTTACTAATTTTAAAATTGAAAATTGATTTGAATATGTGGTGTTGATATTAGTGGCATGTTTTAATTTCAGATTTTTTTACTGTTTTGGAGTCTACTCCGTCAGATTTTTGTGATAGCTCTGCTACCCTTACACCAACACCTAACCTGACAACTGCCACTAATCCTACAGACCTAGTCCTAACCCTACGCCTACAGAGTCAAGACCTACCCTGTCCATAAGCCCACACAAAGCAAGAAACCAGTTTCTATAGTTTGGTTTCACGTTACCAAACTAGAGAGTGGTGACCTCAATAAGCCCCAAACAAAGTATAACCACTGTGGTAAAGTCTATAGATTTCACTATAAGAAACATGGTACATCACAATTAAATATCTACTTAGAAGAACAATGCAATTAGAGTCAAATATTAAAATCCTTACAGGAGAAAAATCAATCTAGACTAAAGATTGTACTAAAAAATGGCGGATGGAGTAGTGATGACCTTATTGGAGGGTCAATTTTGAAAGGGTATACTAAGTATGGTTCCGATGAGTGTAGAAGAAAGTTAACTCGTTTGGTGATCATGGACAAGCCACATTTTCAATTTGTGGAGGGGAGAGGGTTTCAAAGATATTCTAATTACTTGGAACTTAGATTTAATCTTCTTTTTCGTCACAGTTTCAAAAGATATTAAAAAGCATTACAAGAAAGAGAGAGATTTGTTAAGGAGCCAATTGGCAGGTCAAATAGTTTGCCTCCCAAGCGATACTTGGACATCTGTCTAAAATTATAATTACATGTCTTGGACACTGCATTTTCTTGATTGAGCACAAAAAAATTGTAAAGTCTTGTCAAATTTTTTATCACAAGGGTAAGACGATTGGGAAGGCCTTGGAGACCGTAATAAATGAGTGGGGGCCGGCACGAGTTTTGACAGTTATAATTGATAATGCCTCATCTAACGATGTCACCTTGGGATATCTGAAAACTTTTCTTTGAGAGGAAAATAGACAATCTTGGGTGGTAACTGCTTGCATGTTAGATGTACTGCACATAATCTGAATTTAATTGTCATAGATAGTTTGAAAGATCTTGATGACTCGGTTGCATGAGTTAGAATGATAGTGAGATTTGTGAGATATTCTCCTGCAAGATTGGAGAAATTCAAGGCTGCTATGAGGAATGTCGGCATAACATCCAAGAATGACCTTTGCACTAATGTTCCTACAAGATGGAACTCAACGTTCTTGATGTTGGAGGTGGCCCAAGAATATAAGACAATCTTTGCATTATTGGGTGATGAAGACTATTGATAAGCACGGGAGATTAGGAAAACCTATTGATGATAATTGAGAGGTTGTTGATACTTTTGTAGATCTTTTGAAGCTTTTCTACGAGGTCACATTGAGGCTATCTGGTTTTTTGTACCCTACATCAAATGATTTTTGTCAGCAAATATGCAAGGTGAAAGAATAATTGAATAAAATATGTAGGGGTGGCCATATTAGGATGCGGGAGATGGCATTGATGATGAGGGTCAAATAAGTATTGGGGAGATTTCAATAGAAAAAATATTTTTTTATATTTGGCTACACTCTCGACCCCCCCGATCAAGATTGACGGCATGGTATATGGTTTGGGACTTGCGCACGAGAACACATGGGTTGAGCTTATTGGGACAATGGTTAGAGAAACTCTTGGAAAACTGATTGTTGAGTTTACCGTGATTAGGGATGGTAATACACCTACACCTATACCTACCGCCTCCTCCAAAAGATGGGATGGGGAAAAAACAAAGGTTGGCGTGGGGTGAGAGGTTGGTGTAGAACCCCCTATTAGTCCGTTAATCTACGGAGACAAAGTCGAAGGTAGACAGATATTTGGCAAGGGATCTTCTTCCATATACGTGAAACTTTGATATATTAGCATGGTGGAAGACCAATGCCATGAAATATCCCATCTTTGGAGAGCTCATAGTATTTTGGTCTTCCCTATTAGCACCGTTGCTTCAAAATCGACCTTTAATACCAGAGGACGCATATTGAATTCATTCCGAAGTTCATTTTCTGCTACTATTTTTCAAGTATTTATTTGTACTAAAAAATGGATCAACATGACAGAAATTCATGTTCTGAATGTTCTTGACTTTAAGGAGACCGACAAGGAGGAGGGAGGTAATTAGCCTAGATTTGGCAATCGTTGATTTCATTTTATTATTTTGATTTATTTATATTCATTTCATCAGTTTAATTTTAAATTTAATTGTTATAATAACACACGAGATGTCGTCTACCTCTGTTGTATTATGACTTTGTAGTATTGGACCCACCATTGCCATTTGCCAATTGCCATAGGTTTATACAATTTGTATTATCCCTTAACAAATGGTACCATCTTCTTATCATAACATAAATCGTTACGTATCTTATCATTCATAATTCATCATTATCATACTTACATACTTGTGACATCATAGATTTAAAATGAAACGCATTCTTTCAAAAAATGTTGTGATATATGCTTCTTCACATTAAATCATGATCTTTTCACAAATTTTTTAATGCATAACTCTAATATAAAAATTATGACTTTTCATAAATATTTTGATGCATAATTATTTACCTAAAATTATGGATTTTTAAAATTTTATCATAACCTGGATACATAAAAAGGGGCTTCCAATGGAGGGCGTACATGCATAATACTTTTATAAAATGGAAAATGTTGCGAGCACTTACTGGAGGCTCCTATTGAGATTTTTTATTTTTTATTTTTTATTTTTTATTCTTGGGGAGAACACAAGATGAGTGTCACTCAAGGTTCGACCAAGTCCCACAGTGTGTTCAAAGTTAACCCTACCTTGAAGGGGATGTTGTAAAAAGCACATATATGCCATTAATTAGGATGATAATTATGAGTAATGATAGATAGACTTCCAACCATTTTCACTAGGATTGTTCATCAGGGTTCCGGCCCTGGCATTTGGGTATACCCAAATCAAAACCCAGGTTTCAAATCCCGTCCGAAACTCCAACCGGGTTAGCCTGGGTCAGACCCAGGCCAGAACCCGGATGAATCCAGATTTTTTTAAAATCCGGATTCCGGATTCCGAATTCCAGATTGAACCCGTTTTTTTTTTTAATAAGCAATACTCTCAACTGTCTATTGCTGCATCGAGAAGTGACTGCAATTCGGTGCATCAGTAATTAAGATTCCAACATGTGAATGCCAAAAGAAAGACGTTTAGAGAGAGAGAGACGTGTGAATGCCAGAGCGATTTGAAGAGAGATTGTTGATAACTTGATTTTGAGTCTTTGACCTATGACAGCCTTTTTCCCCATAATTTGTTGGTTGATTCCGATGAGGGGACGTTACGAAGAAAAAAATCTATTCATCATCTATTTTCTTATCATCCTCTCATTATCCCATTATGTGATATTAGATGATAGGTTCATAAGTGGAATATAATAAATAGTCTCCAATCAATATCTAATATCACATTATAGGATGATGGAATGATGATGAGTAATATTACTCCGTTACAAAAGGCATTGTGATTGCGTGCTGCAATCTTGAAAAGGACAAAACGAAGATTAATTTTGAGTGATAAAATATGAGCATTTTCTAATTGGGTATCTCGTATACTGCACACAGTCTCATGTGATTGTAACGTGGGCAGGGAAGGACCTGAACGGCATAAGGAGCTTGAGGATCGGAACAGTATTTCAATATCCAATGCAAAACATTCAACAATAAAAAGAAAAAAAGAAAAAAAAGTGGGTACCGGATTCTAAACTAAGGTTCCGAGTTTAAAACCTAATATCCAGACCAGGTATACTCGGGTTTTGCCACTTGGGGTCCGAGCCAAAATCCAATTTTTCGGGGTTCGGACCGGGCTAAAGAAAAACTAGACCTAGATGAATAGTCCTATTTTTCACGACTTTAATTCTCCTATTTCTTCATTAATTCATTAGGTAGTTGAAAGTTTTTCAGCTGGGCATGGACTTGGAAGTGCTTGTTGGATTGATCTCTTGAAGCTTCCATTAATGTTGTGTGCGCTCCTGTACTATTGTCTTTCTATGGCTTTGCGTCTAGCTAGGAGCAGGATTTTACAGTTAGAATATTTCAGATTTTATGTGCCTATTTCGACACACTGCGTCGTTGTAATTTATGGTGCAATCGGATATTAAATGCTATATATTAATTATATGCTACACAAAAATTATCTAACTTTTAAAGTATCATTTAATTATTCTTACTTTTAAGTACGGAATTGTTTAAACAAAAAAATTATTTAAAGAGAGTGAGATAAATATAAAGAAGAGCCGAAAGAGTGAGAAAAATTTGAAAAGTAAAACATTATTTGCAAGTAAAGACATATGAGAGTAAAGACAGACCCTGATTATGGGGGTTTTAATCTATTATCTTATGCTATGAAACTATCTAGCCATCAACTATCCCTTTGTACTTTATTAAAGCAAATTAGTACTGTAACATTAATGCATCATCTAGGGTTGACAGAGCCGCTCGTTTACAGTTTGAGTTCGACTCATATATACTCGGTTCGAACTCGGTTCATTTGTTAAATGAGTTATTGGCGACCACTAATATTGATTTGAATATTAAACAATCTAAACTCGTTTAATTCTTGTTGATTTGATAAATGAGATGCGTTTAATTCTTGTTGGTGGACTTAATTGGAGGACTAATTTCAAAGTCATGCAGACACAATTACTATGCGATGAGCACTAACGCGCGTTTTAAATACGTTGCACCCTCCGATACGCTTTCTTTTGATTTTTGGGATGCCCTTTTCAAGTGCAATATTCCAAGCTGTATGATTCTCTATTTTTTTCCATCATGACATTGAAATATATTCTATTTATTATAAATCATTTTTTAAATTAAAAAATTTTATGGGATGAGAAGTAGATAATTAAAGAGAGAGATCAGAAGCTCTTTATCATGATTTGCTGGACTTTCCTTTAAACTTATGTTTTTTTTCTTGACCACGAGAAGGGAATCAATGGACAATGATCATATAATCAAGCAACTTGAAAAATGGAATAATCAAGAGAATGCTCAAAGAAGTCAATCTCAATTATTTATTTTAGGATTAGGGTTTTGGCGTGATCGATGAGCCATTATGTCCCACAAAACATCACTATTTCAGCTGTGCTAGTACTGGAGTGTTGAAAAATGTGAAATTGAAAGTTCTCTATATTACGCGTGAGGTCATGGCCGTCATCATGACCAGACTCTCCATACATAGAAGGACCCAAAACGTCAAATATATAGAGTATAGAGTCTGGATTTCCACCTGAAATTTCTGCTATGATATTATATTAAATTACCTACCTGTACTTATTCTAACAATTCAAGTTGATAAAAAAAAAAAAAAATTTGATTATTTGATATATAAATATATATATGTTAACACTCCTTTAAGAATGCAGTAGGAAAGCAAGGAATTCAAGAGAGCATATATTAATTAACACATATTTTCAAGTTAAAAATATCATAAGATTAGGTATATAAAACTACTGGATGTACGTGAAAGTATTCATCTGAAAGATTTTCCTCTTTCAATTAAAAAAGAGAAGAGTTACAACTACAAAAAATTATATAAAAATAAACCTATAAACAGATTACATAGTTTCATATGATACGTTTGATCTACTTTACATTAAAAGTAACTTTATAATCTAACACGTTCAATGTTAAGGCGCCAGTACATCATTTTAATTCGTAATTTTACTTTTGTGGAACTTCTTTTTGGCTATAAGCATTTCTCATTAAAAACTATATATATACTTTCACATGTTAATGACACAAACACGGAACAAAATTGGAAGACTTTCAAGGTCAAGCTAGCATACCACTGTTGTAATACTTGTAATTATGCTTATGGAAATATCAATGCAATTGCTTAAGTGGGAAACTTCAAAGTTAAGCATATATACGTACCATTATTAATAGAAAAATGATAGAGTTACTGTACTCCTACTATCCATTTACTACTCTCCTAATACCACTATTAATAATGGTACGCTTGACTTTGAAGTCTTCGCATTATTTCCACAAGCTGCATAATTTCAAAGACGACAGTGGCCGTATGCTGGACTTTGAGCTAGAGTCTTCCAATTAAGTCCAGTTAAAGAATTGAACGCATTTCACTTTTATATCTAAAGTAACATCTCTGCATTAATTCGATTGTCGTTGTTTTATTTTTATTCTTTGACATGTAAAATGATCAGTATATATGGAAAAACATTCACATCCAATTAAATATATATATATATATATATAAGCTTTCGATATTTTTAACTCGAATGCCTTTCTACTGCATTAATCTTAAAAAAAGTATTACGATATAATTAAATAATTAAATTTATTTTTTTATGAATTTTAATTTTTGAAATAAGTAGTCGTATAATTACATGATATCAGAGCAGGAATTTGAATCAAAATTATGACTTTATATTCTACATATTTAAATAAATATTCTATGTTTCAGGACCTCTTATTTTCGCAAGAGTAAGTACTAAAATGTAATTTAAGTAATTAAATTCACAATTTTTCACCGGTTTAAACTTTTGGACGTCCACCAAATCTTCATAAAGCCCCTCTGTAATCCATCTTTCATTCGCTCCCCGTGAACCTTTTAGATTAAACTTTAAACAATTATTAATAATAAATAGAATATAATTCAATGACATGAAAAAGACTAGCTAGTAGAGAATCGTACGTACGCGGACACTTGAAAAGAGAATTCCTAAAATCAAAAGAAAGCGTATCAGACGGTGCAATGCATTTGAAAAACTAGTGCTCATGGCATAGTAGTTGTGTTATTTTCAATAATTGTCTGCTTGACGTTGAAAGTCTTCCAATTAAGTCCACCAGCAAAAATTAAACGCAATTCATTTTTACATATGAGGTAACATTATTTCTGCAAGCACGAATGCAATTATTGTTGATATACTTTTATTCTAGCTAGACTTCTTGTTTGTGAAAGCAAGAAATCTTGTACAACATTTAAAGACATACTGTTTGGAGCTTCCAAGCGCACGATAATGGCATAAGTATTGATATGATATTCAGATGCTCATCTATGAAGTAAATAATAAATAAAACGTATAAAATATAAATAAAAGGAGAGACATAAATATTTTATGCGGTTCCGCATAAAAACCTACATCCAATTTATGTGTTGCCCCCGGTCATATGCGCGTGCATTAATATTCTTCCTGTGACAGCAATAGGCTTTCTCAACCTTTTTGTTGAGGTGCAAGTGTTAACCATGGTTGCATGTTTAGCAAGGCCCCAAATGCTTGACTCTTACGCGGCCCTACTTTTAGTGCGAGTCCCGATCACATGTGCAATGTGTTAGCTTCAATCAACTGTTTTGAGGGCGCCCAAGTGCTTGACTCTAGGGCGGCCCGACTACCTTGTGTTAGTATTAGCCCTGGTTGCAAGCGCAGGCACTAACATTATCGTTGAGACAACTTTGTTGAGGTGCAAATGTTATAACTTCTATCGCTTACGTATGTGTTAACCTTGGTTGCCTATTTTTCTAGTGCAAATGTGCTTGATTTCTTAGCAGCCTAGCAGGGAGCCCGATTATTCGACTCTTTATGCTCTGCTCTCCTAAGAAGTTTTCACTAAAAACCAAACTAGTTAGTGTAAATGGACCAAACCACTTGTGTGAGAAGTGCAAACCTGAACCAAGTGGCATTATATTGTGCTCAAGTGTGGCTTGACTCCATTGCCGGCAAGGGCTAGAGGTGCCTAGGTGAGGCTTGAGGTTGGCCCTACCTTGGTGACAATAAAGGTACGATGTACCTAAGCAAGTGCTCGACGGCGACCCACTGTTGGTGCTCAAACTCAAGTGACCATGTTTCCAACGTTTTTGTTTGGCTAGGGTTGATCACCATTGTATGTCCTTTTTGTTCCATTTATTCATCCTAGCACTACAACATATATTACCTTTTCTCACAAACTTTTTTCCCAAGGCAAACCACGGTGGGAAATAGTTCCATTATCACACTAATATTGTGCGTGGAAAATGAATTATCCTATTGCAGCGACGAGTTATAATTTGTGGAAAAAAGGATTTTTTGCCACAATTTCTTGTCGCCACAATATAGAATTTGCCCACAAATTTATCTAACTGTAAAAATTAGACCCATCTCACGAAATGAGTCTATGACAATTCTGTGATGTTCCTTTTCCGCGGGGAGAACCAAACAGCTAACCTTGCTTCCCTCCCATTCTCAGACTTTTTTTTCATGTAAACCAATCCTGTTAAACCAGTGGGTTGAGGAAATTAGGGCTGAGGGAATTAGGGCTGAGGATCGAAGAGATCGATCTCTGGACCTTTGAACGGCTAGCGTTGACGTCCACGAGTTGAGTTCTGGCCTGTCCCACTGCTAGCTTCCGCCCTCAATCAACCCCAGAAGATTCCGCTGGAACTTCCAACGAGCAGAGATCTCTGGAGCTTCCAACGGCCAGCGTGGGCGTCCACGAGATTACTTCCTGTCCCACGGCCAGCGTCCACCCTCAATCAACCCTAGAGACTCTGCTGGAGGTTCCGACGGCGACTTCGTGTATACCACTCAACTTAATTTCTTCCCTCCCCTGTTTCATTATATCCGTAAATCTCAGGCGGATTTTCTTCCCTCCCCTGTTTCATTATATCCGTAAATCTCAACTTAATTACTCATCTTCTATATCTTCTATGGATAACTTATTTTAGGGTAATTTCTTCTATTATCTTCTAATATCTTGGGTAATTTCTTTACTCATTTAAGGAGACTTCCTTCCCTTAGAAGTAGCCAACGATTGCCCCCTTGTAACCAGTCGAAAATGGGCAATTGGGTCTGGCCACCTTGCTTCTGCCGACATGTATTAAGTCAGGTAAGGAATTCCCATTCATGGTGTTCAATTTCATGTTTTTAAAACTCATGAATCCTTAGTGGATTAAGAGTGATGTTGTTCTGTGTTAACGTTAGTTGATGGTTGTTGGGTATAAAGGGGACTGTCACTTGTTGGGTATATAGGCTTGTGTCACTGTAATATACGATACACAATTTCTTCAATGGCAGACCTCATGATCTTCAAAAATATAGACTTTCGATGCTTTATTCCAAATTCTGTTACTTAGTGATCATCATTTCTTAAGTTGGACCTTCATTTCTGTTATTCCAAATTCTCTGTGTGTGTGTGTGTGTTGATGGCTCTAAGTTGGACCTTCATTTCTCACAGCTTACTTAGTGATATCTGGAGCTACTGATTAACTTTTTTATAAGGTAGTTGATCTACTTTCTCTTAATTCAATTCTTAAACCTGTACTCTTTCAACTCCTAATCATATTATATAGTGGTAGGAGAAAGTGTGACCTAAAGTTGTTGTCATGATAATTTGATATCAGCCATGTTGACGTTTTGGTCCTTAATTTCATGCATGCAGATCACTAGAGCTACTGAGCTACTAAGCGACTGAGTTGGAACCTTATAAAAAAGGGTGATAATTTTCTCCATATATGCTACTGATCAACTACCTTATTTCCCACCATGGCATGCCTAGGAAAAAAAGTGTGATAATTTTCTCCATATATGCTACTAATCAACTACCTTATTTTTCTTTTATTGAAACAATAAGAGGCCGATAAGAGAGAAAGATATAAAAAGGAATTGAAGGAAAAAAAAAAAAACAGCAAACAAGTTCTAAGAAAAAAAATTTAAAAACTTAAGGAAAAATTAAATGTTTTGACTATTTTTACAAATTAATGACACTTGTTTTGATCATCTTGACCATGATCATGTCAATCTTTCTTTTATTTAGTTATAATTGTAGATGTTACATCATGATCATGTCAATCTTTATGGTTAAACTTATGACAATCCCATAAGGCCTTAGTTTTCTTTAGCCAATGATTGGAGTTGGTTGTTTTTGCCATTATCCACCAAGGAGTCCCCAAATATGAAGTACCAAGGTACTTGAGGCTCTGCTCCTGCCAGCTTGCACCATATATTCATACTAGACAACCAGCACACACATCACACCCATTTTCTTAATACTTTCTGCCATTGAAACAAGCTGTAGAAAACAAAATAAAACAAAAAAATCCGACGAACTAGAAAGATTCGTAGTACCCAATTAGGTGTTTATTATGTGTATGTTTGTGAGGAGTAATTTTTATTCAACGTATATAGAAGTATATATAGTGGAGGGGAGAGAGACAAATTGTTTGCTTGACGGATTGACCATGGTTTTGCGTTTACAGTTGAGGGAGTTAGATAGAAGCATTAACTTCATGCGGATGTAATGTGAAACTGTACCTCTCTTTACTCTTTTAGCTTTAACTTTAAAGGACGACATTGTACAGTACCTCTCTTTGCTCTTTTAGCCCTTGCATGTGGGTTTGCACTGTACAGTACCTCTCTTTGCAGTAATGTATTTAGAACAAGAAATATGTGTACATGTTGGAGGATTTTCTTATGAACATTATGATGTAGTTGGCTTACCCCCTATAATCCCCTATTTGCAAACATATATTATAAATCAACAGGTGTTGATTGACTGGTTAATCCAGTTGATAAATGTGTAAAAGTATTATGATATATATAATTTATATTTATGATATTTTGGTTGACGTTATTTAGGTGTTGGTTTTACAATTTGAATGGCCATTAATTTATTGTATGGTTGAGTTAGTCTTAAAGCTATGATATTGATCTTCTAATGGTTGGTAATTTGTAGCTGCAATACAGTGATGGTATTAGCAAAATACTCTTTTGATTGTAATTCTTTTTGGTTGAAGAAAGATTTCTCTACAAGCAGGTTGCTACAAAAAATTGGTGGAAAATATCCATATTGCTTGCCAGGGCTTTTTTTTTTTTCCCATGCCAATCACTTCGTGCAAATTAGGCTTCATTGAGGAGATTTGGTCATAACAAAAAGTTTTTTCTCACAACTATGTTTTTGTGCTTATTGCAGAGTTGGTCTTTTGCCATGAAATCTAATCACGTAATTAGTTTTGTTTTGACAATGTAATTGGTTGGAAATGGTTATTTCTCATGAACACTGGACATGAATTAAATCTGTAATTGCATGACAATTTTTCTTGGGAAAAAGATCATAATGCAAGCATTTTCCATGAACATGATAATGGGTAAAACAATTATCCACCATTGAATTTCATGAGAAATTCACTCATTTCTCACAAGTTGAGGGTAGGTCTAATACTTTTTGTCATGAAATTTTGTATTTTTTTCCGCTAGTAATGTCGTGGAGAAAGATAAGTTTTTGTCATGAATTAAACTTTTGGTGGGAAAATAGTTTTACTTCACCAATTATATGCCACCAAGCTGCCACGGATCAATTTGGTGAGAAAAAACTTTTTGTCACTGTGAATATATTTTTTCTGACCATAGTTCCTCTTGACAAAAACTAGTATATGTTGTAGTGCTATAGGGCTTTTGTTTGGGATTTGAATTGCCCGAACTTATTTTTTGTAAAGACCAATGAGCAAAGTGTATCACTTAACCATCTTTGTGTTTCTACTTATTCATTCATTGGGAGTCTTGGGGAGATTTGATCAGTTTTATTGGGAAAATCGTCAAATTTGTTAGTGAGAAACAAAATTCAAAAAGTGAGTTTTGAGAGAGGCAAGCCCGGGACATTTAGCTTGTTATAGTTGCTTTCAATTTTCGCTTGACGGAGATTAATCAATGTTAAGCCAGTACATCATTTTAATTTGTAATTTTACTTTTGTGAAATCTAAAGCATTTCTCATTAAAAGAATATATATAATTTCACATGTTAATGACACAAACATGGAACAAAATTGGAAGATTTTCAAAGTCAAGCTAGCATACCACTGTTGTAATATTTGTAATTATGCTTATGGAAATATCAATGCAATTGCTTAAGTGGGAAACTTCAAAGTTAAGCATATATACGTACCATTATTAATATACTTGTAAGTGAAAGAAGAGAGTGGCTCAAACCCTGTGACGAACGCTATACTCGATACCTCTTCGGGCAGTGCTATATTTTGTTGTGGACTAAATAGTGTATCTTCCTGCAATTGTAAGTACTCGAACAGTCTTTTTCTTTCATATATTTTGCTCAATCAATTGATGTACCGACATTCATTTTTTGCAGCAAAAATTCACTGATGCTTACATTTTTTGCCTCTTTTTTTCCTCGGTTTTGTTGCTACATGTATCAGATTTGTGTTATCCACTGTTCAACTCGATCATTATTGTGTGGGTATCTCAGCTTATTCCAGCATTCAATGAGAATTCCACTCCTTTCATGGCTTTTCTTCATGCCCATATGCTTACTTTCTATCAGCTTCTATGTTCCAATGGTTTGCGGCAAATGTCTTACCAATCAGAAAGCCTTGTTGCTCCAATTGAAGAATAGCCTCATTTTTGACAGTGCTTCATCTACAAAACTGGTGCACTGGAACAAAACCATCGATTGTTGCTCATGGGAAGGCGTGACCTGCAACAAGGGATGTGTCATTGGTCTCGACCTCAGCTATGACTCTATCTCATGTCCACTTGACAATTCAAGCAGCCTGTTCAAGCTTCGATATCTTCAAAATTTGAATTTAGCTGGCAACGACTTCAACAGTTCTGAGATTCCTTCAGAATTTAGTAAGTTGTCGAATTTGGTTTGTTTAAACCTTTCAAATGCTGGCTTTCAAGGACAAATTCCAATTACAATTTCGCATTTAAAAGGATTGGTTTGCCTCGATTTAAGTGCGGATGGGTACTACGGTGATGACTTTTTGTTGAAGCTTGAGAATCCAAATGTAAATATGCTTCTTCAAAACCTTTCGAAGCTTACGGAACTTTATCTCGATGGTGTGGATATATCAATGCATGGGTATGAGTGGGGCCCAACATTATCATTTTCACTACCAAATCTAAGAGTGTTGAGCTTGTCAAATTGCAATCTGTCAGGGCCTTTTGATCCGTCCTTGGCGAATCTTGAATCCCTCTCTGTTATTGATATGAGCTATAATGAATTATCTGCTCCGATTCCTGATTTTTTTGCAGACTTCAGAAATTTGACAACCTTGATTTTCAGTGGCTCTTCGTTGAATGGAAAATTTCCAGAAAGGATCTTTCAAATTCCAACATTGCAAATGGTTGACCTGTCAGATAATGATCAACTTGAAGGTTTCTTGCCAGAATTTCCGTCGAATGGATCTCTTCAAACCCTAGTCCTTAGCAGAGCATTTTTTTCAAGGTCATTGCCATATTCGATTGGAAACCTCAAACTATTGTCTGAAGTTGATCTTTCTTTTTGCAATTTCAGTGGAGAAATCCCGAAGTCAATGGCAAATCTCACCAAATTGTTTCATTTGGACTTGTCGATGAATAGATTCATTGGACCAATTCCATCATTAAGCATGAGCAAGAATCTGAAAACAATAAACCTTGACAACAATGATTTAACAGGTCAGATTGCTTCCACTCGATGGGTAGATCTATTGAATTTGGAGACACTTGATTTGAGTTACAATTCACTAGAAGGGAGTATTCCAGTCTCTCTTTTTTCCCTTCCTTCATTGCAAGAATTACACCTTCAAAACAATCGATTTTCTGGCCAACTCGATCAATTTTCAACTGCTCCTTACCTATTGAGTCATCTTGATTTAAGTCACAACAACTTGGAAGGGCAAATTCCCATGTCTGTGTTCAAACTACCTTCTCTTGGGCTGCTTGATCTTTCTTCGAATCACTTCAATGGCTCTTGGCAGTTTAGCATGATTCAAAAATTAAAGGATCTTACCTTTCTTGATCTTTCATACAATGATCTCTTGTTAGAAGCTCAGATCGTGAGGGAATGGCAAAGGAAGAACGATTTGGGCATTTTGATGGAGTAAGGGTTCAATCGGCAGAACATCATGCGAGAGAAGAGAAGTGCTGAGTTCGTACGTTACAAGTGAAGTATAAGGGAAGTGGGTACGATGTCGTATGACCAGGGAGTACGGTGTCGTTTCCAAAATAAGAGCAAGGTTGCGTTTTGAGTGATCAAGTGCTGCGTTTAAAGGGGAGGGCAATGCGGCGTCGTTTAGTGAAGTGGAGAGGCTGCTGACTTGTTGATTCCGTTAGACACACACCTGCTGCATGAAGATAGGAATAGAATAAAATCAGTTACTGAATTTGTATTCTCTGACATCCGTGGCTATAAGGATGAAAGAGGGTAGCTATTTTGTTTGATCTGAAAAGCATTGTAAGAACGTACTTTTGGAGGTTTAGGGACCCTCGAAGATCCCCTATCATTTTCATACCATTCGTCATTTACATCTATCATTATTCTGTTCTTATTCGTTTCACTACCAATATCACATTACATTCCATCATCATTCTGATACAGAGAGTTAGATTCATTACATCTCTCAATTGAATATAGTGGAATTAATTTTTCACTATTCTCTTTTCCCCAGTTTTCAACTTTGAGATTGGCTTCTAACAAGTTGAAAAGATTTCCAGATTTCTTGCAAAACCAATCTGCCTTAAACATTCTAGACCTTTCAAACTGCCAAATTTCTGGACAAATACCACACTGGATTTGGGAATTTACTACACTGAACCACTTAAATCTCTCCAGTAACTACTTGGTGACTCTAGAAAGACCTTTTCTCAATGATTCTTTCATTGAGGTGGTGGATCTAAGCTCCAACAAACTCCAAGGGCCACTCCCGATTCTCCCATTTTTTGTTGAATACTTGGATTTATCAGCGAATAATTTCCACTCGAGCATACCAGCAGGAAGTGCAGACTCAGTTGGAGACTCAGCAAAATGAAATCCTGGAATTGAAAACAGATGTTAGTACAGTGAAGAGTGATGTTCAAGAAATTAAAGATATGTTACGTACCCTTTTTGCACAGCCACACAACCCACCCACCCCCCCCCCCCAATCAACCCAGAAATGCCTCTGGAAGTAGAAAACCCAGATCCACGAAGGCTCAACCTCAGGGGAGTCAAACTTGATTTTCCTCATTTTCTGGGAGTTAATCCAGCTGCATGGCTTTTTAAAGTCAATCATTACTTTGAGTTTCACCAAACACCACTAGCACAAAGGCTATTGATGGCCTCATACCACATGGAAGGCGATGCCCTTGTATGGTTCCAAAATGCTGCAGAAGGTGGATTCTGTCGTGATTGGGATACCTTTTGCAGATCGTTACTCCTTCGTTTCGGACCAACAGCATATGACGACCCCATGGAGGCATTAACGAGACTCAAACAGACCAGTTCAGTGGCTGGATATATGGCAGAGTTTGAAACATTATCCAACCGTTTGAGGGGCCTATCGGATTTACACAAGCTGAGTTGTTTCCTCAGCGGATTGAAGGACGAGATTCGCATTCCCATCCGCATGTTGAATCCTGTGAACTTAAATGGAGCCTATGGACTAGCTAAAATGCAAGAAGAATACCATACCAGTACAAAGAAATTCCACAAACCAATGGTGGAAAAGATGGCTACACCAAGAGAAGGAAATCCTTATTCCAAGGATCATTACAGCAAATGGAAGCAACCCGGGGGTCTTACTAAACCTGTAACTTCCATGCACATGGATGAGAAACGAAGAAAAGGGTTGTGCTATCATTGTGATGAGAAATGGAACCCAGCACACACTTGCAAGAACCCCAGAATTTATTTTTTGCAAGTGGATGAAGAAGTGAAAGAGGAAGAAGGGAAGGAAGCTGGTGAGAAAGAGGAGGAGAATCAGCAAATACAAATCCTGTCCAGCAGCAAGGATGAACTGGAGATTTCCTTGGCGGCCATAGCTGGAACTCCGACAGTGCGCACGATGAGGTTGGTGGGGAGTATTAAAGGAGAGCAAGTGGTAATTCTACTAGACTCGGGCAGCTCACACAACTTTATAGATACTACACTGGCCTCGAAATTGCAGCTACCAGTGGATTATCTAGTAAATTTAAAAGTGAGGGTAGCAAATGGTCAAGGCCTAAACAGTGAAGGGTTATGTCGAACCGTGCAATTGAAGGTGCAAGGTAACTTACTACAACTTCCTCTACATTTATTAGAGCTAGCGGGTTGTGATATTGTTTTGGGGGTCCAATGGCTAGAAACCTTGGGCCCTATCATGTGGGATTTTTCCAAGTTGCTTATGAGTTTTATGTGGAAGGGAAAGTCCATAGAATTGAAGGGGCTGAAATTGAGCCCCTCTGTGGTGGAGGATAGTGAGAAGATATTAAAGGCAACTATAGCAAAAGGGAAGGGAATTTTCTTACAAATAATGTGTGAGGAAAGTGAGGAAACCGATTGTGGGAAGATGGATAAACAGTTTTCAGAGCTGTTGGAGGGTTTTTGTGAGGTTTTTGATGAACCACAGGGGTTACCACCACCACGTAACCATGACCACCGTATAATTCTAAAGGAAGGTACACAACCAATCACAAATAGACCCTACCGGTACCCATACTACCAGAAAACAGAGATTGAAAACATTGTGGCTGAATTGTTAAAATCAGGAGTGATTAGACCAAGTTCTAGCCCCTTTTCCTCCCCTGTTTTGCTGGTCCGTAAAGCGGATGGCAGTTGGCGACTTTGTGTGGATTATAGGGCACTCAATAGGGAGACAGTGAAGGCAAAGTTTCCCATTCCAGTTATAGATGAATTATTAGATGAGCTCTTTGGGGCGGTAATGTTTTCTAAGCTGGATTTAAGATCGGGTTATCATCAAGTGAGGGTAGTGCCTAGTGACATTCCTAAAACAGCCTTTCGGACCCATGACGGCCATTACGAGTTTTTAGTAATGCCTTTTGGTCTTACTAACGCTCCAGCCACCTTTCAAGGGTTAATGAATGATATATTCAAACCTTTTTTGAGGAAATTTGTACTTGTATTCTTTGACGATATCTTGGTATACAGTAGATCAAGAGAAGAGCATGTAAACCATTTGAAAGAAGTGTTGAAGATGCTGAAACAGCACTGTCTGTATGCAAAAAAATCCAAATGTCGGTTTGGAGTGGCTGAAGTTGATTATTTAGGCCATATCATTAATGCGGAAGGGGTTATGGCAGATTCAGCCAAGATTAAGGCCATGCTAGAATGGCCTGAGCCTAAGAATGTGAAAGCCTTACGAGGATTCCTAGGACTCACCGGATATTACAGGAAGTTCATTAGAAATTATGGACTTATTGCTGCCCCTCTCACCACCTTGTTGAAGAAAAACTCTTTTTCTTGGAACTTGGAGGCCAGCAGGGCATTTGAAGCCTTGAAACAAGCTGTCTCACACCCCCCGGTTCTTAAACTACCGGATTTCAGTAAATCTTTTGTGATCGAGTGCGATGCTAGTGGGAAAGGCATTGGGGCTGTTTTAATGCAAGACGGTAGACCCTTAGCTTACATGAGTAAGGCTTTAAAAGGGAAGGCACTGCTGCTGTCCACTTACGAAAAAGAATTGTTTGCCCTAGTTACAGCAGTGCAGCGTTGGAGACCTTACTTGTTAGGTCAATCTTTTGTTGTTAAGACTGACCAGCAGGCTTTAAAATTCTTGTTGGAGCAGAAGGTAGGTACAGTTGCACAGCAAAAGTGGATCACGAAGCTCATGGGGTTTGATTTCTGTATCGAGTATAAAAAAGGAAAAGACAATAAGGTAGCCGATGCCCTTTCAAGGAAAATGGAAGGAAATGAAGAGGGAGATGGATGCTTAGCCTTGATAACTTTTCCCACAGTGGAATGGATTGAAGAATTGAAAAATAGTTATAAGGCTTCAGCTGAGATGGCTGATTTGTTAGATAAATTGCAGTACAATATTTCTGTTCCTCAAGGATATACTGTACAGCAAGGAATTATTCTCAAGAAGGGTCGAATTGTGCTAGTTCCAGATTCAGCTTTTAAAAACAAGGTGCTAGATTATCTACATGTGGATCCACAAGCAGGTCACACAGGATTCTTAAAGTCCTATCAACGTGCTAAGCGAGAATTTTTTTGGAAAGGGATGAAAAATGACATCAAAAGGAAAATAAGAGAGTGTGATATTTGCCAAGTGAACAAGAGTGAAACAGTGGCCTCACCAGGTTTATTACAACCTTTACCTATTCCCAACCAAGCTTGGTCTGATATTTCCTTAGATTTTATCGAAGGTCTACCTTTATCAAATGGAGTTAGTGTTATATTGGTGGTAGTGGATCGATACACTAAGTATGGTCATTTTCTTGCTTTATCTCACCCTTACACTGCTCAAGGAGTGGCACAAATATTCATGGACCAGATTTTCAAGCTGCACGGACTGCCTAGATCGATAGTTTCTGACCGTGACACCGTGTTTCTAAGCTCTTTTTGGAAGGGTTTATTTGAATTACAAGGATCTACACTGAGTTTTAGCTCAGCCTATCATCCTCAGTCAGATGGACAAACGGAGGCTCTTAATAAGTGTCTAGAAACTTATCTACGTTGTTACACAGGCACTAAACAGAGGCAATGGAGTAAATGGCTTCCCTTGGCAGAATATAGTTACAACAGCTCTTATCATACTTCGACAAAAATCTCACCTTTCGAAGCGCTGTATGGGTATCCTCCCCCTCGTCTATTGTCATATATACCAGGTACTTCGGCTATAGAGGGAGTGGATCAGTTCCTAAAAACAAGAGAACAGATCAAAGGGCTGTTAAAGGAAAATCTTGAGTGGGCTCAAAACCGTATGAAATTCTATGCAGATCAAAGAAGAACCGAGAGAAGTTTCGAGATTGGAGAGTGGGTGTACTTACGTTTGCAGCCATATCGACAAAACTCAGTGTTGAAACGTCGGAATCAAAAATTATCTCCCAGGTTCTTCGGACCATTTAAGATCCTTCAGAAGCTGGGAACCGTGGCTTATCGCTTGGAGCTTCCCGCATCGTCGCGCATACACCCGGTATTCCACGTTTCTTGTCTGAAGAAGAAACTGGGATCTCAGATCCAGCCCTTCCCAACACTGCCACCCACGGACAAGGAAGGGGAAATCTCATCCGAGCCAGAGGAAGTGGTGGATCGGCGCTTAAAAAGGTTAGGAGGTCGCGCTGTAACCGAAGTGTTAGTTAAGTGGGTCGGGGCTCCTTCCGAAGACAGTACATGGGAGCTACTCTGGAAACTGCAAGAACGTTACCCGCACCTTGTGGGCAAGGTTCTTTAAGCGAAGGGGATTGTTAGAAGCTCAGATCGTGAGGGAATGGCAAAGGAAGAACGATTTGGGCATTTTGATGGAGTAAGGGTTCAATCGGCAGAACATCATGCGAGAGAAGAGAAGTGCTGAGTTCGTACGTTACAAGTGAAGTATAAGGGAAGTGGGTACGATGTCGTATGACCAGGGAGTACGGTGTCGTTTCCAAAATAAGAGCAAGGTTGCGTTTTGAGTGATCAAGTGCTGCGTTTAAAGGGGAGGGCAATGCGGCGTCGTTTAGTGAAGTGGAGAGGCTGCTGACTTGTTGATTCCGTTAGACACACACCTGCTGCATGAAGATAGGAATAGAATAAAATCAGTTACTGAATTTGTATTCTCTGACATCCGTGGCTATAAGGATGAAAGAGGGTAGCTATTTTGTTTGATCTGAAAAGCATTGTAAGAACGTACTTTTGGAGGTTTAGGGACCCTCGAAGATCCCCTATCATTTTCATACCATTCGTCATTTACATCTATCATTATTCTGTTCTTATTCGTTTCACTACCAATATCACATTACATTCCATCATCATTCTGATACAGAGAGTTAGATTCATTACATCTCTCAATTGAATATAGTGGAATTAATTTTTCACTATTCTCTTTTCCCCAGTTTTCAACTTTGAGATTGGCTTCTAACAAGTTGAAAAGATTTCCAGATTTCTTGCAAAACCAATCTGCCTTAAACATTCTAGACCTTTCAAACTGCCAAATTTCTGGACAAATACCACACTGGATTTGGGAATTTACTACACTGAACCACTTAAATCTCTCCAGTAACTACTTGGTGACTCTAGAAAGACCTTTTCTCAATGATTCTTTCATTGAGGTGGTGGATCTAAGCTCCAACAAACTCCAAGGGCCACTCCCGATTCTCCCATTTTTTGTTGAATACTTGGATTTATCAGCGAATAATTTCCACTCGAGCATACCAACTGGCATGATTAACTCCATGGTAAATATTCATTTCCTTTCCCTTTCGAGCAATAAACTTCATGGGAATATCCCCGAATCAATATGCAATGCTACAGGTCTTCGTGTTCTGGATTTATCTAACAATTTCTTGAGTGGCAAGGTGCCCCATTGCATATTTGAGATGAGCAAGACTGGAGCGGTGTTAACTGAGGCAATTTTAGGGGTGCTGAATCTAAGAAAAAACAACCTCTCAGGCAAAATTCCTGATGCGTTTCAAACCAATTGTGGTTTGCAAACTTTAGATCTTGGTGAAAACCAACTAGATGGAAAGTTTCCAAAATCTTTGGCCAAGTGCAAATATTTGGAGTTCTTGGACATCGAGAATAACAACATTGAGGATGCTTTCCCATGTTACTTAAGGAATATATCCATGTTGCGTGTTCTTGTTTTCAAATCTAACAAGTTCCATGGGCCCATTGATTGTCTAGAGTCTAATGCCACTTGGCCAATGCTTCAAATTATAAACTTAGCTTCAAACAATTTTAGTGGTAAGCTGACAGAAAAGTCCTTTGGCATCTTGAAGGCATTTATGGCAGATAAAGATGAGGCCGAATTAGAGCTCATTCATCAAGAGTTTATGATCTTTTCCCTAGAGTATGGTTTTGATTATCTAGATAAGCTGAGAATTATTGCCAAAGGTCTATCCTTGAATCTGGTAAAGATCCTAACTATTTTCACCATCCTTGACCTTTCATGCAACAACTTTAACGGGCCTCTACCAAAGGAAATTGGAAACTTCAAATCACTATACGTCCTCAACTTGTCTCATAATGTTTTCACCGGAAATATTCCAAAATTTTTGGGAAAATTAAGTAACCTCGAGTCACTAGACTTGTCAGGCAATGAGCTTACTGGTGACATTCCTGTTGAACTCGCAGATGGTCTAATTTTCCTATCCTTCCTCAATCTTTCATTCAATCATTTGTCGGGAAAAATTCCACAAATCAAGCAATTTGCTACATTCTCAAAATCTTCCTATAAAGGGAACATAGGATTATGTGGCTTTCCTTTAGAAGAACAATGCCCAGGTGAAGGGCCGGGATCGTCAACTCCACCACCTGAAGAACTTGACTCGAATTCTAGGATTGAAATTGACTGGAACTTCTTAAGTGTTGAATTGGGATTTGTTTTTGGTTTTGGGATTGCTATTGGGCCTCTTATGTTTTGGAAAAGGTGGAGGATGTGCTACTACAAACATGCTGATGAAATATTTTTTAAGCTCTTCCCTCGGTTGTATATTACAATAGAAAACCATCGAAGACAAGCAAGCTTGAACCATAGACGAAGAGCTCACAAAAGTCAAGGACGGAGGCATGAGTGATTTATCGCTTGATATATATGAGCCATGCATGAGGAGTAATGTTGCCAGGTATGCCTTTTTTATGTTTCAATATAAGGAAAATAGAAAAAAGAATACAATTACTCATGAATTGGATATGAATATTGCTTTAAATGATATTTGTTGTTGTTGTCAAGCATAAGTAACTAATGTTATGGATTCACTCATGCAATTTGATGGTAGATTTGCAGGTGATTTATGGAAGGTGTGCAACGGGATTTGGAAGCAAGCATAAGTAACTAATGTTGTCGCTATTGTATTTTAGCACTCCACTTTTTTCCTGTATGATTGGCAATAAATGGATATGCTTTAATATATAACTAGCTTTTAAGTTTTAATTTCTGTTATGTCTTTTGTTCTAGGAAAAAAAAAATACATTGTCTCTTGGATTTTTGTCCATAGAATGTGTTCTCTATTCCGTCTTAAACGGAGTCTGGGGTTTGTTTTAACACTGTCTAGAATAGAGTTGTGATGTCTCTCAGGTGGTCTGAAAGAGGTTTGCAGCATGGACTAAGTTGTAGTTGGCTTGTAATAGATGTTTCAGGTCAATGTTGTAAAGTTCATTATTAATGAATGCAGTTTATTTTATAAAAAATTAACAGTAGTAAGGTTTATCCAATAGATGTTCTATGGGATATAAATATGTAATATCCAATTTGAGCTGTAATAGTTTTGTTGGTTTCATTGCTACCACATTTCGCAGAGTGCTATGAATAAATATTTCTTCATCATATAGATCATTTCATTTTCAATCATACTATCTACTGTGCAATATTTTAAGTGAATTTTAATTAGTTATTTTGGTTGGAGATGGCAAATTTAAGATGCAATAGCCATTCAATATTTTAGTTGTTGATGTGTATATTTAATTGCTATAAAGCATATCGAGGGCTTGAAAGTAGCAAGATTAAAAGGCTTTTGGAGGAACAAAAAGCACAAGAAAGAAGCTGGGCTTGACAGAGTTCCCTGTAATGTTGCTTGATGTCCGGCCAACCAAGATACTTGACACAGAGTTCACCACACACTCGTGAGACGTCTTTTAGATTTAAGGCTCGATCTCTATGTTAAAGGCTAGAGAGGATTCACTCATACTTGCTCAAGACTTGATCTGGCAAGAAATAAGATTTTGGTTTGCTAGACAGACGGTGACATCTCGTTCGAGCAAATGATTGGTTCAACTTTGTATAATCACTAAATATCGTGGATTTCACCCCAAACAAACGGTAGATGGAACCTTTTATGTCGAAGTACATAAATTTCTGTGTTTCTTTCTTTATTTATATTTTATATGTTTATTTATTATTTATTATTTGGATGAGCATTCGACTACCGTGTCAACACCCAATCCATCACCACAGTCCATTAGACTATTGTTACGCTACGATCATGCCCGAAATTTGCATTAACACACTTCCAACAAGGGAACAATTTTCTAGAATTGAACATTCCATTTATTTATTTTTTCTAACATGTATATAGAATTGAAATGATATACATGAACTGTTATGAAACATGTCGTCATGATATTCTCGCGACTTTAATTAAAATTTTCAAAATTTCTAAAATGTTTTATTCGGATCGAACCTCTAGACAATATGTGATCTTTAGATCAAGTTGTGCAAGATTTCTTGTTTTCACACGCAACAAGTTGTCTTCATCCACATGGTGGATTTAATTGGATCGAAGACTTTCAAAGTCAAGCAGAAAATTATTCATTTTGTAATTGTCTCTGTAAGTAACTAATTTTTCAAATACGTTGCACCCTTGGGTACGCTTTTCTTTTGATTTTGGGAATTCTCTTTTCAAGTGTATTCCACGTACCATTCTCTATTCTTTTTCCATGCATCATGTTATTGAAATATATTCTATGTATTATAAATATTTTTTAAATTAAACACCATAGAGTGGACAGAAGAGTTTCACTAGGATAATCCACCATCTTAGAATCTGGGGTATTGGTAAAATAAAATGACTCATGCATGACATCAAAATATGTTCATGATGTGCTTGTATGCTTATGACATGACATTCATGGCATGTAACATATAATCATGTAGCAAAATAAGATGACATGCTATGGCATATTATAAAAAAATTAAATAGGCATAAATAAAGCATGAATATATTTAATGTAGCTTACCAACTTACATACATAAAAATACCGCAAGTAAGTTAGAAGCTAACTTACAGAAAGTCGTGTGTAACGTAAATGTAGCATAAGCTGAAATGAGAGACATTCTAGGGTTAGAATCTCTCATTCAAGTTTAGGATATTTTAAAGTTTGGGACTGTTTGGCATTTGTTAAGCCAACATATCCTAAAAGACTCTAATTAGATGTTAGAACTACTACTAGTACTTGTGCCTTTCTTTGATAAGCAAAATGTAGCACAACCTATAGTTTTTTTAAAATAATGTGCTTTTTTAGGAGATGCGATTTTTCATGAAGAAAAAATTTCCTTTTAAATCCAAAAATAATGGGGGATAAAGGACCTAGACAAAATACTATTTTTATTAAGCTAAATCTTCTACTCCTTAACCAAATCAAGAAAATTCTGAATTAACAAATCTCCACGTACACCTTCCTACACACTCGTGGGACATTCTCCCTAGAAGGATGATATCTTTTTCAACATCTCTTAAGTCGAATTTTTTTTCCATTATATTAAGAGCTATGTGAGGTCTTGAATAACTGTATAATCACTAAACATCGTGGATTTCATCCCAAACAAATTGTAGATGGAACCTTTTATGCCGAAGTATGTAATCTCTGTGTTTCTCTTTTTATTTATATTTTATATTATTTTATATGTTTATTTATTGTTTATTTCATGGATGAGCATTCGACTACCGTGTCAACACCCAATCCATCTCCACAGCCCATTAGACTGTATTGTTAGGCTACGATCACGCCGGTAATTTGCATTAACACACTTCCAACAAGGAAACAATTTTCTAGAATTGAACATTCCATTTATTTATTTTTTCTAATATGTATATAGAATTGAAATGATATACATGAACTGTTATGAAACATGTCGTCATGATATTCTCACGACTTTAATTAAAATTTTCAAAATTTCTAAAATGTTTTATTCGGATCGAACCTCCAGACAACATGTCTTTAGATCAAGTTGTGCAAGATTTCTTGTTTTCACACACAACAAGTTGTCTTCATCCACATGGTGGATTTAATTGGATCGAAGACTTTCAAAGTCAAGTTTGTAATTGTCTCTGTAAGTAACTAACTTTTCAAATACGTTGCACCCTCGGATACGCTTTTCTTTTGATTTTAAGATTATCTTTTCAAGTGTATATTCTATTTATTATAAATAAATATTTTAAATTAAAATATATTCAAGTGTAAGTAACATACCATTCTCTATTATTTTTCCATCATGTCATTGAAATATATTCTATTTATTATAAATAAATATTTTAAATTAAAAAGTTTATGGGATGAGAATTAGAGAATTAAAGAGAGAGATCAACTATAAGATAATCAATAAGTGGAAATTTATTTAGATTGAAAAGGAAGATGGATTACAGAGGGAGTAGTCTGTCATGATTTGGTGGAGTCTAGTACCCAAATTTTGTTTTTGTTTTTCAAGCAGAATAATATTATCAAGCAACTTGATTGAAAACGTCAAATATATAGAGTATAAAGTCACGGTTTTGACCCGAAATTTCTGCTATGATATTATATATATTAAATTATCTCATATTCTAAAAACTTAAATTGATGGAAAATTGTTTTTAATTACTTGACATATTTATATATGTTAACATGACTTAACACTCCTTTAACAATGCAGTATAAAAGCAAGGCATTGAAGAGAGAATATAATTAGCACTTATTTTCAAGTTAAAAATATCTAAATATTAGATATATAAAACTGGATATATATGAAAGTACAGATCGACGCGAACGTTTTTCCTCTTTCAATTAAAAATATATATACTTTCACATCTCAATGAACATACATAGAATTAAATGTATTCACTTCCTTAATTTGAAGACAATTGAAAGACTTAATTCAAAGCTTTCAATCTCTCTTTTCTAAGCATTGAGTCTTAATTCCTATTCATTTTGAGAGAAATATAGTTTGCACTGTATTGTTCTTATTCGACTTATTAAGAAGTATTTTCTGATAACCTACCCATTATCAACTCTTGTATTAGTAAAAGTGTGTGTATAACCCTTGTGTGTATAGAATGAGTTCTACACAAGGAATAGTTGAATCACCACGTGTAAGGTGATTGCAAGTGTAGAGGGCATTCCACACGGATTCTTTGTAGCGGTACTTCTCAAATGTGTAATAGGTTTCTATCTCTACCTAAAGGAGGTTGAACAGTAAATTTTGGAATGCTTAAGGGGTAGCATGAGGCGAGGACGTAGGCAGTAGGGTTCAATCTCATTAAGATAGTGAGTTTGCTTCCTCTTACCCTTACTCTTTATATTTATTGTTGCTTCGTATTTTGTTCATATTGTGTATTTGGTTTATAATTGTGAATTTTTAAATCCAACCCATATCACCCATTCTTGTGTTAGTCATCTAGGCAACAGCCCTCAAGTTCTGCTTGAGATTTGACAGAGCTTGAAGCGTCGGGCAATGTAATACAAGATTACATATCTACATTCATAACAATATGCACCCTTACTCTTTATATTTATTGTTGCTTCGTATTTTATTCATATTGTGTATTTGGTTTATAATTGTGAATTTTTAAATCCAACCCAATTCACTCATTCTTGTGTTAGTCATATAGGCAACAACCCTCAAGTTCTGCTTGAGATTTGATAGAACTTGAAGCGTCGGGCAATGTAATACAAGATTACATATCTACATTCATAACGGTATGCAATGCACCTACTATACATTTAACAGTATGCAATATTCGTATCAGATATTTTTTTTTAAGCAATACTATATACCAGAAGTAATATATACCAAATCATAAACATGCTTCATAAAATTAATTCACATAGTAACTGATATCTCAAAGGTTGCAGTATTCGTCCAACAGGTCTGTAACATTAAAAGTACAAGAGGAAGCGGTCCATAAAAAATGAGCAAGCTGCTCTTATTTTTTAACGCAAGGATTTCTTTAAGTTAGTTCCTAACTTACTCTCAGTGTACGATAGTATGCTAGTTAATAAATGTCAAGCAAGTAACTCGTGTTTTATTTAAATTCTCGTTAAAATTTGCATTATTTATGTTATGTCATGATGTCATTTACCATAAGCATGAAAATTTGTCACATAGTACAAACATTTGTCATGAAGCATACGAGTCTGTCAAGAATGAAAAGTTAAGTTTTTATAACGATCCAAAATGTTAGGATGGGGGATTATCCTATTGGAACTCCTATATCCACCCTAGAGTTAATAAAATGGAGTGGAATCTCCTGGTTGAAAAATAATCGTCAACAAGATTTCAATGGGATCAAAAGATCACCGGAGCAAAGTAAACAAATCTAACGCTGGTGGGTGTTATTCACTCTTGGTAATGGAAATACCATGAGGTAAGACTCTGATAACATACTCACAACAGGTGGACGGACCTGTGAAGTGATGCGGTAGCTAGTAGGAGTAGACAGTTTATTGGAAACCGTGGAGCATCCACCTTTTGCAAGAAGAAGAATATGAATGAACAAAATGGTTTTATGAAACCAAGCATGTTTTGAAGTACAAAAACTGTCATTGATGTTATGTTTTGTAAATGCAAGTCCATGTTAATCCTAGCAAGATCATTACTAACAAAATGATTGAAGCACAAGGGTGAGGTAAAGATGGAAAAATACATAAAAACTGAGTATAATTGTCAATATTATCATTTGAATTATCTTGTGGATTATTACCATACTACTTACTCCTCTACAAAGAAAATATGGAAAGCTTTAAAGAGTAAACATGATAGGGAAGAAGCCGGAGCAAAGAAATATACAGCAAGTCACCTCTTTTGATATCAATTGGTAGATGGAAACTCTGTTGCAAAGTAAGTGCAAGATTTTTAAATGATTGCAACTGAAATTAGATCTGAACGCATCAAGATTGGAGAAAATATAATTTTTTGTGGCATCATTGACAAGCTATACCACCTTCATGCACCGGAGCAAGTTTCAAAAGTTCATCCACCACAAACAAAAACACAGATCCTTGGAGACCTTAATTGCATGTATTCGCTTAGACGAAGAAGCTAGAGGCCAAGATGCTTTGATGATTCAAAATGGTAATAGGAATTCCACAATAAAGGAAAATTTAATTTTTGAAAATGGTGGCTTGCCCAAAGGCCAGAATAAAAGAAATTGTCAATTGAAGTTGGAAAAAAAAATCAAAAAGTTTAGTCGATCTATAAAAAAGGCTTTCCAAGTCAAAAGAACAAGAACGAAGGCCCCCTTCACAAAATGAAGCTTGTTTTGTCTGTTGCAAAAGTGGACACTTTGCTCAAATTTACAAGTTTTAAAAGCGAGAAAATAATCTTCAAGTTAATGTTACTGAGGAGCCATTTGTAGTAATGATTAGAGACATTAACATGGTTCACTTTTTTGAAGGGTGGTGGGTAGATTCTAGAATGAATAGGCATGTTTGTTTTGATAAAGATTGGTTCAAAAACTCTACATTGTTTGAGAAGAGAAAATTGTTATTCTTGGTAATTCAAGTAAAGCCAAAGTTCTTGGGATTGGTGACACTACAACACAATTGCTTTTTAGTGACGGTTGGGAAATTGTGACAGTCCCTAGACCATCACTAAAAGGCATTTTCTGTGACAGTTTTTGGAAACCGTCACTAAAGATAGAATGAGATTTTTTTACATTCGAACATATGGGACATATGCGTTCGAACGTCACATATACGTTCGAACGTTATGTCTGTTTACGTTGGAACGTAAAATGTTTTGGCGCAACCGTTCGAATGTTATTAATTTTACGTTGGAACGTAAAATGTTTGCACCAATGTTCGAACGTTAAGTAATAACATTCGAACGTTCATTGTAAATTTAAATTAAATGACTTTAATTTAAAAATTATGTGATTTTTATTGTGCATAATTTGTGAACAAGTCTATGAATTGTATATATTTATATATACACACTTTGTAATATATAAATATATATTATTGATTTATATATATTTGAAATGCAGTGATTTAGTATTAAAGTTGGAAATTATAACATCAAAGAAGATTAAAAATTGAAATTAAAAAACGATAAAAATATTCAATAATATTTTTCGTTACAAATATTAAAAATAAAATACAAAAATTGATAGAACGTTGTAAACAACAGTCAGATGATAACGTTATCTGCAAAAGTCGAACTCCGTACTTTCTCAGTCAAGGTATCAACCTTGTCCTTGAGGATAGTTACACGATGGGTGAGTTCGGCAACAGACGCCGATATAGCCTCGAGCGATCGATCGATCTTATGATCAATATGCGCAGTCAGCTGTGATATGACCACATCAACCCAAGCAGGCCGCACATCTCCTGCAGATGTACTCGGCGTATGCTGATTACTACTCTCGACATGACCTGGCTCAGGCTGCGTCGGAGGAACTAGATCCTCTACATGGGGTGGCTGACGTCCCCTCGCCTGTCCAATGCTAAACCGATGCGTGGTCATGTCGAGGGGGCTCATCTGATCTTTGACCCGCTCCTCTGGCTGGGTCGGCACTCCCCGTGCAAGTAATAGTTGGCTGATGAGGACACCATATGGGAGATTATCCGTGGAGACGATGCTCGCCTCGTAACGGATCCTCTCAAAGATGTGCAGTGGCAAATCTATAGGATCTCCACGTGCCACTCGTATCAAAAATTGTGCCCGAAGCCGACTAAATGTGGTTTTATGAGCCACAGGATCGACATTTGTTGCAACAATCAGGTGCAACATGCGGAAGAAATGCAGCAGATGGATCTGGTTGAAGGCGTTCTTCCGCTCGATCTGCATGCGATCCCTCCCGGTGAGGATGTAGTAATCCTCGTCTTGGTCATCATCCCGAGCCTCGACGCCAGTATCCTCAGCCTCTGACTGGCCTGCATCTCTGGCTGATGCTGGCTCACATCCCCGGCCAGTAGATGATGTAGAAGTGCCTACATCCTCACGGGGTGTTGAGTGTGTAAATGTCTGAGCACCTCGAAGAATCCCGAGGTGCTCGCCGATGACATCTGTCTATATCTCAATAGAAACACCGCGTACAGTCACGGTGTGAGAGGATGCATCCGGAGGCATGTCACACATCCCCATATAGAATTCTTGAACCATTGAGGGGTATACATTCCCCCTCAATGTGCAGATATTTCCCCAGCCTCTACTGAGGAAAACATCTCTTAGGTTCGTCTGCTGCCAACAGAGTTAGTCGAACTCATTAATTAAGACCTCTCTCTCTACCATAACAGTACGAGCTCCGATACGGGCAGTGTCCAACATGGCTCCTTCCCTCCCTCGTTTTCGTGTATGCAGTAGAAGAGCCATATCCTGAAAATAGAAAAGGAAAAAAAAATTATTTACAATAATGCATTTTTTTGTATTAATTTTAAGATGCTCTGCATTAACGTTCGAACGTTTTATCGTTAACGTTCAAACGTTAAAGATAAAAACGTTCGGACGTTAATTTATACGTTCGCACGTAAAATAATGTAAATAAATTTACGTTCAAACGTAAAACAAATACGTTCGAATGTACAGATGTACGTTCGAACATAAGCAGTAAACAAATACGTTCGAATTTAAGTTCGAACGTATTTGTTTTACGTGTGAACGTAAATATGAACGTCCAAACGTCGAAGCATGAATAATGTAGAAAATCACTACGTTCGGATGTTATAATTAAACGTCCGACCGTATGTGATTTACGTGCGAAAGTAAATATTCACGTTCGAACGTATGTCGTTTAATAATATTCATGTCCGAATGTAAGACGATTAACGTTCGAACGTGGAAGCCGTAACGGCTCTGTAATTTAAACGTTGTACGTTCGAATGTCACGGTGAAACGTTCAAACGTTTCGACACAGAATGGCTGAGTCGACTCAGCCATTATTGAAATCTCGAAAATTTCTCTACAAGGGTCTAAATGCCGAAATGTCACCACTATTCGGCCAATGACTGGCCGTGGTGGCTGGAAAATGAAGTTGAAAATCCGGTAATACTTGTCCGGTTTTAAACAAAACTCAATCCAAATCTCAATCTAAATCTCAATAAAATACATGTTATTTGCATAAAAGATGAATGCCTACCTTTTAGTGATGGTTATGGCGGAGTTGACGGCGGCGGTGACGGAGGCGTGGTGGCAAATAACGGAGAAGACGATGGTAACGGGCAGGGAAATGTCGTTTCGACGTTCGGTTTTGGCCTTATATACACAGAACGTTCGAACGTACTTATTATTACGTTGGAACGTTTGTCAATTTAATTTCCAAAATTTTATCTATAATATATTATATTATAAATGTTTAAGTTATATATTAGGATGTTATATAATATTATTGACAATTAGATTATTGGTTTTTTTGTGAGTGCTTGTTATATTTATAAAGTTTAGCAATATGTTTATACATGTTGTTGTGATTTTATGCTTACTCTTGAAATAATTGTGATTATTGTTTGTGAATTTTGTGAATAGTTTATGAGTTTATGGTGTTTATTGATGAATTAATAAGTAACAATTTAATATATAAGCTTACTGGTGAGATTCCTATTCAACTTGCTGATGGTCTAATTTTTCTTTCTGTCCTCAATCTTTCATTCAATCAATTGTCAGGAAAAATTCCACAAATCAAGCAATTTGCAACATTCCCAATATCTTCCTACAAGGGGAACATAGGATTATGTGGCTTTCCTTTGGAAGAACATTGCACAGGTGATGGGCCGGGATTGTCAACTCCAACATTTGAAGAATCTGACTCGAATTCTGGGATTGGAATTGACTGGAACTTCTTAAGTGTTGAATTGGGATTTATTTTTGGTTTTGCAATTGTTGTTGGGCCTCTTATGTTTTGGAAGAGGTGGAGGATGTGCTACTACAAACATGCTGATGAAATATTTTTTAAGATCTTCCCTCGGTTGTATATTACAATAGAAAACTAATGAAATATGGAAGGTGATCAACGGGATTTGGATGCTAGCTTAAGTAACTAATGTTGTCACTATTGTATTTTACGATAGCACCTTTTAAAGTTTTATTAGACTTCCAATTTGAGTAGACTCAATTAACAGTAGTAAGGTTTATGCAATAGATGTTATCTAAGGGATATAAATATGTAATATCCAATTTGAGCTGTAATAGTTTAGTTGGTTTCATGGAGTGCTATGAATAAATATTTTAAGTGAATTTTAATTAGTTATTTTGATTGGAGATGGAGAATTTAAGATGCAATAGCCATTCAATATTTTAGTTGTTGATGTGTATATTTAATTGCTATAACGTATATCATGGGCTTGAAAGTAGCAAGATTAATGGGCTTGAGGAGGAACAAAAAGCACAAGAAGGAAGCTGGGCTTGACATAGAGTTCCATATAGTGTCGCAAGATACTAGTCAAAGAGTTCGCTACACATGACTCGCGAGACGTCAATTAGATTCAAGGCTCGATCTCTATGTCAAAGGCTAGAGAGGATTCACTGGATATTTAGTTTGAAGTTGATAAGCATTTTTAAGATTTTTTAAAAATGGTTGAAACCAAACATAGCCTATACATCACACATAGATTCTTCATTGACTCTGACGTTGGAGTGATCCCGGAACTCACCAGAGCCCCCATCTTCCTCTTAGTTGCAAGTGGCATGAGCTTCGTTGTCGTGGCACTGCTCGAGCTACGAAACACGACATCAACAATAAGAATTATTAATTAGAGCATATCCTTTTTCCAAATTCAAAAAAAAAAAAAAATAATATCAAAGTCATGGTCTTGTTGACAATAAGATTATTTTTCATGGTCGATAGGAGGCCAGCCATAAATATGATATAGAAATTTCTATGGTTGAACCATTGATCCAAGACTGAGCACTTCTAGAAAATCTCCAACGCTGAATGGTAATTTCTCATTGACAAGGATTCAGATGGTGTGTTTCTACCAATCATCTGTGTGAGGGAGGGCCCATCCCAGGAGAAGGTCAAGGAGGTCAAGTTATGGAATCCCAAGAGCTTAGACGAGACCTTGTCGTAGGCAAAGAGCTAGGGCTAGAGGACTACGTGCCGAGCCCATAACCGCAAACCTACCCGAGAAGGCTTTACGGCATTGGGCTTGGATACGCCAAGGAAGAGTGTCTTGAGACTCGGCAACCTACCGAATCCTACCGTATGGCACTGTGCACGACACCCTATCGTGCAGGACCGCGTGTTGAGCCCATAACCGCAAATCTACTCGGGAAGGCCTTTTGGCATTGGCCTCAGATATGCCAAGGAGAGTGTCTCGGGACTCGGCAACCTACTGAGAGTCCTACCATATGACACCATGCAGGATGCCCTACTCTACGCTAACGGTTGGAAGTGCCCCATCATGGCCTCGTCAGACTCAAGGCACGTCACATTTGATGCATGTGTCAGAAGGCCCGGCACGCGACGGCATGCCACCAGAGTACGCAGGACTGCTTAGCCACGACCTGACACCCAACCTTGGTAGAAAGGTGGAAGCAGGTCTGAGCAAGCATTGGCCTGACACGCCACGATCTCCCTCAACCGCCAAAGCCACAGACTGACACACTGTTGTAGCAGGGAATGAGTGGTAGCAGGTTTGACTCAGGTACGACCTGACAGACCACAATCTCCTCGACTGTGGATCCCGAATCAAGTATAAATAACAGCCATCCCTCCTACGGGAGGGCTCTCTCCCTTGAAACCCTTTTACTATTCTTTCTAATCTTCTAAGCTTATCTCATCACTTGAGGATCATTTACTGATTTTGGCATCGGAGTGACACTGGACGTCACCAGAGCCTTTTCTCACTCTTAGTTGCAGGTGGTGTGAGCTTGGTCATCGCGGTACTACTCGGGCTGTGAAACACAAAATCAACAGTGGCGCCGTCTGTGAGATTTCTTTTTCCATAAAAGCATGTACTTCGAATGTTGGCAGCAACGCTGTCCCAAACTACACAAAAGGGAAACCACGAGGAGGGAACAATGGAAGCAAGACTCGTGAGCATGGAGGAGACAATAAGGAAACTGATGAAGGAAACTGGGATGCTCCGCTAAGAGAATTCGGCCCTCAAGCTCACCAACGAGGAGCTAGTGGGGGGAGGAGAACTAAGCGGCAACAAACATGTGGATTTGCAGCAGGTCCCTATGGATGCGGCGGCAGAAGAGGAGACCAGCTGCTCGTCAATACTGACCTCCTGTACAGCACGGGAGTCATGGCAGTGCGACTTCCCCCTAAGTTCAGGGTCCCTCGAGATGGAGATGTACGACGGGTCCAAAGATCCACTAGAGTACCTGGAGATGTTCAAAGCCCACATGACCCTGCATGGTTTCTCAGGAGAAATCGCCTACCGAGCCTTCCCACTAACACTGAAAGGGGCGGCCTAACCTGGCTTGGGTCGCTGTCACCAGGAATGGTAGATAGCTTCGAGGAGCTTGCGTGCCTCTTCATGATGTAGTTCTTGGCAAGTAGTAAGAGGAGTGCCCAGCGACTTACCTCCTTACTGTCAAACAACGAGACAGTGAAAATATGAAGTCGTATCTCTCGTGGTTCAATCGGGAGTGTATGACCACCGATGACCAAGATGTGAAGATCACATTGGCGGCCCTCCTCGGGGGAATCTGGCCTCGAAATCCATTCATGACAGAAATAGTACAAAAGACCCCTATTACGTTGAAAGAGTTCATGGACCGAGCAAATGGGTTCATCAACGTTGAAGATACACTCGAGGCCCTGACTACCCCACGACGGTCCGAGGTAGAGCAAGTAGATTTGAAGGCGTCAGAAAAACGAGGAGGCTAAGATTGCGGAGGAGGAAAGAGAGGAGCACCAGATACGAAGAGAAGGGAGAAGTGTTTGCTCGACCACAAGGGGGAGCCACGCCCACACAAACTTGGCCGTGGAAAGGAATCAACGCTCGAGCCTTCGAAGAGAATAGCCCCGAGATGTGGAAAACCACCCTTATTGCGAGTATCACATGAATAACCGACATAGCAACCGACTGCTATGCCCTAAAGAGAGTAAAGGAGGAAGACCTTTGTAACCAGGCTCACCGGTCAGAGGACCTGACGGACCGACACGGAGGGAGGCACCCGAAAACCCGGTGGGGTGCGAGCCCGAGAAGGCAGGGAGCAGGGGATGAGATGGGAGGAGCCCCCTGGTGGAGAACAGACTTCTCGGAGAGATCAGCACAATCATCGGAGGATATGCCGGAGGCAAAGCCACTTCGTAGGCCCGAAAGGCACATGCTTGAAGGGCACGCTATAAGGAAGTGTTTGCCACTGAAAAGGCCACGAGCAGTCCCCTACAACGTATTGGAGGCACCACAAAAACTTTCGACGAGAGGGACGAAGAAGGCATTCTCCACCCACATGATGATGCATTGGTAGTGACAATGCAAGTGGCAAACATTAGAACCCGGAGGATCCTAGTCGACAACGACAGTTTGGCCGACATCCTGTTTTGGGAAGCTATTATTAGGATGAGAATCAGTCCAAATCAACTACACCCGACTCCAATGCCGCTTAAGGGCTTCACAGAAGACGTCGTTCAACCAATTGGACCCATCACTCTTTCAGTCCTGGCAAGGAGGGCATCTAGGATCGCGACCACCATGACTGACTTCTTGGAGCAGAACGCCCTGAGGTCGTCGCCGGAGACAAAGGAAACTCAGTGTTTTCCCCAAAAAACATAGGAACGAGATCGACCTTGGGTGCCATAACAGTGGTAGGAACACGGTGGATAGAAAAAGGAGGATATAATGGCCATGATTTTTAAGTTAAGGATTTTTTTTTATGTTTATATTATTAATACCATTATTATTACTAATTTTAGTTCTTAATTTATTTTCTTAAAAACCTTCAGATTTTTCAGCCGTTGTTTCTGTTTCCATTCATCGGACTATCTCTTCGATTTTCAGACGTTACATAGTAAGAACCAAATTCTTCAATTTATATTCCATATTCTCCATAATTTCAGTAGTGTAGCAAATACCCTACCTCCTTTATTCTTTATTTTCGTCCTTTTGCATCAAGAAAAATTTCACTTGATCTCATCCAACGTGTTACAGATTAAAAAAAAGAGAGTATATTTTGTTCGTGCTCGACGTCTTTTTCCTTTGGTGGTAAGCCTCGCTAGTTTGCTCTTTTCTCTCCCTTTCTTCTGTCTTTTTCCCGTCAGTCTAACAAACAGGTATGTTGCTCATCTTCGTTTTGCTCCACCTTGCCTTTGGAAGAGGTAGATCTTCTACTCTGTCCAGCCGTCGTTACATCGCCTTGCCTTCCTCTCTCACGAAGTCGCTTTATATGCCTTCAAGCTTTTCCTTGTCTCGGTTTTCTTTGAGAATAAAATTCTGTTTGATTGAAGCTCATAATATTTATAAGTGCTAATCACTATTCTTATGGCTAAGTTTACGTTAGTGTCCCTGATGTAAGGCTTATCCTTGTTCCTTTTCCCAGAATATTCCATCATTGCCCTTCTTTTAGACTTATCTCTTATGGAAGGTCATGAATGAGATTTATTTTAATATCCTTGAATATTTAAAAAAAAAATCACAATATTATTAAAAAATATTTTCTTAATTATTAAGTAAAAAAACCATCAAGATGCATTGTCAGGACCCGTAGCATTTTCGATCATGTAATGAATATCATTGATTCATTAACAAACAACCTAAATTCTGCGGCTTCAAGTTCTTGTTATGATCGACATGACCGACATACTGACATAATAGTGTCTTAAAAAAAGGAAATAACGTTTGGATGAAAAGTTTTCATGAATCCACAAGTTTGGACCACTCAAACGATTATCATCCAAAATCTTAGACATATATATATATATTCATTTTGAACATTTTATCATCCTCAGTCACACTTGTTAAATTGTCACATTTAAAGTGACCGGTCATTATGAAATCACTTATAACATCATTAAAGCAATATGACTAAGGATGATAAATTAAAATTAAGGATACAAAATATCATTTCTCAGCACATAAATATCTCCATGGATTAAGGTTTTTGTACTGGCACATGAGAAATTAAATACTTTGCATTCTCTGCACCTACCTTTTACCTCGCTAGCACTTGGGAGCCTGCTTACTTTTGTTTTCTCCTACCCCGCTGAGGGGCCATACTAGCTACTGTATGGGTGTCTCCATGTCCTTGTGAAGCCTTAGGAGGCCTTGAGAATCTTCAAGTCAAGTTTTAATTGAAAATATCACCAACATATCTCACACAAAATATTGCGCAAGAAGGAGAAAATTTGTCCACACACTACTAGGGTTCTATTGTTGGAAACTTTGAGCCAAAGATAACCTTGATGAGGAGGAATTCAGGCTCGTGTTTGTAGAGGTCGTGAATATTGGTACATTGTTAGGGCTAACATGTCGATTTTCACTGACTCTCCTTGGTATCGCAATCTCTCTATCCCAAGGAGAAAGTTCGATTTCATCTTCAGAATTGCTCACAATGTTACGATCTCGTTCAACCCAAGACCCACATACTGGTATGGCAACGGCGCCTTTGTGAGAATGGTAACCCATGCCCAATAATCGTTTTTAGCTATTGTTGTTGGGGGGATTTTGCTTCCATGTGATAAAGTTCATTGCTTTTGGCATCCCAGTGATGAGGGACTCTTTACTACCTTGACCTATATGCTTTATATTGAGTAAACGTACCTCCTTTTCAGTCAATCTTTCTCATCTTCTCCCTTTTAACGCTTTGATTGCATCTTCTACTAGTAATTTTGAGGTAGCACTGTATTTTTTGT
Source organism: Juglans mandshurica (assembly GCA_022457165.1). Classification (NCBI taxonomy): domain Eukaryota; kingdom Viridiplantae; phylum Streptophyta; class Magnoliopsida; order Fagales; family Juglandaceae; genus Juglans; species Juglans mandshurica. The sequence continues at coordinate 13,069,488 of CM039631.1, forward strand.
GTTCGTAGGGATGTTTATTACCCAAATTTGTAGGTTTATAGAAGGGAATTTATACATAGGCATGTGACCAACATGGTAGTTCAGTGGAACATATAAGTTGGTGAAAACAATTGATTACAACGATTTTTCTAAGACATGGAGTGTTCATGTGTTGAAAGTATGATAGTTGTAGTAATATATTGTTTTGCAAATAATAGCTATGTTGAAAAGCTTCCATTGTTCACGAGATGTTCATTGTAGAAGATTCATGCCTCATCTAGGAATGGGATGTGATGATATGGATCCCAGTAGCTTAACATATAACCAAGGGCAGGTCTTTAATTATACTTAAATATTGATGTACTTCATTTAAATTACCATGTATGAGCTGCTACTAAATTAAAATGGCTGATATTGCAGGACAGTAAGTCGTTTTACATAGCAATACATTTAAGCATGTACGACAATATGGTGGGCCAAAATTCCTATGGGGGAAGAAGTTACCATCTAGGGCAGCTTAGTGTACAACGAATGCCACCGAGGAGACTTTATGTTGCGTGGCACATTAGGCCACATGCAGCGAGGGTATGGCAACCGATGAGTTTGCATTTGTGTTTGATGATGACTCAACAAAGCCACCTGATGTTTTATTTAAGAGTTATTATGAAGATCTTATGATGGAAGCTACCACCACAAATCCTCTTGGTGAGCGCGGTAAGCACATTCAACATTCAATTGGACATAGTTTGTCTATGTAGATAAATGGACAATGATGTAATGAGAAGTAAGTTGGATGTAGATGTTCATATCTTTCATGAAATGCAAAAAGTGGTTTGTATTGTGTCCATTATGTGATAATGCAAATATTTATAGCCGGAGAATGACATGGATTTTGAAGCACCATGCAAACATGATGCATGATAACTAGAGGTTTATTCTGAAAGATGAGGAAGAGGAACTAACTCAGCGTGTGAGGGTGAGTATATTTCCTTTGGTTTGAATGTTATTTAACTATTCTTGCTTAATCCCCCCCATAATTATTAAATACAATATGTTATTAGGTGGGTTTCATCCTGGATTGGGAGAACCCGAATCATAGAGAATGTGTAGAATTACAGCTACAAAGTAGTTACAATGCCTTTTATCGTCAAATGTACTTGGAATATAAGAGAAGCCCTACACAGCCTTGGAAAATGGTCCACTATGGTGGATGCACCAGTGTGGAAAAAGTTGTATGAACGATGGATATCTCCTACCATTTAGGTAAAACATTAACTATATCCAAATAGAGTTTAAATAAATTTGTCAGGTTGGAATAATGTCCCAATTCGGTTGTATATAATCAATTACATAGGATTGCATTTGTATAGATGGTTTTGTTATGTATAAACATGTATGATATATGTTAATAGCTAAGCATTAATATACTAATTCATTTCCATTGTTTGTTAGGTTGATCGCTAAGAATGTAAGGAATGAAATTATTTATAGAATCTATAATTGGTAAACACATGTAAACTAGGCTTATAGCCTCATTGACTTTGTTACATACTTTACACCGTGACAAAGTGTATAACCTAGTAGATTTTATAAGTTATCTCGGTGGTCTCGGAAGAAAGGGAGATTTGTGACAGAGCACAATCAAGAGAACTATGTGAGTAACAATACTAGTATTTGGTTTATTTTATTCATGTTAATATATATTTTGATATATAAGGTATCTGTATTTTTTGTGTAATAGAATAAAATGGTCTCCTTATGGAAAGAGAGAGAGATGCCACTTGCACGGATGAAGGTGTAGCAAGAGAAGTCTTCAAATAGGTGCTAGGGGATAGATTTGGGTATGTTCGAGGTTTGGGCCATTCAGTTGTACTTGAACCTAAACTAGCAGCTCCTTTGGTCACCAATCTAGTACAAGTTGAGATATATAGAGAGAAGTGCGAGGAACTCACAAGGGGGTTGGAAGCAGTCATGGAGAATTAAAGGATATATGAAGAATGCATGAACTTGAGGTTGGCCTAGATCATGGAGTCTTAGAGAGAATCTAGAAGTGATCCATAGGCTATTAATAAGAAGAATTAAAGACATGCTTTCGTTGGTAGAGGTAAATATATACAAGTGAATTTGAACATATGTTATTTTGGCACTGTTTGGAAAGATAGTTTGGAGCATAGCCTTATTTCTTGTCATTGTGGCATGTTTAGTTATTTTTACAGTGGATATATGCATGAGAATTTAGTTGATGGAATGGACTTGACAAGTCAGGAAAATGATGTAATTATGTAGTTGACAATGGCCAATGTTGATTATTCATAAATGACACTTTAGTATAGTTGGTTTGTTTAGATAGTTGATCATTTTTGTAATTAGTTTTGGAATTTAGGTTGAGGCATTTGTACATTTGCATGCAATATAGACTATATATAGGACAGTTGCATATTAATATTTTGAGTGTTGTTCATGAATGATGACTTTATATTGTAATGGAAATGTAATGAAATGGATGTGCTTGTAGGCTGTGATTGTGCTATATAAACTAAAGCAAGAAATTATTCATTTCGACAATAAATCATGGATGGAAAATGAATGGGTTAACTTATGGACTAATTAAGTCCATCATCTTTGGTCATAAAAATCCTTGACAATGTTGTTTGAGAAGTATTGTTTATTGGGTTTTAGAAAATGAGAGAATGTTAAATAATTGTTATTGGAAAATTAGTTGTGTTGGCATTTGTAAAAGTAAATTGGTAAAGTTGAAAATATGTTTAAACATAATTTTTTATGAAAATCTTCTACTTTGGCATTTGTAAAACCGGTTTTGATTTTTGTGTTTGGTAATGATTGAATAAAAAGTTAAGGCCTTGTTTAGATAATGAGCTGGTCTCAACTCAACTCATTTCATCTAATCATTATAATTTTCTCAAATTTTTAAATAAAATATAATAAATAATTCAATTTTTTCAAATTTCAAAACAAAAATATTATTGAAAAATAATATTTTAAAAATATTTTATTCAACTTTCAAATTTCATCACGTTTCATCTTATCTCAACTCACTATCCAAATCACCCGTAAGAATAACTTATTTTAGACTTGAATGTCTGGTTTAAAATTTTGAAAATTCTCCTATATGAAACATCCTAACATTTTGGAATAAGGCATCTCTATCATATATATTAATTAACATATTTTTTCTTTAACTGGTTTCATGAGATTCTCCTACCGAGCCCCTTATTTCAGAGAGCACCTCCCCTCAAACCACATAAAAGAAGACCTACTTGACAGCCTGGAAAGCAACAAGTAGGGATGAAAGTGCTCCTAACAGTCAATGCGTTCGTGCCCCATACTCCACTTTCTTAACTTTCAAGTCGATTTACAAGATATTAGCATAAGTGACTATTGAGACTTCAAGCCACATCATAGATATATGTATGTGTATATATATATAGAGTAACCTACTTAAGATTTCTTATATATATATATATAGTAACCTACTTAAGATTTCTTATTACCTGGGTAGGGCAGTTGATGTTGTGGGGCAATAATTTTCGTCTATTAGTATGGGATTCGATACATTGTTCATTACAGCACCTAGAAACCGGACCCGACAGACGAGTCCATTGCTAGGTCTGGCCCAAGACTTTATTCTCAACCCATTTTGAGTGCCGGTAAAAATTGCCTTCTTCACTGTCACATTTTGGACCCCTAGCTCTTTGGTGTCCTTTGCAAGACTGCCTATGCTGCAACAAGCACAGTTACACATGCAAATGGAACGTTAATATTAAACAAGTGATATTTACAGTTTTAAGATTTGCAAGCCTAACTCTCTCTATTTAAAAAAAAAGATGAAAAAAGTTAAGACCCATATAAAAAAATCATTTGTTGAATTATGGATCTAACTTTTTTTTAAAATGAGTATGCGAAACTTATACACCTTCAAACAGTATCTATTATTACTCTTAACACTATAGTCTAAAACATTTTCTTTGGGCTCTATATCTATGCCTGCCATATTAGTGTACGAAAGGTTCTATGTATTTGAATTGTAAAACCCAAGCCTAGACCAGTTCTCACTAAAGGAACATTACGGCGTCGTTTTCAGGTAAGGCTTTAAGCCTTTGTTTTCCTTTCATTCTTTTTTTCCTTTCCTCAAACTGTTTCTTCCTCTCACTCACACTTTTTTCTTCAACTTCTCAACCGTATCTCTTTTTTTTCACTTTTAGAAATTTCACTCTCATAAGACTCTCTCCCTCTCCCCCACATCAGTTTCTCACCCTCGCCCCAAAGCCCACAGACCCAGACCTTAAGGCAACGCCACTGCCACAAACCACCAAGCAATGAAGCCCAGCCTCCTTCCAACCATCCACCTCCCAACACCTCATCAAACCACCACTAGAAGCAACCAGTCGTGCCTAGCTGCAGCAAGATGGGACAACCCCCACCGCCCAGCCCCTTAGTGTCCTCAAACGGAAACCAACCCACGGCGTGCTCCTCCACGCCAACAACCCATTTTCCGTCTGCAAACCACCAGCCACGCTGCAACACCGTGAGCCACTGCCCAGCCCCTCGAGAAAACTACTACCACCTTGTCCCCTGCCATAAATGGCAACACCGCCCCCATCTAGCAGCACAACAACTCCGAGTGGAAGCCCGCATGATCGATTCCGCAAGCCCACAGCCCAAACCTCAGCCTTTCACCACCACGCTGTCACCTTGAGACGCCCCTGTAGATTACTAACCACCATGATTAACACCATCGTGAGCCGCATTCCTTTCGGTAAACATCCAAAGAAAACCACCCCTATTTTCCATACTCAAAACAGAGAAACAAGCATGGACGTGATACTCCGCTCGACAACCACGCAGCCAACCACCACCGTAGACCCCAGCTCAACCACCAGTGAGCCCCTCATTGCCTCCCTCTTAGAGAGTTTCCTCTCTCCCCAAGCCGTGTTCTCTCCTTCTCTCTCGGAGTCTCTCTCTCTTGCTCCCTCTCTCTCTCTCTCTCTCTCTCACTCTCAGTGCGTAGATGCCCAACCTGCCAGAGTTTTCACCTCAGCTGCCCAGTCCCGTCACGGCTCTTTCTCTCCCGGTGAGCTTAGTGCTGCCATGGTTATATTTTGTATTTTCAGAAGTTTATTTTTGTAATGTACTCACCAAAGCATCTGCGCATTATAAGCATTTTTTCCAAAATACCCCTAGTTATATGTTGGGCTTGGTTTTTAATTTACTATGTGAAGGCTTGGTTTTAAGTATAAAATATTATTACAAAAGATAATTAGGGTTTTACAGTATAATACTTTTATTATATTATATAATATTAAATTTTAGTCTCATTTCAATAGTAAATAAGTTAGAATTTAATAACTTAGTCGAAGATATTATGTGGATATTGAGAAATTTGGAAAGTGATGGTACTTTTGGGGTTATGAGAATTTTTAGGTCATGAGGTATTAAAATAGGTATTCCAAGTGTAATTAGGAAGTAACTATCAAATTGGAGATTTATTCAAGTTACATGAATTTTCTATAGGTGACGAGACTGATAGAGCTCGTTTCTAAGGCATAGATAATACGCTACAGAAGGTTGGTAAGCGGGGTTCCTATGCTAGGCTTTATACAAGTTATTAAGACTAAGGTTGACTTTCTGAAAATTTTGCATATTTTGTGATGAAATGAGAACTTGGGAAAACCAAACCAACATCGGTCGCTTATTTGCATTACTCATGAAATCTGTGTGGAAAAGGAAAAATATTTTCTGACATGCATTGTGTAAAAATGAGCTAAATTCTGTCATGTGGTCTCTGAAATTTGAAAAAGAGCGATATTGAGAATTTGAAAAATTATGCAATAATTTAGACAGATGCTCTGACTTTTGATCTCAGTATGTGAAAATGATCTGATTATGTTTTGGTACTCTATTTTATTTTGATATAACATCTGAAAACTTTTGGCATGGTATACTGATTTTGAATCTGACTCTGTCTTTGCTTTGCTTTGCTCTCATCTGTTATGCTCTGCTCTGTTTAGGTTGGTACCAACTTTTCTGTCTCTGAGTGCACCCACTTTGGAAACAAAGTGGTTTTATTGTGATCTTTACTATGTGTACACTTTCGGCTCCGAGAAGAATAAAAGAAAGATTTCACCTCTGTCTTTGCCTGGTTTGGCCACCGGGGCTAGCACAACCCTACCACGGGGGTGAACATGGTCTCTACTCTGTGAGATGCTCTGTTTTGATGTGATGATGATACTCAGTTTATGTTATGCCAAAGTACTATGGCTTTTACTTGTCTTAAAACCATCGCTCTGTTATTTTTGAAATCATGTTTTGTTCTGCATGATAACTCTGGAAATATTTGGTTTTGCATACTATACTTTGTAAATGCTCATGTTTTGCACGCTAGCATATGTCCTCTGCTTAATGAGTTGTTGATATCTCACCCCCTTATCTCCACAGCATTTTTTTCAAAAATTTTTGGATACTTCAGCGGAGGTTCCAGAATAGGAAGCATGCGTAAGGCTTTGTGAGCATAGTCTATTAAATACAAAGAGGGTACTTGCTATTGGAGAATTTTTATTGAATAGTTTCGTTTTGCTCTGTTGACTTAGTACTTTGGGGAAGTTGGCTTTTATTTTGAGATTTCGTTGTAATCTTAGTTATTTATTTTGGAGTAGATGTGTAACGCCCGTCCTTGTGGTGAGACTTTTTCTAAAATATTTTTATAAAAAGGACGACGGGAATTACCGTCCTGTTTAAAACTTTTCACTTGCATTCCCAGGGTGTGAGACTCTACGTTTATAAATAAAATGTGTTTTGATCATAAAAGTGGGTTACAGCGGAAAACATAAATCTTATAATAAAAAGGCCTCGTACGTTTAAAACTCGTGTCTAGACTTCCGTGCTCTTCCCCATGGGCCGTGTCCGTCCTGATCGTGCAGTTCATGTGAGGGGGAGGGACATGCATAAAAACTAAAATGAGTCGAAGACTCGTAAGCATTACTTCATACGGTTAAAATATAACAACATAGGTTTTCATTCATGCATTCATCATTCGTACATACTATTACGTGTGTGCCTACGTGTCTTGTGTGCGTTTGTTTGAAAACGTCACTGGACGGGGCTTTTCTTTTAAAAGGCTTTCCTTTATTTAAAACGTGTGCCCCGTCAGTGCCTTCATTTCTTAAAGAGCCCGTGCTCTTGTACTCTTGTGCATACATGTGCATTCGTGCGTGCGTGCGTACATCCATTCTTTCTTATCGCTTTCATAGGCCAGTACACACAATTACGCCCCGTGTGTTTGGGGTTAGCGGTCTTCCTTTGGACCCGGATTCTGCCCGTGGCCACGGGTTGGGAACCCCTTTTCATAAGGGGCAGCACTGGGTGCACTTCCAGTGCTACTTACCTGGCATTGAAATCTGCCCATTCATCGGTACCCTTTCATTCATGTCATGTGGCCGTTACGTGTCTTCATACATTCATGCTTTCATTTCTTTCTTTCTTTATTTTCATTCATTCGTTCATGTCAGCTCGATGGAGCTGAAGCTTTCATTCAGTTCGTTCTTTCATTTAACAGTCCTTTCTTTTCATGAGAAAACATTTCTTTTCGTGAGAAAATATCGTTTGGGGCGTAAGCCCGAAAATGGTCTTTCCATTTTCTTTTTCAATTTCATTTCAGCTCTATCCTCTCTTTAACAAAAAACATACATGGGCTTAAACGTCAGCTTCCGTGGCATCCTATAAGCGTCACCTTGAACGTCATCAATCATGGCATCCGCGAGTATCACCTCGTGGTGCACATGAGAGCGTCGGTTCGTTGGAAGCACAAAAGCATCTGCTTTTATGCCTTTCATGCATCTTCATCAGTTTATGGGTTTTTCTTAGAAAATACATACAATAGATATAGCGTATAGTCATCCATTCACATGCGTACAATTAATACTTTGGGGTGCGTAAAAAGGGGCTGCCAATGAGGGGCCGTACATACTTATACTTTTGAACATTTAGCATTTTCTTTCTTAAAACGTTTTTAGTCTTTTCGTGAGAATTTTAAAGGAAAAGCGTTTCTTGTATCTTTGATAACTCTAGAAGAGTATGAACGTAACACTTACCTGGACTCCATGCTACTTGCATGTCATTCAGTCCATTCACGTGCTTGTCAGATGGCAACCTACATGCATACACATAACCTTAGCATCATTCTCTATCTAATGCATAAGTAAATTAAACTATAAATAGAACTATGCTATACTTAGAACACTCTCCTTCTATCCCGTGCACTTACGTGCCCTTTTCTATGTTAAACCCTTCGAGGACCATTTACGGTCACCACAACTTCCAACTCAAAGTCTTGTCTCGAGTGCTCATCCACTAGAGTGAACCCCTTATTCACCTTAGGATTAAGACACTAGGACATTCGTCCTACTCTTCTTACAACCACATTCGACGCATGATTCCGACCGATGGAATCACACATCTAAATCCTAACGATGCATCCGTCACTACCTTTATGCATCTTGGCCCACACTAAATCCTCATTCCCATCCATACAAGACACATGGCTCTAAGTCAACTCTGAGGCTTAAGCACTGTGCAACTTGCTCATGACAGATTACCCATTACATATGGTGAATCCGTCCAGCACGTGTCTCTCACCATGTTACACAGGTACCTTACCCCTTTATCACCTAAGATCAACGTATATAACACGTTGATCACCTGCTCGTAGGAACAAGGGCCATACTCCGATACCAATCTTCTCTTAACTCGGCTAGCATGACTCTTCATGCTACCCGTCCCTTTTGACAGTTCATCCCAACACTTAACACGACAAGACTCCATTCATAACTACGTTTCATGTCACGTTATATAGCCCGAGATTGCTCCAGTGCTACACCGTGACCTTGTCGTGTTACCTAACATTCTATTACATCACTCCTGACTCATCACGAGTACGGTTCCTCACGTACTCCCGTCACATCGTGACATCTCGTCACGTTCCCATTACGCCATTTCTACACTTTAACACTTCACCCATGATAAGCATGACTTCCAATAACCACGTCACTTCCTAACGTTGCCCAGTCATGCTTCCGCTGCGTACTCTTATACTTGATCTGATACTTTACGCATACTCCTGGCCATAAGTCTATCACAGTGACACATGTCACCTCAGACTACAGGCTACGCCATAATTACTTCGGGACACTGTTCCACAGTTCCCGACACTATCCATCACATTCCACGCCCATAAATCACATAACCATCCTTATCTCTACAACACGCCACACGGAGTGTCGCTGCTACGTGGAGTACACTCCACGTATACTCCCTTCATACACACCACATCACCATTATGGCATACTTGCCATATGGTACATCACTCCATCACATGGAGTATATTCCACTCGTACTCCCTTCACATACGTTCCATCACCATTATGGCCTACACACCATATGGTGCATCACCCATCATATGGAGTGCATTCCACATGTACTCCATCCATACACACCATATCACCACTATGGCATACTCGCCATATGGTACGTCGCTCCGCTACATAGAATACACTCTGCATATACTCCATGCATGTTACGCCACATCACCACTATGGCATATACGCCATATGGTGCATCTCACCATGTCATGGAGTACATCCCACATGTACTCCCCACATATACAACACGCCACATTACCATTATGGCATACACGCCATATGGTGCATCGTCCACCACATAGAGTACATTCCACATGTACTCCTCTTACACGCACTACGCCACTGAGTACACTCCACTTGTACTCATCCCATTCCACAATACGCCAGGAGGGTATATTTTACATAAACTCTCCTTATCTCACATTACGCCACACATAAAGTACACACAGCGTGTACTATTCCCATTCCACATGCCACATCACCATTATGGCATATCTGCCACATAGTGTATTACTCCACCACATAGAGTACACTCCACGTGTACTCCTCACATATACTATACCCCACACAGAGTACACCCATCGTATACTCCCTTCATACACATCACGGCATGTCACCATTATGGCGTACCCGCCATATGGTGCATCTCACCATCACATGGAGTACATTCCATTTGTACTCCCTACATATATAACACGCCACATGCACACAGAGTACACTCAGTGTGCATTGTATCCATTCCACATATACCGTGCCACCATTACAGCACATATTCCCCAATCACACTACACGGCACAGTCCACAACACTTCCCATCTACACCCAACACATCACAGTACACTACATGGCACAATGCACCTCCATACAATACAGATAAGCCCAACACTTCACTACACAAAATGCCCAACACTTCATCACAATGCCACAACTCCACAAATACTAACAGCACAGTCCACAACCTAGTTAGCTAATCAATATCTAACATAATTACGAGGGATAGAGGGTTATACCATCGACGGGATAACCCGTGCATTGCTCGTTGACCGTCATAGCCGATGATGTCGGAAGAGTCGTGGCGGCTAACTCAAGTACGGTGACTGTTTAGGTGTTTGGATAGCTAGGTGTGGTCTTGGAAAGGCTCGTGATGGCCTTGTGATGATGGCAAGGGGCATAACATGGTGGATCTAGCCATGTACAGTGGCGGTCAATCACACGCAGTGACTGTCCATCACGTGCAGTGGTTACCCACCACATAAAGTGATGGTTTGGGCCTAGGGCTTAGCTAAGGGAGGTGTGGTGAATCTCGTGGTGGCGTCGAGGTGGCGCCACGGTGGCTCACTGTGGCGGATCTGGCCATTTCATGGAGGAGAAGCCGTGGGAGAGTGAGAGAGAGTGTGCTCTCGTGGGTGGCAGATCGGGGCCAAGGGAGGTCGGGTTGGCTTGATAGCGGCCTAAGGAGGCTGATGGTGGTGGTTACGAGCCGTGGGTGGCGGTGCACAGTGGTGCACGGCGTGCAACCCGTGCGTGCATGAGAGGGGAACCGTGAGGTGGAGGGAGAGCTTCTGGCCTCAGGTCACGTGGAGGAGCTCGGGGAAAGGGAGAGGAGGTCCATGGCATCGCATGGTGGTCGTGGGTGGCCGCGTACGGTGGCGCACGGTGGGAAATGGGTTAGAGACCCATTTCGGGTACTTTCCGTGGAAGGAGGGGGGGAGGACTGCATCATGGGAGCTGGCTTCGGTGGAGAATGATGGCCGGTGGGAGAGAAGGTCGACGTGGGAGCGGTGGAGCCATTGGGCGGCGCACGGCGGCGCTACGCTCACAGGCCCGTTCGGGCTGTGTGCTTCCGAAATGGAGAAATGGAGAGCGTGGGAGAGAAAGGCTGGTATGGTTGAGCTCGCCGGAGGGAGAGCAAGCCATTGGTGTCGATGGAGTGGCCTGGCGACTCACGGCGGCGCCGGGCTGTGCGTTGGAAGGCTTCGGCGTGGGTGGTCTGCGTACTGCATATGCCGGAGGAGAGAGGGAGGAGAGAGAGAGTTACGGGAAAAATGAGAGGGAAAAGAGAGGGGGTCTGGGTATTTAAGCCAGTCCTTTCGTCTGGGGGTCTACACGACGATCTAACGACGAGGAATTTAAAATACTGATTTGAAGATGCGTAAAACGTTAACTTAATTAAAAGCACCTAGAGGAATTAAGGTAGATATTATTTTAAACTAACTTTAGTTTATAAAATAATATTCTTCATCATTAATAGAATGATGAAGTCTCACTTAACATATTTAAAAGGGTTAAACCATTTATTTAATAAAAGTTCTCAACATAATTTAAATCCCATAATATCTTAAATAATAGAAATCATTTTAATAATAATATTAAAATGATTTCCGGCAATTATAATATTTTTGGAGCTCTTCAATAATATTATGATTGTCGTATTTAAGATCAAATCTTAATTCAATAATGATGGAAATACTCCTTATTAATATTTCCAGCATATTTAAAACAGTGGGCGTGCCATAGAAGTCACATGATATCTTTCGAGACATGCCATCATGGTTCGGCACGCATGACGCGGCTCGCAGTCGGTAGTGAGAAAGGCAGATGATCACATAATCTCTGCCTTCAGGATTTGCTTACGTCATCAAGACGAAACATATGTCAGAAAGAGAGAAGCGTAGGTAAGAAGAAGGAGCTGGGTATTACAAGATGGTTTAAAGCAATGAGATCTATGAGTAAATGAGGAACTGGAGTTTACATTTGTACAATGAGATGTGATTTTAAGTGTTTAGAGGTAACTCTCCGGACCTCCGGGAATGGGACGTTACATGAATAATTCTACTCATTATCTCTACACCACATACTACGCATGATATTTTATTTATTTATTTTTTTTCTCATGATGATGAATAAAAGAAGTTAATGAGTTTAGTAGAAATAAAAAAAAAATTCAAATCCCTATATCTTTCTATCACCTAATGCTGTGACCAGGGCCGCATTAGTAGGACCTCATTTGTTGTTACTCATGGCCAAGCCACTAGTCATGTGGCGACAAGGCTAGATAGCCCCAAAACAGCCTCATGGGCATGTCAGCCACATGCCAACAGCCATGCCAGCCATGCCCATGGCCCATGCCATGGGCCAGCCTAGCCCACCCATGGGCTCATGCATGTCATGGGTCAACTTGGCTCATGTCAACTATGTTATTTGTCATTATTTATTTTTATTTAATTATTTATTTTCCAAGGGACCTAATGGGGGTTTCCAAGTTGTAATCTTTATAAATAGGACCCTTAGACTTTGCATTGACATCTTTTGGCAAATTCCCTAGTAGGTAGACTATTTTGTTCTTGAGATCATCATTCGGTGCTAGGCATTTGGGCTCTTTGGGGTGCAATTCATGAATCCTCTAAGAGAGGATCACACCTTGCAATTCATGAATATGTGTGGTTCAATCTATCTTGTTCTTGCAACTTGGTGTAATTCGTGAATCCAAGTTATTGTTCTCTTTGTTATTTTCAAGTTCATCAATAAAGAGGTTTATTTCATCTATGTGCAATTCGTGAATCATAGTTGAATTGACTATCTTTTGTTCACTTTGTTCTTGATTATTTATCACTTGTTCATCGTGTTCTTCATTTGTTCTTGGTGTTCATCCATTCCATTGCTCATTTGATCCATTCCATACCACATACTCGACCACCATAGTGTTTGTCATTCTTTTTATAAGTTTGTCAACTTACCATAAATTGTTCCCTCCGTACACCTTGCCCTAGCCGAAATACATATAACCTCCACTCCCACATACATCACTCGGCCAACCCTAGTGTTGCCCTACTTTCCATATTAGTTCACATTTCCATAATTGCCCTTCATCTATCATATTCATGAAACCCTAGCCATACCATCTACTTACCATATTCGGCCATCCTAAAGCCATCGACCATAAACCCTAGCCGCCCACCTCAAGCCCTATAAGGAAACTCATTCCTTTTAGGAGTCTTGGCTCTAATTCAAATTCAAATTCAAATTCCAATTCAAATCCCTTAATTTAAGGAATTGAAAATCCTCTTCAATTCCTTAAATCACTCTTCCTAAAATCCCTCTAGTCAACTATTGACTTACAATCTCAATTCAAATTCGAATTCCCAATTCCCTCCAAGATTCCTGCCACTTAGGAATCTTCCCTCAATCATCTCTATCTACCAATCCTAACCAAATTCAAATTCCCTTCTTCCCTCAAAGATTCCCTCCATCTTTCAAACTTCCATATCCATTTCCTAATCATCCAAAATCTAGCCAACCTTCCAAAGACCAAGTCAACCCAATCCCTTCATCTTAGCCACCCAACATTCAAAACCCTAATCCTACCTTACCATTTCAGTAACCCTAGTCAACCAAACCCTAGCATCACTCCCCACCTCGTTTCCAAACCCTAGCATCATCCTAAACTCCAAGTTTAAGCCAACTCTTCCAAATCTCAAAATCCACCCTAGCCACCTCACAAAACCCTAGCTACACTTCACCATACCTACCATAATCACCATCCAAGTGGCCCAAACATCAAGGGCAGCCCTTAAGCCATTCTCATTGCATCAAACACCCATAATCCTAAGCCAATCTCCCAAGACCACACCAACCCTAATTCTACCAAAGCCTACAACATCCCTAGCTACCTCCAACCCGAACCCTAACCTCATCTCACCCATTCAACCCTAGCCTCCATTATCTTGGCACTTCACTCAAGAACAAGTCTAGCCACCCACATTGATTTGCCTAAGCCTAAACACTTAGCCTACCCAAATACATCATCATCCCATCACTCAAACACATCCTTTTGTGGAAAGTCAAGCAATTTGGCAAGAACACTCGGTCACCATCATCCCAAGACGAGCCCGTGGACCTTAGTGTTAGGGACAAGACCGGGGTCCCTAACACGCATGCGACGCGTTCAATCCACAAGTCCTCGGTGCCAAGGCCAATGGAGATGCAATCATCCCCTGTCCTGATGCGTGAGTTGGTGATCGCAACATTTCTGGATAATTGGACTTGAATGCCATTTGTGTTGGGGCTGTCTCCGGCAGCTATATTGATTTTGACTTTTTCAACATGCACGTTTTGGCAGCCATTAAAAAAGTGTGGTGTGTAATTTGTACTGGGATGATAAATAGAGTTTTTTATTAAATATTTAATACTAATGTTAGTATGTAATTGTGTTGTTGATTATCATAATAAAACAGAGTAATGTTACATTCAATCGTAAAGTGCGTAAATGTCGTGTAATCGCTTTGAAAAAGAATGAGTTTCACTATTAAAAAATTATTTTTTTTTTATGTGAGTCTCATGTTTTATTCACTTTTTTTTTTAAAACGATTTCGCAACGGTTGCATAATTTATAGTTGTAAGTACATTTTCTCAACACAATATGACACAACAAATAATGGTTGCATGTGTGGATAAGAATATATAATTATTTGTTGAACCAGTTTGACAAAAAAAAAATGTATATATCAAGCAATTTGTTTTGTGGCTTTGAAGTGCTTGATATATCAAGTAATTTAAGAGCGTGAAATATTGGTTAACGAACTCGTGCGTCTAGAATTGCAAATATATTTCTATATGAGAAATGATATTATTTCCACAATTATTTGTCATTTTTTATCCTTTTAATTAAATAAACATATTTATACATTAATATATATGTATTTAAATAGAATGACAAAAATAACAAATCACATGTTGATGTATGGTGCAAAGGATGATAAGTAGAATTTTTCATTTCCATATATGTGCTACGTACTTAAATAGAAAATGCTAATTGTATTTAAGAAAAATTTATATAAAACCTGTTTCTCTACGTATTAGTTATTAATATGCTAAAAATTATAAAATTTGAATTTCAAAATTAAACTGATAAAATGAGTTTTGTACATAAAATTGTAAGTATCACTACTCACTTAAATAACTTAAAAAATAATTGCAATTCAAATTGTCCTTAATTACCTTGAAATATTGCCATTAACAAAAACATGATCAAGAAGGTGATTAATTCAAACTTAGGAAATTAAATCAGACAACAAAAAAACAAAAAATAATAAAGTAAAGGGATTAAGGGCTAGTTCGGGTAGTAGTTGAGTATTCAACTACTATTCATTATTTTCTTATTATTTTTTATATAATATTTTTTATTACTATTCATTATTATTTATAGAATATCTAAGCTCACCTCTTAAATGTAAACTAAATCAATCAATGTAAAAGTAGCATTTCAAAAAAGAAAAAGTTGTAAAAGTAGGTACTATTCATTATTATTATTATTTTCTTATACATGCACCTCTCTCTCTTATATATTTGTTAATAATATAAGTAAAGCATCTTTATAAAAAAATATATAGTATGTAACGTAATTGCTTATGCATATATATTGAATATACTTCATATTATATGTTATTTACATAAGTACTCAAGACATTAAAGTATAACTGCTATTTTATAACTTGTACAAAAGTTAGTCAATAGGATTTAATAATTTTATATTCAAATATGCATGTTACTGTATATTTGAAATGTTGATATATACTATATTATTATATGTATTGTAAGGGGATTATCTCCCCCACCCCCCCTCCCCCCGGGCCCCTCTTTTCTATAGGCCAGCCCAACAAGGAGGTTTGGGAAAGCCTAACCAGGCCCAACAATCCTCCTCTAAGAGAAGTCACTAGGCCTCTACGGGGCACCCAACCCATAAGCAAAACCAACTCTAGAAGCAACCCTCATGCAGGAAAGACAAATGATGGGGAAAGATACGACTCACCACCCAGACACGCCTGGTCCTCGAGAACCCGTACAGGCAGGTGGGCGAGAAATGCAGAGGATCCTCGATTTGATCCTGACAAAAGGTATGGAGAGACTTGACAATGACACATGCAGGCAAAAGTTTAGTCAGGAGGCCAGGCTGCATTAATCGCGTCACTCCCCGAACTTTACGCCACATTAATGACACCACCCAAGAGCCACACCGTATTAAAGGATTTTGACCAAACAACAGTCCAAGCGATGTGAGCTCCATAAGGAAAGGTAGGGGTGTCCCCACCCGAAAAATTCATATAGAAGTAGACCCTTAGGTACGAAGGATTCTTTTTTATCTCTCTAAGCTCTTGCACAAACTATTAAGAAAATATATAGACTTAAGTATTGGAGACTCCTTGGACTCCACCAAGGCTCCCCACTAAGGTGTAAAGACCTTAGACCCTCGAGTTGTTGGAACCTGACCCAAAGGCATACAAAACACAACGTTAACAGTGGCGCCATCTATGGGAGCTCAATAGACTTCATTTGTCCTTTGTATGCCAGGGACAACTCGTTCTGAGATAACTCAGAAACAAGAAGAAGCAACATCAACAAACATGCAAGCAAGGCTTGCAGCGATGGACCAACTGGTAGGAAAACAAACTATTGAAGTAGAGACCCTCTGAAAAGAGAACGAGACACTCAAAGTAGACACCAACGGATCGAAAAATGATGTAGGGCCAAGCTACAGTGAGCATGTAATCCAAAAACCCAGGAAGGGGAGGTGACGATGAGGAAGAAAGAAGAAAGATGCAAAATGGGCTGCGTAACCTCAAAGGAAAATACGAAGAGATGGCAAAAAAGATGGGCACATTATCATCAGTAGACCAACTACTCACTAGTGTTGGCCTACCTTATAGTGTGGAGGTGATGGTCGTGGCCCTGCCACCAAAGTTCTGAGTTCCCCTCATGATGGGACCGGGACTCCCTTGAATACCAGGAAACCTTCAGAGCTCACATGACCTTGCATGGTTTCTCAGGAGAAGTGGCTTTTAGACCTTTGCAAGTTCTAGATAGACCAATTACAAGATCAAGAGCTAAGAAGATTAAGGAAACAATGCAAGGATTGGTGCAATCCACTTGGGACGAGTTTGGCAAGAGCCGAATATTCAATATGGGTTTGTGAGAAGGAGATCTAGTGATCATTCACGTGATACAAGCTATGAAACAGTACAACATAAATTAGGGCCTATTATTATGATTATGTGATTGAAGGCCACATGAACTTGTTTATTTCATTAAAGTGGCTTATTTTATTAGTTATAGGAATTAGTCTAGAATAATTGGGTTTGAGAACGCTTGGCCCACATATGTCTTACTTCTTATGAACTAGGATTTCTGGGAAGGCCTTATATTTTGGCCAATGGCTTATTTGGAAAGTTACTTTTTAGGAACTAGGGTTTCAAGGGGTTACTGTACCTGAGTTACTGTAGTGTCGTACTGTAGCCACGGCACTGTTCTCTCAGGGGTATTTTTCAAAGATGGGGCATTATTTTGACGAGGGTTTTAATTAGGTTTTAGTTTAAATTCTCTTTGTTGCCTCATGTTAAGAAATTTATGAAATTTGATGAATTTATTCATTGTGAGTTGAGTTTTACTCTTCTTGTTCTTAATTGAACTTATCAAAGGTAGATCACAACATTTGTGGCATTCCTCCTTTGTAATCTGAGTTCTTGAAACGGGTTCTTCAACGGGTCTAGATTTTAATATATTCTAGGTTCTTGAAACGAGTTCTCATCGGGTTTAGGTTTTCCATCTATTGACTTGATTTTGGCTTTCTTGGGGAGCTTTCAATTTGATTGTGGGTTCAAGAGATTCCATTCCCGCGGCTTCATATCATTTGATATTCAGAGCAAGGTTTCCAATCAGGTCTGATTCTATCTTTTAATTTCTTGCATCCTTAAATTTAAGTCTAGTGCTTCATTATTCTAGGGTTGCAAAAAAAAAAAAAATAGAAACAAAAAGTAGGGTGCCGAAATGTTTAGGATTTTGGGTTTGGCTGAAATTTGCATCACCTAGGGTTTCAAAATTCTAGGGTTTCTTGCATCTCTAAGTTTATCAATTTGCTTGGAGTGCCATTCCATTGATTCTCTTCTACTTCATTGTCAATTCTTGTGTGCTTGAATTCAATTGCTTGTTTTCACAATTGAATATAGCTATTTGTCATTGAATTAGAGAAAGGAAGTGAAAAGAAAAGAAAAAAAAAGAAAAAAAAAACTCGAGAAAAAAAAGAAGAGAAGAAGAAGAAGAAGAAGAAAAGAAAAGAAAATGTAGTATATTAAAAGGTTGATACATAGTTACAACAAAGAGAAAGAAAGTATTTATTGATTGAGCTTTTATCATCATAGGAGTTGAATACATCTTTCTAGTTGGTATCTTGTTTTATAATTACTCTTTCCGTCGTATAAATTTCTTGAGTCTCATGTCATTTTATTAATTCCTTGTTTCTTGGATCTATATTATTGGTTGGAATAATATAAGGTTTTATTATCTTGATTTTAGTTCAACTAGTTCTTAACAGGAAAATTGTTGAGGTAAAAGGCAAGAGAGTGTTAGACTATTATCGGAAAAAAGCCAATTAAGAGTTAAACATGAGTGGAGTGTCATTATTCGAGTGTAAACACGTAAGGGAGTGTGTGAGGTTTTCTACTAACATTCTTTTTGTGCAGCATATTACGATGTTTCATAGGAGTGACTCACTACTAAAGGGGATGACAGATAACTCATCATTTGTGTTGCAAGCCATGCATCAACCGTTTGAGCGGTTGAACTTGGTGTTGGGTGAAGTAAGGGATATGATGGATCATCAAGATGCGGTAATTAGAAATCTACAGGGCATGAGAGATAGGAGGTGACGTGAGTCTAGTGTTGAAAATGAGTATGAGAAAGAAGAGTTTGGTGGTTCTCTTGTTACTAGGCGTTCACTCAATACACAAATTAAAATAGATAATACAGAGCAGCAGAGCGAAAACATTTTTCATACTAGATGCCACATCAACAATAAGGTATGTAGTATGATCCTTTATATGAAGAGTTGTTTTAATTTGGCTAGCACTACTTTTGTAGAGAAATTGAATTTACATACCTTGAAATACCCTAGACCATACAAGTTGCAGTGGTTGAGTGATTGTGGGAAGGTTAGGGTAAATAAGTAAGTGTTAGTTTCCTTTTTATTTGGAAAATATCAGGATATGGTGCTTTGTGATATTGTGCCTATGCATGTTGGCCATATTTTGTTGGGAAATCCATGGCAATATGATAGGAAGGTGATTCATGATGGGTTAAGGAATATGTACAGTTTTGAAAAGGATAGAAAAATAATCAAACTTGTTCCTTTAGCTCCAACACAGGTCCATGTAGACCAATTGAAATTGAAAAGTGAGATTGCCGAAAAAGAAAGAGTGAAAATGAGAGTGATCAAAAAAGAAAGAGTGAGAGTGAGAGTGATAAAAAAAAAATGAAAATGAGAGTGATCAAAAAATAAAGAGTGAGAGTGAGAGTGATCAAAAAAGAAAAAGTGAAAAGAGATTGAGCTGAAAAGCAAGAGTGAATATGAGATTGAGAAAAAAAGAAATAGTGAGGCCGAAATGGAGAAAGAGAGAAAAATGAGAGAGAAAAAAGAAGAGGGTGAAACTGAGACCTAAAGAAAAAGAGAGAATGAGTTGAAAAATAATTGTGAGGTCAAGAATACAAAAAAAGATGAAGAAAAAGAGAGTGAGAGAAAAAAAAAAGAATGAGACCGAAACATCAAGAAAAAGGGAGAGTGAAAAAAAAATAGAGAGGTGGCTGAGAGTCAAGAAAAAAGAGTTGAGCCACGAGAAGAAAAAGAAAGAGAGATTGCAAAGAGAAACAGAAAAAAAAAAGTGAGACTTTATGCTAAGGCAATCTTTTATACTAATGAATTTAACGACTATTTTCCTAGTGTTGTTATTTCTTTATTGCAGGGATATGGAGTCAAGATTCTTAGCAGTGTGTTTAGTCAATTGCCACCTATTAGGGAGATAGAGCATTGAATTGATTTTGTACCAGGTGCGACAATTCCTAACCGATCTTTTTTTTAAGAACATGAGTCATTGA
This sequence comes from Juglans mandshurica, assembly GCA_022457165.1. Taxonomy (NCBI): domain Eukaryota; kingdom Viridiplantae; phylum Streptophyta; class Magnoliopsida; order Fagales; family Juglandaceae; genus Juglans; species Juglans mandshurica. The sequence goes on from CM039631.1 coordinate 13,089,820, forward strand.
CGCACTTAAATGGACAATATAAGTTGAATAGAATGCATGCCAAGTGAGTGCAATTCATTGAGACCTTTCCTCATGTATTCAAATACACACAAGGTTTAGAAACTTTTGTGGTTGATGTTTTAGCAGGAAGGTATGTCTTAGTCTTCATTTTAAATTCAAAATTGCCGAGACTTGAATATGATAAGGAATTGCATGCTAACTATGATGATTTTGCTAGTGTGTATGGAACAAGTGAGAAAGCATCCTTTGGTAAGTTCTATAAACTAGATTGGTACTTGTTTAGAGATAATAGATTTTGTGTGCCTACTAGTTTTATGCATAAGTTGCTTGTGTGTGATAGACATGGTAGTTTGTTGGGTAACTTTGGTGTAAGGGAGACTTTCAATGTGTTGCATGAACGTTTGTGGGAGTATCATTTGCCTTTCATTGAGTTTGCATATAATTGGAGTGATTATTTTGGTCTAAAGAAGATTTTAGAAGTGTCACGTGAATGTTTGTGGGAGTATCATTTGTCATACATTGACTTGTTGCATGAATGTTTACAGGACTATCATTTGCCTTTCATTGAGTTTGCATATAATTGGAGTGGTTATTTTGATGTCAAAAAAAACTTTAAATATTTTGCATGAACATTTTTTTTTGTTTAAGTTGAAGAGAGATGTCAATTGCTTTTGTGGCTGGTGCATTACATGTAGAAAGGCCAAATTTAGGGTTTTGTCACATGGGTTGTATACACCCTTACCCGTTTCTAGTGAGCCATGGGTAAACATATCTATAGACTGTGTTTTGGGGCTGCCTAGTACAAAAAGGGGTAGAGATTCTATTTTTGTGGTAGTTGATAGATTTAGTAAGATGAAACATTTCATTCCATGCCATAAAACAGATGAAGCCACAAACAAAGCTGACATGTTTTTCAGGGAGATAGTGTGACTCTATGGTGTACTTAGGAGTATTGTTTCTGATAGAGATGTTAAGTTCCTTAGCTACTTTTGGAATGTGTTTTTGTTTTTCTTGGTCACGAGAATTGGATATGAAAGTACAGATCGACGCGAACGTAATCTATCTCCACCTAAAGGAGGTTGAATAGTGAATTTGAGAATCCTCAAGGGATAGCTTGAGACAAGGACGTAGGCAATTGGGTTGAATCTCATTAAGATACTGAGTTTGATTCCTCTTACCCTTACTCTTTGTATTTACTGTTGCTTCGTATTTTATTCATATTGTGTATTTAGTTTATTATTGCGAATTTTTAAATTCAACCCAATTCACCCGCTCTTGTGTTAGTCATCTAGGCAACAGCCTGCAAGTTCTGCTTGAGATTTGACAAAGCTTGAAGCGTCGGGCTATGTAATACAAGATTACATATCTACATTCGTAACAGTATGCAATGCACCTACCATGCATTTAATGGTATGCAATATTCGCATCAGATAATGTTTTTTGAGCAATACTATATACCAAAAGTAATATATACCAAATCATAAACATGCTTCATAAAATTAATTCACATAGTAATTGATATCTCAAAGGTTGGAATATTCGTCCAACAGGTCTGTAACATTAAAAGTATTAGAGGAAGCGGTCCATGAAAAATGAGCAGCTTGTTCTTATTTTTTAACGCAAGGATTTCTTTAAGTTAGTTCCTAACTTACTCTCGGTGTATGATAGTATGCTAGTTAATAAATGTCAAGCAAGTAACTCGTGTTTTATTTAAATTCTCGTTAAAATTTGCAGTATTTATGTTATGGCATGATGTCATTTTCCATAAGCATGAATATTTGTCACATAGTACAAACATTTGTCATGAAGCATGCGAGTCTGTCAAGAATGAAAAGTTAAGTTTTTATAACAACCCAAAATGCTAGCTAGGATGAGGGATTATCCTAGTGGAACTCCCATATCCACCCTAGAGTGAATAGAATGGAGTGGAATCTCCTGGTTGAAAAATAATTGTCAACAGTATTTCAATGGGCTCAAAAGATCACCGGAGCGAAGTAAACAAAATCTAACGCTGGTGGGTGCTATTTACTCTTGGTAATGGAAATACCTTGAGGTAAGACTCTGGTAACATAATCACAACTGGTGGACCGACCTGTGATGTGATGCGGTAGCTAGTAGGAATAGACAGTTTATTGGAAAACCTTGGAGCATCCACCTTTTGCAAGAAGAAGAATATGAATAGACGTAGGTTTTATGAAACCAAGCATGTTTTGAAGTACAAAAACACTATCATTGAAGTTATGTTTTGTAAATGCAAGTCCAAGTTAATCCTAGCAAGATCATTACCAACAAAATGATTGAAGTACAAGTGAAAGCTCATGAGGTAAAGGTGGAAACCTACGTAAAAACTGAGTATAATTGTCAATATTATCATTTGAATTATCTTGTGGATTATTTTTATGATTATTACCATACTACTTACTCCTCTACAAAGAAAATATGGAAAGCCTTAATGAGTAAACATGATAGGGAAGAAGCCAGAGTAAAGAAATATACAACAAGTCACCTCTTTTGATATCAATTGGTAGATGGAAACTTTGTTGCAGAGTAAGTGCAAGATTTTTAAATGATTGCAACTAAAATTAAATCTGAGCGCATCAAGATTGGAGAAAATATCATTTTTTGTGGCATCATTGACAAGCTATACCACCTTCATGCACCGGAGCCAATTTCAAAAGTTCATGCACCACAAACAAAAACACAGATCCTTGGAGACCTTAATTGCATGTATTCACATAGACAAGAAAGCTAGAGGCCAAGATGCTTTGATGATTCAAAATGGGAATAGGAATTCCACAATAAAGGAAAATTTATTTTTTTGAAAATGGTGGCTTGCCCAAAGGCCAGAATAAAAGAAATTGTCAATTGAAGTTGGACAAAAAATCAAAAAGTTCGGTCGATCTCAAATTTACAAGTTTTAAAAGCGAGAAAATAATCTTCAAGTTAATGTTACTAAGGAGCCATTTGTAGTAATGATTAGAGACATTAACATGGTTCACTTTTTTCAAGGGTGGTGGGTAGATTTTGGAACGAATAAGCATGTCTGCTTTGATAAAGATTGGTTAAAAACCTATACTTCGTTTGAGAAGAAAAAACTATTATACTTGGTAATTCAAGTAAAGCCAAGGTTCTTTGGACTGATGAGGATGAGCTAAAATTCACCTATGGAGGTATCTACTCTATACGCTATCTTTGAGGAAAAATTTGAAGTCAAATTTTGTACTTAACAAGGCTAGCTACAAATAAACTATGGTGATCAATATGTAATTACCAGAAAGTAAAGCAAGGATAATGCTTGTGATGGAATGTTTAACTTGAATGTGGAAAATAATGAATCAAATGTTTCTATTTATATGCATCATTCTTTAAATTATTGGTATCCATATTTATGTCATATTAATAGTAGATATGTTGCAATTATGAGTATTTTAGGATGAGTTCCCTAATTGAAAAAACATTTTAAAAAATGTTAAGTAATTTGTAGTCAAGCAAAAATTGAAAAATAGACCATAAAAGTGTTGAAAAAAATACCAAATTATTGGATTATAGTTCAAACTTATCTAAGTGAATTTGAAGGAATTTTAACTCGTGGGGAGATATATATTTTATCACTTCCATGCTTGATTTTTTGAAATACATTTATGTTTATTTATTATAAAATGAAAAGTGATACCTTTGAAAAATTGAAAGAGTTCCTCTATGAATGTTGAAAATCAATTTGGTAGAAGATTAAAAGATTTAGAAGCGATAGGGGCCGAGAGGATGATTCAAATGATTTCAACTCATTTGTTCAATCTATGGGAATTATCTATAATAATACTACAACATACTCATATGCATCTAACGGTTTGGTTCAGAGGCAAAATAGAATGTTAATTGAGTTGACAAATGCAAAGTTTATTGGTTCTGGAGCTCTCTTAAGTTTTTGGGTTGAATCAATTGACTGTTTGTCATTTACTAAGTAGGGTGCCTTATAAAAATTCAAAACCTACACCCTTCAAGTTATGGAGATGGCGTAAGCCAAGTTTATGCTATTTTAAAATTTGGGACTGTTTGGCATTTGTTAAGCTAACATATCCTAAAAGACTCAATTTAGATGTTAGAACTATTACTCGTACTTGTGCCTTTCTTTGATAAGCAAAAAGTAGCACGACTTACAAATTTTTGAAAATAATGTGCTTTTTGAGGAGATGCAATTTTTCATGAAGAAAATTTTCCTTTTAAATCCAAAATAGTAGGGATAAAGGACCTAAAAAAAAAGACTTTTTTTCTTAGGCTAAATCTTCTACTCCTTAACAAAATCAAAAAAATTCTGAATTAACAAATCTCCACACCTCTCTCACACTACTCGTGGGACACTCTCTCCCTAGAAGGATGCCATTTTCTTCGACCTCTCATAAGTTCAATTTTTTTTTATTATATTAAGAGTTATGTGAGGCCATGAGTAACTGTATAATCACCAAACAGAGTGGATTTCACCCCCAAACGAACTGTAGATGTCAACTTTTATGTTGAAGCACGTAAATCTCTGTGTTTCTCACTTTATTTATATTTTATATGTTTATTTATTGTTTACTTCATAGATCATGAGCATTCAACTACTGTGTCAACACCCAATCCATCATCACAGTCCATTAGACTGTATTGTTAGGCTACGATCATGCTGTAAATTTGCATTATAACACACTTCCAACAAGGAAACAATTTTCTAGAATTGAACATTCCATTTATTTATTTTTTCTAATATATATATAGAATTGAAATGATATACATGAACTGTTACGAAACATGTCATGATATATGATATTCTCATGACTTAATTAACAGTTCCAAAATTTCTAAAATGTTTTGAATAGTACAGGTTTGGATAGTAAAATGAGAATTTTTTTTATTTTAGATGAAAGTTTAAAATATTATTTTTTAATATTATTATTATTTTGAAATTTTAAAAAATTAAATTAGAATTTAAAAAAGTTGATTTGTTTATTATATTTTGTATAAAAAATTTAAAAATTATAATAATAAAATAAGATGAAATAAAATGAGAATTCTATTTATCATTATATATGCCAAACCTGCATGCAAGATTTCTTGTTTTCACACGCACCAAGTCTTCATCCAGATGGTGGTCCTGGTGGCTTTAATTGCAAGACTTTGGAAGTCAAGCAGAAAATTAATTTTTTTGATGTGAATCCCATATTTTAATTATTTTTTTCAAAGCGATTACGCGGCAGTTACACAATTCTCGGTTGTAAATATTTTTTCTCAGAAAATAATATATTGTCGCGAACGTTTATCCTATTTCAATTAAAAAAATATATACTTTCACATCTCAATGAACATGCATAGAATTAAATTATAACAACCATAATTGAAAGTACTTGTGTAATTATATCAGATTTGCGCTGTCTGCTGTTCAACTCGATCATTATTGTGTGGGTGTCTCAGCATATTACAGCATTCAATGAGAATTCCAGTACTCCTTTCATGGCTTTTCTTCATGCCCATATGCTTACTTTCTATCAGCTTCTATGTTCCTACTGTTTGCGGCAAATGTCTTAGCAATCAGAAATTCTTGTTGCTCCAATTGAAGAATAGCCTCATTTTTGACAATGCTCTGTCCACAAAACTGGTGCACTGGAACAAAAGCATCGATTGTTGCTCATGGGAAGGCGTGACCTGCAACAAGGGACGTGTTATTGGTCTCGACCTCACCAATGACTCTATCTCATGTCCACTTGATCAAGCAGCTTGTTCAAGCTTGAATATCTTCAGAATCTGAATTTAGCATACAACAATTTCAGCAGTTCTGAGATTCCTTCAGAAATTAACAAGTTGTCGAATTTGGTTTATTTAAACCTTTCGAATACTGAGTTTGAAGGACAAATTCCAATTACAATTTCGCATTTAAAAGGATTGGTTAGTCTCGATTTAACAGCTCGTTGGGAATCCAAATCCTACGGCCTCTTTTTGTTGAAGCTTGAGAATCCAAATCTAAATATGCTTGTTCAAAACCTTTCCAAGCTTACGGAACTTTATCTCGATGGTGTGGATATATCAATGCATGGGTATGAGTGGGGCCCAACATTATCATTTTCACTACCAAATCTAAGAGTGTTGAGCTTGTCAAGTTGTAATCTGTCAGGGCCTTTTGATGCGTCCTTGGCGAATCTTGAATCCCTCTCTGTTATTGATATGAGCTATAATGATTTATCTGCTCCAATTCCTGATTTTTTTGCAGACTTCAAAAATTTGACAACCTTGATTTTCAGAGCCTCTTCGTTGAATGGAAAATTTCCAGAAAGGATCTTTCAATTTTGACCTGCCATATAATTTTGAACTTGAAGGTTTCTTGCCAGAATTTCATTCGAATGGATCTCTTCAAACCCTGGTCCTCAGCGGTACAAAGTTTTCAGGGTCATTACCATATTCTATTGGGAATCTCAAATTATTGTCTGAACTCGATCTTTATTATTGCAATTTCAGTGGAGAAATTCCAAAATCAATGGCAAATCTCACTGAATTGATTAATTTGGACTTGTCAGTGAACAGATTCAATGGATCAATTCCATCATTAAGCATGAGCAAGAATCTGAGAAGAATAAGCCTTGACTTCAATGATTTAACAGGTCAGATTACTTCCACTCAATGGGTAGATCTTTTGAATTTGGAGATTCTTTATTTGTATTACAATTCACTAGAAGGGAGTATTCCAGTTTCTCTTTTTTCCCTTCCATCATTGCAACAATTATTCCTTCAAAACAATCGATTTTCTGGCCAACTTGATGAATTTTCAACTGCTCCTTCTAACCTATTGAGTTATCTTGATTTAAGTCACAACAACTTGGAAGGGAAAATTCCCATGTCTCTGTTCAAAATACCTTCTCTTGGGGAGCTTGATCTTTCTTCGAATAACTTCAATGGCTCTTGGCAGTTTAGCATGACTCAAAAATTAAAGCATCTTACCTATCTTGATCTTTCATACAATAATCTCTCAATTGAATATAGTGGAATTAATAGTTCACTATTCTCTTTTCCCCAGTTTTCAACTTTGAGATTGGCTTCTAATAAGTTGAAAAGATTTCCGTATTTCTTGCGAAACCAATCTGCCTTAAACGATCTAGACCTTTCAAACTGCCAAATTGATGGACAAATACCACACTGGATTTGGGAATTTACTACACTGATCAGCTTAAATCTCTCCAATAACTACTTGGTGACTCTAGAAAGACCTTTTCTCAATGATTCTTTCATTGAGGTGGTGGATCTAAGCTCCAACAAACTCCAAGGGCAACTCCCAAGATTTCTCCTACGTTCTGCTATATACTTGGATTTATCCAGGAATAATTTCCACTCGAGTATACCAACTAGCATGGTTAATATTGTTTTCCTTTTTCTTTCGAGCAATAAATTTTATGGGAGTATACCGGAATCAATATGCAATGCTACACGTCTACGTGCTCTGGATTTATCTAACAATTTCTTGAGTGGCATGGTTCCCCATTGCTTACCTAAGATGAGCAGGACTAGACTTCGGTGGGATGACGCAACTCAACTTGGGGTGCTGAATTTAAGGCAAAACAACCTCTCGGGCAAAATTCCTGATACGTTTCAAACCAATTAGAAGGAAAGTTGCCAAAATCTTTGGCCAAGTGCAAAGATTTGGAGTTCCTGGACATCGAGAATAACAACATTGAGGAAGCTTTCCCATGTTACTTGAGGAATATATCCACGTTGCGTGTCCTTGTTTTGCGATCAAACAAGTTCCATGGACCTATTGATTGTATGGAGTCTATTAATGCCACTTGGCCAATGCTTCAAATTATAAACTTAGCTTCAAACAATTTTAGTGGTAAGCTGACAGAAAAGTCCTTCAGCGTCTTAAAGGCATTTATGGCAGATAAAGATGAGGCAGAACTAGAGCTCATTCATCAAGAGTTTACGATGAATTACTCATGGCCTGCTTTTGATTTTGATTATCAAGATAAGCTGAAAATTATTGCCAAAGGTGTATCTCTGAATCTGGTGAAGATACTAACCGTTTTCACCATCCTTGACCTTTCATGCAACAACTTTGATGGGCCTCTACCAAAAGAAATTGGTAAATTCAAATCACTATATGTCCTCAACTTGTCTCATAATGGTTTCACAGGCAATATTCCACAATCTTGGGGAGAATTAAGTAATCTTGAGTCACTAGACTTGTCAAGCAATAAGCTTACTGGTGAGATTCCTATTCAACTTGCTGATGGTCTAATTTTTCTGTCTGTCCTCAATCTTTCGTTCAATCAATTGTCGGGAAAAATTCCACAAATCAAGCAATTTGCAACATTCCCAATATCTTCCTACAAGGGGAACATAGGATTATGTGGCTTTCCTTTGGAAGAACATTGCACAGGTGATGGGCCGGGATTGTCAACTCCAACATCTGAAGAATCTGACTCGAATTCTGGGATTGGAATTGACTGGAACTTCTTAAGTGTTGAACTGGGATTTATTTTTAGTTTTGCAATTGTTGTTGGGCCTCTTACGTTTTGGAAGAGGTGGAGGATGTGCTACTACAAACATGCTGATGAAATATTTTTTAAGATCTTCCCTCGGTTGTATATTACAATAGAAAACCGTCGAAGAAAAGCACACATGAACCATAGACGAAGAGCTCACAGAAATCAAGGACGGAGGCAGGAGTGATATATGGCTTGATAGATATGAGCCATGAGGAGTAATGTTGTCAGGTATGACTTTTTTATGTTTCAATATAAGGAAAACAGAAAAAAGAATACAATTACACATGCAATTGGATATGAATATTACTTTAAATGATAAATTGATTGTTGTCGTGAAGCTAATTATGTTATTAAAATACTTTTGATGGTAGATTTGCAGGTGATTTATGGAAGGTGATCAACGGGATTTGGATGCTAGCTTAAGTAACTAATGTTGTCACTATTGTATTTTACGATAGCACCTTTTAAAGTTTTATTAGACTTCCAATTTGAGTAGACTCAATTAACAGTAGTAAGGTTTATGCAATAGATGTTCTAAGGGATATAAATATGTAATATCCAATTTGAGCTGTAATAGTTTAGTTGGTTTCATGGAGTGCTATGAATAAATATTTTAAGTGAATTTTAATTAGTTATTTTGATTGGAGATGGAGAATTTAAGATGCAATAGCCATTCAATATTTTAGTTGTTGATGTGTATATTTAATTGCTATAACGAATATCGTGGGCTTTAAAGTAGCAAGATTAATGGGCTTGAGGAGGAACAAAAAGCACAAGAAGGAAGCTGGGCTTGACATAGAGTTCCGTATAATGTCGCAAGATACTAGACAGAGAGTTCACTACACATGACTCGTGAGACGTCAATTAGATTTAAGGCTCGATCTCTATGTGAAAGGCTAGAGAGGATTCACTGGATATTTAGTTTGAAGTTGATAAGCATTCTTAAGATTTTTTAAAAACGGTTGAAACCAAACATAGCCTAAACATCACACAAGGATTCTTCACTGACTTTGACGTCGAAGTGACCTCGGAACTCACCAGAGCCCCCATCTTCCTCTTAGTTGCAAGTGGCATGAGCCTGGCTGTTGTGGCACTGCTCGAGCTGTGAAACACGACATCAACAATAAGAATTATTAATTAGAGCATATCCCTTCTCCAAATTCAAAAAAAAAAAAAAATGCAAATCAAAGTCATGGTCTTGTTAACAGTAATATTAATTTTCATGGTTGATAGGAGGCTAGCCATAAATATGATATAGAAATTTCTATGGTTGAACCATTGATCCAAGACTGAGTACTTCTAGAAAATCACCAACGCTGAATGGTAATTTCTCATTGACAAGGATTCAGATGGTGTGTTTCTACCAATCATCTGTGTGAGGGAGGGGCCCATCCCAGGGGGCCCAGGCCCAAAGTGGTCAAGTTACGAAACCCCAAGGCCTTAGACGAGACCCTATTGTAGGCCAAGAGCCCGGGCAGAGGACCGCGTGCTGAGCCCATAACTGCAAACCTACTTGAGAAGGCTTTTCGGCACTGGGCCCGGATACGCCAAGGAAGAGTGTCTTGGGACTCAGCAACCTACCGATCCCTACCATATGGCACCGTGCAAGACACCTTACTGGCAGGACCGTAGAGCCCATAACCGCAAATCTACTCGAGAAGGCCTTTCGACACTGAGCTCGGATATGCCAAGGAGAGTGTCTCGGGACTCGGCAACCTACCGAGTCCTACCGTATGACATTGTGCAGAACGCCCTATGCTACGCTAACGGTTGGATGTGCCCCATCATGGCCTCGTCAGACTCAAGGCACGTCACATTTGATGCATGTGTTAGAAGGCCCGGCACGTTACGGCGTGCCACCAGAGTATGCAGGACTACTCAGCCATGACCTGACACCCAACCTTGGTAGAAATGTGGCAGCAGGTCTGAGCAAGCATGGCCTGACACGCCACGATCTCCCTCGGCCGCCAAAGCAACGGACTGACACACTATTGCAGCAGGGAATGAGTGGTAGCAGGTCTGACTCAGGTACGACCTAACAGACCATGATCTCCGTCAGCTGTGGATCCCGAATCAGGTATAAATAAGAGCCATCCCTCCTACGGGAGGGCTCTCTCCCTTGAAACCCTTTTACGATTCTTTCTAATCTTCTGAGCTTTTCTCATCACTAGAGGATTATTTACTGATTTTGACATCGGAGTGACACTGGACATCACCGGAGCCTTTTCTCCCTCTTAGTTGCAGGTGGTGTGAGCTTGGTCATCGCAGTACTACTCGGGTTGTGGAACACAACATCAACAAAGGCACTGTCTGTGAGATTTGTTTTTCCATAAAAGCGTGTACTTCGCATGCTGGCAATAATGTTGTCCCAAACTACACGAAAGGGAGACCACGAGGAGGGAACGATGGAGGCAAGACTCGCGAGCATGGAAGAGACAGTAAGGCTCTCCCAGGAGAATTCGGCCCTCAGGCGCACCAACGAGGAGCTAGTGGGGGTAGGAGAACTAAGCGACAACGAAAATGTGGATTCGCAGCAAGTCCCTATGGACGCCGCGGCAGAAGAGGAGACTAGCAGCTCGTCAATACTGACCTCTTGTACAGCACAAGAGTCATGGCAGTGCGACTTCCCCCCAAGTTCAAGGTCCCCCAGATGGAAATGTACGACGGGTCCAAAGACCCGCTAGAGTACCTGGAGACGTTCAAAGCCCACATGACCCCGCATGGTTTCTCAGGAGAAATCGCCTGCCGAGCCTTCCCACTAACACTGAAAGGGGCTGCTCGGACCTGGCTTGGGTTACTGTCATCAGGAACGGTAGATAGCTTCGAGGAGCTTGTCCGCCTTTTCATGACGCAGTTCCTAGCAAGTCATAAGAGGAGACGCCCAGCAGCTTACCTCCTTACTGTCAAACAACTAGACAGTGAAAATCTGAAGTCGTATCTCTGGCATTTCAATCGGGAGCATATGACCACCGATGACCAAGACAAGAAGATCACATTGGCAGCCCTCTTGGGGGAATCTGGCCTCGAAATCCATTCATGACAGAAATAGTAGAAAAGACCCCTATTACGCTGAGGGAGTTCATAGACCGAACAAATGGGTTCATCAACGCTGAAGATACACTCGGGGCCCTGACTGCCTCACGACCGTCCGAGGTAGAGCAAGCGGATTTGAAGGCGTCAAGAAAATGAGGAGGCCGAGACAACGGAGGAAGAAAGAGAGGAGCACCAGATAGGAAGAGAAGGGAGAAGTGCCTGCTCGGCCCCAGGGGGAGCCACGCCCACACAAACTTGGCCGTGGAAAGGAATCAACGCTTGAGCCCTCGAAGAGAATAGCCCTGAGATGTGGGAAACCACCCGTATTGCGAGTATCACATAAACAACCGACATAGCACCCTAGACTGCTATGCCCTAAAGAGAGTAAAGGAGGAAGACCTGTGTAACCAGACTCACTGGTCAGAGGACCTGAAGGACCGATGCAGAGGGAGGTGCTCGGGTGCCAGCCCGAGAAGGCAGGGAGTAGGGGATGAGATTCGAAGGAGCCCCCTGGTGGAGAACAAACCACTTAGAGAGATCAGCACAATCATCGGAGGATATGCCGAAGGCGGAGCCACTTCGTAGGCCCGAAAGGCACATGCTCGAAGGGCACGCTATGAGGAAGTGTTCGTCGCTGAAAAGGACACGAGCAGGCCCCTACGGCGTACTGGAGGCACCACAAGAACCTTCGACGAGAAGGATGAGAAAGGCATTCTCCACCCACTGATGCATTGGTAGTGACGATGCAAGTGGCAAACTTTAGAAACCGAAGGATCCTAGTCGACAACGACAGTTCAGCCGACATCCTGTTCTGGGAATCCACTATTTGGATGAGAATCAATCCAAATCAGCTACACTCGGCTCCAATGCCACTTAAGGGCTTCATGGGAGACGTCGTTCAACCAATTGGAGCCATCACTCTTTTAGTCCTGGCAAGGAAGGTGCCTAGGACCGCGGCCACCATGACTGACTTCTTGGAGTGGAACGCCTTGAGGTCGTAGCTGGAGACAGAGGAAACCCAACGTTTTTCCCAAAAAACATAAGAACGAGATCGACCTTGGGTGCCATAATAGTGGTAGGAACACGGTGGACGAAAGAAGGAGGATATAACGGCCATGATTTTTAAGTTAAGGATTTTAAATTATTTTTTTTATGTTTATATTATCAATACCATTATTATTACTAATTTTAGCTCTTAATTTATTTTCTTAAAAACCTTCAGATTTCTCAGCTGTTGTTTTCGTTTCTCCATTTCTCGGACTATCTCATCGATTTTCAGATGTTACATAGTAAGAACCAAATTCTTCAATTTATATTCCATATTCTCCGTAATTTCAGCAATGTAGCAAATACCCTACCTCCTTTATTCTCTATTTTGATCCTTTTGCATCAAGCAAAATTTCTCTTGATCTCATCCAACGTGCTACAGATTAAAAAAAAAAGAGTACATTTTGTCCGTGCTCGGCGCCTTTTTCCTTTGGTGGTAAGCCTCACTGGTTTGCTCTTTTCTCTCCCTTTCTTCTGTTTTTTCCCCGTCGGTCTAACAAACAAGTATTTTGCTCATCTTAGTTTTGCTTCACCTTGCCTTCTTTGTCCAGCCTTTGTTACATCGCCTGCCTTCCTCTCGCACGAAGTCAGTTTCTACGCCTTCAAGTTTTTCCTTGTCTCAGTTTTCTTTGAGAATAAAATTCTGTTTGACTGAAGCTCATAATATTTATAAGTGCTAATGATTATTCTTATGGCTAAGTTTATATTAGTGTCCTTGGTGTAATGCTTATCCTTGTTCATTTTCCCAGAATATTCCATCCTTACCCATCTTTTAGACTTATCTCTTATAGTCAAAGTTATGCACAGTTTCTATATTTAGAGAAAGTCAATTTATGTACAACGTATTCTTTCCTAGCTGCTTTTTCTTTTCTATCATTGGATAAGAGGTATACGAAAATGTGTCCATAAGATATCATATGTACAAAGAGGCAGATGGTTTTAAATTGATTTTACAAATTTGCCCCTTAAACAATACATTTTTAATTAACGTTAGAGGTCTCTAGAAGCCTCATGGGCTAACAAAACGTATTGGTCTGCAGAATCCTTTTATGTTTTTGGCGTTTGAGGTGAAGTCTATTTAAAGATTTTCTACTTAAATAAATAGTCAAAAATCTTATTTTTTTTAGATATTTGTAGAGTTAAATTATGTCTTTTAGTATTATATTTTTTTAATAAACCAGATTATTGCAATATTATATGAGAATTCAGATTTTAGTTCTTAATTATTTTGAATACAATTAAATCTATTTTTAATTGAATTTCTTGACTTGTTTAATAAATTTGCATCAAGTATAAATTGAGCTACTAAGTATAATTGAAAGATTTGATATGATGTTAGTATTTAGATATTAAATGAAATTAGTAGGACATTACCAAATGTTTTAAATTGTTTTCTCTAGATAGTGGTTAATTTAGTGGAATACGATGACATATTTTTCTAGAAAATTAGTGACGACTAGTGCTTCGTATAGGTAATGAACTACAAAATGAGGTTGTGAAAGCAGCGCTAAGAGATAACTAATTTGATCACAAATTAGGATTAGCATATAGTTAGACTATTACTATTAAAGCTAGTTCTTTGATAGCCGTTCTTTTTATGTACCAATCATGTTACAATCTATATAAGCATATCAGTTATCATAGCATATGATCATGTTAATTTTCTGCATCATGTTCAGGTTCAACATTTTATAGTTATTTATATTAGTATGAATGTCATGCATATCATATTGCATAAGACACATAAGTTATCATAATTTCAAGTGTAAGATAAGATAAGATAATTAGATGGCCTTTCAGTTCAGTATTCAAGGTGGGTGTGCAAACCACAGACTCAAGCGTGGTCCATCGTAATATGTCATAATACTACTCAGCGACTCCCCTTGTTGCAGCAAGATGTGGGGCCGGTGTACAACCTTGCACATAGGGTTAAGCATGTGGGCCAGTCAGATTAGTCAATTAATTTAGATAAGTCAAGACAATCATGCATAGCATGAGCATTAGCATCAGCATGATATGACACGAATTTTATTCATCATGATATGACAAGAATTTTAATCAGTATGAAAATTTTATTAAGGCCTTTTAATTATTATGTTCATGTTGTGGTGAGTTCTTACTGAGTCTTCGACTCATTTTAGTTTTATTTCATTTTTTTTACCACCAGGTGAGAAGAATGAGGACTACGAGCAGGCGGGCCAAGTTTAGAAGGAGCGGACTAATGAACCTTAGACCATATTTATGATTTCTTTTAATTTAGTTGTTTTGTAAACTTGGATATGACTATGTTTTGGAAAATGGTTTAACGTAAGTTTTCTTTTAGAATAAACAATGTTTACTTAAATTATGCAAGTCTCTAACCTAGCTTTAGTTACATATGTACGTGACATTCCTAACCCTAGGGAATGGGATGTTACAGGGGAAAAAGGGTCGCAATGAGGAAAGAGAAAGAGGGGGTGGCAAATGCGATAGCTTGGAGTACGGTGGCTGGAGAAAGAAGGGGGAGAAAAACGCAACAACTTGGAACATGGTGGCCAGAGAAAGAAAGGGGAGAAAAACGCAACTGCTGGAGAGAGAATGAGAGAAATGGCAGGAACACGATGGACAGATGAAGGAGGAAATGGATAAAGAAGAAAGGGAAGTGGGCTTTATATAGTGGAGGAAGGATGGAGAGCGCGCGGGAAATGAAGTGACCTTGACAGTGGCAACGTCAACAAGCGCCACGTGACACATGGCATCTGAAGCAATGCCAATAATGGCAGTCATCGTGACAGGAGAGTGGGGGGCATGGACCAATGAGGTCCCAGGACACGAAAGAAAGGGCGGTCGGCACGTCCAATCGATCATCGAGAGAAGGGACAACCTCAGGAGAGGAAGAGAGGTGCCCATTGAATGGGCAGATGACCACGAGAACTTGACGCGATGAAAGCCAAACGGGCGGCACCATAATGAAAGGTGTTACTAATTCCCACCACATGCCCGTGATAGGAATTCACGGGTACTGTGAGGGAGGGGCCCATCCAAGGGGCGAGGAGGTCAAGTTATGGAACTCCGGGCCCTTAGACGAGATCCTACTGTGGGCTAAGAGCCCGGGCCAGAGGACTGCTTGTCGAGCCCATAACTACAAACCTACCTGAGAAGGCCTTTCGGCACCAGGCTCGGATATGCCAAGGAAGAGTGTCTCGAGACTCGGCAACCTACCGAGCCCTACCATATGGCACCATGCAGGACGCCCTACCATGCAGGACTGCATATCGAGCCCATAACCGCAAATCTACTCAGGAAGGCCTTTTGGTACCGAGCTCGGATACGCCAAGAAGAGTATCTCGGGACTCGAAAACCTACCGAGTCCTACCGTATGGCACCGTGCATGACGCCCTACTCTACGCTAATGGCTAGATGTGCCTCATCATGGCCTCGTCAAACTCAAGGCATGACGCCCTACTCTACGCTAATGGCTAGATGTGCCTCATCATGGCCTCGTCAAACTCAAGGCACGTCTCATTTGATGCATGTGTCAGAAGGCCTGGCACGCGACGACGTGCCACCTGAGTATGCAGGACGACTTGGCCATGACTTGACACCCAACCCTGGCAGAAAGGTGGTAGCAGGTTTGACCAAGCACGGTCTGACACCATGATCTCCCTCGACTGCCAAAGTCGCAGACTGACACACTGTTGCAACAAGGAATGAGTGGTAGTAGGTCTGACTCAGGTACGACCTGACACACCACGATCTCCCTCGGCTGTGGATCCCAAATTAGGTATAAATAATAGTCATCCCTTCTACGGGAGGGCTCTCTCTCTTGAAACCCTTTTACTATTCATTCTAATATTTTGAGCTTTTCTCGTCACTAAAGGATTATTTACTGACTTTGGCATTGAAGTGACCCTGGACGTCACCGGAGCCTTTTCTCCCTCTTAGTTGCAGGTGGCATCAACTTGGTCATTGTGGTACTGCTCAGGCTGCGAAACACGATATCAACAGGTATCCCACCATATACCAGCTTCTCTTTGGATTAGGTATCTAGTGTATAGAACCTTCTAATCCTATGTGCATCCTCATATCTTGTATGTGATTTCGAGATTTATAATTCATTTTCCTGCCCTTAGAGGTCTTCATTACTAGAAAAGTTTAGGTATATGTGGATTAGAAACTTCTCATAAGAACAACCCCTAACTTCGGGCATTTGGTGCAATTCCTAAGAACATGTGGATTTAAACACAGAGATGTATTGCTCTGATACCCCAGATTCCACTTGGGATTGGACGAACATCTGAAGAATCGAGACATGCAACACAAGGTTACCTGCCCTCGTTCATGACAATTAAAGATGCAATGCACATAGCATACATATAAAAATATGCAATATTCGCAGCAAATAATTTTTTTTGCAATACTATGCACCACCTAATAATACCCCAAATAATTCTTAGACATAATACATAAACATTAAAGTGATAGACCTTCTTGATATCAGCATGAGTCCAAAAGGTCTCTAATCGTAAGGGTACTGGAGATTGAGCTCCTTAAGTACAAGCAGGAACTAAAGTAACTACTAGGCTAATCCATTGAGTAGCTCAAGCAACTCAATCAAGGATTCCATAATACTAACGATAAATCAAAGCATTGATGCTATGAGCTCTGTGTCATGCTGTCACCATCTAATCGACTGTCTCCTGTCGGTCAACGTCTAGTGCGCCTCCTGATCCTAGTAAATGGTCTACCATTCCGGATGGAATAGTAGTTAAGACTACCATAATGAGATTTGATTACAAATCTTAGCAAGTTAAGAGATAACTTAACATGCAGGTCAAAGATGCATGCATGACAGTAAAAGGATGAATGCGTACCTGATCATAAATAAGTTTGACGTGACTTGACATTTAACATGGCATGAATTGACAAAACTTGAACTTGAACATAGACTGAACTGAAATTAAACTTGACATGACATGAGGTTGAACGTAAACTCACTTGAACATGAGCTGAACGTGTACTTGAGGTTGAATAACATGAACTTGAACTTAACGTAACATGAACTTGAACTTGAATAACATGAGCTTCAACGTACAATACATGAATTTGGAATCTTGTTCAATAAATTGAACTTGAGCATGAACTTAAACATGAATGTGAACATGAACTAAAACTGAAGATGAACTTTACATGAAATTGAACATGAACTCTGACAATCAAAATGATTTCATCAGTTGTTTCGTGTAACAGCCCACTCCCCAGGTTTAAGAATAAAGTCACTTTTAAAAATTCTTAGGAGCCAGAGTGCTACTACTGAACCAAACTCAAAAATATATATATTTTTGTTTTCTAAACGAAGCATCAGGTACAAAGATTCTATAAATAAAATCATTCTTTATTAAAATACTAAGACCATAAGAGAGAGTGTGCGGAAGTATTTATTAAAATTTTTCAAGCTTTGTTACTATAAAAATCATGACTTAAAATCTATGTACATGATCTAGGCCTCTGTCATGCCTCCTTGGACCAAGTCTCGTCCTGCAACTCTACTTTCATAAATATTCTGACTTGGAATAGTTTAAAAACATAAAAATAACTAAAGTGAGTCGATGAATTAGTATGAAACCCATCATAACGTAAACATAATTAACATAATATTTTCATAGAATATTTTTTTTTCTTACTGAGAGCTTAAAATAATGACTGATTATACTGATGCTTATGCTATGCATGATTGATTTTATCTAAATTAACTTACTGATCTGACTGACTAACACACTTAACCTGGTGTGCAAGGTTGTACACCAGCCCCACGTCCCACAGCAGCAAGGGGAGCCGCTGATTGTATTATGGCATAATATGGTGCATCACGCTTGAGTCTGTGGCTTGCACATCCACCTTGGAAGTGCATTGGTACCATGCATCTGAATGACTATCTGATTAACTGTTTTGAATTTATCTTACACTTGATCTTATGAAAGTTTACATGTTTTATGCAATGTGAGATGCATCAGATGTATAATACACACATAACTGTAATATACGGAAAAAAACATGATGAATGAAGTACTTGCAAATATCAAGACATGTGTGCTACATAAACACTGACTTCGAAAAGGACTGACTTTAATAATAATATATATAACTAACTAACGTATGCTAACCCAAATTTATTATCAAACTACTTCGTTGTAGTGTTGCTCCCTAAAAGTTTTGACACAAAATCTATCAAGGTGTTGAACTGGATATCTTGGGCTCGACTGATGTACTTGTGGAGATTTATGGTTTTTTCCAAATAACACACGAAAGAGAATATATTTATAGAGAGATTTGGGAGAGTGTGCCAACGAGTTTGAGTTGGACTCAGTCGTGATCATTCAAAAAGAGAGTTTGAATTTAAAAATATGATCTAATAGTTCATTCAACGTAGGATTGACAGTGACTGAGATTGCGTATGAGACTTTAATCAGTGATGATTTTAAATTGAAATAAATCTCTAATGAGCGATATTTAAATTCTAAAAGGAGTCTAACTCTTTCAATATGTAATAAATAGGATTTAACCTAGTTATTGATCCTAATTAAAACTCCTAATTAATTTCAATAATTTATCGCTCATGGGCTTATCCTATATGGCCCATTAAATGTAATTTAAAAAAAAATTATCAATGTTTCGACCTTAAAATTATTGGGTCGGATCGTTACAAACTCTCATCCTTATAAAATTATTGGGCTGGATCGTTACAAACTCTCATCGTTTCCACAAGGAGGAGATTCAAGTACTAATTTATAAAGTTTTCTATATTATTTAGATGATCCCAAATTGATGTGACTAACTAAAAATTCTTAACCTGAAAAACCAAATACGAAAGGTTTCTAGGGCTTGGATTTCATCAATTAAATTCCTTCAATGAGTTTAAATTTGGTTGCTTGCATTAATATTTTGCTAATTACAATGATTGAATTCCCTTTTTTATGTGATATCCTCTTTCAAGATAAAACACCTTTACCGATATTAATCCTATGTCTACTGTCGTGATCACAAAAATTAATATAAATTTATCATACTCTGTGGAATTCTTGCATATAGGTAACAAAGGTGTGTATTTATTTCTAAACTACATTGCCAAAGTTTGATGAATTGACGAACTAATATTGAACTTCAACTTTCGTTAGTTCATTCAACATTTTAGGCATGCAATTCATGGCAAGTAAATTGCAAAAAATTAAACTGAAATCATCCAATTGTAATTAACAATGGGTATTCAATACAACCATACTCAAGTCATATCCAAAATTCAATGGCTACATCCTTGCCCTAGAATAAGAAAACTAGCAAATCATAACTATTAAAAAAATCCAATTATTTCTCGAATATAAATTCGAATTCAGCATCCTTAATAACAATTCAACAACTAAAAATTAGAGAAAGAAAAAGAAGAACTCTATATTGCAGAAATCATGAGCTTCATTCTCCCTTTCAGAATTAAAGCTTCTTCTTCAATCCTCTTTTCTTTCTCTCTACCAGTCTATTTTTTTTAGACTCTCCTCAATACGCAGCTAGCTAGAAGTTGATCCCCCCTTTGGTCTCCTCTATTTTTAATTTTAAAATATTTTTGTTATGTTCCAGCTAATTCAAAAACTGCCAGCCATATTTGCATCTGAAAATCCAATCAACTCAAAACCAATTCTACTTTCAAATTTTAAAACAGATCTACTGCAAAAAATCTAGAATTCTTAGCTTACAAACGTCCAGATAGATTTAGAGCATCAAAAAAACACATTTAGGAGTTGGGTCCTTCATGGAAGTTTTAGATCTCATTTTCATCTTTGAAACACACCTAGGCTTGCTTTATTTTGGCTTCTAAAAGTCGAGATATAGGTTGAATGAAACAGGGTCTAGGCTGCAATAAACTTCTGGACAGATTCAAACTTCTTCGTTTATGCTAAGTTCTGGACAGATGACCTCAGGTAACATGATGTGACATGTACATGAGACGCATGACTTGACATAACATGAAACAGACAAACAATATGTAACATGGCATACCATATAACAGACAAACATTACATGACATGGCATAACATGTAACAGATAATATTACGTGACATGAAAAAATATGTAATAGATAACATTACATGACACGACATAACATGTAACAAATAACATTACATGAGAGTATATTGTTTAAAAGATAAATATTGCGTGACATAATATATTACAAGATAGATTCATATGTCGTGACAGAATATAACATGAATAACAGACATACATAATGTAGCATGTCATATAGGATAAGATAACTACAGAAATAGTAGTTTCCTTTCCAACATACATACAAAATAATATGATAGTGATTGTCGCGTTTACGAGGAAAATCACAAAATACGAGAAACTGTAAGTATAGATTTAAAATATTATAAACTTAATCATTAATAACTTAGTAACATGAAAAATGCTAATTTAGAGTAAATTACCATTTTAACCTCTACATGTAAGAAAATGACCATTTTACCCTTAAAATATTGATTTCACATCCTAGCTTAAAAAATTACCAAATTTTACATTCCTCATGTAAATTGTATCTTAAATCCAAATATCTAATCAGAAAATTCAAAACAAATCATAACTAAGAGAAACATACTATGACCAAAACACCCTTAAGTCATTTTTCTTTGATTTTTGTTGCAATTTTATCCAACTTCAAAACTTATGCTTGAACCAAAACATTGCAACATTGATCATCACATCCTATACTTAGATGTATGCTTAAATAACCAACAAAATCCACTTCACCTAAATACAAAACGTTTTACTATAGAATGCAAACTTTTTAACTAAAACACAAATACTTGAATCTCCAGTTTTGACTCTTCGTAAAATATCTTCACGAACTCAAATTCAAAAATTTCTTCTAACATGTCCATAACACACATGTCCATAAGTACTAACATGTTTTGTATTATCAAATTCAAATCAATAGAAGTCACAAAAATCCAAGTTGAAGCACTTGACTCCAACACTTCATTAAAACAGAATTTTCTAAACTTTCGTTTTGATCAATCCTCTTGATCCGAGGGATACCATGATAAAAACCACAAACTAAAAACATATTATAGTTTAGAAATATGTCTCAAAGTAGATCCATGCATTACGCTAAAAATCACATGGCCAAAATTAAACCAAAACATGGATCTAGTCGAAAGCCTCACATTTTTTACTTAACCAAATATCCTTGTGCATAAAAATCATATCTTTACAAATAAATCCTTAAAATCTTCAAACCAACATCCTAACATGTATATTAAAGGCTTAGGATCATCATATAAAAATATCAAAGTCATTAGAGTAAAATTAAACAACAAAAAATCTGTAACGAATTTTTCATAAAACAAAAAATGTTTTACTCCTTCCAGCTTCTAACTTTTTAGATCTAAAAAAATATTTCATCAAAAGCTTATAACATGTAACAAATCCTTAAAAACGTTCATATAAATATGTTAATAACACTTCATAAAAATGGTTGTTAAAAATTTGTCCAATAGCGTGATCAAAGACTTTAAAATACAACATACTATTCAGTTTATTACCCAAAAAGGCCTTTGCATGGTTAAAATGACTTTTGGGATGATCAAATGACCATAAAATCAAACAAACAAGCTACCCACAGAAACTAGACTAACATAAGAACAACTTTTATAAAGGAATCATCATGATAAAATACTTACAGGTGCTTAAAAAACTAAAAGCAGGAAGGCTTAGAAAACTTCCCGTGAGAGTTTCTAAGTTGTTTCTCTCAAAGAAACGTGTGGAAAATTGGATGAAATGAGAGGGGTAAATGGACTGGATGTCTCTTACACAATCTGAGAGTTGAAGAGAGGGCTTGAGTGACACTTGAGTGATGGTGTGTCAGCCCAAAACAATGGGCAAAACCATGGGCCATGGTATTGCTCCCTGGAGTTGTCGTGTGGGACTTTGTGAGTGGGGTTGCTTTGGGCTTCCAATCAAGTACAACTTGGGGATATTTTGGACAGAGTTTGGTCAGTCATAGATGGGGGAAAACGTCCTCCAAAATCCTTGCAAAGGTGGTCCAATTTCGTGGATCTTAATCGAATAAGCTTCAATTTACTGTTTAAAGGGGGTTTGGCTATTGTTTCATTTGCTATCAAGCCTAAATACGAATTTTTTTTGCCCTAATAAAATTTTCAAAGTTTAAAAGGTTGAATAATGATCTCATAACATGAATTGAGGCATTAAAAGCATGTGAAGTAATTTAATCAAGTGATTAAACATAATGCTAAGCTAATCCATCGAGTAGCTCGCCCAACTCGGTCAAGAAATGAGATAGGACTATCGAGGAAACGAAGCGTCGAAGTGATGAGCTTCGCATTGTGCCATCGCTGCCTAGCTGGAAACGAAGCGTCGCATCTGCTGATCCTGGCACATGATCTATCATTCCAGGAGAATGGTAGTTGGGACTACTGCGGTGAGTTTTAGATACAAATCTCATCAAGTTAACAAGAAACTTGACATACAGTTTATGGATGCAGGCATGGCAGTAAAGGCATGAATGCCTAATTATAATCATAAATAAGAATGACTTGACTTAACATATAACATGGCATGAATTGACATGACTTAAACTGAGTATGGACTGAACTTGAAACTCGACATAACATGAACTGGCATGAGAAGGACTGAACTTACTTGAACTTAAACATGACATAAAGATGAACATGAATTGAAGTTGAACTGAATGTGGATTGACTGAAAATGAACATGAATTGAATTGAACGTTACATAACAGGAGCATAAATGTGAAATACATGAACTTGAAATCTTGTTCAATAATTAATTTGATTAATAAAAGTGACCATATGGGTGCTACACAGTTCCCCTTAATTCGTGTGTCCCTACTGATTACTGTATAACAACACAAGTATATTCACCAGCTGTGAATGCATTAACATACGTGCTAGTTCATAGGTATCTCAAATGTTGTGGAACACGTAATGTACATATCCTGTGTTAAGTATCTCTACCAGCACGAGTATGTATAAAATGAAACTGAAATGTGGGTACACCATCGGTGTTAGTGTCTAACTTCGCTCTGGTGACTAGTTAATTAGGCACCATTCAAAGCCTATTAATCTTTACCTTGTCAGCCAAATGAATTTCACACTAGATTAGACACTCCAGCATGAATAAAGGAGTTCCACTGGGATACTACATCATCCTAGTACTTAGGGTCCTGTTAAACATAAACAGACTTAACGGACTTGAAAATACTGGTTTCGAGCTACACAGACAAACAGTATGTGACATGACATAATGTTTAACATATAACATTACATGACATGAAATAACATGTAACATATAACATTACGTGACAAGTGTAATAGATAAATATTGTGTAATAGATAAATATTTTATGACAAAATATTACGCGTAACAGATAAACATGTAATGATATGGCATAGCATGGCATATATGATAACATAAGTACATAAATAGTAGTTCTCTTAGCAATCACACATACACAGTAATCTGACAGTAAATTAAAAGTTAACTTACAGTGATTGTCGCAACATGAAAATGCTAACTAAGAGTAAAATTATCATTTTATCCTCTACATGTGAGAAAATGATCATTTTAACCCTAACTTAAGGATATCACATCTTAACTCCAAAAATCACCAAAATTTACATTTCTCATGTAATTCTTTTTCCTAAACTCAAATATCAACTTAGAAAAATTTTAAAAAAAATCACAACTATAAAAATTACACCAAGGCGGTAACACCCTTAGGCCATTTCTCTTTGATTTATTTTATCCAACTTCAACACTCATATTTAAACTAAAATATTGGAACATAAATCATCACATCCTATACTTAGAAGCATGCTTAAAAAAAATAATAAAAACTCACTTCACATAAACACAACTTTTTTAGTAAAGAGATCCAAACTTTTAAACTAAGCATAGTTTTTCTTTTAGTTTCCAATCTTCGTAATTAGTTCCTAAAATATGAAAATTCACAAAGGCTATGCTTTTCAGATTTTTGTAATTTCAATGTATTTATATGGTGTACACAGTATTTCTTCGTTAAAAGTGAGGGTATATATAAACAAAATTGGAGAGACGCTTTCTTACAAAAAAAAAACTTAGAGAGAAGGTTACATGTTATCAAACCATTGAAAATAGAGAAATATCCAAGAAGTATTTTTTTTTTTTTTATAATTTTGGAATGCTCTACTGGCCTATCATTCACTTATTATATCATTCCCACTAGCAGTGTATCGCCCACTTCAATGGAAGGCTCAAACCACATGTTCTATACTCTAAAAAGACTAGTCAAAGAAACAATTGGAGTCTCATTGGAACCTTATAAAGAGCAAGAACTTCTCATTCCCAAACGATATGAGATTCCATACACCACTTACTCTTATCCTTATCATATGGGGGATATCACAAGTATCGTGCCTTCAACTGGAAAACACAAAAATCATTTTTCAAATATTAATTTTTTCTTAATCTCCTTTTAGATAAAAAATCGAAATATATATGATACTGAAGTGTTTATGTTTTATTTCTTCTTTATTGTTGACTTCATTCACTGAAATGTTCTGTTTTTAAGGCGTTTGATTTTGTTAAACAATAAAAAAAAAAAAAAAAAACAAACAAAAGCAATAGTCAGTTCTAGATTGGAATTGGCATACTGTAACTCATGGCCTCCAATCTATTGAATTTATCAAGGCAGCCACAATTCCCATATCCTAATCATTTGTCAGTGCCACATGTTTTGGGCAACAAATGAATATTTGGAAAATACAAGCGTAGGCAAACCAAACTGCAACACTGAAATTATGGTGGTTTTATTCTTATTACAATGGATGGGTCATTATTTTACTGTCAAAGCCATGTCAATAATCCCCCAACAGATTAAAACATAAAAAGCATAAAACAAAAGGTGGTGGAAGGAATATTCCAGTGCTCAATTCCCACATTTTTCTCATAAAACTTGAGCAGCATGAGAACCACCCATTCTTCAAGCCATCTGAGCTTCACCTCTGTTCTTAGAATTCTCAAACTTCTCCTTTCTCCCCATCCCCCCACAAAGCATAGGCCTCCTCCCTATGAATGGCATCATCCCCAAACTCCAGCTGATCCTCTGGCAACCAAAGTGGGATTACAAAATCAATCAGCACACAAATTATGCTGGTCACAACAATGTTGACGCTTATTACAAACAAAATTCCTAAAATTTGAAGTCCCATCTGTTTGAACCCTGCCTTGTAACGGCCATATTTGAGCTCATAGGCAAGGCCTATATAGTGCTTGGGCTCAGCAAAGAAGCCGATCAGGATCCCCGCCTTGGCTTCCAACAACTGCATTTGTGTGGAATACAGCCATAGTGTCGTCTACATGTTTTAT
Source organism: Juglans mandshurica (assembly GCA_022457165.1). Taxonomy (NCBI): domain Eukaryota; kingdom Viridiplantae; phylum Streptophyta; class Magnoliopsida; order Fagales; family Juglandaceae; genus Juglans; species Juglans mandshurica. The sequence continues at coordinate 13,115,820 of CM039631.1, forward strand.
GAAGGGAAGTTTTTTGTGAAGGACCATCATGGTGTACCATGGAATGCTACCAGACATGAGTCCCATTAAAATTACTGCCCAACCTTGAACCACTCCTGTTAATTCCAAGATATCCAATTTCTCAGAAAAATTGAAACAAACCTTTTTGGGAAATAATTAGAAAAATAGTGAAATGGTTTGAGTAATGATATTTTATTAGGTTTTGGAAAATGTGAAAAAAATGAATAAAAATATTATAAAGTTAAAATATTGTTAGAATATAAATTTTTAATATTATATTTATTTTATGATCTGAAAAAGTTGAATTGTTTTTTATATTCTGTTTGAAATTTGAGAAAGTTATAATGATTAGGTAATGATTAAATAAAAAAATTGAATATTTGAAATTGAAAATTATTTGTGTTTGAGTGATATTTGGGAAGAAAAAATCTATTCATCATCCTAATTCTCATCATCCTATGATGTGACATTAGAGAATAGATTCACAAGTGAAATATAATAAATATTATGGGATAAGATGAGATGAGATAAGATAAGATAAAACCTCTTCCAAATAATCCTCAAATCATTTTACGTTTAAACAGCACTTAGGGTCGAAGTACCATTGAACCCAAAAAACTAGGATTGCTACCCGCATGGTGTGGGGCGGGGTGGATCCTTCCCCGCACCCTACTCCCGTCCATGCAGGGGAAAGAGTTCACCATAGCACCCCACCCCCGGGAGTCGGGGGTGGGGTTGGACACTTTTTCTACCCTGCCCCTCGCCCAATGCAATACTACCAATGGCCAATTAGGCCTAAAAATTATTTATGAGTTCAAAAATATTTGTTTGGATCAAAATTATCATATATTTTAAATTCAAAATTAAAATTTTTAAATTACAAACAAAATTTATAAACTATTAACATAGTTTTTAAATTTCAGATTAAGGCAATGCAATGAAGTGAATACAACCCTAACAAATTGTAATATATAAAATTTGTATAAATATATATTATATATATGTATATTTATAATTTTTATATAAATTTATATATTTAGGCCCAACCCACCGCCGTTGGGGGGACCCGTAGCATTTTCGATCATGTTATGATTATTGATTCATTAACAAACAACCTAAATTCTGCGGCTTCAAGTTCTGTTATGATCGGCTTTGGGCTATTCGTATTACACCGCCATACTGACATAGTGTCTTACAAAATCTTAGAATGGTATTACATGAGTTGGTATTACTCAAACGATCGAGCAATGTTACTCTTCATTTTGAACATTTTATCATCCTCAGTCACATTTAAAGTGGCAGGTCATTATGAAATCACTTATAGCATCATTAAAGCAATATGACTAAGGAAGAAAAATTAAAATTAAGTATAAAAAATATCATTTCTCAGCACATAAATATCTCCATTGGATTAAGGTTTCAATGAGTTCCTTTCTCCCACTCTAAGTAAAGTAGACCTCCAGCCATTAAAGCTTTCACCTAAGTCTTACCCAAATCAAACCTGAAGACTTCCTTTACAGACAACCTTCCTCACCTTCACAACAACCTTTCTACCAAACCTTCCCAGTGCTTTCCAGACTTTCCCTTTACAGCCAAAAAAATCTTTGACCGAATCCCACCCTTAATGGAGAAAAGCCAAGAAGAAATTGACATGTTAGTTACCCAAACCCAAGCCCTCACATGGGAAGACATAATTCTAGAACCTGAGCATGAGGAAGCAGAAAGAATCTCCAACCACGCAATCATCGGCAAGCTAGTTTCAGCCAAACCTTTAAACAAACACACTATCCACTCCACTATCATGGCAGTTTGGAACTTCATTTCTGGGCTTATCATTGAAGATCTTGGAACAAACATGTATATTTGTTCACTTTCCCTTCCGAACAAGATAAAGACAGGATTTTTCAGCAAAGACTATGGAATTTCAAGGGTTATCACATGATCCTCAAGCAATGGCTACCAGGGCAAAGTCTTCAAGAGATCAACCTCATACACTCGGCTTTCTGGGTGCAAATACATGGCCTCCCGTTAGAAATGATGACTGATAACAACGCAAGAAAGATAGGGAAAGTCATGGGCAATTTGTTACAAGTTGATCAAAGTGTAATGTTTAGAATGAGTGCAAGGAAGTATTTACGCATCAGAGTGGAGATAGATACTACAAAGCCGTTGTTTGATGGATTTTCTCTACCAAGAATGAATAAACCTCCAGTGAAAATCATCTTTAAATACGGAAGGCTCTCAGAATTTTGTTATGCTTGTGGTAACCTTGGTCATGTTCAACAAAGTTGTCCAATATTCTTTGGTAATGCAATCGAACCAATCTTTGGGCAGTGGATGAGAGTTGATTCACAAGAGCCTAGAAGGTTCAACAGGATTTGGGAAGGAGTACAAGAACAACCAGTACCAATGCAACCAGTAGCACCAGACCAGTCCCTGCTCCTTCAACATTATTAGGTCTAGGAAACAGAAAGTTTCTTTTGAGGGTAAAATAGATAAAGGCAAAGGAAAGCTTATGGAGAAAACTGAAAGAAAAATGAAAGAGAGGTTTGACTCAGACTCAAGGCCAGTCACTGCTCATCATCTTCTCCAACCTTCATCTACAAGCAGTCAGCAAATCGATCCATTCATTACTAAATCAACACGTGGCAATCATCAAAGCACCCAGACAAATCTCATGCAGACATTTAATGTGGGAGGTGTATCAGCGTCGACGCTCCAGTCCAATATTCAAAGAAATTTAACGCCAGCTCGCCAGTTGTTCCCTTCTTCGGCAGCCAAGATAAACCTACGCATACAAAAGTCCCCTGATGACGAAAGCATTCAGCAAAAGTACACTGCAAATTTCCTCTCATTGTCAACCGCAGAGTCAGACCAGAGCACACAAAATATTAATGAACATCATGTAAATCTATTTGGTAAGAAAACCCATTCAGTCCCTAACCCACACCCCTTTTCAGCCTTAAAGTCTGACCCATCAATTCTCAAGAAAATATCTCCCAGTTCAAAAAGCAAAATGGGCTGATAGAAACAACTTAGCCCAACCATAACTTAACCTTGTTGGTGAGCCCATCTGGAAAAGCTTGCCTTGCTTTTAACACATTTCAGCTAGCCCAATTCAATCCTCAACCCAAGCACAACGAACCCTACAAATTGGCCCAGCCCTTCCAAAAGACAACATGAAAATGCAAAGCCCGGATGAAATAAACCTTCCTTCCTCTTTAAAAAAAACAGATACCCCAACCCTTGCCTCTACTGAGAAAAAAGAGAGAATTTAGCACTGGAGAATAGTGTGAGAAATCAACAATCGAAGAAATGTTTCCTGAGTTCAATAATTCAAGTTGATGAAGTGGAAAGTCTGGAGGTAAAAGAAGAAAATCTCTATGGAGAAGTTCAGCTGCAAGGGATACTGGAACCGAACCAGAGCAAGAATGAAGAAAAAAAACAAAGAAAGGAGCAAGCAGAACTGCTAGGACTTCAAGATTCTCGCCATACATCAAAATAATGGAGAGAAAAGTCGGTAATGAAACTCAATCTCAGATAATGAACCTTCTTCCCACAAATCCAATGGCTGGCGAGGCAGGGTCTTCACTACCTCTAGAGAATCCATGAAGGCCAATATCAAGGTTCACAACGCAGATGTTATCTTTCTTTCTGAAACTCTCCTTAATTCTACTGATACTTCTAATATTGTAAATACCTTAGGTTTTGTAAAGTTTGTAAATGTTCCCTCTACAGGGAAATGGGGTGGCCTTTTGCTTCTCTACCGCTCTGGGTTTGATGTTGAATGTGTGAATATCTCTTTTAATATAATATATGTGTTAGTCTATTTGGACCTTCTGCATATGCCATGGTTAGTGAACTTGATTTACTATCCAGCCTCTTATTGCAAGAAAAAAAAATTGGGATTTTTTAGAAGGGATAACTAAGTCGTTCCCGGGGCCAGTGCTCTCTATCGGAGACTTTAATTCAGTGCTATCTCAATCTGAAAAATTAGGTGGTCAACCAGTGGCTTCTTCCTCTATCCCTAAGGGTCTACACCTCTATATGGAGAAGTTTGGTCTTTTAGATTTAGGATATTCTTGGCATAATTACACTTGGACTACTAATAGACAAGGCCCAAACAATATCTGAGAGAGATTAGATAGGGGAGTGTTAAATGTTAGCTGGAATTCACTTTTTTCAGAAGCAAACATTACAAACCTCATTAGAACATCTTCTGACCACTCCCCGATTCTGTTAAGTACCTCAAAACCAAATACTCTCTCGAAAACTTTTAAATTTGAGGAGTTTTGGGCTCAAGATCCAACCAGCTTTGACATCATCAAAAAAGCATGGAATCCCAATGTTGATGGAACCCCAACCTACATCCTCTCAAAAAAGCTTAAAGCCACAAAGCTTGCTTTAAAACTTTGGAATAAGGAATGGTTTGGTCACATACAAACAAAGATCAATAAACTGAACAACACTCTCAATTTAGTCCAATCCCAATCTCCAAAATTAGCATGGGGATTTATCAAAGATTCCAATAGTATTTGGAAACAAATACTAGTTGGAAAATACATGAGAGATTCTACTTTCATTGAGGTAACCCCTAAGTCTTCTGACTCTTGGAATTGGAAATGTTTGCTAAAGCAAAGGGATTTTCTAAAGTCAATATACTGTTTTCAAATCAACAACGATGTGAAAGCTAAAGTTTTGATTGATCCCTGGATTCTCACTCTTCCACATTTCAAACCTATTGCAAATCATAATAACATTCATAAAGATCCAAACACCACTGTCTTAGAGCTCACCCTTGAGGAACTTAGAAGATGGAATATTCTCCTCCTACATTCTATGTTCAACTCAGAGACGTTCAAAGAGATTGAAAAGATTCCTCTCTCAAACTTTAGATTTCATAACATTGAGGATAAAATTGTTTGGAATCACCATACCTTAGGTATCTTTTCTATGAAATCTACCTATTCAGCTCTCGTTTCCAAGCAAGCACAAATTCAGATTGATGATGTCAACTGGAAGAAACTTTAGAAGATTAAAATTCAAGATAGACTAAAACTTTTCCTTTGGAAGGTTGCTCATAACATTCTCCCTACTAGGTGCAACCTAAAGAGAATATTCTTGAAAAGCCTTCACCAACAGATTTTTTCGATATCCTGACAAAGAGTTACACAGAGCATAAAAGTTTTTGGTCTCTAAAAAGCCAATAGGTGGGAAATGAGAGTCATTTGCTCTTTAAGGATTTCTACCTCCTCTCCTTTGATGTGGCAGTATGGAACAATGGAAGTATCATTGCTGCTCTTGCTAGATCAGAGTCAGGTTCAACCATTCTGGCTAAGACAAATTACATCCATAGCACTAATCCGAATGTGGGAGAAGCCTATGTAGCAAAAATGATCATATAGGAGGCAGAAACAATGAGATTCAAGAAAATAATAGTAGCAGGAGACTCTAATCTGTTAGTACAGGCCATCAACAATCTGAATCAACCAATGGACTGGAAAATGCAGCCAATTATTAGTGATATCAAGCATCTTTTTAGAAACTTTGAAGTATGGAAAGTTGTTAAAATTCATCAATCTGAAAATCGATGTGCGCACAACTTGGCGCAATGGGCAGTGCTCAATGCAGGCCCTTGGAAATATCCCTCTTAGTTTTATCCCTCCTAGTCTTATGAACTTCCATAATGGGAAAGACTCTCCTAATATAAGTTGGATCTATTGTACTGCTTAAGTTACTTTATATGATATGCTTGATTACCCAAAAAAAAAAAAAAAAGGTTTTTGAATCTTTAATGGAGACTCATGCCAAAACTATCGGCCATGTACAACGTGTGGTAGGAGCTTTTGGGAACAATTCTTTTGCGACGATTCCATTTTTATTCCAAATAAATGTATTATCTGGTTGTAGTAAATTACTTTTTGCAGCGAGAATCATACCGCCACAAATGATGTCAACGTATTTGGGAAACACGACATGTTTTTATCAATTATAATGATATTAATCAATGGCTAATGATATTTTTATTTTATGCGGTTAACAATTGGTATGACACATACAGTATGAGTGTGAAAAAATATAGGGTAATGCTACTCAGACTGATGATGACACATACAATTATTTTTTCCTTTTATTTCATTAATTTTTTATATATCTTTAAATACTTAAAAAAATAAAAAATACAAATTCACTAATAATCATTTTTTTAATCTTTAAGTAAAAAAAATAAAAAATAAAAAATTCAATCGATCACTTTTATCGATTCAAGTAGCATTTTCTAAAAATAAAACTAGTGGTGTCGATTTCAAGACGAGAGTCTCTAAGGGATGATGTACATGGGTGGCCAACCTTCTTTTTTTTTTTTCTAGTTTTGTTAATTTTATTTTGTTGTTGAGTTTTCTCCTAATTTATTTTTGCACTTGTAAATGGACTCCAAGGCCTCATTTGTTTTTGTAGATGAGTTGAGTTGAGATAAAAGTTAAAAGTAGAATAAAAATTGTTAGAATATATTTTTTTAATATTGTAAAGGACGTGTTTCACGCGACCAACCGTATGGATAACATACAGTGATGAAGAGGCGGCACTGGTCGCCCTGGGTAGACTCTGATACTTAAGTCAGTAACACAGGATAAGAAAGAATGTATGCAAAGATGAAGTAATCAAGTTGATGAGTGTTTGTGACCTCCTGTAGGCTATTTATAGAGGTTATTTCCTTAAGAAGCATTTTCCTTTTAGGAGTCTGAGCCTCTTTTCTCTTAAGAAGCTGAGTCACCTCCCTCTTAGGAGTCTGAATCCCTTCTTGATTTTATCTCTTAGCTAAAACTGTGAGGGCTCAAATATCTCTTCCAGTCACTCCACTAATTTTCTTTTTGCTAGCACATGGGAAATTAAATATTTTGCATTTTTTGCACCTGCCTTTTACCCTGCTGGCTCTTGGGCGCCTGCTTGCTTTTGTTTTCCCCTACCCCACTAAGGGTCCATACTGGCTAGTGTATGGGTGTCTCCACGTCCTTGTGAAGCCTTAGGAGGCCTTGAGAATCTTCAAGTCAATAATCTGAAGAATACATTTTAAAATTGGTCTCTAGTTTCATGTGTGATCCCATATTTTTGTTTGTTTAGTGCTAAGTGGTAAAGAGCTCAACTTGGAGAGATAGGTGGGAGATGTACTCGACCACATTAGGTGTGAGCGCGGAGCTCGATTTTGAGTTTGTTTATTTTTGTTTTGAGATTTGAAAAAATTGAATTGTTTATTTTATTTTGTATGGAGATCTGGAAAAATTATAATGATTAGATAAGATAAGATGAGATAAGATAAAAAAAAAACTTTTGTGAAAGTGAACGAGTTCTAAAGGAAGTGAAGTGTCTCGTGGGTATGGGGCACGAATGCTCTCACTGGCATTCATAGTGTACTCGACCACCCCAGTAGTCCCAATGAGGGTCTGTTTGATCACTCCATTCGCTTGAATTCGTGAGCGTGGTTATGTAAATAACACGTCCGATAGTTTGGACGAGAGATAGAGCAGTTCACAATCTGAACTATGCCATTGAATTCTTAACACGAAATTAATTTCTATAATTGAGCTCATTCAGAAGATGGACTAAACAACTTGGTTTATAACTTGTAATTTCCTGCACAATATTCACGTGGGACAAATCAATATGTTTGCAATATGTTGAAAATATCACCAACATATCTCACACAAAATATTGCGCAAGAAAGAGAAAATCTGTCCACACACTTCTAAGGTTCCATTGTTGGAAACTTTGAGCCAAAGACAACCTTGACTAGGAGGAACTCAGGTTCGCGTTTGCAGAGGCCGTGAATATTGGTACATTGTTAGGGCTAACATATCGATTTTCACTGACTCTCCCTGGTATCTCAATCTCCCTATCCTAGGGAGAAAGTTCGATTTCATCTTTAGAATTGCTCACAACGTTATGATCTCGTTCAACCCAAGACCCACACATACTGGAATGGCCCCAATGCCTTTGTGACAATGGTAACCCATGCTCACAAATCGTTTTTAGCTATTGTGGTTTGGGGGAGTTTGCTTCCACGTGATAAAGTTCATTGCTTTTGGCATCCCAGTGATGAGGGACTCTTTACTACCTTGACCTGTATGCTTCATATTGAGTAGTAAACGTGCCACCTTTCAGTCCTTTCTCATCTTCTCCCTTTTAATGCTTTGACTACATCTTCTACTGGTAATTTTGAGGTAGCACTGAATTTTTTGTGTTCGTAGGGATGTTTATTACCCAAATTTGTAGGTTTATAGAAGGGAATTTATACATAGGCTTGTGACCAACATGGTAGTGCAGTGGAACATATAAGTTGGTGAAAACAATTGATTACTACGATTTTTCTAAGACATGGAGTGTTCATGTGTTGAAAGTACGATAGTTGTAGTAATATATTTTTTTTGCAAATAATAGCTATGTCAGAAATTTTCCACTTTTCTCGAGAAGTTCATTGTAGAAGATACATGCCTCGTTTAGGCATGGTATGTGATGATATGGATCCCAGTAGCTTAACATATAAGCAAGGGCAGGTCTTTAATTATACTTAAATATTGATGTACTTCATTTAAACTACCATGTATGTGTAACACCCGGGCCTAGCGCCAAGCCTGTATTTTTTATATTTTGGGTTAAGTATGTAAAAAGTCCAGTTGAAATTTTTCGAGTACTTTTTTATGGGCCCAAATTGGTTTTTTTTAACGGTTATCAAATTTTCTAATGGACTTGTCATTGTAGTTAAATTCTTGGAATATACATTTTTTTTCATCAGGTTAAAAAAAGTTTTATGGGTCGTGAAAATTTAAGGGATAGTCCATTTATTTTTTTTCTCACTACCAATCATGGGCCCAAATTTTTGAAATGGACCAAGAAGCTCTGGTCCATGAGATTTTCTTTCTGACCCCATGACACGCACGTCATTTCCCTCTTCTTGCAGGTCTTCCCTTCCCTTCTCTAGGGTTTTCATACCACCCTAATATATATATATATATATATATATATATGCACGTATCACCTCATGCATAGAGAAATTGCCAAGACACCGTTGCTACCCTTTTCAGCCTTCTCCCCGTTGTTGCCTCCCAACACCTGCTAGCTCAGGCACACACGGAGTCATCTTTGCACCCTCGAATGACCGTCCACCACCTCATGGACCACCGAAGGGTAGCCACTGCCCAGGCCACGCAAATGTAAACCCCTGGACCAAGAACAGTTGTAGCCTCCATCCATGTATGTTCGCAGCAAGCTCCTTCGCACCGCCATCTCCACCTCACGGAAACCACCTACCCAAGGCCTAGCATACTACTCCATAGCCCTCCCCCCACCGTGCGCCACCACCCTCTTCACAAACTCAGCCTGTTGTCTTCTGTTTTCCCACTCTCGAAACAGAGCAAGTCCTCACTCAAGTCGTCGACTGAGCTCCCCTCCACCTGCCTTTCACTCTCTCCCCTTGCCCCTCAATTTTCAGCCACGTTACACGACATAAGCCACCACACGTAGTTCCTGACCAGTCGCACGCAATCTCTCCCTTCCGCATGACGTACTCTCCCCGTCTCTCACTCATACTTCCACCGTGTTCTCTCATCTGTCTCTCTCTCCCTCTCTCTCAGTGCTCTGCCGAGGACACCACCGTCCGTCTAGCCCCTCGCTCTGCCGGACGCCTCCTTCCGTCTCGGCATGTCTCTGCCGCATCACCCCTTCATGTTTTTCATAGTTTTTCAAACGGATACATTTCTGTTGCCTTTAAGTATGGTTTATTGGAGGTTTTCTGAAAATTACGACTTGGCCATCTTAGTTGTAAAAGCAGGATTTTAAAAATGGGTTGTTTTATTTTGGGCCACAGGGACTTGTTTTCTATTGGGCCTTTTAATTTTTGAGTGTGTTAGAGTAACTTATTTTGAAATTAAATGTTTTTGGGTTGGGCTCGAGTTCTAAATTATTTTTGGTCAAGTAATTTTTTATTGCAACAACTTTTCATTATTTTAAGTGGGTTAGGTTCATTTTCTTAAATGGAGTGAGGTTTGTGTTGAAATTAGATTAAGTATATTAAGTGGATATTGATGGATTTGGAAAATGATGGCATTTCAGGGTTGTGAGAATTTTAGGTTTTGAGGAATTAAAATATGACAATTCTTTTTTAGCATTTCAAGTTTAAATTTCGGAATACGTGTTTGAGTGAAAATTTACGAAAACTTACGTGATTATTTTTAGGTGACGACTTATATCTGTTTGGCATTGTTGAGAAAAACTTTCGATAAGCTGAGAAGTTCAGGTAAGCGGGGTTCCTATACTAGACTTTGCATAAAAAGAAAATGATCTGGGGTTGATTTATGAAAAACATGCATGTTTTGTTATAAAAAGAAATTTGAAATAACCTCAGTTATTTTTTTTGCATTACTCAAGAAATTCTGTATAAGAATAAAGTATTTTCTGACATGACTGGTGTAGACATGAGCTGTTTTTGGATTTTGTTTCTAAACTGTTTAAATGAGAGAGAATATGAAATTTTGTGCATAAAATTATATTTCTGTGATCTGATTCTGTTATGTTCTGAAGATGTTCTGTACTCTGATATGATATGATGTGATTTCTGAAAATCTCTAGCATGACATTCTATCGGGTGTAAAATTGTGGCCTCTATTCGTGTTGGTACCAACTTTTATGTTTCTGGTGCACCCACTTTGGAAGCAAATTGGTTTTCTGCGTGATCTTTCCTGTGTGCACACTCGAGGCTCCAAGAATAGTAAGACGAAGATTCACATTCTATTTCTTCTCGGTTGGCTGCCGGGGTTTGCACAACCTTACCACGGGGGTTAAACATGGAATTATGTTCTGATATGATGTGTTCAGTTATGCTATGCCAAAGGAATTTTGAATAAGAATATTTTTTTTTGAACTTTTGCTTTGATAGTTTTTATAACATGTTCTGACTCTGCATTCTGAAAATAAAAATTGTTTTTGTTCAGCATTCTGAATTCTATAAATGCTCATGTTTGTATACTAGTATATGTTCTCTGCTTATTGAGTTGTTGATAACTCACCCCCTTATCTTCATAATATTTTTCAGATAATTTTGATGATTCAGCTGGAGAATAAGAGTAGGAAGTGCTGGAAATGTTTGATAATTGTAGACGAATAAGTGTCCGAGGGTACAGGTACTTATTTGAGAGTTATAGCTAGTAAATTGATTATTTTCAGTTGTTTTGATATGATGCGTTAATGATATTTTCGAGTCTTTGAGAGTTTTTAATTTATTTTATTGACGACTTTCTTTTGTGTCCTTGTGAAGGAACATGGATATTTATGTAATGGAGTTTCTGGATTATTTATAGTTGTGAAATTGGAGTTGATATTAACTAATAAGAACTAACTCTCTGGACCTCCGGGATCGGGACGTTACAGTATGAGCTGCTACTAAATTAAAAAGGCTGATAATAGTAAATTATTTTACATAGCAATACATTTAAGCATATATGCCAGTATGGTGGGCCAAAATGCCAGTGGGGAAAGAAGTTACCATCAAGGGCAGCTTAGTGTACAACGAAAGCCATCGAGGAGACTTTATGTTGTGCAGCACATTAGGCCACATGCAACGAGGGTATGGCGACCGATGAGTTTGCATTTGTGTTTGATGATGACTCAACACAGCCACTTGATTTTTTATTTAAGAGTTATTATGAAGATCCTATAACGGAAGCTGCCACCACAAATCCCCCTAATGAGCCCGGTAAGCACATTCAGTTGGACATAGTTTATCTATGTAGATAAATGGACAATGATGTAATGGGAAGTAAGTTGGATGTAGATGTTCATATCCTTTCATGCAATGCTCAAAGTGGTTTGTATTGTGTCCATTTTGTAGTGCAACCAACAAGGACGCAAGGTCATCATGGGGTAGTGAGTGTAAGGATGTTTACAAAGCTTTGTTCTATTGAGCCTACTTCACTTGTGATTCTTGAGGGGCATACCTCACCCTCGTGTGATAATGCAAAGATTTATAGCTGAAAAGTGGCATGGATTTTGAAGCACCATGTAAACATGATACATGATAACTAGAGGTTTGTTTCGAAAGATGAGGAAGAGGAACTAACTCAGCGTGTGAGGGTGAGTATATTTCCTTCGGTTTGAATGTTATTTAACTATTGTTGCTTAATCCCCCCCTCCCCCCCCGATAATAATTAAATACAATATGTTATTAGGCAAGTTTCATCCTGAATTGGGAGAACTTAAATCATAGAGAAGTGTAGAATTACAATTACAAAGTAGTTACAATGTCTTTCATCATCAAATGTATTTGGAATTGGAATATAAGAGAAGCCCTACACATGCAACAGCCTTGCAAAATGTTCAACTATGGTGGATGCACCAGTGTGGAAAAAGTTGTATGAACGAGTGATATCTCCTACCATTTAAGTAAAACATTAACTATATCCAAATAGAGTTTAAATAAATTTGTCAGGTTGTATATAATCAATTACATAGGATTGCATTTGTATAGATGGTTTTGTTATGCATAAATATGTATGATAAATGATAATAGTTGAGCATTTGTATACTAATTCATTTCCATTATTTGTCAGGTTGATCACTAAGAATGTAAGGAATGAAATTATTTATAGAATCTATAGCTGGTAAACACATGTATACCAGGCTTATAGCCGTGACTAAGTGGATAACTTAGTACATTTTTATAAGTTATCTCAGTGGTCTGGGAAGAAATGGAGATTTGTGACAGAGCACAGTCAAGAGAACTATGTGAGTAACAATACTTGCATTTGGTTTATTTTATTCGTGTTAATATATATTTTGATATATAAGGTATCTATATATTTTGTATAATAGAAGAAAATGGTCTCCTTATGGAAAGAGAGAGAGATGCGACTTTCATGGATAAAGATGTAGCAAAAGTGGTCTTCAAATAGGTGCTAGGGGATAGATTTGGATATGTTTGAGGTTTGGGCCATTCAGTTGTACTTGAACCTAAACTAACAACTCATTTGGCCACCAATCTAGTACAACAAGTTGAGATATATAGAGAGAAGTGCGAGGAATTCACAAGGGGGTTGGAAGCAGTCATGGAGAATTAAAGGATATATAAAGAATGCATGAACTTGAGGTTGGCCCAGATCATGGAGTCTCAGAGAGAATCCAAAAGTTATCCATAGGTTATTAAGAAGAAGAATTAAAGACATGCTTTTGTTGGTAGATGTAAATATATACAAGTGAATCTAAAATTATGTTATTTTGGCAATGTTTGGAAAGATAGTTTGGAGCATAGCCTTTGTTTTTGTCATTGTGGCATGTTTAGCTATTTTTACAGTGGATATATGCATGAGAATTTAGTTGATGGAGTGGACTTGACATTTGCAAGTCAGGAAAATGATGTAATTATGTGGTTGACAATAGCCGATGTACATTATTCGTAAATGTCACTTTAGTATAGTTTGTTCGTTAGATAGCTGATCATTTTTGCAATTAGTTTTGGAATTTAGGTTAAGCCATCTGTACATTTGTATGCAACTACTATTTAGACTATATATAGGACAATTGCATATTAATATTTTTGTGTTTCGTTCATGAATGATGACTTTATATTGTAATGGAAATGTAATGAAATGGTGAATGTTGAGTGGTTGTTTGAAGGCTATTTTGCTATTTTTAAATGAAATGAATGCACTTGTAAGCTGTGATTATGGAACATAAAGATGACATTATTGTGGAACATAATGAAATGGATATGCTTGCAGGCTGTGATTGTGCTATATTTTTTAACATGATGTTCTTGTGCACTACATGTTTGAAATTGATAGTTATTTGGATTTATTAATGATCAAGGACATCATGTGCGATGGGATTGTAAGAGGTATGGTCAATCCAATGATGCAAGAGGCATTGCAGTATATTTTCTTATAAGTCCATGGGTAGTGATTACGCCTAAAGAATAACGCGGTAGTTGTAGTACAACTTTGGGGTGTCGATTCCACAGGGAGACAAATTAAAAGAATAGTAGAAAGAACAAAGAACTAAAGAAATATTAAATGATTAATGGAGGACAAAAATTAATTTTAAATGTAAATTAAAGTGAAGCAAAGTGACTAACGGAAAAAGAAAAGTACTCAAGTTTGACAAACAGTAAAGCGTCGAGAATCCCTTGCACAAATCTGGTATTTTAATTATTCTTAATTCATTGAATAACTCAATTGGGAACTCAATTCTCAAAATTCCCAATCGGAAGGTATAGATTTATAAACCAAGATTAAATCAAATGTAACCCAATGAAAAATCATTCACCACTTTTAAAATACGTGAATTATTATCACTATTGAGAAAATCCAACGACGACAATATACTCAGGAAGCAATATTGTATTAAAGAATTAAATCAATATAGATAAATAATTAATCCAAACATGATCAAAGAGCTAATCCATTCAATAGAAAAAGCATGACTGAATCCATAAATAGAATAAATTCTATGATTATTCAGAGAAGAAAACATCAACAATGAATTGAGAGTGAAAAAACAAAAGTGTTTTAGTGATTGAAAATCACATACATAAATAAAAAATAAATTAAAAGTATCATCTAATGTGCAAGTTCATCCCTAACCCTACTTGAGAATTTAATTACCCATAAATATAATAGACAACAAAAATCTCAAGAGAAAAATAGAGCAAACGGCAGCCATGGAAATTAATTTCAGATCTTCCTCCTTCAAACTGAGCCGTCTCCCCTCTTCTGAACTCCCCAATTTCGTGCTAATGATATGCTTAAATAGGGTTGGAAAGAAACCCTAATGTCTTCAAATTCCCGCACACAAAATCACCTAAATTTTAGGACTCAACTTGGCAGCTATGTACGCACTTCAGGAGTTCGAATTTGGAAATCCTTATTAAAGACAACTTTGTTTTTCCTTTAAGATAGCTTTCAAACGCATTAAGAATCGCATCAATCCGATGTTTTAGTGGAAAGTTATGACTAAAATACTAAAGTATATACATTCTATCTCCTAGTGCATTTTGGACTCTGATCCGAATTACTCTCAAACCTCGTCATTATCCTTATTTGAAGAGTTCTACACTCGTTGAAAGTTTTTAGGTTGTTCCAACGTCTTGCCCACTCGAAAGTCCTTTGAATTTGAATGGGTTTGGACTTGCTCTTTTACAGACTCTTAAATTAAACATAAAAATCTGCTCAGAAGTATCCCAAAGTAAATAGAAACTCAATTCAAGAATACACATTAATTTCTATGATTTCTATTAACATTTTAGTATTTTAGTCCAAGAATAGGGTATTTAGAGTGCGCTTTCGTACACTCATCACACCCCCAACTTGCTTATTGCTAGTCCCTAGCAATTTCTATGCTAGGAGGTCACATAGTGGTCTAGATATGGTAGAAAAATTCTGTATGAACCTCCTATAAAAACCTGCATGACCCAGAAAGGATCTCACATCCTTTACAATCCTAGGCGTAAGCAACTTAGAGATTAATTCAATATTAGATTGATCAACCTATATCCTCCTGGAAGAAATGATATGCCCTAAGACAATACCTGAAGGTACCATAAAGTGGCATTTCTCCTAATTCAAAACCAATTCCTTCTCCTCACAACGAGTCACCATTGTCTCAAAATTCAATAAGCATGCATCAAAAGAAAATCCAAAAACAGTCAAGTCATCCATAAAAACTTCCATGCAATTTTCAACCATGTCACTAAAAATGCTCATCATGCAACGTTGAAAAGTAGTAGGTGCATTACCAATCCAAATGGCATTTTACGAAAATCATAAGTATCAAAAGGACAAGTGAAAGTGGTTTTATCCTAGTCTTCTAATGCAATTTCAATTTGATAATAACCAGAATAACCATCCAAGAAACAATATAAAGGATGACCAGCCACACGCTCAAGAATTTGATCAATAAAAGCGAGGGGAACACGGTCTTTCCGGATGGTAGCATTCAATTTTCTATAATCAATGCACATACGCCACCCAGTCACAAGTTTTGTAGGGACTAACTCTCCCAGTTCATTCTTCACCACAGTAACACCTGACTTTTTAGAAACAACCTGTGTAGGACTAACCCATTTACTATCAGCAATAGGATATATCATTCCTGCATCTAAGAGTTTCAACACTTCATTTTTCACTACTTCTTTCATAGTAGGATTAAGTCTACTTTGGGGGTCTCTACGAGGGCTAGTTCCTTCCTCCAAATTAATTTTATGAGAACAGACCAGGGGACTAACACCTTTTATATCAGCAATGCTCCAACATAAGGCCGACTTATGCTCACTTAGGGTCTAAATTAATTTCTCACCTTGAGACTAAGACAATTCAGATGAGATAATAACAGGAATAATATCACCGGGACCAAGGAAAGCATGCTTTAAACCCTTAGGCAGAGGCTTCAATTCAACTTTAGGTGCTTCCACACTTGAAGGAATTTTTTTTTCACATTTCTCAGGCAACTCCTCAAACTTCGGTTGCCATGCCCGAGTGCCATAATCCTGAATTCTATAAAAAATAGTACAAATATCAACTACATCAGATGGATAACTGATAGAATCAAACTCAGAACTAACAAGAAAATACTCAAGGGGATCAAAATCATGAGCTATAGAAACTCCCCTATCCATGAGTGAGTCAACCATGTATGCTTGGTGGCTCTCGTCGTCATCTTCTGGCTGTTTTGCAATATGGAAGATATTCACCTCGAGAGTCATGTTTCCAAAAGACAGCTTCATGAGCTTATTCCTGCAATTAATAAGAACATTAGCAGTGGCAAGGAAATGCCTACCTAAAATCAAAAGAATTTTAGAAGTAGTATCAACAACAGAGCTAGTGTCAAGTATTAGGAAATCAACAGGCTAATAAAATTTGCCAATTTGATTTAGAACATCCTCTACCACACCCTGGGGTACTTTGACTGAACGGTCATCCAATTGCAATACCACAGTGGTTGGTTTGATTTCTCCCAACCCCAACTGCAAATAAATAGAATATGGCATTCGATTCACACTAGCTCCTAAATCTAGCAAGGCTTGCCCAAACTCATGATTCCCAATATTACATGCAATGGTGGGACAACTAGGATCATTGTACTTAGGAGGAATTCCCTGCTTAATTAGAGCACTAACTTGCTCCGTTGGAAATGTTGTCTTCTTAACATGGTGCTTCCTCTTAACTGTACACAAATCTTTGAGAACTTTTGCATAAGTAAGAACTTGTTTAATAACATGTAAAAGAGGAAGATTAATCTTTACCTACCTGAGGTTCTCCAAGATTTCATTGCTAGAATCCAAAGTTCGCATACTAGATTTTAAAACTTGAGGAAATGGTACCTTAACTGGGCTCTTGATTACCTCGGCTTCTTTGGGCAACTCAGCACTATCCTTGCTTTGTTCCTCATCAACATCCTCTGGCTTATCAGTTGTTGGGATGTGTGAGGACTTACCATTTCGTGTCACAATGGCAATGACCTCCTTCAAATCTCCTTGAGCCATATGTTGACCTTAGGGTATGGATTGAGCTTGAGAAGGGAATTTGCCACGCTCATTCACACTCAAGGAGCTCATCAACTTGGATACTCGGCTCTTTATCTCTTTGTTTTCTTCAACAACCTGCATAATCAAATATTCAAACTTTTGATTAGTTTTACCATGTGCCTCAATAAAAGCATGCAAAGTGTCTTCTGAAGGACTCCTAGAAGATGAAGGTGCATGATATGGTGCAGGATATGATCTAGGGGATTGTGCAGGCAGCTGGTTTTCAGACTTCCAGCTAAAATTGGGGTGATTGCGCCACCCCGGATTATAGGTATCAGAGTAAGATGTAAAAGGCTTCTTGTATATACCTAAGGCATTGCATTGTTCCTCATACATCCCTCTCATCTCAGCTAGTGTGGGACACTCTTGGGCAAGGTGATCTACCCCACCACACACAAAACATGGTCCAAAAGACTATGCATGATTAGCCACTTGAGTTGGCTTTAAGTCCTTAGTCTTTAACACATCTAGCTGCCTAGTGAGCATCTCAACCCTAGCCTTTAGGCTATCCTCTTCCCTGAGATGGTAAATTCCACCACCATTTGGATTTCCTACAGGTCGTGACCTATTTGTACTCTCAGTAGCACTAAGTCCAGTCCAAGTGTGAGTTTTATCAGCAAGCTCATTGAGGTATTCTATGGCCTCATCAGGATCTTTATGTAAGAACTCACCATTAGACATCATTTCCACAAATTGGCACTCTCTAGGTGTAAGTCCCTCATAAAAATAGCTCACTAAGTACCAATTCTCATACCCATGGTGAGGACACATACTCAATAACTCCTTAAATCCCTCCCAAGACTGATACAAAGTCCCATTGTCCTTTTGTGCAAAGGTGGAGATTTGTCTTTTTAAAGCATTGGTCTTATGTTGGGGAAATTATTTATTAAAGAAGACCTGAGTCATCTCATTCCATGACCCAATAGATCGTGGTCTTAGTGAGTATAGCCAACTCTTAGCTCTATCATTTAAAGAGAAAGTAAAGAACTTAAGTCTCACAACATCATCAGTTGCATTTTGACTATGAAAAGTCGCAAGTATTTCCTCAAACTCCCTAATGTGCACATATAGATTTTCATTTTTCAAGCCCTGAAAAATAGGGAGTAACTGTATCATCCCAGTTTTAAAATCCAATTGGCAAGTATTAGCTGGAAACATAATGTATGATGGTGTGGTTGTGCATGTAGGGTGGAGGTAATCATGAAGAGTTCTAATGGGTTGATCTTCGTGTTCAATCATTTATTCGGGACTAGATGTATTGTCAAATAAAGGATTTAAAACATTTGATTCTGACTCAACCACAGGCCTACAAGCTAATCTACCTAAGGTGTCTCTATATCTTTGCATGCAAGATAACGAAATTCTAAAAGAATAAAAATACAATAAAAAGAAAGAAGAAAAAATAATAATGCAGCGAGCTAAAGAACGAAGTTACCGCCTTTACAAATTGCTGAAAAGAAAAACAATCTAACAATTATTCTACCGTCTCCCCGGCAACGGCGCCAAAATTTGATTACACCTAAAGAATAACGCGGTAGTTGTAGTATAACTTTGGGGTGTCGATTCCACAGGGAGACAAATTAAAAGAATAATAGAAAGAACAAAGAACTAAAGAAAAATATTAAATGATTAATGGAGGACAAAGATTAATTTTAAATGTAAATTAAAGTGAAGCAAAGTGACTAACGAAAAAAGTACTCAAGTTTGACAAACAGTAAAGCGTCGGGAATCCCTTGCACAAATATGATATTTTAATTATTCTTAATTCATTGAATAACTCAATTGAGAACTCAATTCTCAAAATTCTCAATCGGAATGTATAGGTTTATAAACCAAGATTAAATCAAATGTAACCCGATGAAAAATCATTCACCACTTTTAAAATACGTGAATTATTATCACTATTGAGAAAATCCAACGACGACAATATGCTCAGGAAGTGATATGCTCAAGAGTATCTCAAAGTAAATAGAAACTCAATTGAAGAATACACATTAATTCCAATGATTTCTATTAACATTTTAGTATTTTAGTCCAATAAGGGTATTTAGAGTGCACTTTCGTACACTCATCACACCCCCCAACTTGCTTATTACTAGTCCCTAGCAATTTCTATGCTAAAGAGATGAAAGAGATGTGAATCACTAAAATAAGCCACCAATTCACATTTTCTAGATTCACATATAAAAAACAAACTAAGGAATCCATTAACCCATCAACATCAATGCACTTATAGCAATTCACAGAGTGTGTGTGTGTTCTCCAAGCTATAACCATCTTACCACTAACCTTGACACATGCAAGATCAAGAACGTCTCAACCAAAAGGTTCAACTCCATAACTCACAGGTATAATAGTGTTTTGTATAAGGGCTCTATCCTTTATAGACTCTGAAATTAAACATAAAAATCTGCTCAGAAGTATCTCAAAGTAAATAAAAAGTCAATTCAAGAATACAAATTAATTCCAATGATTTCTATTAACATTTTAGTATTTTAGTCCAATAATAGGGTATTTAGAGTGCACTTTCGTACACTCATTAGGTAGTATATATATGTAGTAGTTTTCCAAGTGAGTTTAATTACACTATGAAGTAATGGGAGGTAGGTGACTAAGTATTATTGGAATTTAAAATAATTTCGAGTCATTGGCAACAAAATTTAGAACCCATAACCTTTTGCAAACTAAAGCCAAAAATAATTGCAGCTGGTAGCTATATTTGCAGCGATCTAAATTCATTGTGAAGTACCCATTTAGTCGCAAAAAAGATTTAAGAACTGAAAATTTTGTGAATTTGCAATTGCATAATTACGTTGCAAGATATATTTTCCGATCGAAACATACATTTGTAATGACTATAATTTCGTTGCAATAGGACAATTATCCCGCTCTTGCACAACCACTTCTGCTTGACATGCAAGTCATCCTGTTCTTCACAGCCACTTTTGCCTGGCGAAGGCAGGCAGCTAAGTGATTTTGTTCCTATTGAGTCGTCTCTGCCTGGTTTAGGTGAGTGGCAAGGTCATCTCACTCCCTCCCTACCAGTGTCACTTCCTGACAATAGTAATTGGCATCCGTAGCAGAACTTGCCAACTCTTCTTGAAATCAACTTGAGCACGGAGGGCAGCCAATTCGCCATCAGCTGTACGGGAACGAACTTCCAGCTAGTTCAACTCATTGGCCATTTGATTCCTCTCGTTCTCTAGTTGTAACTTATCTTCCACCAAGTCGGCAACAAGGTGATCAACCCCCTAAAAAAATAGTTATTCTTCAAAACTGCTGATCAAAGTATGCAGAAAAGAGAAAACGAGCACAAGGAAATTACCAGAGCAAAAATGATTCTGAGATGTTGAACAACGACGTCGATAGCCTCTGCACGGCGAGTACATAGGGACGGCGGGGAGCTCGATGGGAGCGAACTAGAAGAACCTCTTGGATTGAGGGCTTGGAAAGAGGTGGTAGCAAAAAGTCCCAAAGGAGAAGCTCCTTCGGTTGGTCTAGGAGGAACAAAAGAAGAAGTGCTGGCAGGTGCATCAACATGTGGACTCAAAAAAACTTTAGCTTCATCCTGGCGAGGAGCTCCCTGATTAATTTGAAGGTCCTCCTAGGGAGCAATCAAGGATGGTTCGCCATCTCCTTTGGGCGAGATGCTAAATGGCAGAGAAAGAATTGAAACCTTACTGTCACTAGCAAGGGAAAGTGCGGGTAACACAAATGGTAAGTCGGGAGTAACTTTGCCAGAAACTGTCTAGGCAAGAGGTGAACCAGACACTGCTGTTGTTTCTTCGACATTTTCCTCTCCTGTATGTTCCACCCGTGGAGATTCTACTGGAATATTAGAGGATCGAGCACTGACTGACGAAGGTAAAGGCAATGAAGACAGAGGAGCCTCAAAGGGTTGGAAGTGCGCGGGTGTAGATGAAGGCACTGTAAGCAAGTTAGGATTCTAAAGGATAACATTATCCTCCCCTAAAGGAAGGTTGTCTCCTTTTTTCTACAAATTTTTGGTTGGTGTCGTTGAAGGCTAAGCAATAGCTTTAGTGGCAACCTTCGCCTCAATTACGGCCTCAAGGTCCTCCTCGGCTAAACCCATCACGTCATCCAAGTAAAGGGTCCGTGGAGCTACAAAGGTGGACAGTTTACTCGATTCCTCCTGAGGAGCGGCCAACTTGATACCCCCACTCACCTAGGTTGCCATTTCGCTCTGTTTCTCCCAAGGACGAGCCAACTTAATTCCTCCACTCGATGCGAGAGGAGGTAAGGAATCACACTTTGATGAGATAGACTCATATGAACGAGGTGAAATATGAGTTCTTTTAAGTTTTATTTTCTTTTGCCCACCTGAACCAAGACGTTTTTTCCTCTTTAAATCACCCGCTGGTGAGGGGGCACCCAGAAACTCATGACTTGATATGTGTGCCTAGCTTGGAACCATCAGAAACTTCTCGATATTGCTAGGAGTCAAAAGCACATCCGAAAAACATAACTTGAAATGAGCCTAGGCCCAAGCCTTTAGTAACTGCACACGGGCCTCCTCATGAGGGGAAAGAAGAACCTCAAAGTCATCCTCGCCGGGAACAGGGGACCAACAAGCATCATTAGCGAAAAATTCCCAGCCCGAGCCAGAGAGAAAATTTTGTTTCCCCAATCTTTCACATGGGAATACTTGCGCTCTAATTCAATTGGTTTACTACTGGATCTAAAACTACAAATATTCCCCTCCAAGCGCCTAAACCCATGTACGGACATAAATTCACAGGCTGTTAGGTCGGGTACTCATCGCCCAAGGGTTCCAAGACCTTTCACCAGAAAACGTAACATGCTATCAAAATTCTCCAGTCGTTGGGCACCAATTGAGCAAGGGCAAGCCCTAGGATGTCTAAAACGTCGCGGACTGGTCGCACAAAGGGCAATCAAAGCCCCATGGTGAACATAGCAAGATAAAGAACGACAAAATGGCCATACATCAATAGCCTTCTACTTTGAAGTGGGTACCTTTAGATGAACAAAATCAAGAATATTGAAGTTGTTTAAGGCATTTTCAAGTTCGCAAAGAGAAACATTCAAGGACCATCAATGACCCCACAAATAAGGATGCCGGAGGAGCAACGACGACTCGAGGAGAGGAGTCGTAGGGTGGTGAAGTGCCATGAGCCGAAAGCATGACCTTACCTTTGGAAGAAGAAGCTATGAATGAAGGAGAGAAATCACGAGAAAAAGGGAAGATTGTCTAGACGGAAAGCAAGAACCCAGGCAGTTAGCAAGAAATGCGAAAAAGCAAAGAGTTCAAAAGAGGAGGGAAAACAAGACCCCAAGAGCCTTAAATAGGAAGTGAGTTATGTTGATGGGTGAAGTACGCAAAGTGTGAATGCGAAACGATGCCCTGACAAACACCTCGAAAAATGAAACGACGCACGAATTTGAGTCCCATCACGCCATGCATAATGAGACTTCACGGGGTAACTAGAGAGGACATCCCGACTTATTAGTCCCACATGGGACTGGGCCTTCCCTAAGCCTGAAGCCTACCTCATTACCGAAAGGCCTAGCATGGTATCAAGGGAATCCAGCCCACAGCCAATACCGACTAGATAACTATCCAGCGATAGCAAAATGTAAGAATGGTTATCATTTGAATTTACTAAGAGATAAATCCTCATATTCAGGTTTGAATTTGAATAATGGAGATAAACCATTATCATCTAAACAACAAAAACGGTTCAAAAGCTCCATATAAGGGGAGAACCTATCAACCTCTTTAGTTGCTGGTGATCATGAGGTGGTTGCATTGAAAAAGTTCATAACAAGAATATTATTTTTTAATATTCTTATTGTTTTGGGATTTGAAAAAATTGAATTGTTTATTATATTTTGTGTGAAAATTTGAAAAAGTTTAATGATGAGATGAGATGAGATGAAACACTTTCCGAATTCAAACGGGGCCTAAATTGAACGAGTCATCCGCAACCGATCCAAAGCTCAATATTTGACAACAAATTGGGCTGCTTTAACTATATTAGCAACTCACACAGTACGGAACACTCAGAAGCTAAAGAATGCTCAGTGGCTTGCGGAAGTGGCAAAGAGACTAGGGATCCACCTTCAAAAGATGGTGCGAGGACGAGTGTGCAGTTACATAGGCGGCTAGGCACACAATGGAAGAACCTGGTTCAATATTATTATGGATAAAACAAGGATAATTTTATTGGGTCTAAATTAAATTTAATGGGACATATTAGACATACTAAAAATTTATTGAGGTTGGTTAACAATTCTTATTGGGCCCACAGGACCAAGAGCTTATTTTAATGTCATTTGATACTTACATGATTATTTTGGATAGTATTAACGGACCAAAATTTTAGGGAAGCTAAACTAAGGTTTATCGCATAATTTGAATATATGAACTAACAGAAAACCTTATTATGGTAGGTTAATTGAGGTAAAGCACATTTAACGTTTATTGAACAAGTGGGCCCATATTTAATGAGTATATATTCAAGAAATTATTTAATAGTTCAAGAGTATTTATTGGACAAATTTGGTTTATTTGGACTCAAGACCCAACCGATGAAAATTTATTAAGTGACTTGGCCCATAAAAGTATAGGCAAACCATGAGTTAGTTAGGCCCATTAAATTATCTAACCTACGGTTAAACCTAAAAAGATTTCTAGAAGCACATACAAGGCTCAAGAAGAACAACCCAAAGTTATCATACCAATAACCCAATTTACATAAGACCAAAACCTATCTAAAAATCACCCCTCCAAGATAAAAGCCCTAGCATACCTGTAGAACCCATGTGCTCTCCTTCTCCAAGGGTTGGCATCTATGGCATCTTCCTCAAGTTTGGCATAACATGCCAAGGTTTCTCTCCTCCAAGCCAGCAAATCATGAACCACATAGTTCTTTCCCCCATGCTTCACCATCTCAGTTGTGACGTCCCAAATTCCGTTTGGGATTTGATTGAGTTTGACGCATCGGGACATGCAACACAAAGTTACATACCAAATTCATGACAGTTAAGAATGCAATGAAACTAGCAAGCTTCTAACAATATACAATAACACAACGCATAATGTTTTTTTAGCAATACACAATGTACCAAATTGCTAATACCAAAACATAAAGTCTTTTCCATTAATATTCATATATCAAAAGTTATATCATCTGTCCAACAAGTCCATAATGAAAACAACGTAGTACTGGAGACAAATCTCCATAGTTACAAACATAATAGAAATCTAATCTAAATGCCATGTTACTCATGCAGCTCAGCTATAAGCTCCAAAATAATATCCAGGAACTGAAGGATAGACTCCAAGAGCTCCCTTAAGGTCCTCCTTGGCCTACTCAACCTCGTGCAGTTAGTCATGCATTGTTCCTTTGCTCCCGGACACATCGTCTACTATTCTGGGGGGAATGGTAGTTGAGACTACTACAATGAGATTTATAAAATTTCAGCAAGTAAAACACTTAAACTACTAATAGTATAAATAAACATGCATGATAGTAACGAGACATGTATGCTTGATGAAAATGAACTTGCTTATGCAAGATATGACTAAGAAACATAATAACTTGACATGAACATGGCATGCTTGCTTGCTTGAACATGAGACATTTATATGTGTACATGTTTGATTACATGATAATGGAGACTCCACGATTCCCCATAAACAGTGTGCTCCTACCGGTACGATAGCACATCATAGGTCCTTGCACCAACTGTTTGTACATCATTCATGAAGGCTTTACCCTTAGGTAAGTCAATAGCTTGTACTTGTAGCATGTTTCGGCGCCCACCGGCGTTTGGTGCCTGACTACGCTCCGGAAACTAGTTACTTAGGTCCTATTTGAAGGTTGCTGACTGTACTTTGTCAACCAAAGAGATTCCACTCAATTTTAAACACCATGGAGTGGACAGAGGAGTTTCACTAGGATAATCCACCATCTTAGAATCTAGGGTATTGATAAAATAAAACGACTCATGCATGACATCAAAATATGTTCATGATGTGCTTGTATGCTTATGACATGTCATTCATGGTATGTAACATATAATCATGTAGCAAAATAAGATGACATGCTATGACATATTATAAAACAATTAAATAGGCATAAATAAAGCATGAATATATTTAATGCAGCTTACCAACTTACATACATAAAAATACCACAAGTAAGTTAGAAGCTAACTTATAGAAAGTTGTGTGTAACGTAAACGTAGCATAGGCTAAAATGAGAGGCATTCTAGGGTTAGAATCTCTCATTCAAGTGTAGGATATTTTAAAGTTTGGGACTGTTTGGCATTTGTTAAGCTAACATATCCTAAAAGACTCTAATTAGATGTTAGAACTAGTACTAGTACTTGTGCCTTTCTTTGATAAGCAAAATGTAGCACAACCTATAGTTTTTTTTAAAATAATGTGCTTTTTTAGGAGATGCGATTTTTCATGAAGAAAAAATTTCCTTTCAAATCCAAAAATAATGGGGGATAAAGGACCTAGACAAAATACTATTTTTATTAAGCTAAATCTTCTACTCCTTAACCAAATCAAGAAAATTCTGAATTAACAAATCTCCACACCTTCCTACACACTCGTGGGACATTCTCCCCAGAAGGATGATATCTTTTTCAACATCTCTAAAGTTGAATTTTTTTTCCATTATATTAAGAGCTATGTGAGGTCTTGAATAACTGTATAATCACTAAACATCGTGGATTTCACCCCAAACAAACTGTAGATGGAACCTTTTATGCCGAAGTATGTAATCTCTGTGTTTCTCTCTTTATTTATATTTTATATGTTTATTTATTGTTTATTTCATGGATGAGCATTCGATTACCGTGTCAACACCCAATCCATCACCACAGCCCATTAGACTGTATTGTTAGGCTACGATCACGCCGGTAATTTGCATTAACACACTTCCAACAAGGAAACAATTTTCTAGAATTGAACATTCCATTTATTTATTTTTTCTAATATGTATATAGAATTGAAATGATATACATGAACTGTTACGAAACATGCCGTCATGATATTCTCTCGACTTTAATTAAAATTTTCAAAATTTCTAAAATGTTTTATTCGGATCGAACCTCCAGATCACAATATGTCTTTAGATCAAGTTGTGCAAGATTTCTTGTTTTCACACGGAACAAGTTGTCTTCATCCACATGGTGGATTTAATTGGATCGAAGACTTTCAAAGTCAAGCAGAAAATTATTCACGTTTTCAAATACGTTGCACCCACATACCATTCTCTATTATTTTTCCTTCATGTCATTGAAATATATTCTATTTATTATAAATAAATATTTTAAATTAAAAAGTTTATGGGATGAGAATTAGAGAATTAGATTGAAAAGGAAGATGGATTACCGAGGGTGTTAATAAAATAATATATCGACGCGAAAGTTTATCCTATTGCAATTAAAAAAAATATATACTTTCACATCTCAATGAACATGCATAGAAATGCTACCTTAGTTGATGACTTCAAAGTCAAGCATATACCTTTTCAGTCGAATTAAAATAATAAATATGAGCAGGTGAACGAAAATGGATCCCAAATTGAATTTCTAGCCCTCAAAACGTGAAAGAAGACAGTGGCCCGAATCCTGTGACGGACGTTATACTCGACACCTCTTCGAGCGGTGTGTCTTCCTGCTATTGTAAGCACCCCAACCGTCTTTTTCTTTCCTATATTTTGCTCAACCAAATGATATATCTGCTTTTATTTTTGGCAGCAGAAATTGACTGAACTTTGCTTACATTTTGTGTCTTCTTTTTTTTTCCTGGTTTTGTGCTGTTTGCTGTTCAACTCGATCATTATTGTGTGGGTGTCTCTTATTAC
The DNA here is from genome assembly GCA_022457165.1 of Juglans mandshurica. Classification (NCBI taxonomy): domain Eukaryota; kingdom Viridiplantae; phylum Streptophyta; class Magnoliopsida; order Fagales; family Juglandaceae; genus Juglans; species Juglans mandshurica. The sequence goes on from CM039631.1 coordinate 13,143,249, forward strand.
TACAGCATTCAATGAGAATTCCACTCCTTTCATGGCTTTTCTTCATGCCCATATGCTTACTTTCTATCAACTTCTTTGCTCCTATGGTTTGCGGCAAATGTCTTAGCAATCAGAAATTCTTGTTGCTCCAATTGAAGAATAGCCTCATTTTTGACAATGCTCTGTCCACAAAACTTGTGCACTGGAACAAAAGCATCGATTGTTGCTCATGGGAAGGCGTGGCCTGCAACAAGGGACGTGTTATTGGTCTCGACCTCAGCAATGACTCTATCTCATGTCCACTTGACAATTCAAGCAGCCTTTTCAAGCTTCAATATCTTCAGAATCTGAATTTAGCATACAACGCCTTCAGCCCTTCTGAGATTCCTTCAGAATTTAACAAGTTGTCGAATTTGGTTTATTTAAACCTTTCTCATACTGGGTTTGGAGGACAAATTCCAATTACAATTTCCCATTTAAAGGAATTGGTTAGTCTCGATTTAAGCTTCGACTTTTTGTTGAAGCTTGAGAATCCAAATGTAAATATGCTTCTTCAAAACCTTTCGAAGCTTACGGAACTTTATCTCGATGGTGTGGATATATCAATGCAAGGGTATGAGTGGGGCCCAACATTATCATTTTCACTACCAAATCTAAGAGTGTTGAGCTTGTCAAATTGCCATCTGTCAGGGCCTTTTGATCCGTCCTTGGCGAATCTTGAATCCCTCTCTGTTATTGATATGAGCTATAATGAATTATCTGCTCCGATTCCTGATGTTTTTGCAGACTTCAGAAATTTGACAACCTTGATTTTCAGTGGCTCTTCGTTGAATGGAAAATTTCCAGAAAGGATCTTTCAAATTCCAACGTTGCAAATGGTTGACCTGTCAGATAATGATCAACTTGAAGGTTTGTTGCCTGAATTTCCTTCGAATGGATCTCTTCAAACCCTAGTCCTTCGCAGCACAAAGTTTTCAGGGTCATTGCCATATTCTATTGGGAATCTCAAATTATTGTCTGAAGTCGATCTTTCTGGTTGCGATTTCAGTGGAGAAATTCCTAAATCAATGGCAAATCTCACTGCATTGATTAATTTGGACTTGTCAGTGAACAGATTCAATGGATCAATTCCATCATTAAGCATGAGCAAGAATCTGAGAAGAATAATCCTTGACAACAATGATTTAACAGGTCAGATTACTTCCACTCGATGGGTAGATCTTTTGAATTTGGAGGCTCTTGATTTGAGTTACAATTCACTAGAAGGGAATATTCCAGTTTCTCTTTTTTCCCTTCCTTCATTGCCAGAATTATGCCTTCAAAACAATCGATTTTCTGGCCAACTTGATGAATTTTCAACTGCTCCTTACCTATTGAGTGGTGTTGATTTAAGTCACAACAACTTGGAAGGGCAAATTCCCATGTCTCTGTTCAAACTACCTTCTCTTAGGGCGCTTGATCTTTCTTCGAATAACTTCAATGGCTCTTGGCAGTTTTGTGCTACTCAAAACTTAAAGGATCTTACCTTTCTTGATCTTTCATACAATGATCTCTCAATTGAATATAGTGGAATTAATTGTTCACTATTCTCTTTTCCCCAGTTAACTTTGAGATTGGCTTCTAACAAGTTGAAAAGATTTCCAGATTTCTTGCGAAACCAATCTGCCTTAAGCGTTCTAGACCTTTCAAACTGCCAAATTCATGGAAAAATACCACACTGGATTTGGGAATTTACTACACTGAAAATCTTAAATCTCTCCAATAACTACTTGGTGACTCTTGAAAGACCTTTTCTCAATGTTTCTGTCACTTTCACGAGTGTGGTGGATCTAAGCTCCAACGAACTCCAAGGGCAACTTTCGATTTTCCCATGTCGTGTTACATACTTGGATTTATCTAGGAATAATTTCCACTCGAGCATACCAACTAGCTTCATTAACTCCGTGCCAAATTTTCAATTCCTGTCCCTTTCGAACAATAAAATTGATGGGAGTATCCCCGAATCAATTTGCAATGCTACTAAAGAACTTCGTGTTCTGGATTTATCAAACAATTTCTTGAGCGGCATGATTCCCCATTGCTTATTTGAGATGAGTGGGACTGCACCAGATCAGTTAACCCCAATTCTAGGGGTGCTGAATCTAAGGAACAACTACCTCACAGGTAAAATTCCTGATACGTTCCAAAGCAATTGTGGTTTGCAAACTTTAGATCTTGGTGAAAACCAATTAGAAGGAAAGTTGCCAAAATCTTTGGCCAAGTGCAAAAATTTGGAGTTCTTGGACATCGAGAATAACAACATTGAGGATACTTTCCCATGTTACTTGAAGAATATATCCATACTGCGTGTCCTTGTTTTGCGATCAAACAAGTTTGATGGACCTATTGATTGTATGGAGTCTAATTCCACTTGGCCAATGCTTCAAATTATAAATTTAGCTTCAAACAAGTTCAGTGGTAAGCTAACAGAAAAGTCCTTTGGCATCTTAAAGGCATTGATTGCTAATAAAGATGAAGCGGAGTTGGAGCATATTCACACAGATTTTCATTCTCCCAGAGGGTATGCTTTTGATTATCAAGATAAGATGACAATTATTGTCAAAGGTCTATCTTTGAATCTGGTGAAGATACTAACTGTTTTCACCATCCTTGACCTTTCATGCAACAACTTTGATGGGCCTCTACCTAAAGAAATTGGAAATTTCAAATCACTATATGTCCTCAACTTGTCTCATAATGGTTTCACAGGCAATATTCCACAATCTTTGGGAAAATTGAGTTATCTTGAGTCACTAGACTTGTCAAGCAATAAGCTTACTGGTGAGATTCCTATTCAACTCGCAGATGGTCTAATTTTTCTATCTGTCCTCAATCTTTCGTTCAATCAATTGTCGGGAAAAATTCCACAAATCAAGCAATTTGCTACATTCCCAATATCTTCCTACATGGGGAACATAGGATTATGTGGCTTTCCATTGGAAGAACATTGCACAGGTGATGGGCCGGTCTTGTCAACTCCAACATCTGAAGAATCTGACTCGAATTCTAGGATTGGAATTGACTGGAATTTCTTAAGTGTTGAATTGGGATTTATTTTTGGTTTTGCAATTGCTGTTGGGCCTCTTATGTTTTGGAAGAGGTGGAGGATGTGCTACTACAAACATGCTGATGAAATATTTTTTAAGATCTTCCCTCGGTTGTATATTACAATAGAAAACCGTCGAAGACAAGCACACGTGAACCGTAGACGAAGAGCTCACAGAAATCAAGGACGGAGGCATGAGTGATATATGGCTTGATAGATATGAGCCGTGAGGTGTAATGTTTTCAGTTATGACTTTTTTATGTTTCAATATAAGGAAAACAGAAAAAAGAATACAATTACACATGCAATTGGATATGAATATTACTTTAAATAATAAATTGATTGTTGTCGTGAAGCTAATTATGTTATTAAAATACTTTTAATGGTAGATTTGCAGGTGATTTATGGAAGGTGATCAACGGGATTTGGAAGCTAGCTTAAGTAACTAATGTTGTCACTATTGTATTTTACCTTTGCACCTTTTTAAGTTTTATTAGTCTCAATTAACAGTTGTAATATCCAATTTCGTGGAGTGCTATGAATAAATATTTCTTCAGCATATAGATCATTTCATTTTCAGTCATAATAACTATATACTGTGAAATATTTTAAGTGAATTTTAATTAGTTTGTTATAACAAATGCCAACCATTAAGATCCTTAACAGCTGTCAAATGAAGGAAAACTGAAGCCATTCTGTTATGCAGTCTGCTATGCATATCAGAATGTATATATAAGAACTGGTCTGGTTCATTTTGTTTTCAGTGTAATGGTGATCAAATGTATTGTAATATATCTTGGTGAAAAGTCAGGGTTAAAAACAGAGAGAGAGAGAGACCTCGAGAGAGTCACTTGAGAGAAAGTGAGGAGAGGGTGATATCTTGTAATCTTGAGACTGAGTATTTTCATCTTGATCAATAATACAGAATCTCCTGGATGTTCCTGCCGTGGATGTAGATCAATTGGATCGAACCACGTAAATCACTTGTGTCATCTATTGCTTTATTTTGCTTTCTTTGTTCTGTGGATGTTCTTGACAATCTTGGCAGCACAATCTAGACTTTATTTTCTATAAGTTCAACAAGTGGTATCAAGAGCCTAGGTTCAATGGGGACAGCCAAGTTTGATATCGAGAAGTTCACAGGGAAGAATGATTTTGGCCTATGGAGAATTAAGATGAAGGCATTACTGGTTCAACAAGGTCTTCAAGATGCACTTCTTGGAGAAAAGAAGTTGAGTTCTTTATCAGAAAAAGAGAAGGCACAAGTTCTACAGAAGGCCCACAGTACCATCATCCTTTCTCTTGGAGATAAAGTCTTGAGGGAAGTTGCTCAAGAAGAAACTGCAGCTGGAGTTTGGTTAAAACTAGAGAACTTGTACATGACAAGATCTCTGGCAAACAGACTCCATAAGAAAACAAGGCTCTACACCTTCAAGATGACTCCAGGTATGGCTATGGAAGAACACCTCGATGAGTTTAATAAGATCATCTTGGATCTTTCAAACATAGATATATCAATAGAGGATGAGGATCAAGCAATTCTATTACTGAGTTCCTTAGATTCTTCTTATGCAAACCTTAAAGAAACTATGATGTATGGAAGAGAAAGTCTTTCACTTGAAGAAGTTCAGTCTGTTTTGCATTCAAGAGAGTTACAAAATAAAAGTGATGAGAAATTAGAAACTGGAGAAGGGTTAAATGTAAGGGGCAGGCCAGATAAGAGAAATCACAAAGGGAAGAACAAAGCAAGATCAAAATCAAGAGGAAAACAATTGAAATGTTTTGCTTGCCACAAAGAAGGACATTTCAAAAGAGATTGCCCAGAGAAGAAACAAAACAGTGGAAATAAGTCTAAGGAGGAAGGGAATGTAGCTATTGCTCTAGATGGGTATGAAAGTGCAGAAGTCCTAAATGTTTCAGAGGTGGACTCTAAAAATGAATGGATCTTGGACTCAGGTTGCTCATTCCACATGTGTCCCTCCAAAACATGGTTTGAGACCTTCACTGATCTCGATGGAGGACATGTGATTCTTGGCAACAACAAATCCTGCAAGATTCTAGGAATAGGGTCAGTTAGGTTGAAGATGCATGATGGTATGGAAAGATTACTCAAAGAAGTGAGGTATATACCTGAGTTGAAGAGAAATTTGATTTCTCTAGGAATGCTAGATCAATCTGGTTGTACCTTTAAATCAGAATCTGGAATCTTAAAGGTGTCAAGAGGATCACTTACAGTCATGAAATGAGTTATAAGAAATGGTCTCTACACTTTGGTTGGCAAGACAGTCCTTGGTGAGGCATCTTCAGTTCAAAAGAAGATGGAAGACAAGGTCCTTGTATGGCATAGAAGGCTGGGACATGTTAGTCAACAAGGCCTTCAAGAGCTCAAGAAACAAGGCTTACTGAAAGATGAGAATCTTGGAGAGTTACCTTTCTGTGAGGACTGCATACTTGGGAAATCAACAAGAGTGAGCTTCAAAACTGCTATTCATCAAACCAAGCAGACTTTGGATTACATCCACTCAGACCTATGGGGACCTGCAAAGGTAATGTCACATGGGGGTGCAAGGTATTTTCTGACCTTTATTGATGACTTCTCGAGGAAGGTATGGTTATATACTCTAAAAAATAAAAGTGATACATTTTCTAAATTCAAAGAATGGAAGACCTTGGTAGAAAATCAGGTTGACAGAAAAATTAAGAGACTAAGGACAGATAATGGCCTAGAGTATCTGTCAAATGAGTTTAATGAGTTCTGTAAAAGGGAAGGGCTTGCTAGACATAAAACTGTTAGGGAAACACCCCAACAAAATGGTCTAGCTGAGAGAATGAATAGAACTATTTTAGAAAGGGTGAGATGCATGCTGGCCACATCAGGTTTATCAAAAACCTTTTGGGCTGAAGCTGCTACCACTGCTGTGCATCTTATTAACAGGTGTCCTTCCTCAGCATTAAACTTTAAAACTCCACAAGAAATCTGGTCAGGAAAACCCTCAGGATATGATCACTTAAGAATCTTTGGATGTGTTGCATATGCACACTCAAAGACTGATAAGTTGGAACCACGTGCACTTAAGTGCATTTTTGTGGGATATCCAGAAGGTGTAAAAGGATATAAATTGTGGATAAATGAACCTGGAAAACAGAAATGCATCATTAGTAGGGATGTAACCTTTAATGAAAGGCAAATGGCAGGAAAGAATCAAGAGCAACCACCTGTCACTGCTGAACTTGAGGTGGAGCAATTAATAGTCTCACCTTGTGATAATGAAACTCAGTTTAGTAAAACTGAGGACTCAAATTCAGAGGTTAGAAGGCAAGGTGGAGAAAACACTTACCAATTAACTCGAGACAGGGAAAGAAGAGTAATAAAACCTCCTCAAAGGTATGGGCAGGCTGAGCTTACTGCCTTTGCTCTTACTGTTGCTGAGGAAGTAATTGAAATGGAGCCTAGAACCTTTAAGGAAGCCATGGCTAGCAAAGAGGCAGACAAATGGATGCTAGCAATGCAAGAGGAAATGGAATCCTTAAACAAAAATAAAACATGGGAAATGGTTTCCAAACCAGAAAATCACAAACTCATTGGGTCAAAGTGGATCTATAAAAGAAAGGATGGCATCACAGGAGTGGAACTACCTAGGTACAAAGCTAGGTTAGTTGCTAAGGGGTTTACACAGAAGGAAGGAGTAGATTATACTGAAATCTTCTCTCCTGTGGTTAAACACAGCTCCATAAGACTTTTGCTCTCTTATGTAGCTTACCAAGACATGCATTTGGAACAATTGGATGTCAAGACAGCCTTCTTGCATGGTGAACTTGAAGAAGTTCTATACATGCAACCTCCTGAAGGCTTTTATACTGAATCCACAAGGAATCAAGTGTGTTTATTAAAGAAATCACTATATGGACTAAAACAGTCCCCTAGACAGTGGTATAAAAAATTTGATAACCACATGATTCACAATGGTTTCAGTAGAAGCAACTATGATAGTTGTGTATACTACAAGCAAGTCAATGTAAATCCAATATACTTACTACTATACGTGGATGACATGCTTGTGGCATGTAAGGACAGAATTCAAATTGACCAAATCAAGTGCATGCTTAAGTCAGAATTCGAAATGAAAGAATTAGGTCCAGCTAAGAGAATTCTGGGGATGGAGATAATAAGAGAAAGGAATAAAAGGCTTCTCTACTTATCTCAAAAGTCTTATATTTCCAAAGTTCTTAACAGATTTGGAATGGACAAATTAAAACCAGCAAGCACTCCTATTGGGCAACATTCTAAACTGTCAGTCACTCAAGCACCAGAAACTGATGAGGAAAAAGAGTTTATGAATAAAATTCCATATGCTAGCATGGTTGGTAGCATCATGTATGCAATGGTCTGCTCCAGGCCAGATCTAACCTATGCTGTTAGCATTGTGAGCAGGTTTATGAGTAATCCAGGAAAAACTCACTGGCATGCTCTTAAAAATGTATTCCAATACTTATCTGGAACACAGTGCTTAGGACTAAAATTTGGTGAGAATGTGCAAATAGGTTCTGATCTCCAAGGTTTTGTTGATTCAGATTATGCTGGAAATTTAGACACAAGAAAATCTCTAACTGGTTTTGTGTTTACTTCTTGTGGAGGGGCTGTTAGTTGGAAGTCTAACCTTCAATCTGTGGTAGCCTTATCAACCACTGAGGCAGAGTATATAGCAATGACTGAGGCAATAAAGGAGGCTATATGGCTAAAGGGGATTTCTCATGAATTGAACATGTATAAAGGCAACGTCACAGTTCACTGTGATAATCAAAGTACCATTCATCTTGCCAAGAATAATGTCTATCATGAGAGATCTAAACATATCGATGTCAGACTTCATTTTGTGAGAGACATTATAGCTGCTGGAGAGATTGGGGTTGAAAAAGTTCCCACTGAAGACAATCCCTCTGATATGATGACTAAATCTTTATCATCAACCACTGCCTAAACTTGATCAATATGGAAAATTGGTAAGTACCCTCTAAGGGGAACCTGCAGGAACATCAAGGAGGAAGAAGACATCTTACAAGGACCAAATGCTTGTCAAGGTGGAGATTTGTTATAACAAATGCCAACCATTAAGATCCTTACAACTGTCAAATGAAGGAAAACTGAAGCCATTCTGTTATGCAGTCTGCTATGCATATTAGAATGTATATATAAGAACTGGTGTGGTTCATTTTGTTTTCAGTGTAATGGTGATCAAATGTATTGCAATATATCTTGGTGAAAAGTCAGGGTTAAAAACAGAGAGAGAGAGAGACCTCGAGAGAGTCACTTGAGAGAAAGTGAGGAGAGGGTGATATCTTGTAATCTTGAGACTGAGTATTTTCATCTTGATCAATAATACAGAATCTCCTGGATGTTCCTGCCGTGGATGTAGATCAATTGGATCGAACCACGTAAATCACTTGTGTCATCTATTGCTTTATTTTGCTTTCTTTGTTCTGTGGATGTTCTTGACAATCTTGGTAGCACAATCTAGACTTTATTTTCTATAAGTTCAACAGTTATTTTAGTTGTTGATGTGTATATTTAATTGCTATAAAGTATATCGAGGGCTTGAAAGTTGCAAGATTAATGGGCTTGAGGAGGAACAAAAAGCACAAGAAAGAAGCGGCATGGGCTTGACATAGAGTTCCCTATAGAGTTCCCTATATTAATGCTCATGTTTGGTTAGTAGAATTTTGAGGCCTTGCAAAATTTAAATGTGTTTTTCATTTGGTTTTGTAAAAAGAGATAAGAAAATCCGAACAATTATTTTTAAACAAAAAAACATGCTTTGTATATATATTTGCAAAAGTGGATGAAAAGAGTTGACAATTTGTTTAAATAAATTTGTTTAAATAAATTTTTTACTTTTAATTTGACTTTTTCACAAAATTCTAAGCAAATGATTGGAACAAAAGTTGAAAAGCTACATTAGAGTCCACTCATTTGAGTTATAAAGATGATTTGCAAAGATGGAAAAGTAATTTTGAGAAGGATAATTTGGGAATACAAATGTTATTTAATTCTTCTTTTCTTTTTGCTAATTAGAAGCATTTTACGAGAAAAAAATAAACAAACCTAAATTCTACGACACCAGTTTCAAGTTCTAATTGTTATTATCGGATTTCGAGTAATATTCGTTTTACACCGTCCTAGTGAACATTATAAAAGAGAAATGATAGTTGAAGTCGTGAGTGTGCAAGCGCCGCATAATAATTTTAAAAAAAGTGAATAAATACAGGACCCACATGAAAAAAACTTAATTTTTTAATAGTGGATCTCACTCTTTTTCAAAATTACTACACAGCGTTTGCGCATTCCACGACTGTATGTAGCATTACTCGGTATAAAAACTTTTGCTACACCATGAATTTCCCCTTCTTTTCTCGATGCAATCACTTCGCCAAATGATATGCCTTCTCATTTCGCTCCGCTCTCAAGCCCACTTTCCCCATTTTCCAAATTTGTCCAACCCAACATCGCCATTGCCATCGACCTCGCCGTCACCATCTAGATTGCCAAGAAAGTGCTCACTGTTGCCTCTTTCCAGATCCATTGAATCTCTACAGCGATAGTGTTTGAGAAGCTACCTTATCAGAAGCTACCTTTGGTTATCCCACCATATTCAGCTTCTCCTTTAAATAAGGTATCTAGCGTATAGAACCTTCTGGTAATCAGTGCATCCGCATATCTTATTTGTCCTTCCCAAATCTATACTATTTTTCTATCCTTAGAGGTCCTTCATTACCAGAAACGTTCAGGTATCTATGGATCAGAAACTTCTCATAAGAACAACCCCTAACTTCGGGCCTAGGTAGGTGTACTTGCTGCTGTTGTTGATGTCTAAGCACATCAGTCAGCAGATATATAGCCTCAGTAAATCCTTGTTCCCTATCTATCGTGGGATTTTGGTTCTCTTGATTGATATCTTCACCAGGGTTCCGAGGTATCCTACCGCAAATCATGTGCCACTTCCTTAAACACACAGGCACGCGTATCAAATCCACATACTAGCTCTTATACTTCAAGAAATTCAAGCCTAACAAAAATTAATATTTGGTACAATTCCTAAGGACATGTGGATTTAAACCTAGAGACGTATTGCTCTAATACCACCTTGTGACGCCCCTAGATTCCACTTGGGATCAAACGAACATCTGAAGCATCGAGACATGTAACACAAGGATGAACTAAAGCAACTACTAGGCTAATCGAGACATCGAGACATGTAACACAAGCATCGAGACATGTAACACAAGCATCGAGACATCCTTAAGTACAAGCATGAACTAAAGCAACTACTAGGCTAATCGATTGAGTAGCTCACGCAACTCAGTCAATGATTCCATAATACTAACGATAAATTAGAGCATTGAGGTTAGGAGCTCCGCGTCGTGCCGTCACCGTCTAATCGACCGTCTCTAGTCAATCAACCTCTAGTGTGCCTCCTAATCCTAGCACATGGTCTACCATTACGGGGAGAATAATACTTAAGACTACCACGATGAGATTTGATTACAAATCTCAGCAAGTTAATAGATAATTTAACATACAAGTCAAAGATACATGCATGGCAGTAAAAGTATGAATGCATACATGATCCTAAATAAGTTTGACGTGACTTGACATTTAATATGGCATGAACTGATATGACTTGAACTTGTGCATAGACTGAACTAAAATTAAACTTGACATGACATGAGCTTGAACGTAAACTGACTTGAACATGAACTTGAACTTAACGTAACATGAACTTGAACTTGAATAACATGTGCTTGAATTTGAAATACATGAATTTGGAATCTTGTTCAATAAATTGAACTTGAACATGAACGTGAACATGAACTGAACTTGAACTAGAACTGAAGATGAACTTAACGTGAAACTGAACATGAACTCGAACAATCAAAATGATCTCGTTAGTTGTTTCATGTAACACCCCACTCCTAAGGTTTAAGAATAAAGTCACTTTTAAAAATTCTCAAGAGCAAGAGTGATACTACTGAACCAGACTCAAAAATATATATTTTTTTCTAAACAAAGTGCCAAGTACAAAGAATTTATTAATAAAATCATTTTTTATTAAAATACTAAGATCATAAGGGAGAGTGCATGGAAGCATTTATTAAAATTTCTCAAGCTTTATTAGTATAAATCATTACTTAAAATCTTTGTACATGATCTAGGCCTCTATTATGCCTCCCTGCATCAAGACCCATCTTGCAGCTCTACTTCCATAAATGTTCTGACCTGGAGTGGTTTAAAAACATAAAAACAACTAAAATGAGTCCATGAATCAGTAATAAACCCATCATAAGATTTTCATAGAATATTTATTTTTCATATTGAGAGCTTAAAATAATAACTGATCATACTTATTCTTATGCTATGCAAGGCTGATTTTATCTGAATTAACTGACTGATATGATTTATCTGACTGGCTAACACACTTACCTCTGTGCGAGGTTGTGCACTGGCCCCACGTTCTGCGGCCGCAAAGGGAGCCACTGATAGTATTATGGCATAATATAGTGGACCATGCTTGAGTCCATGACTTACACATCCAGCCTGAAACTACATTGGTACCATGCATCTGAATGATCATCTGATTAACTGTTTTGAACTTATCTTACACTTGATCTTATGAAAGTTTACATGTTTAATGCAATGTGAGATGCATAATACATACATAACTATAATATACGGAATGAAACATGATGAATGACGTGCTTGCAAATATCATGACATGCGTGTTACATAAACATTAACTTCGAAAGAATTGACTTTAATAATAATATATATAACTAGCTAACGTATACTAAACCTAATTTATTATCAAACTACTTACCTTGTATTGTTGCTTCCTAAAATTGTTGACACAAAATCTATCACGGTGCTGAACTGGATATCTTAGGTTCAGCCATTGCATTTGTGGATGTTTATTTTTTTTCCAAATAACACATGAAAGGGAAGATATTTATAGAGAGATTTGGGAGAGTGTGCCGATGAGTTCGAGTTGGACTCAGTCATGATCATTCAAGAAGAGAGTTTGAATTTAAAAACATGATCTAGTAGTTCATTTAATGTAAGATTGATAGTGATTGAGACTGCGTAGGAAACTTTAATCAATGATGATTTTAAATTGAAATAAATTTCTAATTACCGATCTTTAAATTCTAAACTGAGTCTAACTCGTTTATTGATCATAATTAAAACTCCTAATCAATCTCAATAATTTATTGCTCATGGACTTATCATAGATGGCCCATTAAATTTAATTTAGACCCAATAAAAATTATCAATTTTCTGACCTTAGAATTATTGGGCCGGATCGTTACAAACTCTCATCCTTATAAAAATTTTGTCCTCAATATTTTCAAGACCTCAAATAACTTACATACTTATTCGCCACATACTTTTCATGTATCTTTGCTCCCTCAATCATTTAGTCAAAACTTATATTCAAAGAATTTCAATTGTCTCATATTTTGGTCTGATGCCTCACTAATCATTTAGGTGTACAACGAAATTTTCATTTTTACCCTTTTTTCTCTCTACTGGTGAATAGGATTTTACGTTCAGCCGCATGGTTTGGTCTTTACGAGAGGCTGCATGGCAGCCGCTGATGGTGGCTGCTATTCCGCATCCCATCCCTGAGATGGTGCTGGCGCCCCGACCTCCAAAGATGGTTGACGGTGAGGTATACATTAAATTCTCCAAGGAAGAGATTGCACGTTCTGTGGAACCGTTCTGATATTCTGTTGTGCTCAAATTCTTGAAGCAACGTCCTCGTAATGTTTTTTTGCATATGGCTAATGAAGCCGATTTTACTAAAGCCTTATCGCGGGATGTTTGTGAGATCAATGGAATTTTCTATCGTGCCTTTTGTCGGACTTCTGAATTTAATGAGGATGAAGAGCCCTTAAGGGGACCGGTATGGCTTTCCCTACCGGGTCTTCCTCCAAATTTTTATCGTGAAGCTTTTCTAAATATTCTTATGGTGCCTATGGAGACGTTCATTCGTCGTGATAATCCGACTCGTTGCACTACGTGAATGGATGGAACAAGATTATGCATAGAAGTGGATGCTGCGAAAATTCCTCCGACTCACTTCGGGATTGGGCCACCATGAAACATTTCCTGCATATTGCTTTACATGCAAAATGCAGGGTCATAATTTGCTGACCTATAGAACAGGAAAATCTAATAAGAATGGGCATGTTCGGGTAGGGAAGAAAGGTCATCAAGAGGCTATGAAACCTATAGCAGCACCTGTGGCAAAACCTATGCCAAGTGCATCTAATATTGAGGATAATCTTTCGTTTGATCGTGTTGTAGGAGAAAATATGGTGACTGGTATGGAAACAGAGGGTGCCGTTGTAGAATTGGTACCGATTCTGTCTAACGTTGTTCCTTCGCCTAAGCCGATAGGTGTTGTTCTGGTACTTCTTGAGGAAGCAGATCATTTGGTGTTGTCATTGGTGGTGTCGTCTGGTCCGCACGGTGGTAGCCTGTTAACTACAGAAACAGAGGGTGTAAAGGCAATTGAGATAGAAAAAGATTTCCCAGTTTGTACTGAGAATGCTACGGGTGTTATAATGGGGGAGACTTCAATGGAGAATCTTGAAGTCTCGGTGGTTATGGTCAATGAGGGGGTGGACCCGTTTGTGGTGCGGGATCTGTTTGTGGTGCAGATTGAGACACTCGAGAAAGAGGAACTTGTGGATGCACCTGGTGAGGAGACGCTCGTGCTGGAGAATATTGTTTCAGAGCCGGAACTAGATGTTCAGTCAGAGGTCTTCCCGCATTATAAAGAATATCTTATGGAGTCTGAGGCCAATGGAGGTAAGAAGAAGTATAAGAAAAAGATGTTTGTTAAAATGTGAAGTTCTTCTAGGGTTCATACCCGAATTTCAAATCCTACTCAATGATTGATTCCATTTTCGTATGGAATATTAGAGGGATTGGGACCTCCAAGAGTAGATTAAAGAAGTTGATTGGTAAGTGGATGCCAAAAGTTGTTGCTATTTTAGAACCTTTTCAAAATTTAGAGGGCACTCATAAATTGGCACGATGTTTGAATTTTGATAATTTTTGTTCTAATGAGGATGATGGGGGCAAAATCTGGATTTTCTAGAATAGTACTTGTGAGGTGCAAGTGGTTCCGATGGGATTGCAATTTATTTCTATTTTAGTAGGTGAATGAGCCGTGAAGTTCTTGCTCACAGTGATTTATGCCAAATGTACCATGGCGGAGAGGCGATACCTTTGGGATGATCTTAGCTCTAATAATTTGGGATCAGACCCTTGTGTTTTTGTTGGTGATTTTAATATTATCCGTAATGATTTAGAAAGGAGGCGAGGTAGGCCTCGTCCTAGTATGGCTATGGAGGAATTTAATAATTGTCAAGGGGGTCTGATGTAAATGGCTACGAAAGGGAGTGTTTTTACTTGGTGTAATGGGCAATCGGGTCTTGCCCGCTCCTGGGCACATCTTGATCGTGCTCTCATGGACATCTCCTCTCTTGCTTTGTTTCCAAATGCTATTTGTTCTTATTTGCCGCATTCTATTTCAGATCATGCTCCCATGTTTATTAAGTTCAAGAAAGATCCTTTCTTTTATGGCCAGGTGCCGTTTCAATTTCAACAGATGTGGGTGGATCACCATAGTTTCTTGGATTGTGCTCTGACAGCTTGGGCTACTCAGGTGGGGGGTTCGGCTATTCAGATTTTGACTAAAAAGTTAAAACAGACTAAGGTGGCGTTAAGGGAGTGGAATAAAAGGGTCTTTGGTCATACCTTGGGTCGTATTGATGCTCTTGAAAAACAGGTTGAGGAGATTGAGCAACAGCTTCAATTAAATTGGGAGGAAAATTTGGAGAGGGAGTTACATATGGTAGTCTCAGACCTGGCAAGATGGAGGCGACGGGAAGAGATGAGATTGGCACAAATGGCAAAGTTAAAGTGGAAGGTGGGTGGTGATCGGAATTCAAAGTTTTTTCATGCCTACCTTGCCAATAAGAGGAGAAAGAGAGTGCTAGAAATGCGATCGACTGCGGTGCCTTATGAGACACCGTAAAGCATTCACCAAGGGGCAGTGGAATATTTGTCTTCTTTCCTTCAAGGGGAATCACCGGTTGAGCAGCCTAAACTTGAGCAGTTCATTCATCCCATCATTTAAGAGGAGGAGAATGTCTCACTTCTTCAGGCACCTACAATAGAGGAAGTTTTTTAGGCTTTGTCTTCCATTCCGTCTAAGAGTGCTCCAGGTCCTGATGGATTTGGTTCGAGTTTCTATAAAATTTGTTGGGAAGTGGTTAAATTTGATGTGTGGAATGCAGTTTTGGATTTCTTTACATCCAAGCACCTTCCCAAGTTTTTCACGGCCTCATATTTGGTTTTAATACCAAAGGTGGATTCACCTACAGGTTTTGATAAGTTTCGCCCCATTAGCCTTTGTTCTGTTTTTTATAAAATTTGCTCCAAGATTATTGTGAATTCGGTTCGAGTACTTCAGCACATTCTGAGTCAATATGAGAGGCAGTCGGGACAGACTATCAATATTCAAAAATCAGCGTTATATTGTTCGGACAAAATTTCCCTATGTGCAAGCAAAGTCTATTACGTCGTACTGGATTCATGGAGGGGATTTTTCCTTTTAAATATCTAGGAGTGCCAATTATTCTGTGGCACCTTAAGCAGTCTCATCTAGAAGGCATGGTGAATAAAGTGAGGCAGAAAATCAGTGGTTGGAAGATGAAGCTACTATCTACTGGTGGAAAACTAGTTATGTTAAGGCATGTTATATCTAGCATGGTGATTCACCTCTTTGCTGTTTTGTAGGTCCCTCAAGCTACTATCACCAAGATTCACAAGTTGATGAGTTCTTTCTTTTGGGGAGAATCTGATGGGCGAGATAGAAATAAATGGGTGGCTTGGAAATATATTTGCAACCCTGTGGAAGAAGGTGGTCTTGGGTTATGGCATCTTCAAGACACTCAGAGAGCCTTACATATGCATTTTGCTTGAAATCTTATACAAGTTAATTCTCTATGGGCTAACTTATTCAAAGCAAAATATGTGGGTTCGAAGCCTTGATTTTTAATGGAGGCCACTCAAGGTCAAGATTTTGGAGAATGGTTGCTAATTGTATCCAGTTATTGTTGAATAATTCTAAATGGAAGATTAGAGAATGAGAGTTTTTTTTTCTGGTATGACAAATGGAGGAATAATGGTTTCCTAATTAATGAGATGACATTAGTGGGTTCACCCCTGCTAAAAGTTAAAGAGGGTATGTTGTTGGATAGTTGGGATGTAGATCTTTTGGAGAACTTAGCTGGGCAGTTGAAGGTGGATGAGATTTTAGTCTCTTTATCTGGGCCTAATTCTGTAAAGGATGTTCTTGTTTGGACTCCTACGGAGATAGGAATGTTCTCTACCAAATCTGCTCGGCATTGTATTCGTATAAGAGGTTCTCCTCTTGGTTGGCATGATTGGATTTGCCATAAAAGTCTTCCTTTAAAAATGTCTATACATTTTTGGAGGGCTTGGCATATGGCCTTGGTATTTCCTTTGTTTCCAAATGTGATTGTTGTAATGTAGGTCATCTTGACGATATTAACCATGTGCTCTTTGAGGGTGATTTTTCTCAAAAAGTATGGTCCTTTTTTGGCACTCTATTTGGTATTCCTCTTGGCAGATCTTGGAAACAGAATTCTGAGACTTGGTTTAGGCGTGCTAGCTCTTCTTCTTAGGTGGGTTTTATAGTTGGCATCATTCCCATCATTGTTACTTGGCGCCTATGGAGGAGAAGATGCCTTTCTCGTTTGGAAGGTATTTTGGAAACTCACGAAGTTGTTGTTCATTCTATCTGTGTGTGGCTAGGTTCCCTTTGCCATGCAGCAAAGAATCCCATGAGATTGTCTCGCCGGGATGGCATCATTCTAGGGGCCTTGCGGATTAAACCGGTTGTGCCTAAAGCTCCTTGTTGCAAAGTGGTTAAGTGGCTTAAACCGCCGTTGAGATGGTACAAATTGAACATGGATGGTAGTAGTCTCGGAAACCTGGGCA
The DNA here is from genome assembly GCA_022457165.1 of Juglans mandshurica. Classification (NCBI taxonomy): domain Eukaryota; kingdom Viridiplantae; phylum Streptophyta; class Magnoliopsida; order Fagales; family Juglandaceae; genus Juglans; species Juglans mandshurica. Next base: position 13,160,405 of record CM039631.1, read on the forward strand.
CTTGTGGCATTGGTGGGGTTATTCGAAATGATTCAGGTCGACTTGTCCAGGCTTATGCCTCTCATATTGGTTTTGGTTCTAACAAAAAAGTGGAACTTCTGGTGATCCTTCAAGGTTTGAGAATTTGAAAATCATTACATATTTCTAATATGATAGTAGAAATGGATTTGATGGTGGTTATTTCTTGGTGGAATAGAGGGCGATGTGGTATGTGGTACCTAGACTATTTTTGGGAGGAGCTTGTTGGTTTGTCTCGCACTATTCATTGTTGTTTTCAACACATGTTTCGTGAAGGTAATATGATAGTGGATTGGTTAGCTAAGGAAGGGGCATTAGGCGCCTATTTGGTTTATTCTAATAATTGCGATATGCCTCAAATTCTTAGAGGATTGCTCCGTTTCGATTTCTTAGCCCTCCCATCTTTAAGATGTTAGTTTGTCTAGTTTTTGTGGTTTTGTTTTCTTTTTCGTTCCATAGGATCATCATAGATTGTTTTCTTGGTTGTGGTCTTGTTGGGTTTTCCCATGGACCTTGTTGTTACCACGGTATTCCTCTGCCATAAGTGATGGCTTTATTAATAAATTCAGGAAAGGGTCACTATTGGACATGTGACTTCCCACTCTTATAAAAAAAAAATATCATTTAGGTGTACATCTTAGCACTCTAAGTGTCAACCATAATCCACTCAAAATTCAATTCACGTCTAAACAAATATCAACCTTAACAATGGGATTGATAAATTCACCCAACAATTATCTTAACTCCACATACAATAGTAACTAACCATCTCCATATAAATAAAACTCTCCACATGAAATAATAATAATAAGATTCTTCATCTAAAATAAAAACCTCAATAAATCGTAAACTAAGACTATCCAAAGTTTGGGTCCTAAATATTAAAACTCGTACTTGCAATATAATTGTGTTACCTATAAGAACATAAGAGTACCTCCAATCATCATGAAATAACATACACCATACATAAATCTATGTCATAACTTCAAAACCTACTAAGTTTATTCCTAATTTTTTCTAATAAAACTCTATAAAATATAAGACTATTTTCTCAAGAATAAGATGCATCATCAATCTTAAAACCAAAGGTTCCTAACCTCATATTTACAAATTTTCTTACCTTATGCACTAAAACTCATTCACGTAGTATATCTTGACATGCATGTAGCTAAAATTTATCATTCTTAATTTTTATTTAAACAATAAATAGTAAAAGTTAAAAATACTTACTCTGGAGCAAGGCATATCCTGAGAAGACCATGGCCTAGATTTGTTTTTTCACTTTGTTTTCAAAATCCATTTTTCCTTGTAAAAAGTTTTTTAATTTTTTGTAGAAAGTTTTCTTCTCTTTTATTTTGAAAAGTCTATAGAATATTTCAATTTGGCTCTGATACCAATTGTAACACCACGCTCCCTAAGTTTAAGAATAAAGTCACTTTTAAAACTTCTCGAGAGCTAGAGTGTTACTACTGAACTTGATTTAAAAATATATTTGATTTTTTTTTTCTAAAGGAAGCGTTAGGTACAAAGATTCTATAAATAAAATCATTATTTATTAAAATACTAAGATTATAAGAGAAAGTGCATGAAAATATTTATTAAGATTTCTCAAACTTTGTTACTATCAAAATCATGACCTAAAATCTCTGTTCATGGTCTAGGCTTCTCTCACACCTCCTTAGACCAAGTCTCATCCTACAGCTCTACTTTCATAAATATTCTGATCTGGGGTGGTTTAAAAATATAAAAACAACTAAAATGAGTCGATGACTCAGTAATAAACCCATCATAACGTAAACATAATTAACATAAGATTTTCATAAAATATTTTTTTTCATGATGAGAGTTTAAAATCATGTCTGATCATTTTGATACTTATTCTATGCATGACTGATTTTATCTGAATTAACTGACTGATCTGACTAGCCAACACACTTAACCCTGTGTGCGAAGTTGTGCACCGGCCACACGCCCTGCGGCCACAAAGAGAGCTACTGATAGTATTATGGCATACTATGGTGGACGCGTGAGTTCGTAGCTTGCACATCCACCCTGAAACTACATTGGTACCATGCATTTGAATGATCATCTGATTAACTATTATGAACTTATCTTACAATTGATCTTATGAAAGTTTACGTGTTCTATGCAACGTGAGATGCATAAGCTGCATAACACATACATAACTATAATATGTTAAATGAAACATGACAAATGACGTGCTTGCAAATATCATGATATGCGTGGTACATAAACACTAGTTCAAAAGAATTGGCTTTAATAATAATATATATCTAGCTAACGTATGCTAAGCCTAATTTATGATCAAACTACTTACCTTGTAGTGTTATTTCTTAAAATTTTGGACACAAAATTGATCACGATGCTGTATGGGTATCTTGGGTTTTGGCAGTTGCACTTATGGAGGTTTATTGTTTTTTCCAAATAGCACAAAGAAGGGAATATATTTATAGAGAGATTTGGAAGAGTGTGCCGACAAGTTCAAGTTGGACTCAATCACAATCATTCAAGAATAGAGCTTGAATTTAAAAACATTATCTAATAGTTCATTCAATGTAGGATTGGCAATAACTAAGACTGCGTGGGAGACTTTAATGAATGATGATTTTAAATTGAAATAAATTCTAAAAGAAGTCTAACTCGTTTAATATATAATAAATGAGACTTAACCTAGTTATTGAATCTAATTAAAACTTCTAATCAACCTCAATAATTTATCACTCAATGGCTTATCCAATGTGGCCTATTAAATGTAATTTAGGCCCAACAAAAATTATCAATATTCTGACCTTAGAATTATTGAGTCAGATCATTACAATTCGTCAGCAATAGTGAACAATCAGAATTATTCCGCCTAACAATTCCATCAGAGATACTCAGATAATCAGAATGATTATACCATGAATATTTTAAATGAAATACTCTACTATGTCTTAGACGGAGTATAGGGTTTGTTTTTTAGACGGAGTATAGGGTTTGTTTTAACTCTGTTGGGATATAGTTGTGCTGTCTCTCAAGTGGTCTGAGAGAGGTTTGCAGAATGGACTATACCATGCTAGTCACAATTGTGTATTGCGGAGCCATTAATGTTGTAGTTGGCAATTGTAATGAATGTTTCAGGCAAAGTTGTAAACTTCATTATTAATGAATGCAGTTTCTTTTATAAAAAATTAACAGTAGCAAGGTTTATGCAATAGATGTTCTAAGGGATATAAATATGTAATATCGAATTTGAGCTGTAATAGTTTTGTTGGTTTCATCGCTACCACATTTCGTGGAGTGCTATGAATAAATATTTCTTCATCATATAGATCATTTCATTTTCAGTCATAATAACTATATATTGTGCAATATTTTAAGTGAATTTTAATTAGTTATTTTTGTTGGAGATGGCAAATTTAAGATGCAATAGCCATTCAATATTTTAGTTGTTGATGTGTATATTTAATTGCTATAAAGTATATCGAGGGCTTGAAAGTAGCAAGATTAAAGGGCTTGAGGAGGAACAAAAAGCACAAGAAAGAAGCTGGGCTTGACAGAGTTCCCTATATTAATGTTGCTTGATGTCCGGCCAACCAAGATACTTGACAGAGTTCGCCACACACTCGCGAGACGTCTTTTAGATTTAAGGCTCGATCGCTATGTCAAAGGCTAGAGAGGATTCATTTGATACTCGCTCAAGACTCGATCCGGCAAGAATTAAGATTTAGGTTTGCTAGACACACGGTGACATCTCGTTCGAGCAAACATTCCTGATGTTTTTTTTTTTTTTTTTCAAGATTCTGACTTTCAATAGAGTTTTACCTATGATTTGATTATGATTAGTATTTAGACACTTCGGGTTTGTTTTGCACAAACATATTGCTATTATTTATAATTTACCCAAATTCTGAATTCTCCGGAGAAAGTACTTTTCCTCATTTCATGTAATTTTTGCCCATGTTTGGTTAGTAAAATTTTGAGACCTTTCTTGAAAAAATTTAAATGTGTTTTTCATTTGGTTTTGTAGAATGAAAATCCGAACAATTATTTTTACATAAAAAAAACATGCTTTGTATATATATTTGCAAAAGTGGATGAAAAGAGTTGAGAATTTGTTTAAATAAATTTTTTTTTATAACTTTTTGAAGTTTAGTTTGACTTTGTTCACAAAATCTGAGCAAATGATTGGAACAAAAGCTGAAAAGCTACATGAATTGCTAATAAGCACACATTAGAGTCCATTCATTTGAGTTATAAAGATGATTTGTAAAGATGGAAAAGTAATTTTGACAAGGATAATTTGGGAATACTGATGTTATTTAATTCTTCTTTTCTTTTCGCTAATTAGAAGCATTTTACAAGAAAAAATAAACAACCTATATTCTACGGCACCGTTTTGTTATTATCGGATTTGGACTAATATTCGTTTTACACCAGCGTAGTCTTATTCGTGTGTACTTATGGAACGTTGTCTCCAATACTCATTTGATTTAGACTAATGTTATGGCTTTTGGATATATGAATATTATGGAAATGTATTTATTTTTAGGGATATAGCATTTTGGTATATTGTGTATTTCTAAAAAAAAATTATCTTCTACGAATAGTGCATATTGTTAGATGCATGTTAAGTGCACTGCATCTTCAATTATAAACGAGAGTATATGACCTTATATTGCATATCTCGATGTCTCGATGTTTCAAACTCTAGTCAAATTCTAAGCGGAATTTGGGACGCCACAATAACTATTAGGGCTGCAACCCAATCATCCGAAGCTAGGTTTTGGCCCGACCCGACCCAGATTAGTTTTAAAAGCGCTCCAACCCAACCTGAACCGACCCGAAAACATTCGGGTCGGGTCGAACCCGCTTTTAGTTTTAGAGGACGTCTTTAATACTACTACAGGAAAGTAAAACCCAGACACACTCAGTCAATATTCAAAGTAAAACACAGACAAACAAACTCGGTCAAATTCTTAGTGATACTGTAAATAATATAAAATAAAATCTTAGTGATGAGTAACAATCTATTGAAAATAATAACAATAAATTGTACCCATATCCACTTCTACCCCTTCTCAAAGATTGCTCATAATTCTCCAAGTTCTGGACAAGCCCCACACAAAGAACCAATTCCGTGATTCTTCACAGCCACAGTAGAAAACAAAAGGTACCCGCAATGCAAAATAACTCAGAAAGCTCATAAACATACAAAAAAAAAGGTAACTACTAAGCCAAAATACAATCTGGGTCTCCTTGTACAGATATTGAAAACATTGAAGAAGCTTAGATCATCCCCAGACAAAAGAATATACAGGAATTTAGATCTGCTGAGCCAAAATCTGATAACAAAACATAGAGATCCCACATGATTTTGCGTAAAGGTGACATTTCACCCTAGCCGCCCAGAGAAAATAGCAATTGGCCCATTTTTGTGCATGCAATCGGCCCCAAAGAAAAATAGCAACTCTCCCAAATGGCAAATATCATCAAGAAATATAGCAAAAATCAATATAATGAAACGTTCGAGAGAGACAATGATTCAGAATGAGACATGGAGACAAAGTTAGATCTTAGAGAGAGAGAGAGAGAGATTACCAGAAATAATGAAAGCAAACTTTTATATTCTACTTGAGTGACTAAAAAAAAAAGGAAAGAACCGAAACAGAGAGAGCTGAGAGACAGAGAGATAACCTTGAATTGAGGCAGTGGAACGGAATCCTAGAAGCTCAAAGTTGGAGAACGGCGATGGCAACTAGGGTTTCTGCAGTGGGGAGAAGACTTTTCGCCTTTCGCCTTTCGCCTTTCGGTTTCGATGCATTTCAGAAGAGACGTGCTTTTCGCCTTCCAATTTCGATGGGTTGGTTTCAGAAGAGAAGCTTTCGGTTTCGACTGGTTGATTGTTTAAAATCCAATATTAAACTTTGACCCGATGAATCCATTTTTATTTGGGTGGACCAAGTCGGTTTTGGCAGATGGATCGGGCCCAGGCCTTTTCTACACAGCCCTAATAAAATGATTGGTTGAGTTACTCTAACTATTGACGCACTCTTAGATAGTGAGTTCGCTTATCAGTTACTCGACAGTCAGCTCAAGCGGGATACTAAATTGAAAGTTCGCTCAACACCCTCATGACAATCAACTTAAGCGGGATGTCAACCCGAGAGTTCACTCCACACTCAGATCGAGCGAACTCCAGCCCTAATGTTCGCTCAAGCAAATGTTCGTATTAAAGGCTCCATGTCGTTTAAGTATAAATACGAATTGTTTTTATCGTATTTTCACTTTTTCACATTTTGAGCAGCAGAATACTTACAGTGAGAGAGTGAGGTCCTCTTGTGAGAATCCCAAAAGTCTATTGGATGTATCAAGGCTTTGGGATTGAGAATTTTGTGATTGATCTCTTGTACTCCACATTTGTTGATAGTGAATTCAAGTACACCGATCCGGTTAGTAGACGTAGGCTCACATTGAGCCAAACCACTTAAATTTTGGTATTCTTTGTGTGATTGTTGATTTTTTTTTTTCCTTTTGCTTCTGCTATTTTACTTTAACTTAGCCTTTACTAACCAGTTACTCCAAACAAACTAGTATCAGAGCAAGCCAGCCTCTATGCGAGATCTTGAGGGATGGCTACGAAAAAGTTGAAGTAGAGAAATTTCATGGTTAGAACAACTTTAATTTATGGGGCGTCAAGATGAAGGCTTTGCTGCGACAACAAGGTTTGTCAAAGGTATTGGATGAGAAGGTGTCTAATGATTCCTATACATCGTCAATAGAAGAAGAAGATAAGGCATACAGTACTATTTTGTTATTATTATCGAATGGAGTTTTGAGAGAGGTTGCTAATGAGGAGACCGCTTCTGGTCTTTGAACTAAACTTGAGAGCCTGTATATGAAGAAATCTCTCACTAGCCATTTGTATCTAAAGTAACGGTTATACACGCTCAAAATGAAGGAAGATAATCCTATCTCTGAACACTTAGATGAATTCAATAACATTATTATGGATATGATGGATGTTGACATTAAGCTTGAAGATGGGGATCAAGCCTTAATTGTTTTGTGTTCGTTGTCCATGTCATTTGATAATTTTGTGAATTCAATGTTGTATGTTAGAGATGCTATTTCCTTGACAGTTATGAAATCTACTTTGAATTCTAAGGGATTAAGAACTAAATTGCATTTGAGGGACACGTATAATCAAGCTAGTGGTTTATTTGTTAAGTGTTCCCCTAGCAAGGCTAGATCCAGTGAGAGAGGTTTAGAGAAGAACATGGATAAATCCAAGGGCAGTTCACAATCAAAATTTAACTAGAAAAATGTTAAATATCATTATTTTCATAAGTTTGGTTATTACAAGAATGATTGTCCTAAACTGAAAGACAGAGAGGAAGTCACTAATTCCTCTAATGTTGTTATCTTTCCTGAAGAAAAGCCTAAGGTTTAGACATTGTCTTAGCAATTACCAGCTCTAATAGTCGTTTTGGTGACAAGTGGGTCATGGACTCAACTTGTACTTTTCATATATGTCCCAAGAGGGACTGGTTCACTTCCTATGAGCCAGTCAACGATGGTTCCGTTCTGATGGGGACTAGTATTAAGATGTTTGATGAGATTGTCTAACATTCGACACATCCCAGATTTGAAGAAAAATCTTATTTCTTTGGGCACCCTTGATTTTCTAGATTTCCAGTACATTGGTGAAGGTGGAGCTATTATAATCAGTAAGGGCTCCATGATTGTAATAAAAGGAGATAAGATAGATGTTTTTATTTCCTTTAGGGCAGTACAGTGACAGATGCAGCTACAGTGTCTATTTTAGATGATCTAGACTCAGATATTACATGTTTGTGGCACATGCATTTGGGTCATATAAGTGAGAAGGGGATGTTTATTCTGAGTAAGAAGGGCTTGTTATGGGATTAGAAGATAGGGAGACTTGAATTTTGTAAACATTGTGTGTTTGGGAAACATTTCAGGGTTCAGATTACTACAAGAGTTCACAAAACTAAAAGTACTGTAGATTATATTCATTATGATCTTTAGGGCCCATCTTCTGATTCATCGAAAAGTGAAGCTCAGTATTTGCTCACTTTTATTGATGTACTCAAGAATAGTTTGGGTTTATTTTCTGAAATAAAAGAGCGATGCATTTGCTAACTTTAACCAGTGGAATACTTTGATTGACAATCAGACAGGTAAGATGGTAAAGTGATTTCGAACTAACAATGGTATGGAATTTTGTGGAGGTGAGTTTGATGAATTTTGCAAAGATGAAGGTATTGTCAGGCGTCGCACAGTTAAACACACTCCACAACAAAATAGAGTAGCTGAACGGATGAGTAGGACTTGTTTGGAGAGAGCTTGCAATATACTTTTGAATGCCGACTTGTCTAAAGATTTCTGAACTGAAGCAGTCAACACAACTTGTTGTTTGGTAAATCACTCCAACCACAGTCATTGGTATGAAAATTCCAAATGAGGTATGGTCTGGTATTTCTACTGATTATTCAAATTTGAAGATTTTTTATTTGTCCTGCATATTTTTATGTTAACGAAGGAAAGCTTTAGCTAAGGGCAAAGAAGGGCATATTCATTGGATATGTCAATGGGATGAAAGGATTCAGGTTGTGGTGTACTGATCCTAAATCATCCAAGTTTGTAATTAGAAGGGATGTTATATTTGATGAACAATCCATGCTTGATCCTAAAAATGAGTTTACTATGTCTACAGGTGAAGAGTAAGGTAATGGCAAGAAGGTGGAGTTGTAGGTTGAAGCTTCATAAGAGGTGCCAGGTGGCAACCAAGATCATGATGTTGCTGATGAGCATAATTCTAATTCTGATAGTGGCGCACAAGGTGAACAAGACTACAGTATAGCTACTGGTAGATAAAGGAGGCAAATCAGGTCACCTCAGAGATATGCTCATGCAGACATGGTGATGTATGCACTTACTATGGCAGAGAACATTGATGGTCAGGAGGCTTCCATTTATTCAAAAGTTGTTAAGAGTAAGGAGTCTACATAGTGGTGCACAGTAATGACTAAAGAGATTGAGTCTATTCACAATACCCAAACCTAGGATTTGGTTACGTTGCCAAAGAAGACAGGTTGCAAATGGGTCTACCAGAGAAAATGAGAAATCCAGGGTGTTGCAGATGTAAGGTACAAGGCATGCTTAGTTGCAAATGGCTACAGTCAGAGAGAAGGTATTAACTTCAATGAAGTTTTCTTTCTAGTAGTGAAACATAGCTCAATCTGTTGCCTTCCATGGTTGCTTTGTATGATCTAGAGCTGTAGCAGCTTTACCATTTACATGCAGTAGTCAAAGAGGTTCATTGTTGAAGGTAAAGATGTGCAGATTGAAGAAATCATTATAATTTTTGAAGCAGACTCTAAGGCAATAGTATAAGCATTTTGATTCTTTTATTTGATCATGGTTATTTAAGGAGTAGCTATGATAGTTGTGTTTATTACAGGCAGTTATCTGATGGATTTTTCATTTATTTGCTACTTTATATTGATGATATGCTTATTGCTGCTAAAGGCGTATCAGATGTTAGCTTGTTAAAAATCCAACTCAGTATTGAGTTTGAAATGAAAGATTTAGGTGTTGCAAAAAAGATTTTGGGTATGGAGATCTACATAGATAGGAAAGTCGGAAAGTTGTACTTGTCCCAGGGAAAGTACATTGAGAAATTTCTTGAGAGATTTGGAATATTTAATTCCAAATCAGTACATTTTAAACTCTCGACATCTCTATCTCCTCAGACAGACGAGGAGGAACAATTCATGACTAGTGTTCCAAATTCCAGTAGAGTAGGCAGTATTATGTATGCAATGGTTTGCACTTGTATAGATATTTCATGGGCAGTGAGTGTTGTTAGCAGGTACATTGCTAACCCGAGTAAGATTTATTGGCAGGTTGTGAAATTGTTACTTAGGTATTTGAAAGGGACTTCGAATTTTGGTTTAGTCTTTGATAAATAAAGACTCTAGCTCCAAGGTTGTTGGTTATGTTGATTCTGATTATACCGAGGACTTAGACAAGAGAAGAACATTATAGGATATGTTTTCACTTTGCGTGGTTCTGCTATTAGTTGGAAAGCAATACTACGATCCACTGTTGCTTTATCAGCTACGAAAGTAGAATATATGGAAGCAGCAGAGGCTGTGAAGGAAGCCATTTGGTTGAAAGGTCTGATTAGTGATTTGGGACTATAGCAAGATGGAATTTCAGTGTTTTGTGACAGCCAGAGTGCAATACATTTAATAAAAAATTAGATGTATCATGAGAGAACCAAGCACATTGATTTTAGGTATCATTTTCTTCGGGAGGTTGTTATAGAGGGTGTGGTAGAAATTTAGAATCTTGCTAATACTGAGAATCTAGCAGATATGATGAGAAAGCCAGTTCTAGTGTACAAGTTCAAACTCTGTTTGGACTTGATTGGTGTTAAGGGTCTATGATTCCCTTAGGGGATTTGGTGGAGGGGTTCGGTCTTTTGTTTGATGGATTTTGGTTAGGCTTGATGAAATTCAAGCCAAGGTGGAGATTTGTTGAAAGGTGGCTTGATTCCTGTTGAAAAAGCGCTTCTACAGATTGTTCACTCGAGCGGTGTCTCTACCTCTCGAGCGAAGCTTCAAGCAGTGAGTTTGCTTATCAATTGCTCGACAGTCAGCTCTAGCAAGATGCCAACGTGAGAGTTTACTCGACACTCGCTTGACACTTAGCTCGAGCAAGCGCCAGCCCTAATGTTCGTATTAAGGGCTCCGTGTCGTTTCAGTATAAATACAAATTGTTTTCATTGTATTTTCACTTTTTCACCTTTTGAGCAGCAGAATACTTACAGTGAGAGAGTGAGGTCCTTTTGTGAGAATTCCAAGAGTCTATTGGGTGTATTGAGACTTTGGGATTGAGTACTTTGCGATTGATTTATTGTACTACTCCTTTGTTAATAGTAGATTCATTGATATTGATCCTATCAGTGGATGTAGGTTCACATTGAGCTAAACCATTTGAATTTTGGTGTTCTGTGTGTGATTGTTGATTTTTCTTTTGTTTGCTTCCGCTATTTCACTTTAACTTAGACTTTGATAACTAGTTAATCCCAACAATTTTTACTCATTTTGTCTCTCTTTCAAATAATAAACTTTTTGAGAGTATCCCTCAGGCAATATGCAATGCTAGAGGGCTTTGTGTTTTGGATATATCTGGAAATGTTTCTACTTGCATGGTCCCTCAATACCTATTTAACATTAGGAGTGACATCGCGATGATCCCTTGTGATACCCTAGGGGTGCTAAATCTAAGTAGAAACAACCTCACATATACGTTTGCAACCGATTGTGGTTTCCAAGTTTAAGATCTTGGACATAATGAATTAAATGGTAAGTTACCAAAATCTTTGCCCAATAGTGAAAGTTTGCAGTTCTTGGATATTGAGAATAACAACATTGAGGATGCCTTCCCATGTTACCTTAAGGACATGTACATGGATGTTGTGTGTCCTTGTTTTGTGATCTAACAAGTTTTATGGTCCCATTGAATGCTTGGAGTCTAATCTCAAATGCTCCAAATTATAGACCTAGCTTCAAACAATTTCAAAAGGGAGCTAACAAAAAAGTCTCTTGGCAATACAATAGATCATGTCGTTCTTTATCTTCAATCTTGTCATTGGTTGTTAATAATCGTTTTATAGTTTATTAGTCTGAGTTAATAACCTATCACACAAGAGTAACGTCTCCCCACCCCCTCTCTGCCACCAAGCAAAATATCAGACAAGAGAGCTCATATTTCAGGATATGAGGAGTCACAAGTATCATCTCTATACATGTACATGATCTTTACGGGTCATCGGATTAGGAGATTTTTTCATTGAATTATCTGAAGTGTACTTGCGGAAAACTCTTCATCGAAGACCTGTGCACCTCCAAGATTAGTTGGGACATTGTTCTTGGACACTCAGTGCCAATAAAAAAAAACGTGTACATGATCTTTTGAGCATTGAGCATATTGAAATGAATGAAAAAAGAATATGGTTTGGAAATCAATTTCTCTGATATCTTGAATAGGAATTGGCTTCATGCAAAGCTATATCCCAAGTTTCGATCACATGCTAGTGGAAGAGATGAAAATCTTAATAATGCTCTGCAGGACCAAGGAATTGACAATACCCGATTTGGCTACTTTTATGATGACTAAGTTGGTTTATTAAAGGAATTTGGGTTGCTTTTTAACTCAAAACATTAGGGATGTTTTGGAGCATGCATGTTAGATTTTAGGACATTCCATCCCGTTGCGTTTTTATGACCCACAGATGCCAACATATGAATGCATGGGAAAGGAATACTCTTTCTTTGGCTCAATTTGTCTTTCAAACATATTCATACATATTGAGAAGGGTTTTGCTAACCTTGGTGCAGGAGCTATATATAGAAGGTTTCTGTGAATCAACATTTCACTTTCCAGCTTATATGCATGGTTAATATAATGTCCTTGATAAATCTGGTCTTCCTTCCTTTGCTTTAGTGATTAGTTAAGCATAGATTTTCTTTTAGTGGCCAATCTTTGTAATTAGTTCCTAAAATATGATAATTTACAAAGGTTTTGGTTTTCAGATTTTTGTAATTTCAAAGTATTTATATGGTGTATACTATTTCTTCGTTAAAAGTGAGGGTATATATAAATAAAATTTGAGAGACGTATTCATCAAAAAAAAAAAATAATAATAGAGAGAGAATGTTACATGTTATCACACCATTGAAAATAGAGAAATATCCAAGAAGTATTTTATTTTTAATTTTTGGAATGCTTTACTGTCTTGTTTGTTTTCGCAGATGAGTTTAAATTAAAGTTAAAAGTTAAATAAAATATTAGTAAAATATATGTTTTTAATATTATTTTTGTTTTGAAATTTGAAAATGTTGAATTGTTAATTTTATTTTGTGTGAGAATTTGAGAAATTTGTAATGATTAGATAAGATGAGATCACGAGTTGAGAGGAGTTGTGAAAACAAACGAGGCCGAAACTGGCAAACTCAAAAATGATTTTTCAAATATTAATTTTCTTTTAATCTCCTTTTAGATCAAAAATCGAAAAAATATGATACTGAAGTCTTTATGTTTTATTTCTTGTTTATTGTTCACTTCATTCACTGAAATGTTCTGTTTTTAAGGTGTTTCATTTTGTTAAAAAAAAAACTAACAAACAAAAGCAAGAGTCAGTTCTTGATCAGAATTGTCATACTTACTCATGCCCTCCAGTCTATTGAATTTCTCAAGGCAGCCACAATTCCCATATTTGGCAACAAATGAATATTTGGAAAATACAAGCGTAGGCAAACCAATCTGCAACACAGAAATTATGGTGGTTTTATTCTTATTACAATGGATGGGTCATTATTTTACTGTCAAACCCATGTCAATAATCCCCCAATAGATTAAAACATAAAAAGCATAAAACAAAAGGTGGTGGAAGGAATATTCCAGTGCTCAATTCCCACATTTATCTCATAAAACTTGAGCAGCATGAGAACCACCCATTCTTCAAGCCATCTGAACTTCACCTCTGTTCTTAGAATTCTCAAACTTCTCCTTCTCCCCATCCCCCCACAAAGCATAGGCCTCCTCCCCATGAATGGCATCATCCCCAAACTCCAGCTGATCCTCCGACAGTCGAAGTGGAATTACAAAGTTAATCAACACACAAATTATGCTGGTCACAACAATGTTGACGCTTATTACGAACAAAATTCCAAGAATTTGAAGTCCCATCTGTTTTAACCCTGCATTGGAACGACCATCTCTGAGCCCATAGGCAAGGCCTATATAGTGCTCCCATTCTGCTACATTATAGAAGATGCGGCAGAGCTTGGGCTCAGCGAAGAAGCCGGTGAGGATCCCGCCTAGGCTTCCGGCAACTGCATGGGTGTGGAATACAGCCATAGTGTCGTCTACATGTTTTATGAAGGGGAGCTTTTTGTGAAGGACCATCATGGTGTACCATGGAATGCTACCCGACATGAGTCCCATTAGAATTGCTGCCCAACCTTGAACGACTCCTGTTAATTCCAAGATATCCAATTTCTCATAAAAATGTCAACAAACCTCTTTGTTACATTTTTAACAAAACAATCTCTTCAAATCTTCTTAATAATTCAGCGATTAAGAGAATACTAGAGAATGAGATAGAGATAAGAAATCTGTAAATAGTATTGAAACGGTTTGAATTATGTTGTTTTATTAAGTTTTGAGAAATGAGAGAAAAAAATTGAATAAAAATATTATGAAATAAAAATATTATTATAATATAATTTTTCAATATTCTTTTTGTTTTATGATTTGAAAACGTTAAATTGTTTTTTGTATTTTGTTTAGAAATTTGAGAAAACTATAATGATTAGATAATAATTAGATGAAAAAGTTGAATATTTAAAATTAAAAACTATTTCTATTTGAATAACATTTGAAAATGAAATAAAATGAGATGAAATGGATGAAACCTCTTCCAAACAATCCTAAGATTTTAGTATCTAAGCATAGATCATTTTATGTTTAAAACAGCATTTTTAATATTTAGTTAATTCATTGCATCACATTTAATAAATGTTAGGTTTGTAGATGTGATAAGTATAGAGTATCAAAACCTTGTCCATTTCATTTGAGAATAATAATATAGAAAGTATCTCAATAATTATATGATTTATTTATATGTTTTGATTATATATCTAGAAGTTACTATATGATAGGATGCTCTATTAATTTCATTTTCTTTTTAAAGACCACGGATATCTCTAAATCTTAGTAAAACGACACACACACACACACACACACATATATATATATATATATATGTAACTTGAGTGTTATTGGAGAGATGTTAATAACATTTATAGGTGAATGAGAAAATAAAATAAAATAACATTGCTAACAATGTTTGGTTAAAGAGTTATTTTATTTTCAAGCCTGTATGTTACATGTAGAGCATATTATTTACATTATTTAAATGGTAAGATTTGATTTATAATATTCAAATTTTATAATATATATTTTAAATCAAATTATGTTATATAAACACTTTACTAATTATGTTAACCACGCCGACTTATAAATATAAAGAGTAATTCTACATACAACCGTGAAGTACGTAACCACCGCATAATCGCTTTGAAAAAGAGTGGGGTCCAGTATTAAAAAATTAATTTTTTTCATGTGGGTCCCATGTTTTATTTATTTTTTTCAAAGCGATTACGCGGCGGTTACACAATTCACGATTGTAAATATCTTTTCTCAAATATAAATTTTCTCTTATAAATCAATTTAACATATTTATTGGCAATTAAACAAATGCAATTAAGGGTCTATTTGAATACTAAGAATATACAGAATATCTATAAATAATAGTAAAATAATTTGTAAATAATAGTGAATAGTTTGGGAGTAATAGTGAAATAGGAATGAAATGGTCTGAAAATATTTGAGAATAATTGTGTTCTCAAATGTAACCTAAGACCTACTATATCTAAGCATTTTACCTTGTACACGTGTCATATTTATAATATAAGGAAGATGCTACTATACCGCACAACTCTTACCCATTGGGCATGACTCTTAGTTCATTTTCCTTCTTTTTAAATATTTTAAAAAACACAAAACTTTGTAATAATAAATTTTTAAAAAACTTAAAAAAATTTAAAATCTACTAAGGGTCGAAGTACCATTAAATCCA
This sequence comes from Juglans mandshurica, assembly GCA_022457165.1. Taxonomy (NCBI): domain Eukaryota; kingdom Viridiplantae; phylum Streptophyta; class Magnoliopsida; order Fagales; family Juglandaceae; genus Juglans; species Juglans mandshurica. Next base: position 13,176,162 of record CM039631.1, read on the forward strand.
AAAAAACTAGAGTTTTTACCTGCATGGTGTAAGGCGGGGTGGACCCTTCCCCGCACGTTGCCCCCACCCATGTAGGGGGAAGGTGTCAAACACCTCATCCGCCTCGTCCATCGCCCAATCCAATACTACCAATAGTTTATTGGACTTAAAAACTATTTATGGGTTTAAAAATATTTATTTTGACCAAAGTTATCACATAATTTAAATTAAAAATTAAAATTTGTAAATACAAATAAAATTTAAAAACTAATGCCATAATTTTAAAATTTCAAGCCAATACAATGAATGCAATAAAGTGAATACAATTCTAATAAGTTGTAATATATATCATTTGTACAAATATATAAATATTTATATATATATATATATATATATATATATATATGAATATATGTATATTTATAATTTATATATATAGAATGTGGGCCCGCCCCTCGTTGGAGGCCAGAGGCAGACCCACATCTGGCGGACGGGTCCGCCCGGCCTATGCGGAACCGGGGCGGGGCGCCCGACCCCTTCGAAAAACAAACTGTAAACGATAATGCAACAGAAAGTACCTGCCGCTGGGGTGATGCAGACCAAACCAGTGATCATTCCCTGAGTGGCTCCAATCACAGATGGCTTTTTAAAGAAAATAATATCTAGAATGAGCCAAGTCAGCAAGCTTGTGGCCGTACAGACGTGGGTGTTAATGACAGCTAGAGATGCGTCTATACCAGCGTTGTAAGGATCTCCACCATTGAATCCTGTCCATCCCATCCATAGTAGGCCAGCTCCTGTCAACATCATGATGATATTGTTTGGTGGGAACCTCTCTCTGTCCTTGAGTGCTCTTGGTCCCACCTGCACATTTATTTTGATTAACAAATCTTATTTAATTAAAACATTTTTTGATTTATTGTTTTCCTTCTCTTACGTGTTTTAAGAAAACAGATACTTCCTATTGTATCCGTTGAAGTTATGTGTTGATCGTAGTTACCCAATAAGCTGCCGTGAAGCCAGCCACCCCAGAGGAGAGATGGATAACATACCCTCCAGAGTAATCAATAACGCCCATCGATGCCAACCAACCAGATGGGCACCATATACTATACGCAACAATAGTGTAAGAGAAGGTAAGCCAAAGTGGTACAAACAGCATCCATGCATAAAAATTCATCCTCCCCAGCAATGCCCCAGCAATCAAAATCAGTGTGATGGCTGCAAACACAAACTGAAAATACACCATTGTCGCCATGGGAAAGTTCCCCGCAAATGCTTTTCTGAAAAGAAACTCTTCATTTAAGGCTACATTGGGCCTGCCTAGGAAATGAGTTAATTTGTGGTCGATGTTGAATGATAGTTGATAGCCCCACCCGACCCAACAAACAAGCACGGCAGCAAACGCATAAAAGGCCATGAAGGCCGAGTTCACAGCCCATTTCTTTTTCACTATGCTGCCATAGAGGATGACAAGGCCTGGAATACTTTGCATGCCGACCAAAGTGGCCGCCGTGAGTTGCCACGCATTGTCACCCTTGTTCAACCAATCGGGGCTCGTTTGGTCGGGCATCAGATTTATGGGGAGTGGGGATGCAGCCATATCCTCAGGTGAAATGGGTTGATGCACACCCAAAAGTTTGGTTAATTTGGTGATGGTGGAAGTGTAGGCATTGGCCATGCTTATATAGAATGGTTTGGTGCCAGTTGTAACATGCTTCGATCATGTCATTCTTGTATACAATTTTATTTGTACAAAAGCTAATGACTTCAAAGTTACTAGAACACCCTCGTTCCTACATATATATTTCCTTTTTGAGGTAACAACATTTTGGAATGTCAAGGGTCAAAATTGAAATTAAGTTTAACTAGGAATTACTTTGTGACAGAAATTAGAAAAACTCGAAGTTATTGTGTATCTGTATTAACTAAATTCGATGGAGAATTCTATGGGTATTGGCCAAAGCATTGGGAACATCCATCGAAAGCTTGGTTGTAGCTTTTTAATATGGACGAATGGTTGATAGTTCCAAAGGAATTTGTGCTTTGGGAGACAATTAACTATAAAGTATTTGTGGCCTATTAATCATCTTTCTGGATTCGACTCACATACAGAGCTGTATCTATATTATTATAGTCATATATATGCAACATTCTGCACGCAAGAAACATTAATATTACACACGACCACTTATATAAATACATACATACATATACATATGTATAACTACTATATATATACCATTGGCACACTACTACAAATTTGAGTTTTTGTGATGATGCGAAAACGCCACATGATGTCACATTTTTGTCACAGCTAGGTTCAACCGTCACCAAAAAAAAAAAGGAAATACATTTGAACATAATTAATAAACGTTGGAACTTATACAAAGTTTCATTCACTACAGCAGAATGTGTCTTTTGTGACAGAGGAAACTGTCACAAAAAAAGGGCAAACCGTCACTAAAGATATTTGGTGATGGTTTGAAACCGTCACCACGACCGTCACCTGAATTGCATCACAGGAAACATTTAGTGACGGTTTACTGTTCAACCGTCACAAAAAATATTTTTAGTAACGGTTGGAGATGTTCCGTTCGGTAGAACGTTCGAACGTTCATTTTTTTGTGACGGTTAGGAACTGTCATAGAAAGTTACGTTCGGACGTAAAATTAAACGTTCGAACGTTAACTCGACCGATTGGCGTTCGAATGAGCGAATTTGACGTTCGTTAAATACCATTCGAACGTATCATATTTACGTTCGAATGTTAATGCGTCCGAACGTTAATTACAATAAACGTTCGATTTTCTGTTCAAACGTAAACGTAAATGTTCAAACGTAACAGGTTGAACATTCGGACGTTATTTCGAATGTAAACAAAGGAGCATTCGAATGCAAGTGCTTTGTTCGAACGTTAATCGCTTTATCGTTTGAATGGTTTGTTCGTTTTAGTCTGAGGACGTTTGAACGTAGAAGTTTACGTTCGAATGTTACTATCCAATTTATGTATTTACGTTCGAACGTTGGTTCGAATGTGAACCAACGTTCGAACAATTTTAATTTACATTCGAACGTACAGATCAGAAATACTAAGTTCATAAAATTTAAAAACATAATACCAATTATATCATATTACATACCATCAATTAACAAGTAACAATGTCTTATAAAAGCACAAAATTAGATATTAAAACTAGCCACAAATACTGATAAAATTTATTTCTTCTTTTTCCCTCGGCCACAGCGATTCTATTACAATGACATAACATGCTCCATTTGCAACATCATCTCCCGTTGCATTTGCTCTTGCACTTCACTACGTATTCTTTCCTCCTAGACTCTCTGTTGGTCCTGCTAACGCGTCTCTAAATGAGACTGTCGTTCTAAGAGAGACTTTAACTTTTGTTGTCTCGACCTCATATACTCATTCTCACGCCGTGCTGCTTCTAAATCTACCTTAAGATTATTAATTTGTGAAGCCGATGAGGTTGAGGAGGATGAACATCTATGCTTGATAGATCGTCCCAAACCTCTTGCCATACTAGACTGCGGCCCGAGCACTTGCATGAATATGTCTATGTCACTAGGAGAGGATTCCCCAAAAGCCGACTGCATCTCCATCATTTTTCCGTGCAATTTAAAAGGTAATGATTGTAAATGATTAGTAACGTGTTAAAAGAAATAGAAATAAAAAAATAAATTATTCAAATGTTATATAAATAATTTATTTAACAAAATTAACACTACTTACATAATTATCTACAGTGATAGGATCCATCCACTGACTATGCTCATTAGTGTGAGCAGCAGCATAGACATGAATGAGGAAAAAGTTTTTAGGATCATCACGTTTCTAATAAAACGACATTAGCAATTTTAAAATGATAATGTTAGTACTTAAATAAATGAATATCAGGAAAATAAATGAATTCTATAATTTTTTAATAACTATTTTTTCAGCAAGACGGTGGAATGACCTTGAACCTGCACGATGGTGGACAGTCAGAGTGGATCTATTCTGTGCATTTGTAGAACTCAAATGCTACAAAATATATTAAGAATGTTAATTGTAATATATATATAATATATAGAACGAATATGAATGTAAATAATTAAAATATATAAATGTAAAATACCTGATAATCTGGAGATGCGAAAAAATCACAACACTTTCTCCAATCATCTAACTTCATCTGCTGAAAAGGAGACTGCGCAGCCTCTTCCAACGTCTCAAACTTCTTGAAGTGATCATGACATCGTCCTTTGTAACGTCGGAATAGTGTAGCCATCAACTCATTCACGGTTCTCAAATCCTCGCTACGGCCAAAGTTGAGGTCGAATTCATTTTAACAAGAGAATAAGGTCAAAAATATAATATACTAATTTAGGTGAAAAAAATGTATTGAAAAGTAAACTCACCAGCACACGACTTCAAATGTGTTCCTTAATCCCATTCGGAACATTTCGCCATGAGCACATATAAAATGGAGCATAAGCTCGAACTACTGTGCCAATATAGGAGGAAAGCACTGCTGCACTAACGTCCACTCCTCCAGTGGAATTATTAAGAATTGTGATCTTCAGTTTTCCGTACCTTCTATTTTTTTAAGAGAGATTCCACGTGTATAGCCACCACCGCGACGTGCAGATGCATCAACTATATGATAATAGATAGTATAATTATAATTATATAGTTATTGAGACAAAAATATTAATTATATGATTAATCATCAACGACAATATTTCCTTACTGGTAGCTATCGATTGGCTGTTATTCTCTTCTGTGTTAACTTGATCTTCAGGAATGGATTCCTCGAGTGGAGAGTCCTCAATGGATTCAGGAGTTGGACTTGGCGAAGGCACATTTCTTCGTTGTCATTTTGGCGGCATTTTTTAAAATAATTAATTATATCAACAAAAATTTATTAGAAGAAATTATAAAAATTCAAGATATTTTATGGTCACCTATATGAATAAAATATTTAGTATTTTTATTCTTTATCTTCAGATGAATTTTCCATGCTTGTTTTAGAATCTCCATCAATAACATCTTCATCATCATCATGCACCTCTTCTTCATCGTCCTTATCCATCTCCTGCCTGGATTTTGATTCGTCTTCATCTTCTTGTTCTTCCTCCTCTTTAGTTTATAATAAATAAATATATTTACATATTCCAACTCTACCTATTTAGTAGGTTCAAGACTTTTTTATTGAAGAGTATTTTAAAGGTTATATTATAATTTTAATTATTATACTTAATAAGTAATTATTAATTATATTTATTGTATGTATATATTATATTTTATATATAGTTAAGTTATATACTTTTTTTATCTTTTCTTTTTTAAATCAAATTTCATACTATAGTTATAATTAGAATAATTGTAACGCCCCGTTCCCGGAGGTCCGGAGAGTTAGCTCTTAATACTTAAAATTAACTTAAATAACACAACTATAAACTCCAGAAAATCCCATAAATTATTAATACACTTAATCGAACCAAAAATCTAAATTCCTCCATGGAGACAATAAAGAAATCTCCAATAACATAAATTAGAAATTCTCCAAAAACTCGAAACCATCCTCAACTCATCAAATCAAATACCCGAAAAATAAATCAGTTTACTAACTACGACTCTCAAATAAGCATTTGTACCCTCAGGCACTTATTCTACTACGGTCATCACACCTTGCTAAACTTTCTACTCTTGATCTCCAGCTGAATCATCAAAATTATCTGAAAAATATATGGAGATAAGGGGTGAAAAATACTAGTGTGTAAACATGAGCATTTACAGAAATCAGAATGCAGAACAAAATATTTCATTTCAGAATGCAGAATCAGAATAATGTTTCAAAATGCAGCGTCAGAACATGTTATCAAAAATGTCAGAGCGATAGTTCGAAAATATTCATAATAAAAAATCCCTTTGGCATAGCATAAACTGAAACATCATATCTTATCTTATCAAATCAGAACAAATACCATGTTTAATCCCCGTGGTAGGGTTGTGCAAACCCCGGTAGCTAACCGAGCAGAAACAGAATGTGAATCTTCCCCTTATTCATTCTCGGAGCCCCGAGTGTGCACATAGGAAAGACCACGCAGAAAACCACTTTGTTTCCAAAGTGGGTGCACCAGAAACAGAAAAGTTGGTACCAACCCAAACAGAGACCACAGTTTTACACCCGTGGTGAGGTCAGAACGGAACAGAAACAGAAACAGAATGTTATGCCAGAGGTTTTCAGAAATCACATCAGATCATATCAGAGTACAGAAAATCTTCAGAACAGAACAAAAATCATATCATAACATATTTTATGCACAAATTTCATATTCGCTCTATTTTTCAAAGTTCAGAAACAGAATGTCAGAAATAAGCTCATGTCTACACCAGTCATGACAGAAAATAATTTATTCTTAAACAGAATCTCATGAGTAATACATAACAAATAACTGAGGCAGTTCAAATTTCTTTTCAACATCAAATATGTATATTTTCCAAAAATAACCTCAGCTCATTTTATTTTATATGCAAAGTCTAGCATAGGAACCCCACTTACCTGAACTTCTTAGCTTTTTCGAAATTCCTCAAAAACGTCGAACAATAATTAATCGTCACCTATAAAATAATCACGTAATTCTCATAAATTTCCAATTAATCACGTGTTTCGATATTTAATCTTAAGCTTATAAAATAACCTATTTAATTCCTCAACACCTAAAATTACCAATCGTCACTTTCTAAACTCGTCAATGCCAAATTAATACTATGACTAACACATTTAAAATCTAGACCTATTTATTAATGAAAACAACTTATGAAGCTTAATACTAAGTAATATAATTATCCCAAAATATTTTAAAATAAACCATAACTATTATTAAAAAGACTAAAATATATCTAAAATGTAGCAATAACAATACAACAATATTATTTACTCTTAACAAAAATCTTCACTTAATAACATATTAAAAAATAGTTTTCGGTAATCATAAATAAAAACATAGTTTACTAATACAAAATAAAAATAAAAGTCCAAAATATAAACAGTGAAGGGCATTACGGTAATTTGAAGACAAACCAAAAATAAAACCTACGTAACTGAAAACACATGCACGGCGGAAACCTACCCAAGGGAAACAGAGGCGCGACGGCTAGCTGGAGGGACTTTAGTGGTGCGGCAGAAGAGCAGGAGCGCGGCGAAGCTTCCGTCGAGCAGCACTGGGCACGAGACAAAAAGAGGGAGAGGTGAGCGAGAGAGGGCAGAGAGAAAGGAGGGACACGGTGAGAAAGAAAACAAGAAAACGAGTAGTGCAGCGTTCGGCAAGAGCTCACCGCGAGGGGCTGCTACGGGCTGAGATGGTCTGTGGGTGTCCGGCGTCCTCTTCCGTGCAGGTGGTGATGGCTTGGAGTGGCTGGTGCGGTGCGGTGCAGTGCAGTGGTCCAATGGGTGGGTCTCTGTTTCGGGAGGCCAAAAACAGGGGAAAAATGGTTGAGTCTTCCGTGAGAGGGGGGTGGCTCGCGGTGGTGGCCTTCGTGAGGTGGAAACACCACGCGGTGGAGCTCTCCGTGGAGGGTGAGTTGCAGTGATTTATGGTGGTTGGACAACTGTGATTTTCGGATGTCACAACTGGTGGAAGCCAAGGAGTGAAACAGAGGCTTCACGGGCGCTGGGCAGTTTCGCGTGACTGGGCAGTGGGCTCGGTGGTTTCGTGAGGGTACAGCGCGGACGGTGCTTGGCGGCGTTGCAGCACGCGGATGAGCTTCGGGGTGCTGCACGACTCGGGGTGCGAGGAACCGAGGGGATGGAGGCTGAGGAGGGAAAACAAAACTGGCTAAGGTTCCGCGTGGGAAGGCAGCGGCGCGAGTTCTCTTCGTATGAATATAAATAGACGATTGAGCAAGAAAAGAAAACCCTAGATGAAAAATCAAACGAACGCGGGACGTGCAAGAGGGACGTGTGTGTGCATGCACGACGTGAACGAAAAGAGAAAAAGAAAAAAAAAATAAACTTACGGGAAATAAGAGATAAACCGAAAGAGAAGGAAAAAAAAAAAAAAAGCAACATGCGGAAAAACATAACGTGTGTAAAAAAATAAAATAAAATAAAATCACTACTCCAGTTGTAAAATAAAAACTTAAAATACCAAGCTCCAATAATAAAAAAAATATAAAAACAATCTAATGTCCAACTATACAAATTTTTGGATCCGGGTGTTACAATAATAATAACTAAATTAGTATGAATATATTATTTTTATCCTTATTAAATGTTAGATATTAAGTCTCATATTAAATGTAAATTAAATATTTTTAATCTTTATTAAACATGTATTAACATATTCCTAAACTTGAGTAAGCAGTAAACATGTATTAACAAAGCCTAAGGACAATATATTTCTAACCATGTAAACATATTCAAACATCATTCACAAATAATAATCACAATATTTCGAATCTATATCACAATATATTCACAATAACTCACAAACTATTTACAAACTATACAAACAATAATTACAATATTTCAAGAGTAAACACAAAATAACATGCCACATGTATTAACATATTTCTAAACTTGAGTAAGTAATAAACATGTATTAACAAAGCCTAAGGACAATATATTTCTATCCATATAAACATATTCAAACATAATTCACAAATAATAATCACAATATTTCAAATCCATATCACAACATATTCACAATAACTCACAAACTATTTACAAACTATACAAATAATAATCACAATATTTCAAGAGTAAACACAAAATCACAACAACATAATGATAAAGTTTAGAAATATACCTAGCACTCACAATATCCTCTTAAAAATCAAAATCTTCCAACTTTAGAAATATACAATCCTTCAAAAAATACAACACTAATTTATTAGAAATATTATATAACAAAAACACAATACAAATATCATAAAATTCAACAAAAGACAAGAAAAATAATTATTTCTTACCAAAACTCAACTCTCTCACTCAACTCTCTCTCACTCTAACCCTCTCTCTCTCTCTCTCTCTCTCTCTCTCTCTCTCCTACAGAAAACTATCGCCTAGGCAATTCTCTCTCAACTCTCTCTCTCTCTGTTGCGGGCACGAGAGAAGCATAAATGATCTGCTTCCACCCGTGCGCGTATTCATTAAGTTCTAAAATTATTAGTTCAAACGTTTAAGTTGTACGTTCGAACGTTATATTTTTAAATGACGTTCGAACGTAATGAAAAACAAAAATTATTCACGCCCAGAACATTCGGACGTTTTCAATAAACGTTCGAACATCTAACTTAAACGTCCGAACCTTCATATCATCAAAGAGTTACCATATTTGAGTGGGAAATTTTTCGCACTATTTACTAACGTTCGGACGTTAAGAAATTTGGCGTTCGGACTTTCATAATTTTCTAATGAAAATTCAACTAACGTTCGAACATATAGTATAAACATCGGAACGTTAAGATGATCACACGCATACCTTAATCGAGCGGGAAATTTCCCGCCCTCTTAGTTTAATGTTCGAACGTTAACTTGGAACGTTCGAACGTACCATTCCTAATATACTATATTATAATATAGTATATATACTACATTTTATATATATATATATATAATGTATAGTATGATAGCATAATACTTTATATGAGAACATAATAATATAGTATATAAACTATACTGTATATATAAATCAATAATATATAATTCTTTGTTACTTATTAAATTCTGCATTATATACTATATTATATAGTATAATAGTATATATTCCATTTTATATATCTATATATATACTACATTTTATATATATATATAGACAATAAGTATATAATTTGGACACCTATTTTGATGTCTGAAGATACGTACGGCCCACTTCATAACCACAAACGCAACAAATAAAGGTACGCAACTACAACGTGATCACCAAGCTAGCTAGCTAGTCGGGCCTTTATATATTTATTAATTGGAACGTGCACAATCATGGAGGATGTTTGAATGTTACTTTGAAAACAAAAAGGATCGATCCTCCCAAAAAAAATGCATCTTGCTATTTACTGATCCAATGGCCAGCCCTGTCTTTGATCTCCTTCTATATGAAAAAAATATTATACTTTATATATTGTTAAGTTATATACTTTTTATTTTTTAATTTTGTTTAAGACATAATTTATACTACACTTATAATTCGAATAATAATCATGTTCTAACTAAATTAGTATGAATATATTATATATACTTACTCCATGTTTATATTAAACTTCATATTATCTGTATATTAAATGTTTTGAATCTTTACTCAAAATTAAGATCATAAACTTATAATTTTCTTGTTAAACATATTCAATAAAAATTTAAAAACAATAATCACAATATTTTAAATCCATATCACAATATATTCACAATATTCTCACAATAATATTTGTACACATATTAATTCATTAATGAACACCATAACTCACAAACTATTCATAAAATTCATAAACAATAATCACAATTATTTCAAGAGTAAGCATAAAATCACAACAACATGTATAAATATATTGCTTAACTTTAGAAATATAACTAGCACTCACAAATTTAAAAAAACTAATTAATCTAATTGTCAATAATATAGGAAGAGTAATTTGATTCCAATCAATCTATTTAGGAATTTGTACACTAGAGTTTTAGGTACTAGATTATAATAATAAAGTATATCATTTTGGACTAATAATAAGAGCATGTGGTTCTAATGTTGATTTCATTAGTTTATAATAGATCATATAATATATAATATATTGTATATTATATTATATAATACATTATATATATAATACACAATATATATAGTATATTATATATATACTATAATATACTATATATATTATAGTATAATATTATATATAATATGCTATATATAACATTATAATATATAACATAAGCATTTATAATATAATATATTATAGTCAATATTTTGGAAAGTAAATTAACAGACGTTCGAACGTAACAATAATTACGTTCGAACGTTTCGTATATATATGGCCAAAACCGAACGGCGAAACGTAATTTCTAACGTTATCATCGTCATTCTGTTGCACGCCGCCACTCCTCCGTCGCCTCAGCGGTCAAACTCTGCCACAATCCTCACTAAAAGGTAGGCATTTCTCTTTTATTCAAATAACATGTATTTTATTTGATATTTGGATAGAGTTTTGTTTAAAACGGAATAAGTAGTGACTGGATTTTTAACTCTAATTTGTGGCCATCACGGCTTGTCATTGGACAAATAGTCACCGTAGAAATATTTTTTGAAGTGCATACTTCATTTCTACGGTGACATTTCGGCATTTAGAACCTTGTAGAGTAATTTTTGAGATTTCAATAATGGCTGAGTCATTTTGTGTCGTAACGTTCGAACGTTTCACCAAGACTTTCGAACATACGACGTTTCAATTACATAGCCGTTATGGCTTCTACGTTCGAACGTTCATTGTCTTACATTCGAACATCATTTTCATAAATTTTACATCCCAATGTTTAATGGATACGTCCGGACGTACTACTTTTTAAACATTATTAAACGAAATACGTTTGAACGTGAATATTTTACTTTCGCACGTAAATCACATATGATCGGACATTTAATTATAACATCCGAACATACTGATTTTCTACTTTATTCATGCTTTGACGTTTGGACGTTTATATTTACGTTCGCACGTTGAACAAATACATTCGAACGTATAACATAAACGTCCGAATGTATGTCAGCCAATATTTATTTACTGCTTATGTTCGAACGTTTATGTTTTACATTCGAACATATATGTTTTACTTGCGAACGTAAAGGATACACGTTCGAATGTAAATTTATTTACATGGTTTTACGTGCGAACGTATGAAATATACGTCCGAACGTTTTATCTTAAACGTTCGAAAGTTTATTTTGCTATGTTCGAACGTTAATGCAGAGCAGTTTAAAATTAACATAAAAAAATGCATTAATGTAAATAATTTTTGTTCCTTTTCTATTTTCAGGATATGTTTTATTCTCTGCATACTAGGAAACGAGGGAGGGAAGGAGCCACTCAGGACACTGCTCATATTGGGGCTCGTACTGTTATGGTTGAGCGAGAGGTCCTGATTAATGAGTTCGATGAACTCATATGGCAGCAGACGAACCTGAGAGATATTTTCCTCAGTAGAGGCTGGGGAAATATCTGCACATTGAGGGGGAAGGTATACCCCTCAATGGTTCAGGAGTTCAATATGGGGATGCATGACATGCCTCAGGACACATCCTCTCACATCTTGACTGTACGCGGTGTTTCCATTAAGATATCACCAGATGTCATCGGCGAGCACCTCAGGATTCATCGAGGAGTTGATACATCTACACACGCTACATCCCGTGAGGATGTAGGCACTTTTACATCATCTACTGGCCGCCCATTTGAGCCAGCATCAGCCAGAGATGTAGACCAATCAGAGGCCGAGGATACTAGCGTCAAGGTTAGGGATGATGACCGAGACGAGGATTTCTACATCCTCATTGGGAGGTACCGCATGCAGATCGAGCGGAATAACACCTTCAACCAGATCCATCTGCTACATTTCTTTCGCATGTTGCACCTTATTGTTGCAACAAATGTGGATCCTGTGGCACATAAAACCACATTTAGTCTGCTTCGGGTACAATTTTTTATATGAGTGGCAAGTGGAGATTCTATAGATTTGCCACTGCACATCTTTGAGAGGATCAGTTATTAGGTGAGCATCGTCTCCACGAATAATCTCCCATACGGTATCCTCATCAGCTGACTATTACTTGCACGGGGAGTGCCAACCTAGCCAGAGGACCGGGTCAAAGATCAGATGAGCCCCCTCAACATGACCACGCATCGACGTAGCATTGGACAGGCGAGGGGACGTCAGCCACCCCCTGTAGAGGATTTAGTTCCTCCAACGCAGCCTGAGCCAGGTCATGTGGGGAGTAGTAGTCAGCATATGCCGAGTACATCTACAGGAGATGCGCGGCCTGCTTGGGTTGATGTGGTCATCTCACAGCTGACTGCACATACTGATCATAAGATCGATCGCTCAAGGCTATATCGGCGTTTGTTGCCGAGCTCACCCATCGTGTAACTATCCTCAACGAGAAGATTGATACGTTGACTGAGGAGGTACGGAGTTCGACTTTCGCGGACAACGTTATCATCTGACTGTTGTTTACTACATTCTATTATATTTTGTATTTATTTTTAATATTTGTAAATAAATATATTAATGAATAAATCTATCATTTTTTAATTTCAATTCTTAATCTTGTTTAATGTTATATTTTTCAACTTTAATACTAAATCACTGCATTTCAAATATATATAAACATAAATATATATTTATATATTACAAATTGTGTATATATAAATATATATAAATCAATTTTTTAGACTTGTTCACAAATTATGCACAATAAAAACCACATAATTTTTAAATTAAAGTCATATTTAATTTAAATTTACAATGAACGTTCAAACGTTGGTGCAAACATTTCACGTTCGAATGTTAATTAATAACGTTTGAACTGTTGCGCCAAAACATTTCATGTTCGCACGTAAACAGCCACAACGTTCAAACGTGAATTTCCCATACGTTGGAATGTAAAAAAAATCTCATCTGTCTTTAGTGACGGTTTCCAGAAACTGTTAAAGAAAATGCCTTTTAGTGATGGTTTAGGGATTGTCACAATTTTCCAACCGTCACTAAAAAGCCATTGTGTTGTAGTGATTGAACAATGTGATTGTAAGTGGTTCGGACGTATTACCTTTTAATTAAAAAGTAATAGGGTTACACTATTGTTATTCGAATATGAGTGATTAGCATTCGAATGCTAGTTTGTTATACTCGTTCGAATTTGTATTCAAAGATGTATGTGATCCGTTTGAATATATTGAAACCATATATGGTTCAAACAATTTATATCTCGGTTCAAACACTATTGTGGTCATATTTATGTTCAAATAGAAGTGGGTTTGTTTGAATAAAAAAGGTACATGTTCAAATGGGATGACGACTTGTAGTTCGAAGTATTATCACAACCTTTCGAATATCATATGTTAATCCTATGCGGTTCAAATAGAGGTTACAACATTTCGAACATAAAATAGGGTACGCATTCTAACAAATGAAGTTTCATTCGAATGTAGGCAGTAAACTCGAAATTCAAACATAATATATAATAAAACAATTATTCATGAAAATGTTATGAAACTACAATCAACTCTAAGTTTGCGTCATGATACAAAATATATATATATATATATAGAAAGCATAGATATTTGCAGTCAAGAGTGTGTAAACGTCACACAATCATTTTGAAAACAAGTAAATAAAATTAATTTTTTAATAGTGGTCCAATTCTTTTAAAAAATGATTATGCAGCATTTGTGCACTCCATAATTATTTCTTGCATTACTCTAAAAATAATACAAAATGTGTGAAATCGAACTCGAGGCATAAAATGTTGGAACATTATCATCTACATCTCGTGAAGCATTTCTTCGCACTAAGCTCCTAAGTCCCTCTGTAGCTTCTTTTGCTGCTGAATTTGTATGATAAGACTCGTACAATAAGAAGAAAACTAGATTGACAGTATAACATATAAGAAAAATGAAGGAATTACTATAATAAAACAATGCATTACCTTGTATACCAACTCCTCAACACTACGACGAAAATTTTGTTCCATACGATAGGATTTTGCTTATTATTAAATGATATTTCTATTTCCACTTGATTAGTTTAAAATAGATCTAAACACTCATATGCCAAAATTGTTAGGCCATCACTTCTCGAACTTTAGATACTGTCAACTAATTGTTACTACATTTGTCAGGTCCAAGAGACTGTATAGTGAAGTAACGATGAAAGCCACACATTCTTTCAAGATAATTCTCTATTCCAATATATGTAAGATAGGAAGTCGGTATAAACTTATTATTAGCCGTCTTATAAAGTTTGTAAGACAGATAATAACAACTTTATACAAGATTACAATCTTGTAGAGATTGTGATCTTAGGTTTAATGCTTAGATCTATTTTAGGACTTGAATTTGAAGCATATGATGTTGTTTCTTATTGATTTATTGCATAAAAAATTTAGATCTAGTGGTTTGATAAAAAACCAAAACATATAGTACTCGATTTTGGTTTGAACTCTGTATTACAGCATCAAAGGAGATAGAATTTGATGGGCACCAGCTTGAAATTCAACAGTACCTACCATCCTCAAACAGACAGGCAAACCAAAAGCATGATTCAGACTTTAGAAGACATGCTTAGAACTTGTGTATTGGAACATGAAGGAAAATGGAAGAAGCAACTATCTCTGGTAGAGTTTGTTTATAACAATAGCTTTTAGGCTACCATTCAGATGACACCCTATGAGGCTTTGTATGGCAGGAAGTATAAATCATCGTTGTATTGGGGCAAAGTTGGGAGAATGAGGTGATTGGGCTAAAAGTCCTATAGGAAATAAAGGACCAAGTCCTCACAATTAGAAAAAGGATGAAAACAGAACAAAGTCGATGAAAGAGCTATGCCGACAATAGAAGGAGTATAAAGTTTGAAGTCGAAAATTGGATTTATGTGAAGGTATCTACTATGAGAGGAGTAAGCAGATTCGGTGTTAAGGGTAAGTTAGGTCCAAGATACGTGGGACCTTACGAGATAATGGAAAAGGTGGGAGCAATTGTGTACCATCTGGAGTTACCAACTGAGTTCCATGGAATCTATAATGTATTCCATGTATCCTCGCTGAAAACGAGTTTTGACAAATAGACACTAGCACTGTTGTAGACAATGAAAGCATACCTTTGCAATTCAACCTAACTTACGAGGAAAGAACAATGCAAACCATTGATTGGAAGTAAAAGGAATTACGTAACCGCAAGATTCAATTGGTCAAAGTACTTAGGCAAAATCATAATGTTCATGAAACTACTTGGAAAAAAGAAGTAGACATGAAAGCCAAGTATCCTCATCTATTTGGATCTTAGTGTGGTTTTTCTTTTGTCTTTGGTCTTGGCCCAGTCGATTTTTGTATTCACTTATGAACGAGGTTGCATTGCATCAGCTAGTCATTGTACTTCATTTGTTTGGGTATCAAATAAAGTATATTTTTCACCTCAGATATGTTGAGGACCCTTTCTTGTGTGTGTTGTGAATGATTTTTCATCTTTGACTATCTCTTTTCGTAGTTCCATGGCATGCAAAAGGAAGGCTACTAGGAAGTCAACTATTTCTGCACGTGAGTGTGTGAGATGAGAGAGGAATGGCATAGTAGGCGACTTGCTAGGTTAGATAGGTAGAAAACTGCCTATTGGCAAAAGATGGAGTACCTAGAGCACCATCACACCCACGTGATGGATATAGATAGGAAATGGGTATGTTATGCGAGGAAGGTCTTGCCTCACGAGAAATGTTGTCCACCTGATGGCTCGAGATAGCTTCAAGGCGAGGATGTCATGGGACATAGTTGAGTCCAGCCGAGTAGCTGAGGAGCGCACCATAGCCGCCTATCCTAAGCCTAAGACTTCAAGATCACCGATGTCATCTATTCATCGAGGACGACTACTGTTTAGGCTCATGTACCTAGCAGTAGTTATGGAGAGGTCGAGCAGGACTTTCGCCTCGAGCATTTTAGTAATGCCACTTATGAGTCCAAGGAGAACGTGTTCTACTATCTACCTTAGCGTACCACATATATGGATATCAACTAACCTCCACCCGCATCGACTATTGACAATATGTCCAATGACAGACAATAGGTTTGGTGAGCAACATCTTCTCTTTTGTTTTATAGTAGTTGTTTTTAGTACATGCTTAGCAGTTGTTCTTCTCCTAAAATCTTTTTTTTAGGAGGGGAGGATGTAACAACCTATCAAAAATTCAGTTGATGAATTTTTTAGGCTTGAGGAACCTCGATAAGTTTTAGTCTGTCAGCATAGTTAGTTTTGCTACTCACTATAATGCCAGAAATGCGATTTTATTTATTTGAGATACTTAGGAGTGTGAGAATCAGAAACGGTCTACGCCATTAATTTTAAATAAATATTTAGGATTTTACGATGCAATAAAACGATTTTCATTTCTTGGAACAACAATTTTTTGAAAACATGTTTCGGTTTGTTCGAGGCATTTCAGAGTAAAGTTAGTAAGGAGTTTCTAATGTTTAGAGCTATTTCCTTACAGTTTTGTTAATTTGCACGTTAATTCGTCATGCTACGACCACTTTAAGTTAGCCTCTAACTTGCTCTCAGGATAAGGTGTATGTATGGTGGCAAGAGAAGATTATTCATGTTCATTAAACTTATGTACATGTTAAGTTATTTCATTCCATGATTTACTTTCAGTACATATTTATCAATTTCACGTTACGCCACGGTTATGACATGCTTAATTGTTGTGCATCATGTTATGCCTTATCACAAGGCTCACGTACACGTTACATCATGTGAAGCTATGTCATCAACCATTTTATTTCACGTCACGTCAAGTCTGAAGTATAGAGTATGTCTTGAAAATAGTAATTTCATGTCAATCAAGTCATTTACGTTTGTCACGACACCAAGTGTTAAGATAAGGTAATATTTTAGTGGAATTCCCTTGTTCATGCTAGAATATTTATACTAGTGTGAAATTCTTTGAGTTAACAAGATAAAGATCAACAGGTTTCGAATTGAGCCTAAATAACTAGTCATCAGAATGGAATCTGGAACAAATATCAATAGTGCTTAACCACACGTTAAATTTCAAGTTATACGCACTCGTGATACCCGCCACCGGATGCGTACATTACGTACTCACAACAAGTGCAGATACTTGTGAGGTTATGCATATGTTAACGTACTCATAACTGAAGCAGATACCTGTGATGTGATGTAGTATCTCGGCAGGGGTACATGGCTCAAAGGGATCTTTGTAGCATCCACATTTCACTTTAATTAATCAAGTTATTGTCGACAAGATTCTATGTTCATGTTCCGTTTATGTGCAAGTTCAGTTTCATGTTCCGTTTAAGTCATTTTACTTCATGTTGAATTCGAAGTTATGTTATTTAACGTTCAGTTCAAGTTAATCATGTCACGTTTAGTACAAGTCCACGTCACTTCAATTCGTTTTATATCAGTTCAAATCATATCAACACATGCCATGATGTTTGTCAAGTCACATCAAACTTTTGTTCACAATTAGCATTCATGTATTTCTTACTATCATGCATGCATCTTTATACTGTCAATTTAAGTTTTTTGTTAACTTGCTGAGATTTGTAACTAAATCTCACCTGGTAGTCTCAACTACTATTCCCCAAAAATACTAGATCTTGTGCCAGGATCAAGAGACGAGACAGAGAATCGATTGAAGGAGGTTGATTAGATAGCTACGGCGTGACGCGAAGCTCATTGCTTCAATGCTCTGTTTTGTTGATAGGATATTGTCTGTCTTGGCCGAGTTGGGTGAGCTACTCGACGGGTTAGCCTAATAGTTATCTTAGTTTCTATATGTACTTAAGGAGCCCTGTCTTCAATATCTTAAGGTTACAGATCTTTTGGATGTACACTGTAATTTGAACATCTATTATCTTCAGTTAATGAAATATATTTTAATGTTTGGAATATATCAAATCTGGTGCATAGTGTTACTTAAAGAAAAAAAAATTTCGCTGCGAATGCATATTATTTAGATGCATGCTAGGTGTACTGCATCTTTAGTTGTCATGAGTAGTGGTTGTAACCTTGTGTTGCATGTCTCAACACTTCGAAGTTTGTCTGATCCCAAGACAAATCTTGGTTCTTCCCAAAAATCATATGTTTATATTATGTTTACTGCATGATGTGGTTATTTTCTGTATATTCAACTCATTTTAGTCGTTTTTAAATGTTTTCTCACTCCAAGTGAGGATGAGTTAGAGGAAGATACGAGCAAGGATACTGTCTAGGGAGTTGATATTAATAATGAGGCTTGTGACTTAAGAGAGAGGATTTAGACTTTATCTTTATTATCGAATGATTTATGCTTCTGCAAATGCTTAGCACAGTAAGACTTCAATTTTAAATAAGTACTTTTGAACAAGATGTTTAGTTTGAGAGATTTCTTTTATTAAAATGTCTTGCAAGGACTTTATTTATAGGATCTTTTATGCCTAGTAAAATGAAGGTACACAGTTTTAATGTCAGTAGTTTACGGTTCTTCTAGCTTTACAATAAAAAACATGTAAGGCAAACCCTAATTATGGTCAATATCCTAACCAAATAAAAATTGAGTATAAATGAATTACAATAAAAGTAAATCAAATCTACATAAAAGCCAACAAACTCGATACCACATAGATGCACCGTTCAAGACGACTACATTGTCTGATCATGAACACACCACCTTTAAGCCTCTTGATTTCTCTTGATCTCTCGATTCCTTCTCTCTAGGGTTGTGCATAAAAGGCCCTTGGGCTGATCCATCTACAAGAACTGACATTGCCCACCCGACAAAAGTTGGGTTCATCAGATCCAGTCCACTAACGGGTTTACTACACCAAGATATTGGTCGAAACCAAGTATCCATTTTGAACCAAGGTTACCAAGCTCTTCTCCTAAAACCCTAGCCACCTCGCCATTCATCATCGCTGGTCGTCGTTGCTGTTTATCATCTGTTGCTTCTCCACCTTGCGTCCATAGGTTACTCTCTCTTACTCTCTCTCTTTGAGTCTCTCTTACTTTGAATCGGAAACCTATTCACTGAGCTTCACTTTCTTCTCCAAAATCAGGGTCGTCTGTTCTCTTCTCTCTCCAGTGGTGGTGCGAATGTGAATCAGTTGCCAAAGCTCATTCAAGCTTCTTGTGCTAGTAGGTTTCGTGGCTCGCTTCTGTTCATCTAAAATGCTACCTTTGTTTGCACTTTTTTCCTTTTCGTTTCTCCCTTGGTGGTGATCGTTTTTAGTGGTCTACTATCGTTTTTTTTCCTGGGTGCTTAATTGGTATTCTTTGCTTGGATTGCTATTTGCATTTTTGCAAAATACCGTGACCACAAGTACATGTTGTAAGAAACCTGAAAAAAGGTGAAGAAGCAGAGAGCAAATCGATGGAGAAGGAGAATTGCAATCTTCCATAATGAAAAATATTCTTGTGTTTACAAGTGCCAGAAATGGCTGCTTTATACCCAAAAATGGAAAGAATCACTAACTAACTATACACCACGATTTTTCCTATTGCTAGTTGGAGAATATTTGCAGAGGAATATACTAGATGAGTGCTGGAGGCAGTTATGAGCAACGACTTGTAGTCATTCTGATGAAGTTTGTACAATACGACCTGTAGCTTCTGTAGCTTGACTAATATCTTCTAACACCCCCCCCCCCCCCCCACGAGATGGAGTTAGAGATTAACTATACCCATCTTGAGCAACTGTGCTTGCAGGAGGTAGGAAGGAATTGCATTAGTGAAAATGTTAGCTAGCTGAGTTTGGGAAGAGACATGAGTTGTAGTGATGGATCTTCTTGGATTTGATCTCAAATTAAGTGACAATCAAGTTCTATGTGCTTTGTTCTCTCATGGAACACTGGATTTGCAGCAATGTGGAGTGCAACTTGATTGTCACAATAGAGTAATGTAGCTTGTGGATGATGAATACCAAGATCAGTTAGCAAGTAATGAAGCCAAGTTAATTCACAACTTGTGGCTGCCATGGACCTGTATTCGGCTTCAGCTGATTAACGAGATACAACTTGTTGTTTCTTGGATTTCCAAGAAACTAGAGAGTTGCATAAGAAGACAAATATCCTGTAGTTGAGCGACGAGAGTCTGGGCAAGATGCCCAATCAGAATCACAATATGCCTTAAGCTGCAATTGAGATGAAGATGAGAGAAGTATGCCTTGACCAGGGGCTGCATTAATGTACCTCATGGTTTTGTAAACTGCTGCCAAATGAGAGGAAGTGGGGTTGTCCATGAATTGACTGAGAAATTGGATAGCAAAACAGAGATCTGGTCTAATCACTGTCAAATAAAGGAGTCTGCCAATGAGCCTTCGATATACACTTGGATCAGAGAGTAAAGTGCCTTCATCTTTGTTGAGTTTGAAGTTTTTGTCCATTGGAAGTTTGAGTGGCTTGAAACCAAGCATTCTAGAGTCGGATAGTACATCTAAAGCATATTTTCTTTGACAAATGTGGATTCCCTTAGTAGATGTAACAATTTCTAAGCCCAAAAAATATCTTAAACAACCAAAGTCTTTTATTTTGAATTGGTTGTTCAAGAAAACCCAAAGGGAATCAATGCATGTTTGGGAGTCACTAGCAAATATTATATCATCGACGTATACCAATAAGGCAATGAAAGAATTCCCATCTTGTTTAGTAAACAAACTATAGTCAGCTTTGGATTGATGGTAGCCAGAAGAAATGGGGGATGAGGAAAATTTTGAGTACCATTGCCTAGAGGCCTGTTTAAGTCCATAGAGGCTTTTGAGTAATTTAAACACTTGATGGGGTTTCACTTTGTCATATCCAGGAGGCTTTTTCATGTAAATTTCCTCCTTTAAATCTCCATTGAGACATGCATTATTTACATCAAATTGATGTAAATGCCATCCTTTAACTGCTGCCACACAGAGTACACATCGCACAGTCACAATTTTTGCAACCGGTGAGAATGTCTCGATAGAGTCAATACCTTCTAGTTGTGTGTAGCCTTTAGCTACTAGTCTAGCCCTTTACCTCTCCACAGTACCATCAGATTTAAACTTAACTTTATACAAAAATTTATAATCAATTGCATCTTTACCTGCAGGAAGGTCAGTGACTGTCCAGGTGTTGTTTTGTTCCAATGCAACAATCTCAGCTTCCATAGCTTTGCACCAACCAGGATGTTTTAGTGCTTGTTTATAAGAAGTAGGCTCAGAGTGTATGGAAAGTGAAGAAGAGAATGCTTGATAAAGTGGAGTAAATTTATGATAAGAAAGGTAATTAGTCGAGGGAAAAACCTTACCATGTGGAGTCATTATAGCCTTGGACAGCGATTGATCAGTGCTTGTAAGTATGGCCTGCTGACAATGAAAATCTTTTAAATATTGTGGGGCTATCCTAACTCTAGTGGACTTTCGAAGAGGGGCAAGTGAAGGCTGATTAGGAGTAGTGGCATGTAAAGTTTCAGAGGAAATGGAAGAAGGTGGTGGGGAGAGGCTGGCAGGCTGAAGTTCAGGGGTGGAAAGTGGAGAAAAAAATGGAGTGGGGAATCAAACTGGACAAGTGAAGGAGGGTGGGAGTCAAATGCTGATGGATTTAATGAAGTGGGGAAATGATTTTGTGCATGAGTTTGAAAGGGAAAAAGGTTCTCATGAAATAAGACATCTCTTGAAATAAAAATTGTGTTTCTTTGAGGATCTAAAAGTTTGTAGTCCTTGATTCCAAAAGGATAACCAAGGAAGACACACTTTCGACCTCTAGGGTTGAATTTCTATCTACCATTTGAAAGTGTGGCAGCAAAGCATAATGAACCAAAAACTCTCATATGAGCATAAGTTGGTTTTTTGTTAAAAAAAAGCTCATATGGGGTTTTATTGTCTAGAATGGGTGTGGGAACTCTGTTAATGATATATGTTGTTGTCAAAACACACTCATTCCAGTATTGTAAAGGTAGACCAAATTGAAACCTAAGTGCACAAGCTACATTAAGTAAATGTTGATGTTTCCTCTCAACAGTACCATTTTGTTAAGGGGTTTCAACACAACTTTTGTGATTAAGTATGCCCTTTTGACTAATGAAATATCTCATTTGAAATTTAGCTCCATTATCACTTCTCAAAATTTTAATTTTGACTCCAAATTGTGTATCTACTAAATTGTAAAAAGATTCAATATATTTTCTGGTTTTAGCTTTGTTCCAAGTAAATATAGCCAAGTGGTTTTGGAAAAATCATCGACCATGGTTAGAAAATGTTTGGAATCATCATGTGCAACTGTGGGACAAGGTCCCCAAAGATCACAAAGTATAATTTCAAAGATTCTAGTAGAGACATGAGAACTTTTAGGAAAAGTGAGGTGATGGAATTTGGCCAATGGACAAATGTTGCAAGGCTTATCATTAATATTTGAGATATGTTTGCTTACAATAAGATCATGAATGAGTTTCAGACGTGGAAAAGATAAATGACCAAGGCAATAATGCCATAGGTCAGAGCTGGTTACATCACTAGTGGTAGTGTGAAAAGCTGAAATGACTTTGTGTGAGTACTACAAGAGAGAATTGGTCAAAGCTAAAGGAGAGATATCTGTGCAAAGTATATGGTAGATACCATTTCTTAGTTTAGCCTTCCCAATCGTTGTCCAATAAGCTAGGTCCTGAATAAAACAAGTGGAGAAGAAAAGCAAGCAACAGGTGAGAGAAGTGGCCAGCTTAGTGGCAAAAATTAAATTGAAAGAAAATGAGGCTACACAAAGAACATCTTTCAAAATAATTGTACTAGTTAGATGAATGGTACCAATATGAGTGACAGCAGTAGAACTCCCATTTGGAAGTGTGACTGAGTATGAAACAGGTGAGGTGATGGTGGTAAAAAAAAGAAGTGTTGCAGACCATATGGTCTATGGCACTTGTGTTGAGAATCCAAGGTGAACTAGGTGTGTGTATGTGTGTTGAGGCAAAGGGATGTATCAGACATCTTAGAAGATGAAGCTGAATGTTGCATGCTTAAGTGGGAAGCAGAAGCTATAATGGAGAGGTCCTTTGGTTGGAGCAAAGCCAGAAGTTGCTGGTATTGCAGCTTAGTTAAACACACCATTTCGTCACCAGCATTGTCTGAGGCAGAGTCAAAAGAGAGTGCATCCTGATTTGCAAGACCATTGGAGTGCTGAGGTTTTGAATGGAATTTATGTCCTGGGGGCTAACTGTAATACCCTGCTCCTTCCTTCTTATGTACGCTTCTTCTTTCTGATGTATGTTCCGTCTTTATGACGTAAGCAAATCCCGAAGGCAGAGATTGTGTGATCATCTGACCTTCTCACTAGCGATTGCGAGCCACGTTATGTGTGTCGAACCATGATGGCGTGTCTCGAAAGATATCGTGTGACTTCTAGGGCACACCCAGTGTTTTAAATATGCTGGAAATATTTATAAGGAGTAATTCCAGTATTATTGAATTAAGATTTGATCTTAAATATGACAATTATAATATTCTTGAAGAGCTCCAAAAATATTATAATTGCAGGAAATTATTTTAATATTATTATTAAAATGATTTCAATTATTTAAGATATTATGAGATTTAAATCATGTTGAGAACTTTTATTAATTAAATGGTTTAATCCTTTTAAATATGTTAAGTGAGACTTCATCATCTATTTATGATGAAGAATATTATTTTATAAACTAAAGTTAGTTTAAAATAATATTCTACCTTAATTCCTCTAAGCGCTTTTAATTAAGTTAATATTTACGCATTTTTAAATTAGTGTTTGAGATCCACCGTTAAATCGTTACGTGGATCCCCAGACGAAGGGACTGGGTTAAATACCCAGACCCCCTCTCTTTCTCCCTCATTTCCCGCAGCCCCTCTCTCTCTCCTCCCTCTCTCAAGCGTACGCTGTACGTAGTCCCACCCCATGCCGAATAGCTCCACGCCTCAGCCTCGCGTCGCCATGCGTCGGTAGCCCTCACCACCGGCACCACCAGCCGCACCTCCCTCCTGCGAGCTCAACTAGCCCAGCCCCTCTCTCTCATGCTCTCCCTTTCTCCATTTCGGAAGTACACAGTCTGAATGGGCTTGGTGCGTGTAGCACCGCCCAACGATGCCACCACCTCCACAGCAGCTTCCCCTTCTGCAAGCCATCATCCCCTAGCAAGCTCAGCATCCCTCTCCCCCTCCGTCGTGCACACACACGATACCCATGAAAATGGGTTCACACGGCTTCAAGGCCATCGAAGCTCCTAGCGCTGCCGTGCGCGACCACCTTGGCCACCAGACACCACCACGAGCTACTCCTGGTCTCCCCCTTCCTCCTCCACCTGACCCGAGGCCCATAGCCTCCCTTCACCTCATGGCTTCTTCCTCCTCTCACGCACGGGTTGCAAACCATGCACCGCCACCAAGCCAACCCAACCACCTACGGCCCCGATCTGCCACCCATGCAAGCAGACTCTCTCTCACTCTCCCACGGCCTCTCATCCACTTCACGACCTTGAACTGCCATCGTGAGCCACTATGGCGCCACCTCGACGCCACCACGAGATCCACCGCACCTCCCTTAGTTGAGCCCTAGGTCCAAACCACCACTTTATGTGGTGGGTAACCACTACACGTGATGGACAGCCACTATGCGTGACTGACCGCCATTATACACGGCTAGATCCGCCGTGTTATGCTCCTTGCCACCATCACAAAGCCACCATGAGCCCTTCCAAGACCACACCTAGCTACACAAACGCCTAAACAGTCACCGTACGCGGTTTAACCACCACGTACGACCCTTCCAATGTCTTCGACCGTGATGGTCAACGAGCAACGCACAGGTTATCCCGTCGATGGTATAACTCTCTATCCCTCGTATTTATGTTAGATATTGATTAGTTGACTAGGTTGTGGACTATGTTGTTGGTATTGTGGAGTTTTGGTATTGTGATGTGGTGCTGTGTAACGAAGTCTTGGGCATTCTGTGTAGTGAAGTGTTGGGCATATCTGTGTTGTATGATGTGCATTGTGCCGTGTTGTGTGCTATGAAGTGTTGGGTGTAATTGAAAGGTACGCTGTGTAGTGTTGTAGACTGTGCCGTGTAGTGTGGTTGTGGAGTATGTGTTGTAATGGTGGTTTGGCGTATGTGGAATGAGAATAGTACACGCTGGGTGCACCTTGTGTGTGGCGTAATGTGGCGTATGTGGAATGGGAATAGTACACGCTAGGTGTACCTTGTGTGTGACGTAATGTGAGACAATGAGAGTATATGTAAAATATATCTTCCTGGCGTATTGTGAAACGGGATGAGTACGAGTGGAGTGTACTAAGTGGCGTAGTGCGTGTAAAAGGAGTACACGTGGAGTGTACTCCATGTGGTGGAGTGATTCACCATATGGCGGATATGCCATAATGGTGATGTGCCGTAGTGTGTATGAAGGGAGTACACGATGAGTGTACTCTATGTGGGGTATGGTATATGTGGGGAGTACATGTGGAATGTACTCTATGTGGTGGACGATGCACCATATGGTGTGTATGCCATAGTGGTGATGTGGTGTAACGTGCATGGAGTATATGCAGAGTGTATTCCATGTAGTAGAGTGACGCATCATATGGCGGGTATGCCATAATGGTAATGTGGCGTAGTGCGTATGAAGAGAGTACACGATGAGCGTACTTCGTATGGCGGTATAATGCACTATGTGGTGGATATGTCATAATGGTGATGTGGCATAATGCATGTGAATAGAGTACACGTGGAATGTACTCCATGTGTTGGAGTGATTACCATATGGCGGGTATGCCATAGTGGTGATGTGGCGTAATACATGTGAAGGGAGTACACGAGAAGTGTACTCCATGTGATACAGTGATGCACCATATGGCGGATATGCCATAGTGGTAATGTGGTATATGTGAATGGAGCATACGCGGAGTGTACTCCATGAGGTACAGCGATACACCGTGTGGCGTGTCGTAGAGATAAGGATGGTTATGTGATTGATGGGCGTGGAACGTGATGGATAGTGTCGAGAACTGTGGATCGGTGTCCCGAGGTAGTTATGGTGAGGCCTGTAGTCTAAGGTGACGGGTGTCACCATACTTGACTTATGGCTGAGAATAGGCGTGAAGTAGCAGAACAAGTGTAAGAGTGCGCAGCGGAAGCATGATCGAGGAATGTCACGAAATGACATGACTACTGACAGTCGTGCTTGTGACGGGCAAAGTAACGGAACAAGTGTAAGAGTACGCAGCGGAAGCATGACTGGGCAACATCACGAAGTGATGTAGTTATTGGCAGTCATGCTTATGACGGGTGAAATGTTAGGGTGTAGGAATGGCGTAACGGGAACATGATGAGATGTCACGATGTGACGGGAGTACGTGAGGAACCGTACTCGTGATGGGTTAAGAGTTGACGTAGCAGGATGTTGGGTAACGTGACAAGGTCACAGTGTAGCTCTAAAGCAATCTTGGTCTATGTGATGTGACATAAGGCATAGTTGTGAATGAAGTCTTGTCGTGTTAAGTGTTGGGATGAACTATAAAAAGGGATGGGTAGCATGAAAAGTCATGCTAGCCGGGTTAAGAGAAGATTGGTATCGGAGTATGGCTCTTGTCCTTACGAGCAGGTGATCAACATGTTATATGTTGATCTTAGGTGATAAAAGGGTAAGGTACCTGTGTAACATGGTGAGACACACGTGCCGGACGGATTCACCATATGTAATGGGTAATCTGTCCTGAGCATGGTTGCACGGTGCTTGAGCCTCAGAGTTGGCTCAGAGTCATGTGGCTTGTTTGGATGGAAATGAAGATTTAGTGTGGGCTAAGATGCATGAAGGTAGTGACGGGCGTGTTGTTAGGATTGGGATGCGTGAGTCCATCGGTCGGAATCATGCGCCGGAATGTGGTCAGTAAGAAGAGTAAGACGAAGTTCTTAGTGTCTTAATCCTAAGGTGAATCATGGGTTCATTTTAGTGGATGAGCACTAGAGACAAGACTTTGAGTTGGAAGATGTGGTGACCGTAAGTGGTCCCGAAGGATTTAACATAGTAAAGGGCATGTAAGTGCATAGGATAGAAGGAGAGTGTTCCAAGTGTAGCGTAGTTCTATTTATAGTTTAAGTTGCTTATGCATTAGATAGAGAATGACGCTAAGGTATGTGTATGCATGTAGGTTGCCATCTGACAAGCACATGAATGGACTGAATGACATGCAAGTAGCATGGAGTCCAGGTAAGTTTTACGTTCATACTCTTCTAGAGTTTTCACAAAATACAAGAAACTCTTTTCCTTTAAGATGCTCACAAAAAGAAACGAAAGACATTTTAAAGAAAGAAAATGCTAAGTGTTCAAAGTTATAAGTATGTACGGCCCCTCCTTGGCAGCCCCTGTTTACGCAACCAAAGTATTAATTATATGCATGTGAATGGATGACTATACGCTGTATCTATTATATGTATTTTCTGAGAAAATCTATAAACTGATGAAAATGCATGAAAGGCATGACAACGGATGTTTTTATGGATCCTACGAACCGACGCTCTCAGGTGCGCCACGAGGTGATGCTTGTGGATGCCATGATTGACGACGTTCAAGGTGACGCTTAGGGATGCCATGAAAGCGGATGTTTAAGCCCATGTATGTTCTTAAATGACGTATGCATGAACGAATTGTTAAAGAAAGGATAAAACTAAAATGAACTGAAAAATGAAAAGACGATTTTCGGGTTCACGCCCCAAACGATGTTTATCCATGAAAATAAATGTTTTCTCATGAAAGGACTGTTAAATGAAAGAATGAACTGAATGAAAGCTCTAGCTCTTACAAGCTGACATAAATGAATGAATGAATGAATGAATGAATGAATGAATGAATGAATGAATGAAAAGCAAGAAAGAAAGAAATGAAAACATGAATGTATGAAGATACGTAATGGCCACATGAATGAATGAAAAGGGTACCAATGAATGGGCAGATTGCAATGCTGGGTAAGTAGTACTGGAAGTGCACCCAGTGTTGCCCCCTATGAAAGGGATTCCCAACTCGTGGCCACGGGCGGAATCTGGGTCCAAAGGAAGACCGCTAACCCCAACACACACTGGGCGTAACAGTGTGTACTGGCCTATGAAAGTGATAAGAATGAATGAATGTATGCATGTATGTACGAACGCATGAATGCATGAACCTTTAAGAAATGAAGGCACTGACGGGGGACATGTTTTAAAGAAAGGAAAGCCTTTTAAAAGTAAAAATCCTGTCCAATGACGTTTTCAAAAGAACGCACGTATTCAGGTAAATATGCACGAACTCTTGAAGAAATGAAGGCACTGACGGGAGAAACGTTTTACAAAAAGGATGCCCATGTTTTAAAGAGAAAACCCCGTCCAGTGAAGTTTTCAAACGAACGCACGTATGACACGTATGCATGCACGTAATAGTATGTTCGAGTGATGAATTCATGAATGAAAACCTATATTGTTATATTTTAACTGTATGAAGTAATGCTTACGAGTCTTCGACTCATTTTAGTTTTTATGCATGTCCCTCCCCCCACAGGAACTGCATGGTCAGGATGGACGCGGCCCATGGGGAAGAGTACGGAAGCCTAGGCATGAGTTTTAAATGTACGAGATGCATTTTATTGTAAAAATTAATGTTTTTCGCTGTAAACCTCTTTTATCCCAAAGCACATTTCATTTTATAAACGTGGAGTCTCGCACCCTGGGTATGCAAGTGAAAAGTTTTAAATAGGATGGTAATTCCCGTCGTCCTTTTATAAAGATATGTTGGAAAAAGTCCCACCACAAGGACGGGCATTACAGTAACCGTGCAACTTTTAGCACTTTTCAGCAGTATGATCAGATAAGTGGCAGTGGGTGCAGACATGGATTTCTGCATTACCAATTTTGAAACATTTTTCAAAAGTATGGCCAGTGATCTTGCAATGAGTGCAGTAAGGTCTATCTTTCTTGAAAGAAGGGTTAAGTTTAAGGGAAAACTTGGGAGTGGGAAAGGGTCTTTGAGTAGCTAAGGCCATTGATTCAGAGGATGGAAGGTGGGGTTGGGTTATGAGAAGATGTCGTTCTTACGGCTGGATGAGTGAAAAAACCTTGGTAAGAGGTGGTAGTGGGTCTAGCAACATTATTTGGTCATGCGCTTCAGAGTAAGAATCATTAACCCCATGAGAAATTGGAGTACATAGTCCCGTTGGTATCGGTCTAACAGGTTTTTCATTGAGCCACAGTTACAAAAATGTAGAGGGTCATAAACCAAAAGTTCGTCCCAGAGAGTTTTCAACTCACCATCGTAGATGCTCACTGTGTCGTGGTCTTGTAGAAGGCCAGCTAAGGCTTTCTTTAGTTGATAGATGCGTGGGCTGTTCTATTGAGGGAAATGGTCTTGTAGGTCTAGCCATATCTACATGGCAGCATCCACCAAAATAACACTGGATTGGATTAAAGGCCTGATCGAGTTCTGAAACCAAGAAACTAGCATATCATTGCAATGTTCCCATAGTTCAAGTAAGGGATCTGAAGGATCAGTGGGCTTAAGAATTGAGCCAGTGATGAATCCAAGTTTATTCTTCGTGCAATGCATAACACGGGACCAAGTTTCCTAGTTGTCAGAGGTGAGGGTATCATAAACTAGAGCAAGAGCTGGGTTATCACCATGGTCTAAGCAGAAGGGACTGGATGGATCATTGAGATTAAGGTAGCGGGACAAGGTGTTTGTAGGTTTTTTTGAATGAGAGTGAGGAGAGGTAGGTGGTGGAAGAGGGTTGGTGTTCTCCATGAAAATGAGCTCTCAATTGCTCTCTGATACCATGTAAGAAAATAGAAAAAAGGTGAAGAAGTAGAGAGCAAGTCGATGGAGAAGGAGAATTGCAATCTTCCTTAATGAAAAATATTCTTGTGTTTACAAGTGCCAGAAATGGTTGCTTTATACCCAAAAATGGAAAGAATCACTAACTAACTATACACCACGATTTGTCCTATTGCTAGTTGGAGAATATTTGCAGAGGAATATACTAGGTGAGTGTTGGAGGTAGTGCAAAGGAATATACTAGGTGAGTGTTGGAGGCAGTTATGAGCAATGACTTGTAGTCATTTTGATGAAGTTTGTGCAATACGACATGTAGCTTGACCAGTGCCTTCTAATACAAGTAGCTTTACAACTTTTGCTGCTATTTATCTGCCTATCTATTATCCATAAGGGATGAATCGCATGATTATGATGCATTTTCTAGAGACGATTGTTATATAGTTTGGAGTTTTTGGTTTTGTTTCTTTTTTCCCCTTCAGTTTGCAATGTTTTCTTTGCTTGTGACAGTTTGCGAGCAATGCACGGGTTACCCCGTCGATGGTATAACTCTCATTCCCTCGTTATTTATGTTCGATGCTAATTAGTTAATTAGGTTGTGGACTATGTTATTGGTATTGTGGAGTTGGAGTATTGTGATGTGATCTGTATGTGAAGTATTGGGCATATCTGTGCAGTTTGGTGATGTGATGTGCTGTGTATGTGAAGTGTTGGGCGTAGTTGAGAAGTGTAGTTTGTAGTGTTGTGGACTGTGTTGTAATGGGAAGAGTACACGCTGAGTGTATTCTATGTGTGGCGTAGTGTGAGATAAGGAGAGTATATGTAAAATATACCCTCTTGGTATATTGTGGAATGGGAAGAGCACACGTGGAATATACTTTGTGTGGCATGGTGTGTGTGAAGGAAGTACACGTGGAGTGTACTCCATGTGGTTGAGTAATGCACCATATGGCGGATATGCCATAATGGTGATGTGGCATAGTGCGTGTGAAGGGAGTATATGTGGAATATACTCCATGTGATGGAGTAATGCACCATATGGCAGGTATGCCATAATGGTGATGTGGCGTAGTGCGTGTGAAGGGAGTACACTCCATGTGGTGGAGTGACGCACGATATGGCAGGTATGCCATAATGGTGATGTGGCGTAGTGCGTGTGAAGGGAGTACACGCGGAGTATACTCCATGTGGTGGATTGATGCACCAAATGGCGTGTACGCCATAGTAATGATGGGTCGTAGCATGTGTGAAGGGAGTAGATGGATTGATGCACCATATGGCGGATATGTCATAATGGTGATGTGGCGTGGTGTGTATGAGGGGAGTACACGGGATGTACTCCATGTGGTGGATTGATAGACCATATGGCGTGTACGCCATAGTGGTAATGGGTCATAGCATGTGTGAAGGGAGTACACGTGGAGTGTACTACATATGGTGGAGTGATGCACCATATGGCGTGTATGCCGTAATGGTGATGTGGCATGGTGTGTATGAAGGGAGTACACGAGGAGTGTACTCCATGTGGTGAAGTGATGCACTATATGGCGGGTACGCCATTTAATGATGTGGCGTGGTGTGTATGAGGGGAGTACACGGGATGTACTCCATGTGGTAGGTTGATGGACCATATGGCGTGTACGCCATAGTGGTGATGGGTCGTAGCATGTTTGCAGGGAGTACACGTGGAGTGTACTCCATATGGTGGAGCGATGCACCATATGGCGTGTATGCCATAATGGTGATGTGGCATGGTGTGTATGAGGGGAGTACACGCGGAGTATACTCCATGTGGTGAAGTGATGCACTATATGGCGGGTAAGCCGTAGTGATTATATGCGTAGCATGTGAGAAGGGAGTATGCATGGAGTGTACTCCATGAGGTGCAGCAATACACCATGTGGCGTGTCGCAAAGATAAGGATGGTTGAGTGGTTGATGGGCGTAGGGCATGGTGAATTATGTAGGGAACTGTGGAACAGTGTTCTGAAGTAATTATGGTGTAGCCTGTAGTCTACGGTGACAAGTGTCACCTTGTTGGACTTATGGCTGGGAATATGGGTGAAGTAGCGGAACAAGTGTAAGAGTGCGCAACGGAAGCATGACTGGGAACGTCACTTTGTGATGTGGTTACTGACAGTCGTGCTTGAGATGGGTGAAGAGTTAGTGTAGGAATGGCGTAGCAGAACGTGACGAGATGTCACTATGTGACGGGAGTACGTGAGGAATCGTACTCACGATGAGTTAGGAGTTAACGTAGTAGGATGTTGGGTAACTCAACAATGTCACAGTGTAGCTTTGGAGCAGTCTCGAGCTATCTGACGTGACATAAGGCGTAGTTGTGAATGTAGTCTTGTTGCGTTAAATGTTGGGATGAACTATCAAAAGGGACGGGTAGCATGAAGAGTCATGCTAGCCAGGTTAAGCGAATGTTGGTATCAAAGTGTGACCCTTATCCCTACGAGCAGGTGATCGACATGTTATATGTTGATCTTAAGTGATAAAGGGTAAGATACATGTGTAATCTGGTGAGACACATGTGCTAGACAGATTCACCATATGTAATGGGTAATCTGTCCTAAGCATAGTTGCACGGTGCTTAAGCCTCAGAGTTGGCTTTGAGCCGTGTGACTTGTATGGATGAGAATTAGGATTAGTATGGGCTAAGGTGCATGAAGGCAATGATAGGTGTATATTCCAGGATTGGGATGTGTGACTTAGTTGGTCAGAATCATGCATCGAGATGAGTTCGATAAGGAGAGTATGATGAAGGTCCTAACGTCTTAATCTTAAGGTGAGTCATGGGTTCACTTTAGTGGATGAGCACTAGAGGCAAGACCTTGAGTTGGAAGATGTGGTGACCGTAATGGGTCCCCGAAGGTCTTGTCATAGTAAGGGACATGGAAGAGCACGGGATAGAAGGAGAGTGTTCCAAGTGAAGTATAGTTCTATTTCTAGTTTAAGTTACTTATGCATTAGATAGAGAATGCCGTTAAGGTTATGTGTATGCATTTAGGTTGCCACCTAACATGTGCATGAATGGACTGCATGGTATGAAAGTAACATGGAGTCCAGGTAAGTGTTACGTTCATACTCTTCTAGAGTCTTTCTAAGATAAAAGAAAATGAAAATAAAAGCTTTTCCTTTATGACGCTTTACGAAAAGGCATGAAAGACATTTTACATAAGAAAATGCCAAGTGTTTAAATGGATAAGTATGTACGGCCCCTCCTTGGCAGGCCCTGTTTACGCACCCAAATTATTACTTGTATGCATGTGAATGGATGACTATACGTTGTACCTATTGTACGTATTTTCTAAGAAAATCAACGAACTGATATTTTATAATCCCAAAACTATTATTTTCTCATAAAACGATGTTTTCTCACGAAAAAGAATGTTTTCTCATTAAAAACAAAGAAATACATGAGAACTGATGCTTTCATGGACCCTACGAACCGACGCTTTTATAGATGCCACGAGGTGATGCTCATGGATACCATGAAAGACGACGTTTAAGGTGATACTCTTGGGTGCCATGAAAGATGAAGTTTAAGCCCATGTTTTAAGCGATGCTTTTCCATGTACTGAACTGTTAAATAAAAGATAGAGCAGAAATGAACTGAAAAAGGACTGAATTGTAGCTCTTTAGAGCTGACATGAATGAATGAACTGAAAGGACTGAAATGAAATGAACGTTTAATGAATGAAGATACATAATGGCCATATGAATGAATGGAAAGGGTACCAATGAATGGGAAGATTGCAATGCCGGGTAAGTAGTACTGGTAGTGCACCCAGTGC
The DNA here is from genome assembly GCA_022457165.1 of Juglans mandshurica. NCBI lineage: Eukaryota > Viridiplantae > Streptophyta > Magnoliopsida > Fagales > Juglandaceae > Juglans > Juglans mandshurica. The sequence continues at coordinate 13,210,475 of CM039631.1, forward strand.
TGCCCCCTAACTGAAAAGGGATTCCCAACCCGTGGCCACGGGCGGAGTTTGGATCCAAAAGAAGACCGCTAACCCTAACACACAGGGCATAACAATGTGTACTGGCCTATGAAAGTGACAAGAAAGAATATATGTATGCATGAATGCACGTATTCTTGAATAAATGAAGGTACTGAAGGGATAAACATTTTACGAAAAGAAAGCCTTTTAAAGAAAAACCCTATCCAGTGACATTTTCAAATGAATGCACGTAATAGTATGTATGAATAATGAATGCATGAGTTAAAACCCATGTTGTTATATTTTAACTGTATGAAGTAATGTTTACGAGTCATCGACTCATTTTAGTTTTTTATGTATGCCCCTCCCCCCACAAGAACTGAATGGTCAGAACATACACAGTCCATGGGGAAGAGCACGGAAGTCTAGGCATGGGTTTTAAATGTACAAGAGGCCTTTTTATTGTAAAAATAATGTTTTCCGCTGTAAACCTCTCTTATTCTCAAAACACATTTTATTTTATAAACGTAGAGTTTTGCACCCTAGGTATGCAAGTAAAAAGTTTTAAATAAAATGGTAATTCTCGTCGTCCTTTCTAAAAATCTTTTATAAAAAGTCCCACCACAAGGACGGTCATTACAGTGGAGTGGTGGCTCGGAAGGGAGGGAAAGCTGGTGGCCGTGGGTTAAAATCATTCAATCCAACTAGACAGGATTTAAAAAAATCATTCATCTGAAAATAAATGTATGTGTAGTCAACAAAATCAAGAAAAAGGAGGATGTAGTAGACAAACTCTAGCTGGAATCTATAATATCGTTAAACCATACCCTATCATATATTTATATAAGAGACTCTAATTGAATCATCACACATAGCAAAAACTTCATCAGGTAACTAGAGAGCATTTTTACAACATGTAGATAGTCTACACATTATGAACCAAAACCTAGTCAAGCTATAAATAGACACAAGTGCATGTAGAAGATGCATATTCATTACTTCTACGACCCTTTCCTGCAACCAAATAAGAAGGCACCAAAATAAAACCACGTCAGTCAAAACTTTAAAAAAAAGTTCAAAAACTTTCAAAGCTAACCCAATTAAGATGGCACAAAGAAATGCAATAGTAGTTAGTTTTATTTATATTATGTTTTGAATATAACTGGATGCAAGAAACTCTATCTCTTAAACCACATACCTATGGAATGAAACTAGAAGGAAAAAAACAAGAGGAGAAAGATTAATGGTTCACCTGCACAAAGTCAACGTTCAAGAATAATAATTGGTACAAAGCTTAGAGTCCAGCTCCAATAGCTGCCATAATCTACATATGCATCAACAACTTTATCAATACTTGCAAAACATCTTATTACTATAATATGCTACAAATTATCCATATTTCTCTTTTTGCTTACACACTAATTGCTGAATTTTCAATCAATTCATGTGTAAGATCAATGACAGCTATAAGTTTTTAAGTCAAATATGTCAAAAGGATCGTTAACCATCGTTAGCATGGAAAAGATAGTTGGGAACATTTGGATCCTGGCAATTCAAAACTGTCCAACATAGATACAGTCTTTCACAAAACAATCGCAAGTAAAAGTTTTCCCACTTAGTTGGACTCCCAGCCTTCTGCACCCCAAATCTAAAGAATTTGAAACCAAAATGAATTGGAAACAAATACCATGATCACTTATTTGATTTCTTCACTACTAATCGAGAACCATTAGGGAATGTATAAGAATCTCTCCACACAATAAGCAGGTAAAGTCTATCAATGCATTAAACGTATAAAAAAACTGTTACTACATATAGATTCAATAAAAAAAGAGCAACCATGTGAAGAAAATATGCTTATTTATGAAAAGAATAATATATAACTCAACCTACTTAAGTAGTCTGCAGGCATTTTAAGTTCTAAAAATTGTAAACTATTACAAACTGTGTAGAAACCAACATGAAAGATGAGGAAAAATCTCTTGGTCATGTCCAATTGCTTGTAAATGAAGCTAAACATACAAAAGTTTAACATTTATCGTTGACCTTTGGTGCTCACAATCATCACACCAACTTCAACACAAACTCATAAATTTACTCTATTTCTCACATCAAACTTGAAATGGGAAACAACAAACAAATAAATATAAATGACATACTAACAAAATAAATAAATAAAAAAGCACAAACTCATCGACCCAAAAAAGCAAACAAATAAATACAAATGACAAACTTAAACATTTCAAACTAAAAATTGGAAATAAGCATGATTTATGGGTAGACATAGCATAAAAACATCAAGCAAAACAAATAACAAAAAGAATTATAAAGTTCAAGTCAATTTCAACCAAAAGTTCTCAAAACCCAAATTCTCAACTCAAACACCTTGTATATATTGACAATATTCATTTTAAGGGCTTGTTAGCATCCACAAAATAATAGTGCATTTGGCACCATAAATAAATTGCATAAACACCGACAAAGTACCTGTCTTGTGCAGAGTAGGTTAGCACCTTTGCATTAACATCATCAAACTCTACAAACCCGGGCCATTTCAGAGACTCGGACTCAAATAGAGGAAAAACAAATTCTAGTTTTCCCCTCCTTATGTACCTAGCCATTTAACATGGAAAATATCAAGATAAAGGATAAACGGAAGATAAATTTAAAGGAGTGTTGCTTGAGTAGAGGAGAAATGGGAGGGAGCTTACTGCACAAAATGTAAGAAAAATCCCCAAAACCCACGGACAACACAAATAAAATTCATTTCACAGAAATTTCATGGGAGTGGAAATTAACTTGAAATGAATGTGGGTGTGTTCGTGAGAAGCAGAGAAGGAGAGAAGGAGAAGGCCCTTACCACCAATCGGCAACTTAGAACTCCAAACAATGAACACAAATGTGAAGGAGCAAACCCACAAGAAATCTGCAGTGGAAAGAGAGAGAGGGTCTACTGTGAAGAGATTGAGAGAGAGAGAGAGATGGAGAGAAATACCTGTAGGTTTTTTGTGCACCGTGCGAGAGACGAAGACAGATTGGGGGGAGAAGGGGGAGTGGCTGGAGGGAAATGAAAAGGGAAAAAACGCGAGGGAATTAAATTTTGGTAGCTTTTTGCGGCGAGTTATTATTGCCACAACAACTACAACTTTCGCCGCAAAATATGCAAGTTATTATCGCCACAACAACTACAACTTTTACAAATTCTCATTTGCAGTGATTAAACATTACCGAAAATAGTATAATAAATTTGGTAAAAGGGTTATGAATTTTACGGCAACTATTTTCGCTGCAAAAATGGGATATTGCAGCGATTTTGAATTTCGATGGAAAGCAAATTACTACTACAATTAAAAATAGTTTGTTGCGATGAAAAAAATCGCTACAATAGGTAAAACATCGCTGCAAATAAATAAAAAGTGAATTCAGCTTCAGATTGTCTTATGAATTGCGATGGAATTCAGTGGCGAATTAAAAACCGCCGCAAATAATGACTATTTGCGGCGATTTTTTTTGCGACAATCTAAAAATTGTTAGAAAAGGCCTAATTTCTAGTAGTGTGTGTGAACTATGATGTTCATGTGTTCAGGAATTTTCAAAGTAAAGGCTAAATATTGATATTTGATTCGGTGGAAATTGGAGTGTGTTATTTTGTACCGTGGGGATAGAGGGTAGATTTATGGGGAAATATTTAGCTCCGGTTTGGATTGAAAACTCATCTCATCTCATCATTATAATTTTCTCAAATTTTCATACAAAATATAATAAGCAATTCAACTTTTTCATCTCAAAACAATAATAATACTAAAAAATAATATTCCAACAATATTTTATTCAACTCATTTAAAACCATCTCCTCATCTCAACTCATCTCATCTAAATCTAATATTTTAACAATATTTTATTCAACTCATCTAAATCCAAATGGGCTGATTAGGTTTTTATTTTTTTTAGAGTCAACATTATTATTTGGTCATTGATTTTAGTGGCAAAAGCTCATCCCTTAACCCTATAGGCCAGTCTAATGCTTGGCAAGAGAAGTCTCGAAAGTTATTTACGTTTAAGAATAGGTTGAGTGTTTTAGCTTAATTTTTTTTTTATATATAATAAAGCTTATGTATTTGTTTACTAATATATATATATATATATATATATATATATATATATATGCATGCATTAGGTAAGAGACTACATGCAAGACACATATTGCATCACCCCGCTCCCCAATAAAATTATTTTTAGAATTTTCAGAATCTTGGAGAAAACTAGTGTGCTACTAAACTTAGACTTGAAAGCTCTTCTTGTTAATAAAGTGTCAGATACAAAAGATATTATAAATAAATAAAGTCAATCTTTATTAAATACTTAAAATCCAAATGAGAATTTACAGAAATACTTCTTTAAAATCAATAAAGTCTTATGTTGTAACACCCCGCCTAATTAATCCTTAAGTACTCTATATTATACACTTAATTATGGGTAAATCATTTTCATTAAGGTTGATAGTGAGATTAACATTAATGTTGGTATTTAGTGTTAATGAGCAAATGATTAGAAAGACAAGCCCATTAGTAATTTTGGTGAGGCTTTTTACTAGTGCATCCATGGGCCTAGTCCAAGAAAACCTTTAACCAAGCCCTTAGAAAATCAAGACTAGTTTTGGCCCAAGTATAGGAAGGCATAAGGCCTTTGGTGTGGATTGGACCCTTGGCCCTTTTCAAGCCCATATGGTCCAAAGCCATGTTTGGACTTATTTCACTATTCAAAGACCAAAAGCTCAATACACCATACCACTAGTTTCCTTAAGCCCAAATCACACTCAAAATATCCAAAATAAGTTTTGAAAATTGGCTAAAACCATTAACCATCATACTTGAGGTTAGTGCACTTTAAGCCAAGGTTCGAAGCTAAATCATCCTTAATCGTTTCTTAAAACTTTTAATTCAATTTTTCTTGAATTAATACACCCTTAAACTATGATTAGAACATGTTAATATCCTAGTTAAACTATCCCACATGTCATTAAGATAAATAAGATAACAAACCCAAACCATGCTTCAATCAGCTATATGCATTGCCCTTTGTAATGCTTGGGCTGTTTTGCCCTTGGGCCCAACATTTATGTGGTTTGTCCTCAAGGTTAATATGATCCTTGAACACCTCATGATACCCTCCCAAACTTAGTTTGAGCCTTGGACGAAATTGGTTGCATCAACCAACTCAAAATCCAAACTGGGTGCACCTTGGTCTAGTTTGTGTAGGAAAAATTTGGATTGAATTTAAACTAGCCTCTTGCCATGGTTTGCACCACCACGCCATGCCACCTCCTTCTCCATCCAATCACTAAGAAGTTCCATGACCATCATGAAGGATTTTGACTCATTTGTACAGCCCAAAAACATCCAAAACCGAACTGATTTTCTGTCACCACAAAACCACCTCCATCCACTAGTTTTCAAGGGTGCTTTGAGGGATTGTCTACCACCCAAATGAGGCCCCACGACCTGGAATCATCTACAGGACCCTTGCAGCTACTGTGGAGAGGAAATGATGGTGGTTTAGGGAACTATTTCATTCCGCACAAGTGACCTAAGCTCATGCTAGCAAATCTGGAAATTGTTCAGATTTTAGCACCTCCCACTTCACTCAATCACCAAGCACCCAAGCCAAAGCCCCTCACCCCTTGGCCACCTATAAATACTTCCCTACTCTTCTCATTTGACCCACACCACAACTCCAAGTATCATCTTGTGCCTTGAGAGCATTTCCCCCTCTTAGAGATCAAAAGAGTGTAAACAGAGTGAGTTTTGGTGAGTTTTGAGTATTCTTGTATAACATAGTCTAGAGTGCTTGGAAGGCCACGAAATTTATAAGTTTTCTTCCTTTTGGTATGAAATTCGATTGAGTTTTGAGAAGGGATGCTTAATGCAAAACCGAGTCAATTAAAGAAAGGTTTGAATGGTTGAATGTTTTTAATTGGAAATTTAGCTATGAAATGTCCTAAGCATGATTTGATATGATCTATCATTCTCTTAACAGGATTATGAAAGGCTAAATTTGTGGTTAGAAGCATGCCATGATAGGTTTAAATCTATCTTGTTTTGATTATCAAGCATTAATCGGTTTTAAGCATATTGGTGATTAATGATTTCTTAGCTTTGATTAAGTGTTGGGATTAACTTGATTACTCAAGGATTAGACTTCATAATGTCCCTAAATATGTTAGTGATCATGAGTGATTAAAGAAAATCTCATATGCATGCATTCGGAGGGATCAACAATTGAAAATACACATATCCATTAACTAGGATGCATGTCACAGGTTGGGGAGAATTGGACAAGTTTCACTTTTAATTTTGAAAATCCAAGTGCATAGATGGTTTTAGAATGTCAAAAAGATGAAGCCCATGGGATTTTGGTCAAATTTAGAGTTTGTTTGCGATTAATGAAAACTTAGGGCCTAAATGACAACTTTTTAAAGTCTAGGGGTATTTTGTAAATACTCAATTTTTGAAGCCTTTGATTTTGAACCTATCCATAAGATTATTAACCCTAACTTAGTATCACATGATTTACACAGCTACGATGCTAATTTCGAATTTCCTCAAAAGTTTGTAAGTTGGCATCTAACTTACACCTTGATAAATTATTTATGAATTATTGATAAATGTTCATTCATATTTCAATTATCATTTTAAGCATAAAATATCATGTTATATGATACATTGAGTGCATACTTACAGGACATGTGATATTTCACCATTTTTAGTATATTGCATATAATGTAATTTTTCATAAAACTTGCTACATATGCACATACCATGAAACATATTTTCCAAAACATTACATGAAAATCATTTTATCAAGACCCCAAAGGCTAGGATGGGGAATTATCTTAGTGGAATTCCTTTGTCCACTCTGGAGTGTTTAATAACGGAGTGGTAATCCCCGGTTTGAAGAAGAATAGTCAACAGGCTTCGAATGGGTTCTTTTTGAAGAACGCCGGAGCAAAATTAACATGTTATGACACCTAACGCTGGTGGGTGTACACATTATATGATATTATGTTATTTACCAATGCATTGAGAACAAATCTATAGATAATGTAGTTTCAACGTAAGTTATACTACGGTCACCAGTAGGTACTCACAGTGCATATGGGGAATTGTGACATTATCACACGATATGTTATTAATTAAGATAATGATGTAAGTCTATGATGATGAAGTTTTATGATGAAATTTTTATGAAGAAGTTATGTCTTATAAAAAATGATGTCGAAATTACTTACTAAGTAAAAACCTGTGTCTCTATTTTTTTTTAAAAGATGTTGAGGAATCTGGATGGGAGACATGCATACTGATTTTTCACATCTCATGCATTGCTTATTTATCATTTTTTCTGATTGATTTACCTTTGTATTAGTTAGTTGTTTAACTTACAGAGATTTCAAGTAAATCTCACCCTTTTATGGGACTACTATCATTCCACTTAGAATAATAGAAGCTGTATCATAGCCCAAGTCATGTATGTTTTAAATTGCATGAAAAGAATAATATGACTTTATATATAAGTGTATGCTACTTTAATATTTTGGAACATGATGATTATTTAATGAAGTTGGGATTTTTAAGTTATTCTGGCATATTTTTCACCTCCACCTTTTATTTTTGTTGCGATTATTGCATACTACTAGTTGCATACTAGGATGCATTGCATATTAGCTGTCATGAATGGGGGGGTATGTAACCTTATGTTGCATGTCTCAATACTCAAAGTCTTCATTCCATCCCAAGTGGGGATTGAGGGCGTCACATATGTGCTTATCAAAATAACTTATTAAACTAGAATCATAAAACAGAGAAGAATATAAACAATCTAGGTCTATGCCTTGCCTCCCTGGGCTAAGTCCTGTCATGCATCTCACCCTCATAAAGACCATCACTTGGGGTGGTTAAAATATAAAAAGATACAAAAATGAGTCGAATACTCAATAAGCAGCACAATATACAGTAAACATAATAAACATATGGCTTCTTGAAAAATACGTAGACTCATAAAAATATACGTAGATAACATGAACATGAACTTGTCTTTCACTTGTCATAGATGGATACCTACTGTTGACCCCCGTGAGTTAGGGTTAGCGAATCTAATTAGATTTTGATTCCCCTCATGGTCGCAGGTTATGGAATCCATACATAAAGAAGAAACACTGGGTGCGCTACCAGCATGTACAACTTGGCAATACAATATGTCCATAACATAAGGTGCCGTCTTCATATCATATAGGTCGTTACATATCTTATCATTCATACTTCATCATAATCATACTTGCATACTTGTTATATCATAGATTTCAAATAAAATCACATTCTTTCATAAAATGTTGTGATACATATTTCCTCACATAAAATCATGATTTTTCATAAATATTTTATTGCATAAATCTTTACGCAAAATCATGCATGGATTTTCATAACGTATCTTGATACATATATTATGCAAAAAAATATGAAACTTATGCATAAATCATGACATTTATAAATTAATCATGACTTGGGTACATTAAAAGGGGCTTCCAATGGAGGGCATACACGCATTATACTTTTATAAAAAAGTCTTTTACCATTCATATGTATAAGCGTATGATCATGCTAGTTACCTTGTAGCATTAATCCAATATTTTTGGAGCGCGACTGATTACTTATAAAATACACATAACCTACATAAATTTCTAAATTATCACGTACTTCATAATAAAAACTTGAGATATTGAAATAATCTATATTTCCCTAAAACCTAAAATCCTAAAATATCGTCACTCCCCAAATACTTTGATTTTTATATAATTTCTCCTAATAATTTCACGATTTATTTCTAAAATCATATTAACTCCATAACATTGACTTTAAAGGCATAAATTTAATGTTCATGTGCCCAACTTTAAAACCTGACATTCTGTCAATTACCATAACTTAACTTTTGTGAGCCCGAACTCATCACAAATCGATATTCCCCTTAAATCCATAAAACATAAGTCCAGACCCATTTCACATTGTATAACCCATAACCTAATTATTCTAGGCCGTAATAGTTACTGCATGAATTGAATTTGCACTTACATAACTCAAATATTTACTCTAGTTTGGTTACACAAAACCAAACTATCTTATCTCATCTCATATAATCATTACTACTTTCTCAAACTCTCACATAAAATATAATAAACAATTCAACTTTCTCAAATCTCAAAACAAAAACTACGTTAAAAAATTATATTATAACAATATTTTATTCAACTTTCAACAAAACATCTCATGTTATCTCATCTAAACTGCGTAACCAAATGAGGCCTCAACCATACGTGACTAAAAGATGGGCATGTAAGTAATTTGGCTTAAAGATATTGAATGATGTATATGATACCAAGAGGCCAAAGACACACACACATAGGGAGAGAGAGAGAGAGAGAGAGAGAGAGAGAGAGAGAGCGAGAGCGAGAGATTGATGCCATGCGGGAGAGATTGCTGAGAGAGTTGAGACCTACACAGGAGGGTGCTCGGGCGATGGAGACTTACTGTGCAGCATTGACGAAACGGTGGCAGCTTCTGCCGTCGGCTGAGATGTGGAGGCTTGAAATTCTTTGTGGGTTACGGTGGGGGAGCGGGTGCTATGTTTTGAGGAGCAAAGGAAGAGCTTATTGTGTGAGGTTAGATGTGTGGAGGTTGTTGGCATGGTGAAAAGGATGTGCAACGGTAGTTGGCTTGGCTTCAGGGTGCTAGTGCACGGTTAGTGGTATGAAACAAGGTTGTTCTTGCTAGGGGTTGATGCATGGAGGAAGAGCTCACGGTTCTTTATGGTGCACACAGGTTGGATCATGGTTGGGCTTCGTCTTGGTGGTTCTCGGTGCAACTGCATGGCAGCGGTGTGGAAGAGGTGACTAAAACTGTAACACCCCACTTAAAAATTACCTTAGGAGTTAACCCTAATGGCTTTCACCCTAGTTAAGTAAGGGTTCTGATAATTGAGAAGAAGGAAATTTTTGGAGTTGGGTTTGCATAAGAGTTCACACCTTTGTTTTAGTTAGAATTATTAATGCTTTATTCATTTTGAGGAAAGATGCTAAGAGGACAATGGAAGAATGACACATAGCATATTGATGGACTAGGCAAGTGGGTTAAATATTGGATGGATTTAAAGAAGGCCCAAAGAGTGGAGTAATAAGGGCCCTAGTTTACTAAGAAGAGATGTGCTAAAGATAGACATTAAGACCTTAGGCCTAACCTGGGAGATATAAGACTCTAGACCATACATGATGGACATAAGACATTAGGCCCAACATAGTGGATATTAGACTATGGGCCCAATTTATAAAATTCAAAGCTATTGGCCAAATCTAGAAAGGACCCAAAAGATTAGGACCCAACCTAGTGGGCTATTGAGGCTAAAGATATGCCCAATAAATCTGAACACGATACACATAGATAAGCCCACTCCTAGGCCCACAACCAAACCAAGGCTTATTTATATGGCCCAATAAAAGGCCAACCCATGAAGCCCAAGTCTTGTATTTCATTTCACTCTTCCAAATGGGACCCACATACACCATACAATTGGTTTCCATTTAATCCAAACTCAACCACATGCCCCTAGGGTTCCCTCCCAACCATGGTAAGACTTTTTAACTCGAGTTAAATATCACTATTCATCTCACCCATCAATAGTAACCTAAGCGTCATGATTTACATAGTTTTGTTGAAGCTCTTTTCTTCATAATGTTTTGTCTAAACTTTTTGGTTTTTATAGATGTTTTGCATCAACTTAGACAACTGCAAAATGTTATAATTAATTCAACCCAAGTCACTTTAAGCAAAGGCATGTCAATACCACCACAGCCCACCAATCGGCACCCATGGTGCATCACCATGCAGCCCTTCAACAAGCCACCGAAGCCATGCCTCTTCCACCAGTTTTTCAAGGTGATTTATACACCATTCAGACCTCATGATATCACCTAAAATCATACCTAAGGGTTGGTAAAAAAAAAAATCATAAGCCAAGCCAAAATCACCACTATTCACCTACGAAGTGAAGTTAGATTCAAACCGAGTACCCTCGGCTCTTCAAAGATTTTCTGCACTTATTTTACTTACCTCCAAATGCCACCACCTTTGCCCAATTCACCCTTAGAAATGATTCAAAAGATGTTATTTTTATGCTTGGCCAATCTCCTTTTATGGACCTCAAACCGATTGGCAAATGGATAGGTGAAGCTCATCACCTTGACCGAAACGCATATGCATCCAAAGCACCCTCCTTCCTTTTTTGCTCAAACCTAATCAATTGACTACCACTTATGTATCTTTACCCACCTGATAAAGCCACTCAATGGTAGTAATAATTTCCTCAAACCAGACCAAGAGAATGGGAAAAGAAGGGAATCAAAACTGGACAGTTTTAGAGGAACCCAAAACCGTCGATCATGGCTTCCTTACCTTATGAGTTTTGTTTCAAATTTCTGAACCAATGCAGCCCCCTGCACCTATGAACACCTTCTAGCACCTAACCATGATGAAATCATGAAGTTTTAGACCACTATTCAACTAACCAAGCCTAACAAATTTGGAAAATTTGGACTCAACACTCCACCGCCCACCTCCACCACTCACAATACTTCCCTTCACCAAAACAAACGCCCCTCCTTGCCTCTCACCCTCCATTGAGTCCTATAAATACCTCCTTCACTCCTCACTTCCTCACACAACTCCATCAAGCATTTTCTTGGTGTTCTTGAGAGCTATACACTCTTAGTGTGAGAAAGGTGAGAAACCGAATGGGTTGAGAGTTTGTTCTTGGAGCATCATAGCCACAATTTGTTGAGTAATCCTACCCTATCTTTTAATGAGTGTTAGAATTTCATATTATGCTTTGATTTATGGCATGAGAATGAAGATTTGATTGAGTTGTTTGAGGTCTAACTTGAAAAAATGCATATCAGTTTAAATTCGGAGTTTGGCTTGAATAAATTGTTTTGGGATAAACTTATAGCCATGACTTATCTTGATATGATCCTATATGTTTTACTAATGTATTGAAAGATTTATTGAAGGTTTAATTTGAGGAAAATATTATATCATGATAATTTTATAAATCGATGTCTTGTGTTGCTCATCAAGCATGTTTCAATTTTCGCTTGGATAAGGTTTACTTTTTGAAATCTTGGCTAGGTTTCCTAAGCATGAGTATTAAGAACTTAGCAAATCCTTGTGATTGGGATAATAATAAAAAGTAATGATTCATTTAGGTTTTAAATCTCTCCTTGACAAGAAAAAACTAGAAACATCATGCATATACTTGGTTTGATGGTTTTGTATTGATCTTGGTCTTATCCAATGCATAAGTGTTGGGATTAACACGTGTGACCTGAATCTAAGTTATACACATGTCCCTAAGATCATATTCATGGTTGTCTCTTGATGAAATTTGAGTACACATGCATCCGTAGAGGTTATAGACTTGAGAACACAAGTAGGCCTACAAAGATGCATGCCATAGATTAATAGGTTCTGGCATAGTTTTGGACTGATCCTTGCAAATATAAAGGCATAGATGGTTTTAGAACATGGAAAATATGGGGTTTGTGAAATTTGGTGAAATTTGGGGTCAAATTGCAAATAGAGAAAATTTAGGGCTTAAGTGGCAATTTTGGAAAGGGGCAGTTTTGTAAATACTGATTTTGAACCTTTTTTATTATGAACATCTTCCTTAGTTGTGCAATTCCTAACTTAGAACAACTCTTACTTCGGCTGCACCATTTTCCTAGCACTCAGAAAGTTTGTAAGTTAGCTTCTAACTTACTCTTAGATAATTTATTTATGATTCTTGCATAAGCGCGACATTCATTTTATAAATGCCATTTTTTTAGCATGAAACATCATATAATATATCATTAAGCATTTTATTACATGACATGTGAAATTCTCACCATTTAGCACATTGCATCTATAAATGTCATTTTCATGAAGCCTATATACACACATGTCATGAAATATATTTTTCAAGCATTGCATGAAAATAATATTGTCACAACTCCAAAGGTGAGGATGGAGAATAATCCTAGTAGAACTTCTATGTCCACTCTAGAGTGTGTAATAATGGAGTTAACAAAGAATGGATTCTTTTTAAAGAACGTCAGAGCGAGATCATTTATAGCACCTAATATTGGTGGGTGCATACGTTATGATGATATATTTTAATAAAATGTTATGATATGGTACCAATGCAATAGGTAACGAGTATGTAAACAGTATAGTTTCAACATGAGTTATATTACGGTCACTGGCAGGTACTCACAGTGCATATAGGTGAGCTATGAAGATACCATACAGTATGTTATTGTTAATGATGAAATGTAACGTTTTTAAAAAAAAGATGAAGTGATAAATGTTCTTTGTAAGAAAATATGCTTTAAAGTTTCTTTGGAAAATGTTGAGAAATCTCAGTGAGAGACAAATACAAATTTTTTTGCATGTCATGCATTATATGGTACCAATGCATTAGGTAACGAGTCTGCAGACAGTGTAGTTTCAACATGAGTTATACTATGGTCATTGGCAGGTACTCACAGTGCATATAAGTGAGCTATGAAGATACCATACGTTATGTTATTGTTAATAATGATGAAATGTAACGTTTTTAAAAAAAAGATAAAGTGATAAATGTTCTCTATAGGAAAATATGCTTTAAAGTTTCTATAGAAAATGTTGAGAAATCTTAATGGGAGACAAAAACGAATTTTTTTGCATGTCATGCATTATATGGTACCAATGCATTAGGTAACGAGTATGTAGACAGTGTAATTTCAAAGTAAGTTATACTACGAATTTTTCTGCATCTCATGCATTGCATCTCATGTTTATCATTAATCATGCATATCTTATCTCTGTGCAATTTGGTTGTTTAACTTACATAAATTTCAAGTAATTTCACTTCCCCCTGGAATGGTAAAATTTGTGTTAGGACCAGCTTACTACAAGCAGGATGAACAACTGGCTTCAGATGGTTGAGGATGAGCTCGATCTTGAGAAGAGGCTAGACTTGATATTAACATTAATAGCTTTGACTCTACATACTATAGAGCGGATACGAGAGTTAATCTAGCTATATAGTTCTATATAATGTAGATTCTATCTCGTTATGTTGAACTTATGTGAACTTTCTATGTGAGGAAGTATCTGGTCATGGTTTATTAATCATTGGGATGTTTAGTTTATTCTGGCATTGCATAGTTTTTTGGTGCCCTTAAATTCTGCAGCGATTATTGCATACTAGGATGCATTGCATATTAACTATTATGAATAAAGATATGTAACCATATGTTGCATGTCTCGATTCTCCATCTAATGCTTTAATTAGTTGTCGAAGTGGTGTGATGAAAATTTCTTTCGGGAATATGACTGTTGAGCTAATATCTTCCACATAAGCAAGCAAAAACCAGATGATGAAGATATTTGTGAGGTTAATATGATTGAGAATCTTGTCCAGGATACTTTTGTACAAGCAGGTTGTGAGGAGGGAGTGTCAATGGATAAATTTACTCAAAGAACATAAGGAAGCTATAGGTTGGATAATTTCTGATATCAAGGATATTAGTCCATCGGTGGTTATGCATAGAATTCACTTAGAAGAGGATGCTAAAACTTCTCGGGAATCACAAAGACTTCTAAACCCTGTCATGAAAAAGGTGGTGAAAGTTGAAGTGTTAAAACTTTTGGAGGTTGGTATCATTTACCCAATGAGAGGTGCTAGTGTACCGCCCAGCTTTGACCGCTAGGCATGCCCATTAGTATAAATTTCACATTTTATTTTCATATTTTTAAATATTTTTAAAAATTTTAAAAATATATATCAATACATTAAAAGTCACTTCCTTAACCATTAAACAATAATAATAATAATAATAATAATAATAATAATAATAATAATAATAATAATACATAAGTGATCAAAATGAGGGGGCAAACTCATGGGGCATACTAGCATTTTCTTTTACCCAATTTCTAATAGAAAATAGGTGAGTCCAATACAAGTTGTGTCAAAGAAGTCAAGTATAACAGTGGTCAAGAATGAAGCTGATGAGTTAGTTCCTATTCAAGTGCAAACAAAATGGAGAGTATGCATTGATTATGATAAGTTGAATTCCATGACAAGGAAAGATTATTTTCCTCTACCCTTCACAAATCAAATGTTCGAGAGCTTACCTGGGCATGCATATTATTATTTTCTTGATGGGTACTCCGGTTATAACCAAATTTCCATTGCATAAGAGGATCAAGAGAAGACCACTTTTACGTGCCCATTTCAAACTTTTGCCTATCATCGCATGCCTTTTTGCCTATGCAATGCACCTGCCATTTTTCAGAGGTGCATGGTCAATATTTTTTCTTACATGGTAGGATGGTTCTTGGAGGTATTTATGGATGATTTTTTCTATATTTGGGGCCACGTTTGAAGAGTGTTTACACCACCTATCCTTGGTTTTAGTGAGATGTAAAGAAAAAAATCTTGTGCTTAATTGGGAGAAGTGTCATTTCATGGTAAAGACAGGAATTGTTCTTGGGTATATAATATCACAAAATGGTATTGAGGTTGATAAGGCTAAAATTGATTTAATTTCTAATCTTCCACCTCCACGAAATGAGAAAGGAATCATATCATTTTTGGGTCATGCAAGATTTTATCAAAGTTTTATCAAAATGTGAAAGGAATCAGATCATTCTTGACCTCTCTACAACTTGCTTGCCAAAGATACCCCATTTGTGTTTGATGATGAATGAATGCTTTTGAAAGACTAAAAATTGAATTAACGTATGCACCAGTCATCCAACCACCTGATTGGAGTGTGCCTTTTGAGATTATGTGTGATGCCTCTGACTATGCGATTGGTGGTGTTTTGGGATAGTGTATTAACAAAATTTCCCATGTGATTTACTATGCCAGTTGTACCCTCAATGATGCTCAGCTAAATTATTCAACGACCGAGAAAGAATTTTTAGTTGTTGTGTTTGAATTGGACAAATTTTGATCATATTTGTTAGGTTCTAAGGTAGTGATTTATTTTGATCATGCTGCATTGAGATATTTGTTCTCCAAAAAGGATGCTAAGCCCCATTTGATTCGTTGGATTTTATTGCTACAAGAGTTTGATCTTGAGATTCTGGACAAACAATGGTCAGAAATGTGGTTGTTGACCATCTATCTAGGTTGGTAGTAGAACATAATCAGGAAAACCCACCCATTACAAATAGCTTTCCTGATGAGCAATTGATACAGGTCTCTGATACACCTTGGTATGCTGATATTGTGAACTATCTTGTTACTGACCAAATGCCTTCATATTGGACCAAACAAGACAGATTTAAATTTTTGGCTAAGGTTAACCATTACTTTTGGGATGATCCATACTTGTTCAAGTACTATCCTAATCAAATAATAATGAGATGTATTCCTAAGAGTGTCCAAAATAATATCATCTCTTTTTGTCATGATTAAGCATGTGGAGGTCATTTTAGTTCAAAAAAGATGACTGATAAATTTTTGTAGTGTAGTTTTTATTGGCCTTCTATTTTTTGTGATTTTCATGCCTATTCTTCAACTTGTGAGAGATGTCAAAAGTTAGGAAGTATTGGAAGAAGAAACATGATGCCCTTGAACCCTATTCCGATTGTTCAAATATTTGAGGTTTGGGGTATTGATTTCATGTACCATTTCCCTAATTCATTTGGAAGCCTTTACATTCTTGTTAGAGTGGAGTATGTGTCTATAAGTGGGTAGAGAACATTACTTGCAGAAATAATGATCATGAAGTTGTCATCAAGTTCTTAAGGAACAATATTTTGGCACGCTTTGGTACACCAAATGCAATCATTAGTGATGGAGGAAAACACTTTTGCAATAGAGTTTTTGAGCAGTTAATGAAGAAATATGGGATAACCCATAAAGTTGCCACCCCTTATCACCCATAGACATGTAGACAAGTAGAGATATCCAATAGGAAAATCAAGAAGATATTAGAGAAAACGGTAAACCTCACTCGAAAGGATTGGTCACTTAGACTCAATGATGCATTATGGGCGTACGGTACAACATTTAAGACTTCCATTGGAATATCCCCTACAAAATCATCTTTGATAAAGCTTGTCATCTCCCTATGGGCTAGAATATAGACCTTATTGTGCTATTAAGCAGTTGAATTTTGACCTTGATAAGGCAAGTGCCCATAGGAAACTACAATTGAATGAATTGGAGATTCGTAATGATGCATATGATTGTGCCTGTAACAAGTGAAAATGGTTCATAATCAAAACATATTGAGAAAATATTTTGTACCATGTCAAAAATTTCTTCTTTATGATTCTCGTTTACATCATTTTCCAGGAAAATTACGATCTAGATGGACTGGGCCATTCAAAGTGCACATAGTGTATCCACATGGGGCAGTTGAGATTGAAAATCCTAGAAATGGTGATTTTTTAAAAGTAAATGGTCAATGTTTGAAAATATTTTTAAAAATTGAGAGTCCAAAAGCTGAAGAAGTGCCACTAGAGGATCCTGCTTATCAGGATTAATATGTAGTTTTGTTATAGATTAGTGTATTAAAAAAAAAGAGAGAGTTTGCATTTTTTGTCTCTTTTCATTTTCAATTGATCTTTGTCTTAGCACCTAGTTTTCTTTTCTTTTTCGTTTTTCCCTTTTTCTTTTTAGCTAATATTTTGCAGGATATAGATTTTCAATAATCAGCTTGATCAGGTAATTATCTCCTCGCCCACTTCTTTCATTCTGAATTCTCATGTTCATACTATATTTTGGTTTTACATATTGAAGATATCTATTTGAGAATACAATTTCCACATTGAGGACAATGTTCAGTTTAGGTTGGGGGAGGAGTTGTTCTATTTTAAAGTCAATATCAATTTCTAGTTATATTTATTTTCTTTGTTTCGTGTTGTCATTATTTTTGTCTAAAAATAAATAAATACAACTCCTTGGCATTAGTTTATGTGGAGTGCATTATACTACTTCTATACAAAGAGTTTCAATGTTTTCATGCTCACTTTATTACACAAGCACGTAGCTACACATACATAGCCTCTTGTTGATGGATAAATGTGGTTAGAAAACCTTGAAGATAACAATGTGGAGACTGTTGACCCTTGTGAGTTCTGAGCCAATCCAACTTTTTTTTTCAGAGGGTTATGTTTCTTCTACTCTAAATTTCGTTTTAAAAAAAAAAAAACTTGTTTCTTTAGTCTCATTATTCCTTCTTTTGGCTATATATGCAAACCAAGTTTTTATGCCACATTTTAACCCCAGAAAGTCATGGATGTTGAAGAGTTATGCTAGTCTTTGAGATATGAGACTAGACCATTTTTGTTTATTTTGAGCCTCCACTTTCTTTTCTTGGTACATTGTCGCTAGTCATCCCGTTGGGCCTACTGATTAGCCTTTCTTTCGTAAACCTTTTTTTCAAAGTGTTTCAAGAATAGACGTGTTCAATCTACATCAGTATGGTGAAGTGTAGTGAAAGTGTGGGGATTGAAAAAAAAAAGATAAAAAGAGTAGACAAAGATGAAAAACAAAAAGAACAAAGAAAAAAAGAAAGGAAGATGGTCAAATTGAAGAAGTGTGTACCATGAAAAAAAAAAAAAACATTGTGTACGCTTCATTGAAAATTTGAAAAAATGAATGAAATCAAAATGTCAAATAGAGATGAAAGGCCAATGATTCTTGAAAACACTTTCTTATTTTTACCTTTACCTATATATTATATGTTTATATGTTTATGTTTCTTTACCCTACATTACATGCCAATAAAGTCTTTATTTGATCTTGAAGATTGCATATTTTATATATTGACATTCTTGCAATCGTTTCTTCTTATCTTTTATTTGTGAGATACACAACAAGAAATTTGTCATTTTGCGGAGAGGTAAGTTCACCCAAAAAGCATATAAATCGCCACAATAAATTTCACCCTACCAAAATTTGTTCGTAGCAAATTGGTTGAGAAAAACAAGTCTGGGTTGATCAATTGTGGTGGCCTTTGACTTTCATCGCATAGAATATCTTTCGCCGCGAATAAATGCCGTCGCAAATAATAGTTTGAACCGATGTATAAACAGTTTTGGCGTGTGATTAGTTCTCCGGAAATAACTATTTCTAGCAAGTACTATGCGCAAATAACAACTATCCCCAAAAAAAATATAAAAGCATAAAACTGTATTCATCAAAATCCAAGCCATGCACAAATTTTATATTTCAAGGAAAATCTAAAAAATCCAAGCAGAATAAAAATTAACCAAAAGAATAAAAATAAATGTCCTCCAAAAGGTAAACATCATATAAAAGTTTAAGATCCAAACATGACACATGGATTTCACCTGTATAATTGACAAAACATCCTCTATAATATGTTTGCAATAGATTCACCTAATGCAATCTTGGATAATGTGCACATATGGGTTTCACATATTGCCACAACAACTTAAAATATGTAAACATTTTCGCAGCCAAAAAATGCATTTGAAAATTGTAAAGTAACCAAAAAGAAAACATCAAAGTTCTGATATGTACTAACCTCCAGTTTATTTCTTTCTTCTGTGGCACTAAGTAATTGTCTTTTTAGATGTTGAACCTCTTGTTTATGATTATTGGATGAACAAGTCTGAGAGAATGTTATGAGTCCAACCAAAACAAACATAAAACTTTAGGCTCCAACATAAAAACTAAATGATACAAACATTAAAAAAAACCAACTTATTTTGCTATATATTACACACTATAGAGCCTAAACCAGAGTCCTCAAAAGATCATTGAAATCCTCGAGATCATCAAAATCATACAAGAATTCCAATCGAGAAACAAGTCATGGTGAATATGAAACTACAGATTCTATTTTCAAAATAAGGCAGTTGCCCATTCCATCGCCTATATCATTCAAATTGAATATGAACATGCAAAACATAAATTCGTTGCCTATATCACTCAAAAGCTTTGACAGAGAAACTAACTCCTTCATGGTGAAAGATTTTTGTACAACTCTCTTTCTCAATCTGAATCACTACAACCTCCACCATCAATTGCTGAATGAAGTCTAGAGACATTTTTGTACAACGTGCCTGAAGTACAATTTCTAAGAATGCCATGTGTTTGTGTGAGTATGTGGGCTATGCAACCAGCCTAGCTTGTGGCATAGGGTTTTACCCCTAAAAATTCCAACACATGCCTCAATTTCTCAGGACAATTTCTAGGAACAGAATATGACTCTAAAACTCTCTGTTAGAGCTAGATTCTGTTCAGACTCAAACATTAGGCAGCACTCTTAATGGCTCGAGTCAGTGACCCTAAATGACCTTTTCCAGAGACTTATAAATCCTAGAACATTTGGAGATAAGTGGAATTAGGTTTAGCACATTAGGATGCCTAGAAACAAGTCAAATGTTTACTACATAGCTGGTAGCTAGCAAGTTAACCTAGCTACCAAGTATGATCCATGATTAGAAAGAGAGCTATTAGAATTATGAGCTATTAGAAAGAGAGCTACTAGAAAACCTCTAAAGAGAGCAGCAGTCAGAACCAAAAAGAGTATGAATGACACGTATTCAACTCATTGAGATACTATGAGCATCCAAATACCTAGCTAGTAAAAATTTCAAAAAAAAAATATTTGGCAGGTAAAACAGATAGGTAGAAATTAGTAGTTCAATAAGAGAACAAGTAAATCTAGCAATTTGTGCTCCAAAAGAATATGAATTTCATCATGGAAACTTAAGAAACAGAAAGGAAACTATATCCCCGGTGAAGCAAGCAAGGCCAGAGACTAAGAGTTTTGAAGATCACTTGAAAACATGATTACTAAAGTCAACCCTTACTAAAGCCACACGCACACACAAAAACAAGGAAAGAAAGAATAAATAATAAATAGAAAGAAACAAGAGTAAAATAATAATAACAGTCATCGTATTTAATATTACATACCAACCAAGCAATCTGTTAAAGACCATTCAAAGAGCAAAATGCATAAAAAAAAAAAATAGAAACTTGGGAGATGTAGAAAAATATTTCGGATCCATATTTTACTTGCATAAAATAAAAGCCTCCATAAAAGGGTCAATCATGATACAACTACAAACAACCATGAGGAATTCATAAACATATAGGAAAAAAAATAAGTATAAAAATTTCGGAAAAAGAAAAGGCATGGACCTGAATATACTAAAAGCTCCCACAACATAACCCTTCAAAATTCACAAACCAGATGAAGACTCAAATTTTGTAGAAAAATACAATCAACGCACTCTTTCATTCACATCCAAGACCAAACCCAAAGAGAAAAATCAAGTACAGTTGCATGAGAAAAAGAGGAAAAAGAAAAGAATAAGCCCGCTAGACGAAGAAGCAAAACCTTACCAACAAATTCGATGCCCATGATCAGTAAGAATTCAACATAAAAATCTGAACCTAAGAAAGGCCCTTTTTATAATATGAAATTTGCAAATTCAGGGCAAAGTACCTAGAGACGCTTATAGAGAAGGAACAAAGAAGCTTCCATTCAGACCTAAATTGTCACAATCGAGCTCCCAAAGAGCTGCCATTTACCCAAACAGTACACAGGAACTCCAAATCTACGAAATCAAAACAAGCATAGATGAAAGCAATAGCACTATATGCTCAGATGAAATGTTTGCAATACATATACCTAAAACGGGAGAGGAAAAATTTAAAAAACACAAACCCATTCATTGAGCAGCAGCCCCTCGTCCACGCTCCAGTCGAGATCCCCCACATATGACGATGGAATAGAGAGAGAGAGAGATAATTAGGGCGAAATAGAGAGTGGGAGAAACGACGGAGAGAGATAAAGGAGAGGGAGAGAGAGAGAAACACGCACACATGGAGAAAAAGATAGAGAAAGAAACAGATGGAGGATTGAGAGACTCACCTCCTCGGCGAGGTGGCGATGGCACGGCAGCAGGCACAGCTTGGGAAGGGCAGCAACAAACTCAGAAAATAGAGAGTGAGTATCGAATTGGGGGGAAAGAAAAAAAGGGGAGAAGGAAAAGAAAGAAGGGAGAAAAATAAAGAAGGGGGATTCGCAAAGGATTTTATCAAGACATTTTGCGGCAAATAGTCTTTTTAATGGTGTTTCCCTCACTCTCCACAAGAAAAACCCAGCTACAGTAACAATTGGTTTCTGCTGTCCAATTCTCGCTCTCCGCAATTTTCTTTGGCTTCATAAACGGCTTCTTCTTGTAGTAATATTTGGGTTTGCTTACATTATTTCGCTCACATATTATATGGTTAAGAGTGTTGTACCCCATTCAGAGTGATTTTATTTGTTTAGTGTACACTCTAGTGAGATTTGAGTTGAAGCATACTATTAGATAGAAATTCGAGTCATGTTTATCCTAAACTAAGTGTGTGTTTTGTGTTGGCTAAAACTTTCACTCACTGTGAGTATTGAAGACACGTGAGATTTCTTTAGTATTTTTGGTGTTTTGACCCTCCATTAAACCTTTTGCTAAGGGAAAAAAAGGAAAATGAAAAGAAAGTCATTATATAGTTTCTTATCTTTAGTTTTTAGTTGCTTTAATTGCTAGAGACTAGTAATAAACTGGTTGGGGAGTGTGATAATAGCAAAATTGTGCATAATTTTACTACTTTAAATAAAACATTATCACAATTATATAGTGTTAATATATAATTATATTCATTTTTATTTTTCTCATTTAATTTGAAATTTTATCTTGATCAGGAATTGAGGTGGAGAGAATTGTATTTCAATATTAATATCACGTTGATGTGTTGCACATTAAAGGCTGGACGTGCAAAGGAATTCATGCAAGTGGACTTATTCAGTGGGTCCCATCGTAAAATAAGCCTAATAGAGGACAAGTGCTGTAACGGGAAAAAGGAATGTAAAATGCCAAGAAAGAAAAAAATAAATAGATAAACACTAGTGCTTGGGAGAGGAGAATTTTGCTAGAAGGTGTCCCTGGATGCTACAATTTGGGTTTTTCTCGGGTTGAAATTGAAACCCATTATCAAATTCTCGTTAACTGACTTATAAAGGGTGAATGTAATATCTGGTATTTAGAAGATTTCTTGGATGAATTACATGTGTATTTGGATTGCATGGATTATAAAATTTGACATGTTTTTCGGGAATGTAATACCGTTGCTGATCTTCTCGCCAAATGGGGTGTTGGTGGCTCTAATTTGGACTGGTCTTGTGGTCAGTTGCTGCCTAGTAAACTCAGAGGTTTTCTTCGCCTAGACAGAATTGGTCTTCCTTATTTGCAAAACTCCTAAAGACTTTACTGGTACACCTTATGTTTTTTTCTTTGCTTTATTTGTTTATCTAACCTTTTTTCGCATGTGTTATCATTGGCAGGTTTTATTGTTTTAGCTAGAGTTGGTTTTTAATAGATAGTTTTTGGCCTACTGTAATTTATTAAAACTATGTATTGTATTCAGAATGTCTTAGTCATTTTGATGTCTGGGTTTGGATTTTTTCTTCATTATTATGTATCTCCCATGTGTCTTACTGTAACCATGATTTTTTTCCTTCACAAGTGAGGGTTATCAATAAAATTGAGGTCCCGTCCTCTTTAAAATAAAATGTGCTTGGGAGAGAACGAAACAGCACAAGTTATATGTCGAGCTCTAAGGAACAAAAAGAAAAACAACAAGAAACTCAGCGGAAGGGAAAAAAAGGAACAAAAAGTATGTGATTCAAACAAGGGTCGCACTCCGGCCAGTCGCTCGGGTGGATTATTTACTTTTACACCAGCCAATCAACAACTGCCACATAGGGGTCACAAGAAAATCCAATTTGAACTTGTATACAGGTAATAGAAAGTTCTTTCTCCCTCACCCTTCCACCCACGTCCCTGCTACGGTGTTACCCTATCTCTCCTCTCTCTCTCTCTCTCTCTCCAATTAAAAATTTTTCTACACTCAGTAAAATGAATAAACATCGAAGTTTTCATTTTGGAAAAAAATACCTCAAGCAAGTATGACAAATTAGTGAGCATAAATTCGGTGATTCAATAATGTCAAGTCTGCAAAATGAAGAAGCATTGAAGTTTTCATTTTGGCGAATAATACCTCAAGCAAGTATAACAAATTAGTGAGTATAAGTTTGGCGATGCAATAATGTCAAGTCTATTGTTGCAATATCCTGAAGAGGTTATTGAGTAGTTTGGCTTTCCCAATGCAAACAATTTTTCCTGGAGGAGTTAGGTATATATCAGATAATTCATAGAGGTTTGAGATTTTTATTTTTATTTATTGTTTCTTTACCTTAGACTAAAGGAGGAAGGAAGGGGGAAGAAGAAATTTTTCCTAGTGGAGAAGATCTTCGCTGCAATCAGTGTTGCGTGCGAGGGAGGGGGTGGGGATGGGAAAAGCCACAGATGAAGTTTGAGGGGTCAAGACTCGCTGAAAAATTCATGGGAGAGAGGGAGGGGGAAGGAAGGGAGGGGGAAGATCTGAAGGAGGAAGGAAGGGGGAAGAAGCAATTGCGGGAGAGAGGCTGGAGGGGAAGGAGAATGGTCTGTGTGTGGGTGTACATGTGTCTTTCCTCCACCTCCTATGTGGCGAATTCGTATTGGCTGGTGTAAAAGTAAATAATCCACCCGACCAGCCTTGAGTTTTCCCCTTAAAAAAAGTAGTGAATTTGGAAATGGCAAGCGAGAACGACATATAAATATAAGAGGAAACAACATTAGGGGGAATCACTCTGCACGCTGAACAGAACCCTAGAGAAGATAAAAAAACAAGGCTGCGACGCAAGAGCCCATAGGAGAAGAAAAAAATCTGGAGTTCTACCTCTAGTTTTACAATTATGTTTACGTTATGAGAGCAATGTAATTTTTATTTTTTTAATTTCTTTTAAATATATCATTGATGTTTACTTACGTTCAGATTTTAGAATTTATTTTCATGAACATGACTAGCTAAGTTTTTAACTAAGGTTAAGGCTGAGACCTCATAGAATTTATTTTCACAAACATGTCTAGCTTTGAGATTGATTTTTTTTCCAGTTATTTATGTGTTCAAAGATATATTGTTCTTGCTTCATATCAATTGAGAGAGATAGAGTTCTTGATATGAGATCAATCATATTTTTTTCATGATCTAAAATAATCTTAATTAATTGAGAGCCTGATTTATAATTTTGTCAAAAATTGAATCTTATACCTTTTGCGATTTATTTTAAAGATACAAGTGATGATTTTATTTTATATTTTTGAGCGAAGACGAGCATACTTTAGATTTTTTCATAAAAAAGGGTTTCAACGATACTATTTTCCATGATAACAAGATTGATTTCTAGATTATCATGTGGATGTTCGGGAAGAACAAATTTTGATAAATATATTAGAATTAATGAGATGGATTCCAAAACCTTAGTTCAATCTCGATTAACAGTTTATTCATTGTTTAGATTAGTTTGCATCTTTAGAATTTATTTTGGTTCTCTTTATTGTGATTAGTTCTTTAAATTAATTATTAATTGATTGTTTAGTTCTTAATTTCTTATTTTATTTTATAACTCATAATTTTGAACTAAATTAGAATTTGTTTGATTTATATTTGATTGGTTTCCTACGTTTTTACAAGTTCCTGTGGGTTCAATCTTGTTCTTACTAAAACTATACTTCGGTATGATTCGTGCACTTGCAGTGTATATTTAAAATTTCACAGCAGGAGCAAAGGTCGAGTTTGGTCGCCATGAGCTGAATCACTCGGGAGCTCAGCTCCCTAACATGCATGCTCCATTTCCAAGCATGGTCGCCAATCCTAGCATGGCAAGCACCAAGCACTTTGATCGGATAGATAATGTTTCCTAGGACTATTTCCTAGGACTATAAATAAACAATATTCTCCAATATGTGGCCTGAATTCAACTTGATTAGGCTCGAATTCGACTCTATTCGATTACTTAATAAGTTGCTTGTGAATAAAAATTAAACTCGATTATTAAATTATATAAACTCGTATAAAACTTGTTCAACTTGTTAGTTGCTATATAAGCTGATATATTAATAGACATATTTATGTTAATATATAAAAACACATTATCTTATATATGTATATATATACTTCACTATATATACCGTCTATGTAGTAGTTATGATGAATATTTCTGAATATATAATTCACTATTTTGAATAATTCTAAAATATACCTATCATATCATATACAAGCATAAGATTGGATAAAAGGCAAGTAACCATAGTCTTGTAGCCATTTAATTATAAACGAATAGAGTCGAACTGAGTGCCCGACTTGATTTTTAGTCCAGTCTTGAGTCGAGTTTAGGCATGAGAATATCTTATTCAAGTCGAGCTCGAACATTCAAAAATGTTCGATTTGAGTTTGAGTCGAACTCGAGCCTAAATTTTTTGTAATTGAGTCGAGTTTGACTGAATGCTACTTTGGTTAAACCTAACTCGATTACTGTTCTAATGTTACTCATCATAATGAAATAAGATTACATTGTGGCACGTGATCTGCAAAGGAAGTTAGAACGTTATATTTATCAATTTATATGACTGTTAATTACATTTTCCACTCGTGAAATATAGCTTGTTCTCGCTTGTTAAGGCATGGTTTGAATATAAAAAGCATTTTATCTCATCTCATCTTACCTTATCTAATTATTACAATTCTTCTAAATTCTCATACAAAATATAATAAACAATTCTAAATTTTATATTCCAAAACAATAATAATATTCTAATAATATTTTAGTCAATTTTTAATTTATTCAATTAACTCTGAACTAAAAGTTTTAATTCGGTACATCCCACAAATTTTCATTCAATATTATCTATTTAGAGAGCGTACAGTCAAAATTAATGCCTTTAATAATTGAATCAACCCGCTATAAATTAACTTTCATTCACTACAGTCGGATCGGATCTCATAAATTTTCACATCACTAGTCACGTTAATCCCACAATGGCACATACTAAGAGCAATAGTGGAATTCCACATCACAATTGCTTTTTAGTTATAGTTGAGAAACTGTGACAGTCTCCAAACCGTCACTAAAAAGCCTTTTCTATGACGGTTTCTAGAAACAGTCACTAAATATTGATGAGATTTTTTTTAAGGTCCAACGTACGGGAAATTTACGGTCAAATGTCACATATACGTTCGAACATTGTGGCTACTTATATGCGAACGTGAAATGTTTTGGCGCCAACGTTCGAACGTTAATAATTAACGTTCGAACATAAATATTTTGCGCCAACATTCGAATGTTAATTATAAATTTAAATTAAATATGACTCTAATTTAAAAATTATGTAGTTTTTATAGTACATAATCTGTGAACAAGTCTATATAATTAACTTGTATATATTTATATATACACAATTTGTAATATATAGATATATATTTATGTTTATATATATTTGAACTTCAATAATTTAGAATTAAAGATGAAAAATATAACATTAAAAAAAATTGAGAATTGAATAGTGAAAACTATAGAAATATTAAATAATATTTTTCTTTACATATAATAAAAACAAAATACAAAATATGATCGAATTTCTTAAACAACACTCATATGATAGCGTTGTTCTCGAAATTTGAATTTCGTACCTCCTCAGTCAAGGTATCAACCTTGTTGTTGATGATACCTACACGATGAGCGATTTCGGAGACAGACTCCTCTATAGCAGCGAGTGAGCGTGGTCATGTCCTGCTACTACTCCCCACATGACCAGGCTCAGGCTGCATCGGAAGAACTAGATCCTCTACAGGAGGTGGCTGACGTCCCCTCGCTTGTCCAATGCTACGTCGATACGTGGTCATGTCGAGGAGGCTCATCTGATCTTTGACCCGCTCCTTTGGCTGGGTTGGCACTCCCCGTGCAAGTAATAGACAGCTAATCAGGACACCGTATGAGAGATTATCCGTGAAGATGATGCTCGCCTCGTAACGGATCCTCTCAAAGATGTGCAGTGGCAAATCTATAGGATCTCCACGTGTCACTCATATAAAAAACTATGTCTGAAGCCGATTAAATGTGGTTTTATGTGCCACAGGGTCTACGTTTGTTGCAATAATATGGTGCAACATGCGGAAGAAAGATAGCAGATGGTTCTAGCTGAAGGCATTCTTCCTCTCGATCTGCATTCGAATCAACTTAACTAAATTTTAGCCAAAGTTTAGTTAGGTTGTATAAAAATTCACTACAGTAATCTCAATTAATCTACAACATTTTTAGTTTAAGATTTGATCACTGACAAAATCTATCAAGTGCAAGTTACTGGTCAAATTATTTTTTAGCCATAAGATATTCTCCCGAGTCATCTCGTGCGAAGCCTGCACCACAAAACGTCTACCGGTGAAAACTGAAAACACAAATCGTCCCCTTCTCTGTACGCATTCTCCCGGTAGAAAACCCATTTTTCCATGGATTTCCCTCATATTTTGCTTCGTGAGACTTTGTCCTTTTACAAATAATCTTTGAGTTGATGTTTTTATCGATATAATATTTTCTGATTAATGCTTTTGGTGAGAAATTCTACATAATTGTTAAAAAAATATGATGGTTAGTCTTCGTGAGAAGAATATGAACGTTGTAAAAAAATATCATTAAAAAATTATATTCATTAGAATAATATGAATATTAAAAAATTAATGTGTACTTTTTAAATAATAAATAAATATTCTAATTACTATTAAAATTAAAATAAATAAAAATGTTAAAATTAATATTTTAATAAAATAGTGATAGATTTAAAGAGTTTATTATTTAATGTTATTTAAAAGTGACTTGTACGTTAGGCTTGGGTGCCAGGTGATCTGCACTCGGCTTGCTCATACAAAATGTGCAACCCGCATAGTAACAACAGGTCTGTTAACGCGGTTAACGCTTTTTGAAAAGAGAAATCATATATATAGTTATAGATCAGTGCGAAGTATTGGCTATTTTTTTTTTTTAAATAAAGAGTAAATATAAGATTAAAAACAAAATTTAATAATGGATTACACTCTTGTTCAAAATGATTGTATAGTATTTATGTATTTTACGACTGTATGTGGTATTACTTTTTTTAAAATTCAAAGTTAACAAAGTATAAGGTG
Organism: Juglans mandshurica; assembly: GCA_022457165.1. Classification (NCBI taxonomy): domain Eukaryota; kingdom Viridiplantae; phylum Streptophyta; class Magnoliopsida; order Fagales; family Juglandaceae; genus Juglans; species Juglans mandshurica. The sequence goes on from CM039631.1 coordinate 13,239,647, forward strand.
CGTTCAGGTGCGACTACCCACTATATAGTAATACAAAAAATCTACATAACCTCCATACAACACACTTTTTTTAATTTTTATATATGTAATTAGGAATTCAATTTAATTTCTCTATTATCCTAACATTGATTAGAATAAGATAATAATAAGAATTAATTGCTAATAATTTACCAACAATCTAAATTTAATATTTCATTTTATTGAAATATTGTGAAAAAAAATTATAAACTTAGTGTTTTACTATATTGCTTTTTTCCCTTTAAGGAATTATATTACTGTTTTGAAATTAATTTTAGAAAAATACTTCTATTTTCTAAAATTAACATATTTTCTAAAATTAACAACAGGATTATGAAATTAAATATTTTTTTAAACGAGATACTCATGGATCAATTAAAAATTTCAATTCTTAAAATACTAATTAGAAAAAAATTACTATTAGAGCAAAACCATAATAAGTTACATACAATATAAATTAAAATACTAATTTTTATTTAAATATTCTTAAATTGTTTTGAAGGAAAAGCATATTTTATTCATGATTAACTAGACGAGAGAAAATACAATGACTCTACATCAACAATGAAGTCAGATATTCCTAGTGCATTTTTTGCTCGAGCATGTGCTGCTTTGTTTACGTCTCTCCTAATATGCATGATAGACCAGCTTTCAAAAGTGGCTTGCAATAACTTAGTATCTACTAAAATTGATCAGGTGCGAGTAATAAGAGAGAGGATGAAAGATGCCCAAAATATGCAGAAGAGCTATGATGAGTGTAGACGTAGGAGCCTTGAGTTCGAAGTTGGCAATTGGGTGTATCTTAAGCTATCGCCCATGAGAGGAGTTGTTCGATTTGGTAAGAAAGGGAAGTTGAGCCCTACGTATGTAGGTCCCTACGTAATATTAGAAAGGGTAGGAGCCGAAGCTTATAGGCTAGATCTTCCTACGAAATTTCGATGAATTCATTACATATTTCACATATCTTCTCTTAAGAAGAGTTTTGAGAAACCGACGATTGCGATTGTGGATATGACGGAGATTTCTCTACAACCCGACCTGACCTACGAAGAAATCCCTACTCAGATCATCAATTGGAAGGACAAGGAACTTCAGAATAGGGAAATTTGTTTGTTAAGGTTCTTTGGAGGAATCACGATATCTAAGAAGCTACGTGGGAAAAGGAGGAGGATATAAGAAACAAATACCCTTACTTGTTTTGCATGTGAATTACATTTGCATCATTCGCATCATCATTCGTATCCATTCATGCACGCATGACATCCATATCATTTTCAGCCTTTGACCCACAATTGCTCTCATCATTTACAGTTTAACGTTGGTCGGACGAGACAGAGTCGCACGACGGGCCTATATGACCCCCAGTAGAGTCCAAAAGCTTATGGCTGAAAGATGGCATAAACGACTGGAGCACACAAGAGAGATGCAAAGTAGCAAGGGTTTTAGACGTGAGAGGCAACATCCATACATGTTCTTATATGACTAAATCTATCATAGAACTCATGTTCTTGATCATGACAGGAGAGGCAACATTCGTACTTGTAACACCCTGCTCCTTCTTTCTGACATAAGCAAATTCAATTGTGAACCTCGTTATGTGTGCTGAACCTCGATAGCGTGTTCCTAAAGATATTAAAATGATTAAAACTCAGACCCCTCTCTCTTCTTCCTGACTTTTCACTTCCCTCTCTCTCTCTCCTCCCTCTCACCGATTCTATCATCAGCCCAGCCCGGCACTGCCGTTCGCCGCCCAGCCTCACTGCCACCACCATCGGCATCCTCCACACCGGTGAGCTTCCACCACCGAAGTCGGCTTCTACCTCGCAGCCGTCCTCCCCCACACACACCCGTAGAAACTCACACACGGCCTCACTGTGCACAGTGCCTAACCCACGCCACCTAGGTCACCTCACTGCCACCAACGACCTCCCCTCTCACCGGTGAACCCCTTCCATGGAACCCAAGCCATGGTAACCTCCCTTCCTCTCTCCCTTTTGCCATTTCCCAGAATGGGTCTCACACGAGTTTCACCACCACCAACAGCCCTAGCGCCGCTGTGCTTCGGTTTTAGCCCCACCAAGCACCACCACCAGTGTGACGCCCCCAAATTCTGCTTGGGATCGGATGGACATTTGAAGCGTCGAGACATGCAACACAAGGTTACCTACCCCCATTCATGACATATAAGATGCAATATTCCTAACATGCATCTAGCATTATGCAATATTCGCAACGGATACTTTTTTTTTTTAGAAATACTATGCACCAAATTGAAATATCCCAAATACTTAAAACATACTTCATATACAATGACATACTTAAAAAATGATATCACAACACTAGTCCAAAATGGTTGTGATCAAAAGAGTACTGGAGATTGAACTCCACAAATACAAGTAGTAATGAGGTAACTACTGTACTACAATCTACGTCACACCATCGCTTAGTCGATTATTTCCAGTTGGTCGATTCTCATTTCTCCCTCATATCCTGTAACAAGATCTACCATTCGGGGTGGAATGGTAGTTGGGACTACCACAGTGAGATTTGATTACAAATCTCAGCAAGTTAACAGGAAACTTCCACACAGGTTAATGATGCATGCATGGCAGTAAAATCAAAAATGCATAATCAAATCATAAGTAATCATAGCATAACTTGACATACAACATAACATAACTGGCATAACTTAAATTGAAACTGAAGCTTAGCATGAACGTAACTTGAAACATAACATGGACTTGAAACATAGCATGAACGTGAACTTGAAACATAACATGAACGTGAACATGTATAATTTGAACATGAACTTGAACATAACTTGAACCTGAGCATGACATAACATAAATGTGAACTTGGAACATAACATGAATGTGAAGATAACATAACTTGAACTTGAAACATATTCTTGTCTCATGGGATTACCATGATTGCTTGAACGTAAACTTGAACATAACATAACGTGAAACATGACTTGAACTTGAAATTTTATTCAATAGACTTAATCATTAAAGTGACCATATGGGTGCTACACAGGTCCCCTTGAGCCGTGTGTCCCTGCCAATTACCGCATCACATCACAAGTTTCTATACCAGCTGTGAGTGCGTTAATACGTACTCCACAGTTGTTGTGGCCCCAAGTATTCTACGTGTCACAATTGCTGTGTCTCACGTAGTGTATGCTCCACAGTTGTTGTGGCCCCATGACTTATTTGTTTGTGACACACTTGCTGTGGACACACGTAACATAATGTGTGGCACCATCGGCATTAGTGCCTAGCGCGCTCCGGTGACCAGCTAATTAGGTCTCATTCGTAACCTGTTGACTGTACTTCGTCAACCCAAGGAATTTCACACCTATTTAAACACCCCAGTGTGAACAAAGGAGTTCCACTAGGATATTACCCCATCCTAGCGCTTAGGGTCGTGATTGACATGAATAACTTAACTGGCATAAATGACATTTCGTAACGTGACGTAACATGAACTTGACATAAAAGACAGAAGTCCTGACGTAGCATAACGTGACATGAACGTAAAATGACAGACATGACATACTTCGAGACATAAATGTAACAGAAAGTATTTCATAACATGGCATACATGTAACATGCAACATTTCGTAACATGACATACCATATAACAGACAGCGTTTCTTAACATGGCGTAACATGTGACTGTGAATATTACGTGACATGAAATATATGTAATAGATGGCATACTTAACTTAACATGACATACTTGCAATGTATAGCAATACGTAATAGAATATCTTGTGTAACAGATGAATAATTCATGATAGAATAAATTCTATGTAACAGATAAATATGTAATGACTTGGCATGGCACATATGATAACATGCATACATACAATTTAGTTCTCTTACTGATCACCCATATACATTAAACTGATAGTAAGTTAAAAGCTAACTTACCTCGATCTTCGCGCTTCGAGACAAAACTCAAGTACGATCACGGGAAACTGAAAGTAGTGATTTCTAAAAGTTAGAACTTAATGACTAACAATTAGGAATATGGAAAAATATCAACTTAGAGTAAAATTACCATTTTACCCTCTACATGTGGGAAAATGACCATTTTACCCATAACTTAAGGATTTTGCATCCTAACTCCAAAAATCACCAAAATTTACATACCTTATGTAAATTTTGTCCTAAGCTCAAATATCAATTCAGAAAAATTTAAAACTAAATACAACCATTAAAACTCTATATGGCCGAAACTTACAAGGCTATTTCCTTCGATTTTGTTGTAATTCTTTCAAATTTCAAAACTCATGATTAAACCAAAATTTTTCTTCTACTATACTCATAACATATTCCTAAGAATAATCATGTTTTGAATCAAGAACAAAAATCATCAAAATCACTAAAACCATACTTGAACTTTTTGGTTTCTCTTCTAAGTTCAAAACAGAATTTTGTTTCTAACTTGTTTTGATCAACCTCTTGATCCATGACTTATATAGATGTGATTTTCCAACCAAAACGTCACATGGTTTACAAAGGTGTCCTAAAACAGATCCAAGCTTCAAATTGAAGATCACATGGTTAAACATCACCCAAAACATAAATTTAGCCAAGAACATCATCACTTTGGCCTAACCAAATATTTCAATGTATAAAATTTCATATCTTCGAAACTAACATCAAATATCTTCAAAATAACATTCTAACATGTATATAACAGTCTTAGTATATTCCAATAAAAATATCAAAGCCATTGGAATAAGAGTAAACCATAAAAGATTTAAACATTCTCAAAACATAAACTGTTTTTCCTCTTCCAGTTTCTAAGTTTCTAGACCTAAGAAAATATTTCACCAAAACTTTTAATCATGCAACAAATCCTCAGCCAATAATCATATACACATGTTAATAGTACTCCATAAAAACTTCGGACCAAGATCTATTCATTAGCTTGGTCAAAAACTCCAAAATATAACACACTCTCCAGTTTATCGCCCAGAGTGACCTTTCTGGGGTCTAAACAACTTTTTACTGATGGAACGAATGATCTATCCACGTAAACTAGACTCCAAAAGAAACAACTTTCATGAAGGAATCATTGCGAGAAAACACTTACAAAAGCTTCGAAACAGGCATTCAAAAGAGGTACGAAAAACTGTCCGAAAGTGTCTTTTGTGTTCTATGATGGAAAAGTGTAAAGGAGAGCTGCTTTTCGTGGGAAGTGGACTGAAGAATTTCTTACACACGTTATGGGAAGTGATATGACTGAAGGAAAGGTTGAGTGTTGGCCTTTTCTTCTCATAAAAATCAGACCAAGATATTTTCTCAAGGTGGAGTGTGAGAGTGAAAGAGTGAGGTGGCCGTTTAGCTTTGTCTTTCAAGAACCTTCTAGGCCCTTCTTGTAAAGATCTGGCCAGCCAAATGGGGGTACAAAACTTAGCTATGAAGCAATCCTATGGTGACCAAAGTCATGGGCCTTAATGGGCCTAAATTTTTGGGTTTAAAGAGGGTTTGGGTTGCTACCAAGCCCAAATCTAATATCACTTGGCCCAATCAGTTTTTCAAGGTTAACAAGGTTAGATAATGATGTTCTAACACAAATTTGAAGGATTAATAGCATGTGGAAGTGATTTAATCAAGTGATTAAACACCATGCTAGAAATCGGATTAGAAAATGTTTAGAGGCCAACTTTAGGGTTTTGGGGAAACCATTTAGGGTTCCGATTTCAACCATGCTTTTGGGCTTTCGATTGGATTCCCACCATTTAGGATTTTACTAGGATTGAAAACCTCTTTGGTCTGGCACAATTTGGTTGAGCTGATGAAACAAAGTTTTGCTTAAGTAGCATGATTTCAGAGCTTGATTCCTTCAAATCCATCAAACGTTCCTCATGGTGCCAAGTGTATAATATTATTCACTAAGTGTGGCTAAGATCTTGCCAAGTGTCCAAATAAAACTTCTCTAATCTAATTTGGACATTCCACACTGTAATTTTGAAACACTACAATCAGTGCGCTTACCGAGGTTACTATTCACTTCGAAAAAGTGAATCTTAAACTTCACACTAAAAATTTCTAAATATTCATATTAACCTACAGTGAAAATATTTTACCGAAATTCAATCTCGAAGTGCCTATAAAAATTATTTCATAATTTCCAACAGACGTTTCGTCCGGAATTATGATAATAAGCTATTGCATCATAAAATCCTAAATAATCCACTGAGTCTAATGGCATGGACCATAATGAATTTTGACACTTCTAACCACCTCAAATAAATAAAACTTATATTTCTAGCACCATAGTGAGTGATAACACTGACTATGTTGACAGACTAAAACCTATGCGATTGGTCGATTCGTAAAAACTTATGGGGTTTTCACGAGATTCCTAAAGTCAATAGAAATTCAACCAATGAATTTCTAGCGGGCTGTTACAACCAGCCTCCCTCCTCCCTTCCCCAACTCCCCACAAAGCCCCTTGGCCTCCCTCAACCGCACGCCCCCTCACTCTCTAGCACACGGGTTCCACCCATTTGCTAGATTCGCCGCCTCCAGCCACCGTGGCGCCACTCCAACACCACGACAGCTCCACCAGCAACACCCTAAGCCTTCCAAGACCAGCCAAGCTCTCCCTCCGATTTCCCCTATTTGAGACCCACGGCCCAAACTCCTCCATGAGCCCCCATGCCTCCAACATTTGCCACCTCGACACCACCACGAGACCACCACTCCAGGACCACGACCCAACGCTCCTACACTTAGACCCACACATCTAGCCACCTCCAATGGCCAAAATAGCCACTGTGCACGTCCTTAGCAGCCACGTACGACCTTTCCGACGTCATCAACCGTGAAGGTCAACGATCAACGCACGAGTTATCCCGTTGATGGTATAAACATCTATCACTCGTTATTTATGTTATTTGTTGGTTGGTTAGATCGTGGACTGTGCTATTAGTATTTGTGGAGTTCTCTGTGTAGTATGGAGACGTGATGTGCTGTGTAGTGAAGTGTTGTGGACTGTGCTGTGAAGTATGTGTTGTAATGATGATGTGGCGTTGTGTGGATTGGCAAGAGAGTACACATAAAGTCTTGTGGCATAGTGAAGGAGAGTATATGTAAAATATACCCTCCTAGCGTAAGGAGGAATGGGAAGAGTACACGTGGAGTGTATTCTATGAGGCGTAGCATGTGTGAAGGGAGTACACATGGAGTGTACTCTATGTGGTAGAGTGATGCACCATATGGAGGGTATGCCATAGTGATGATGAGTCGTAGTGTGTATGGAGCGAGTACACGTGGAGCGTGCTCCATGAGGAGGAGCAATACAACGTGTGGCGTGTCGCGAAGATAAGGATGGTTCTGTGGTTGATGGGCATAGAGCGTGGTGAGTAGTGTCAGGAACTGTGGAACAGTGTCCCAAAGTAGCTGTAATGTGGCCTATAGTCTGAGGTGACAAGTGTCACCGTGATTGACTTATGATTGGGAGTATGTGTGAAGTGGCAGAACAAGTGTAAGAGTGCGCAACAGAAGCAAGACTGGGGAATGTCATGAAGTGACATGGTTACTGGCAATCGTGCTTGTCATGGGTAAGGAGTTAGTGTAGGAATGACGTAGTAGGAACATGACGAGATGTCACGATGTGACAGGAGTACGTGAGGAACCGTACTCACGATGAGTTAGGAGTTGGTGTAGAAATAACGTAGCGGAATATCAGGTGACGTCACACGGTCACGGTGTAGCTTGGGAGTAGTCTCGAGCTATATGATGTGACGTTAAGGCGTAGTTGTGAATGGAGTATTTTTATGTTAAGTGTTGGGATGAACTGTCAAAAGGGACAGGTATCATGAAGAGTCATGCTAGCTGAGTTAAGAGAAGATTGGTATTGGAGCATGGCACTTGTCCCTATGAGCATGTGATCAACGTGTTATATGTTGGTTTTAGATGATGAAGGGGTAAGGTACATGTATAATTTGTAAGACACATGTGCCGGACGAATTCACCATATGTAATGGGTAATTTGTCCTAAGCACAGGCACACAGTGCTTAAGCCTCAGAGTCAGCTTAGAGCCATCTGGTGTGTATGGATGGGAATGAAGATTTAGTGTGAGCTCAGATGCATGAAGGTAGTGACAGGTGTATTGTCTAGGATTGGGATACATGACTCCATCGATCAGGATCATGCGTCGGAATGTGGTCAATAGGAAGAATAAGATGAAGGTCTTAGTGTCTGAATCCTAAGGTGAATCATGGGTTCAGTTTAGTGGATGGGCACTCGAGGTAAGACTTTAAGTTTGGAAGATGTAGTGACCGTAAGTGGATCCCGAAAGTTTTAACATAGTAAAAGGTACGTAAGAGCATGAGATAAAAGGAGAGTGTTCCAAGTGAATTATAGTTTATGTCTTCTAAGTTTAGTTGCTTATGCATTAGATGAAGAATGAAGTCAAGTTTCTGTTTATGCATGTAGGTTGCCATCTAACACTCACATGAATGGACTGCATGATATGAAAGTAGCATGGAGTCCAGGTAAGTATTATGTTCATACTCTTCTAGAGTTTTCTAAAATACACGAAATGAAAATGAAATGCTTTTACTCTAAGATGCCTTACAAAACAACGCGAAAGATGTTTTATGAAAAGCATGCTAAGTATAAGTGTTCAAAGGTATACGTATGTACGACCCTCCTTGATAACCCCTTTTTTACGCAACCAAAGAATTAATTGTATGCATGTGAATGGATGACTATATGTTGTACCTATTGCATTTATTTACTATGAAAATAAATGTTGAGGCTGATGCCTAATGCTTTAACTGATGCTTTGAATGACGTGAAGAAAGTATGGTGTTTTAAAAGGTCCCTATGTTCTGATGTTTTAAGGATGCAATGAGCTAATGTTTTATAGATGCCATGAAAGACGATGTTTAAGCTCATGCTTTTAGATGAAGGTTTCCATGAATGAATTGTTAAATGAAAGATAGAGCTAAAATGAATTGAAAAGAAATGACTAAATATTTAATGTATGAAAATACGTAACGGCCACATGAATGAATGAAAAGGTACCGAATGAATGGGCAGATTGCAATGCCGGGTAAGTAGTACTGGTAGTACACTCAGTGCTGCCCCTGACTGAAAGGGGATTCCCAACCCATGGCCATGGGCAGAGTCTAGGTCTAAACAAAAACCTCTTTCCCCCACACACGGGGCGTAACAATGTGTACCGGCCAATGAAAGTAATAAGAAAAAATGTATGAATGCAGGAATGCATCGAATTCTTAAGAAATGAAGGAGCTCATGGGGGACACGTTTTACAAAAAGAAAGCCCATTTTTAAAGAAAAACCCTATCTAGTGATGGTTTCAAACGAACACACGTATGCATGTACGTATAGTATGTACGGAATGATGAATACATGAATGAAAACCTATATTATTATATTTTAATTGTATGAAGTAATGCTTACAAGTCATCAACTCATTTTAGTTTTTACGCATGCCCCTCCCTCCATAAGAACCGAATGAGCAGCACAAGACAGACACGGTCCATGGGGAAGAGCAAGGAAGTCTAGGCATGAGTATTTAAATGTATGAGAGGCATTTTTATTGTTAAAATTGATGTTTTCTGCAGTAAATATTTTTTATTCTCAAAGCATATTTTATTTTATAACGTAGAGTCTTGCACCCTGGGTATGGAAGCAAAAATCGAACGGTAATTCTCATCGTCTTTCCTAAAATCATTTTATAAAAAGCCCACCACAAGGACGGACGTTACAGTACTAACAGAGCCCTAACCCACGAGGAACATTAGCCCCTCGATCCCATTAGATATATGGATGTGTTGACCACAGCCAAGTTTAGGAGACATCTTAGAGTTTCCCCTCCGGCTATGCTAGATCATCCAGAGTGGAGTTGTGCTACTGAGCAGCCTCAGGCTGAACAGAAGCCACCTGTCCTTGAGCCTCTAGTTGATGACTCATCTAATCTTTCCGACTCTTAGGTGGATCATATACGATTCTGCGAGGAGGGTGAGCCCTGGTTTGAGAGTGATGAGGTTAGGCAGTGTAGATTTCATGAAAAGGATGTCAATGCTTTTTATGATTCGGATGATGACGAGTACTGTTATCATTCCTAGGACGAGGTGTCTGATGATGATCCTGATTGACCCCCATCGAGCCCCACGTCTTAGTGCAGTCAGTGAGTCTTGTTTAACTTTGTGTTTGATGCTTGTTTGTCTTGTTTTATTAAGACTCTGATTTCGAGGACGAAATCTTGTTTTAAAGCGGGACGATGTAACACCCCACTTCCTTACCCTATTAGATTAACTCTTAGGTTGACCCTAGATTTTTGAAGGATAGTTTGCTCACTTAGTAGAATGCTAACTTTCATTAGGCAAGCATAGTTCGATTTCTTTCTTCGAGCTTTGATTCGAATTTTCCTTCTTTGACCATTTATTTCTAGTATTCACTAGCCATACTTGCATTTTCATTGAGCCTTGGTACATGTCATTTTGTGTGGTGACATGTCAAACCCTAAAACTGCTTCATTTGGCAACCATGTGTACCTTGTGTGCAATGGACCAAAATACCATTAGCCCAAATTATTTTCAAGGATAATTTTGTCCTTAGTTCCATGAATTTTTCTTGAAGGATCCTTATGGTTGATTGTGGAAAACTCTAGCCAAAACCCTAAATATTTTCAAAATGTCAATTTTACCCTTAGGAATTTCGTCCAACCCTTATTTATTTTTATTTCCTATTTATTTTCTTTTATTTTCTTCTATTTTAGGCCACCTCTTAACTGCCCAATCACCACCGTTTGAGCCACCATAGATGGCACTTGATTACACTTTGCCTAGCCACTAGAAACGAAGAGAAAGAGACAAGAGAATAAGAAAAAATTGCCAACCCTTGCCCAAACCCTATCCGCTGGTCATTAAGGGCTTAAACCCTAGTATTAATTGCACCACATTTTCTCTCTCCACCACCCACATGGCAACTCTCTCTCTCTCTTCCCCTTTGGTTGATTCTCTTGCAACCTAGACATCATCATGCTAACCTACATGGAGGAGCTAAATTTGAGAGGCATCATGAGCCACCACCCAATGAGGAAGCACCCATGCCCAACGCCACCTTCACTTCTTGGGCTATATACACCTCTCTTCCCCTCACTTCTTCCTCCTTCACTTCACATCCTCTCTTCTCTCTTATGTGTTCTTAATCTTGAGTGTTCTTAGAGTTTGAGTGGGAAAGCTTCAAGGGCTCCAATCTTTGTGAGTACTCCCCCTTTTAATCTTAGTTTCCTTATTATTTTTATGTTTAAGGTGTTAATAGTCATTTTAGCATGAGGATCCATAATAGCCGTGTTGCATATTTAGGATAGGGTTAGGATTAAATGCAATTTTTAGGAAATTAGCTATGGGATGATTAATTATGGTATAGTTTGATCATAGGATTATTTATGAAGGTGTAGATTAAGATGAAAAATATTTCATGACTAGTTTTCAGTTCTATCTTGTTTTGATCATCAAGCATGAATGATTCGACTTTTATCATGCTTCATTTGAGGAAATTAGCTTATTTAGTTATGCTTCAAATGTAAGCATTTAGAAATCCTTCTGATTGGGATAATAGGAATGCATGACTTAGCATGTCATTGGAGAAAGGATCATATCATGCATCATTGAGGTTTAGTAAGCATTTAGGATTTCATTTAGGCATGACTAAGTGTTGAGATGAACTTGCTCAAAGTTAGGTTTTAAGCATGTCATGGAGGATTTTAGTGAGCATGTTCCTTTGAGGATTTTTGCTTTGCATGCATTCATAAGCATCATTAGTGAGTTTATTTAGGTATCAACCAGAGTGCATGACATGCATTTCATGAGATAGGTTATCAAAGTTTCAAAGGTTTAGATAGAATGCATCATTTAGACGTCTAAGGGCATTTTTGTAATTTTCCTTCTCATGTCACTATTTATTTTCCCTTAAGTTAGTTAGATTCTAACTTAGCATGATTTATTTCATAGCCAGTACTTTGCTTACAACTCCAGTAGTCAGTAAGGTTGCCTCTAATTTACATGCATTTCATAAAAATCATTCTTTTTCATATGCGTTTCATGAAAATCATCATTTTTGTAATTGTTTGTGCCACATATGCATTTCATGAAAATTATTTTTTTTCAAAAGCCTTTGCATGAAAATTATTTTATCATGACCCAAAAGGTTAGGATGGGGAAGTATCCTAGTAGAACTCTTTTGTCCACTCTGGAGTGATTAAATATGGAGTGTAACCCATAAGTTGATGAAAAACAGTCAACAGATTTCGAATGGGTTCTTTTAAAGAATACCGGAGCAAAGTCATACATTATGACATTTAATGCTAGTGGGTGTACATATCATGATTTTTACAATGTTATGTTATGTTATGTTATGTTATATTACCAATGCATTAAGAACAAGTCTATAGACAACGGAGTTTCAATGTGAGTTGTATTACAGTCATCGGGAGGTACCCATAGTGCATATGGGGAACTATAACGATACCACACGTTACATGAATTCCATGATTTTATAATAAAAGACTAAGTTTTTCTGATGAAAGTAAAATTATGTTCTCTGTAAGAATTGTGAATAAAAAATCTATTTCCTTGAAAAAAAATCTGAATGGGAGATCAGGATGGTTAAGGAAGAACCAGATGTAGATATGAGGTTGGACTTGATCCTGATATTTCTAGAGCTAACGTTTTACACCATAGAGCGCACAAGGCAATTAGTTTAGTTCATTTTGGAGACTATCTTTTGTATCAAGATAACAATACTTGATGATTTTGTGGATCTAATAGTTTTTGATGACATAATATATTTAGGGATGATTAGTTATTCTAGCATAATTTCATCCTTATTTTTCGCAACTATTATTGTATACTGCTAGATGCATTTTTAGAATGCATTGCATATTAGCTATTAGGTAAGGGGATATATAACTGTGTGTTGCATGTCCTGATGCTCTAAGTCTCTGTTACATTCCATGCAGGGATTTGAGGGCGTCACAGTGATGGGACGTGGGAGCGCGATGGTTATTCTAGTTCCTGAAAGCAGGGAAACATGTAGTCGTCCAACGAATTAAGTGGGAGAGGGAGCATGCTTGATATGAACCCGTAGGAATGAAATCCCTTGAACCCACAATCAATTTGAAAACTCTCCAAGAAAACCAAAATCAAGTCAATGGATGGAGAAATTAGACCCGATGAGAACTCGTTTCAAGAACCTAGATTATATTAAAATCTAGACCCATTGAAGAACCCGTCTCAGGAATCCAGATTACAAAGGAGGAACGCCACAAATGTTATGATTTACCTTTGATAAGTTCAAAAGTTCAATTAAGAACAAGAGGAGTAAAACTCAACTCACATTGAGTAAATCATCAAATTTCATAAACTGCTTAACATGAGGCAACAAAGAGTATTTAAACCAAAACCTAATTAAAACCCTAGCCAAAATAATGCACAATCTTCCAAAAATACCCCTGAGTGAACAGTGCCGCGATTACAATACTGCGCTACAGTAACTCGGCTACAGTAACCTCTTCAAAACCCTAGTTCCTAAAAAGTAACATTCCAAATAAGCCGTTGGCCAAAATACAAGGCCTTTCCAAAAATCCTAGTTCATAAGAAATAATAACTTTCATAACATGCTTTTAAATAGGTGTCCCCTTAAGTCATTCTCATAATAAATCTAATTATTCTAAACTAATAAAATAAGTCATTTAAATGAATTAAATAAGTTGAAAGCCTTCATGTGCTCAAAGCCCTTAAGTCATGTTGTTGTCTTCTTCCATAGCTTATATCAAATGAATCAAAACTGGATCTTAATCCTTCAAGCATCTTGAATGTTGGGCTCTTGCTAGACTCGTCCCAAGGGGATTGTATCGCCTCATTGATCTTCTTGGCTCTTGATCTTGTGATTAACCCATCTGGAACTTGCAAAAGATCTATATGACTAAGCCCACTTTGGTTCCCATCAATGCTGGAGAATTAAATTCTCGCCATGTCCACGTGAATGAAATTTGCGAGATAATTGAAAAGGAGATTTGGGATCATGTCCCTTGCATGATTGGTCGCATTGAATGTACCTTGGAGTGGCTAGCCCTGAGGTTAGGCTCTTGTAGCTAACAGGAGCAGCCACATTAAATGCAATCTAACATCGCCCTGGACAGTACGATCATTACAACGACAGAAGGATCCTACAAGTAATTGGCTATAAATCTTCACTACAAATCCGTCTAGAGGGGGTTGGAGCTTCGGCTCCCTTCCCTCTCCCTCCCTCTCTCCCCCCCTGTGCTGTGTTTTTTCTGGCCAAATAAGGGATAATCATATCTGGAACCTCCAGCATCCATAGATCCACACGCGCCCCTCCACGGTGTTGCCCAACTACCGATCTTCAAGTCCATTGAATGCGGCGCCAAACGGAGCGGCGAGTAGCCTACACGCGTGTCTCTCACAGGCCACCAAGAAGCCCTTTGCCAATGCCACTCTCGGTATTTCTAGGCCTGTGAGTCCGGGACTTCCAAAATCGACCGTCGATTTTCCTACTAGAGTGGAGCGTGTACTGTACGCCCCACAACAGCCTCTTGGAGCACCATTTTTCCATTTTCGCAGTGTTTTCCCATTGTATTTTATTTCGTGTCCTGTATTTACTTTTTAGAAAATTAAAAATTCAAAAAATAGTACCTTGGGACCTTAGTCCGAATGGAGTGGTGCCCCCCTCCGCTTAGGCGATGCTTATGGTGGGGTGGTGCACCCTACTCCGCTTAGTCGGGGTATGGGATTTTGTCACCCGGTTACTGTTAATTCTATTGTGGACAGAGTTGTGTTATCTCTTAGACTTAGGTCTTTAGAGATTTGTTGTTTCGATTAGACCATATCAATCACGGAAGTGTGCTGGGAAACTATTAATGTTTGTAACTGGTTTATTCTTAAGTCAACTTTGTATGTCCTCTTTAATGAATGAAATTTGGTCCATTATTATCAAAAAATAAAATGGCTATAAATAGAGGAAGGCTAATGGGAAAGGATTACACACGTTTGGTATCTCTCCCTTACTTTAAATAGCTACTTGCTTTCTTAGTTCCCTAGAGAAAAGATTTGACTTTGGCATCGGAGGTGACACGGCCACCCCCCGCCTCCCTCTCTTCCACTCGAGCAAGTACAGGAGCGTCATCATTGCCTGTCGGCTACAGATCCTGCATCAACAGTCATATTATAAGCAGTTGACATATATACTAAATATTTAAATTGTGAATGTCATCTTAACATTTGAACATAAATGTATGTACTTACGATTAGATTTATAATTTATGTTTGGTAACGTTAATAGGAGACGATCAATCATAGTATAAATTGTTTTGAGTGAAACTTCATATAAGTTCGAATGTACATGAATTATCTTCGGATGTATTTATTTGTTTCTTACCACATTTGATGACGGTTTAACTTAACCGTGACAAAAATATGACATTTTGTGACGTTTATCGTAGTTATATATATATATATATATATATAAGTGGTCGTGTGTAATATTGTTTCTTGCGTGCAGAATATTGCATATACGTATAATCATCAAGATTCTAATGTTGCTTGAATCTTCGACACGGCTGTGCACGTGAGCCAAACCCAGAAAGATGATTAGGCAACAAATATTTAATGGTTAATTGTTCCCCAAAGCACAAA
This sequence comes from Juglans mandshurica, assembly GCA_022457165.1. Classification (NCBI taxonomy): domain Eukaryota; kingdom Viridiplantae; phylum Streptophyta; class Magnoliopsida; order Fagales; family Juglandaceae; genus Juglans; species Juglans mandshurica. The sequence continues at coordinate 13,255,378 of CM039631.1, forward strand.
TTCCATTGGAACTATCAACCATTGGTCCATATTAAAAAGCCTACAACCAACTTTTCGACGGATGTTCCTAATGCTTTAGCCTGGCCCTTGGCATGATTCCAAAATGTTGTTACTTCAAAAAGGAAATACATATGTAGCAACGAGGGTGTTCTAGTAACTTTGAAGTCATCAGCAGCTTTTGTACAAATAAAATTATATAAAAGAATGACATGATCGAAGCATGTTACAGCAGGCACCAAACCATTCTATATAAGCATGCCCAATGCCTTCACTTCCACCATCACCAAATTAACCAAACTTTTGGGTTTGCATCAATCCATTTGACCAGAGGATATGGCTGCACCCCCACTCCCCGTGAACCTGATACCCGACCAAACGAGCCCCCCTTGGTTGAACAAGGGTGACAATGCATGGCAACTCACGGCGGCCACTTTGGTCGGCATGCAAAGCATTCCAGGGCTTGTCATCCTCTATGGCAGCATAGTGAAAAAGAAATGGGCTGTGAACTCGGCCTTCATGGCCTTTTATGCGTTTGCTGCCGTGCTTGTTTGTTGGGTCGGGTGGGGCTACCAACTATCATTCGGCGACAAATTAACTCATTTCCTAGGCAAGCCCAATGTAGCCTTAAATGAAGAGTTTCTTCTCGGAAAAGCATTTTTGGGGAACTTTCCCACAGCGACAATGGTGTATTTTCAGTTTGTGTTTGCAGCCATCACACTGATTTTGATTGCTGGGGCATTGCTGGGGAGGATGAATTTTTATGCATGGATGTTGTTTGTACCACTTTGGCTTACCTTCTCTTACACTATTGTTGCGTTTAGTATATGGTGCCCAAATGGTTGGTTGTCTTTGCAGGGCGTTATCGATTACTCTGGAGGGTATGTTATCCATCTATCCTCTGGGGTGGCTGGATTCACGGCAGCTTATTGGGTGGGTAACTACTATCAACACAACTTCAAAGAATATGATCATTTTTTCTAGAATAATTCTATATATTATTCCACACATAACACTTATTTTATTATTTTTTTTAATTTTTTCTATAACAAGTATGTAATGCATTGATGATAAGTAAAACAACTTAATTAATTTAACAAGAGAAAATAAAATAATAAATAATAATTTTAAAATATATAAATATGTGGTGTGGAATTATAAATACCATCTTTTTATTATTATTATTATTATTATTATTATTATTATTCACCTTAATTTATAAATTTATTTATACATATATATTACTTCCCTCGCTTAAAACATAAGAAAAATGATTTATATATAATATTTTTTATAATACTTTATATAATTATGTTTTAAATGAGAGATGTTTTTATAAAATATCTTATAAAATAATATTATTTTATAAAAATATCTTATTTTATAAAAATATCTTATTTTATAATATTTATGTTATATAATATATTGTATAATGTATTGTGTATATCATTATTTAAAACATAAATTACAGACTTAAAATAGGAAGTATTTGTTTTCTTAAAACACAAAGGACGATGAAAACAATAAATTAAAAAATGTTTTAATTAAATAAAATTTAGTCTTAGTTTAGGTTGGAAATTAATCTCAAGAAACTTTCATCATTATAAATTTTTAAAATTTTTAAATTTTAAAATAAAGTATAATAAATAATTTAATATTTTAAAATTTTAAAATAATAATAATATTAAAAAATAATATTTTATTTAATTTATTTAAAATTATTTTAATTTATCTCTAAACTATTTTAGTAATCAAAATAAATGTGCAGGTGGGACCAAGGGCATTGAAGGACAGAGAGAGGTTCCCACCAAACAATATCATCATGATGCTGGCAGGAGCAGGCCTACTATGGATGGGATGGACAGGATTCAACGGTGGAGATCCTTACAATGCTGGCATAGACGCATCTCTGGCTGTGATCAACACCCACGTCTGTACGGCCACAAGCTTGCTGACTTGGCTCATTCTGGATATTACATTCTTTAAAAAGCCGTCTGTGATTGGAGCCACTCAGGGGATGATCACTGGTTTGGTCTGCATCACCCCAGCGGCAGGTACTTTTTCTGGCATTATCGTTTACAGTTTGCATTTAAAAAAGTCATGTTACAGCCCGTTGGGAGTGCATATTATTTTACATATATTTTATTTAAATTATTTTTTATATAAAATTTTTAATATTTTTAAATATTTTAAAAAAATAAAATAAATTTAAAATATTATTAAGAAAATACTTTTTAATCAGAAAGTTAAAAAAAAGACTTTTTTAATCATAATGATTTTTTTAAAAAAAATATTAAAAAAATTTATATATAAAAATTGTAAAAAATACATAAAAACAAAATGCTAGACCCCAGTGGTAGATCTAGCATTTTCCTTTAAAAAATTGAATTCATCATTTATAAAAAGAAAAAGAGTAGCAAAGCCCTTTGTATTTTCGGTTCGACCTTCATTGAATTTTAATTTGTTAATTTTTAATAAATTTGTGCATTGTTTTAAATATTTAAATAAATACGAAAAAAAGAAGGAGAATGAACTATTGGTCATGCCTAACTATAAGAGTTGTGCGGCACAGTAGCATCAAATATGACACTTGTACAAGGTAAAATGTTTAGATATAGTAGGTCTTAAGCTACATTTGAGAACACAATTATTCTCAGATATTTTTAGATTATTTTATTACTATTCTCATACTATTTTATTACTATTTAAAAACTGATTCACTACTATTTATAAATATTTTGAGATATTCTTAGCATCCAAAAAAACCATTTAATTACATTTTAATTGCCAATAAATATGTTAAATTGAATTATAAAAGATGTTTGTTTACATTTTTCTAAGAAATTGGATATCTTGGAATTAACAGGAGTGGTTCAAGGTTGGGCAGCAATTCTAATGGGACTCATGTCTGGTAGCATTCCATGGTACACCATGATGGTCCTTCACAAAAAACTGCCCTTCATAAAACATGTAGACGACACTATGGCTGTATTCCACACCCATGCAGTTGCCGGAAGCCTAGGCGGGATCCTCACCGGCTTCTTCGCTGAGCCCAAGCTCTGCCGCATCTTCTATAATATTACAGAGGGTTGGGAGCACTATATAGGCCTTGCGTATGGGCTCAAAGATGGTCGTTACAAGGCAGGGTTCAAACAGATGGGAATTCAAATTCTAGGAATTGTGTTTGTAATAAGCGTCAACATTGTTGTGACCAGCATAATTTGTTTGCTAATTAACTTTGTAATTCCACTTCGGCTGCCGGAGGATGAGCTAGAGTTTGGGGATGATGCCATTCATGGGGAAGAGGCCTATGCTTTGTGGGGGGATGGGGAGAAGGAGAAGTTTGAGAATTCTTTGAACAAAGGTGAACTTCAGATGGCTTGAAGATTGGTTCTGCTGCTTAATAAGAACTTGGCAAAGTTTCTTTTCTTTTTTTTTTTTTTTTTCTTGACAGGTATATTTTGGAAAACTTGTTATTGATGGAGAAAATATATTTTCAAATGCTCTTTTTATTTCTTTTGCTCTAAATTAAAAAACTAGAGCCCAACTTTGATTCCTTATTCTTCTTGTTAACATCGTGTTTCATATGCCTTGAGACTACTCCAACAACTCAGGCCTAGACCTTGGTACCTGCGCACAAGAGTAGGTCAGGGTGGCTTGGTGGTGTCTAGGGAGTCTCTGATATCTAAGTTAGTTGATCCTCTTAGTAACTCATGTATCAATGTGAGAACTCAGAAAGGGTCCTTCGTACCTGAGATTCACATTTTATATGAGGTTGCTAGGGAGGGACTTCTTGTACCCCATGTTAGGGAGTTCACATCCTTCTCATTGTAGCTGGGTTAAGATCCTTTAATGCGGCATGGAGCTTGGGGTGGTGCCATTAAAGCATAGTGGCTCCCCAAGTGGTGCCTTGCCAATAATGCGGTTCCCTGCCCTCTGTCAAGGAATCTAGGATCATCTGCATTTCTTGCTAGTTCTTCTTTTAAATTCCCTCCCAAGTGTAGAAGGTGCCTAACTAGTGTATAATGAGAGTCCCAAGGTTGATTTCACAAGGATTAAGATAGATTCAGAGCTATGCAATGGTTTATTAGAATAACAGGAATTAAGAAGGTGAAATATTAGCTGTGCAAATATTTTATGATCATTGGGCAGGTTTGTAAACCAGATTGTTCATACCAGAAAACTCAAGAGTTTGAAAATAATTTTTGCTTCTTTTCTGAGAATAAGATGGATTTGGATGTACACTAAAATTTATAAAAAACAACTAAAGAAACTGAACTCTCTGCATTGATAAAGAAGAACAAATTCAAAACTCAAGACCAATGATCTGAAAAGCTTTTTAGAAAAAACACCTGGATTTCGAGTCTCCTTTGCACAGAGGGATTTCAAGGGAGTTTTGCATTCCACAATTACTGTCAAATGCAATTTCAATCAAGACAAAAGCATTTGGATGATGTATTTGATTAAAACACTTTACAAAACATTTTCTGAATAATCTCAACAAATTTCACATCAAACCAACAATCAACATGCAACTCGGGATTAGGGTCTGCATCCCTTAAGCATTCACCGTGCCTTCAATCAATGATGGGTCAAAGAGGACATAGAGAAACCCTAATTTCAGTGTCTATAAGAAGGACATAGATTTATGGAGAACATAAATTAAAACCGAGAAGAAATCAAAACCCCCAATTAAAACCCTACTGCTCGAAGGTTTCCCTTGACCTAGGTTACGAAATTACTCTTCCATCAAGTATGAAAACAAGCTATTAACCAAATAAATAGATTGGTCCATAATCCAGAGAAAGGAATAACTAAAAGAACCCTAGAATTGGAACCTGAAATTTCAAAGTGATATTCGGACTCTGCCAAAAATCCCAACGTCCCCTTCTCGCATGCCCCTTGGTCCCTTTTAAGCTCTCCTTCCTCATCCTCTCTAGTGCTCCTGCTAATTTCTCTCCAGGTTGTTGCTCTCTCCAGTTCCATGCTATTTTAAGGTGTGAAACCTGAGATGCAAAGCAGCAAGGGTTACGGGCTTGAGAGGATTCCTTTTTTTCTCTAAGTGTCGAGTGAGTGTGTGTGGTAAGTGCAGATAGTAATTTTGCACATGTATTTCCCATTTTGACCTTGTGGTGCCTTTGTTGTAAACTTGTTGCGTAAATAAGCATATGTAACTCATTTTCAGACCAAAACCCTTAATTCACATGCTTAATTTTCATATTATTTCCACTTAATCACAACCCCCAACTAGCTTTTTGCTAGACCCTTAGCAAAAGAGCGATAAACAAGGGATGAACAGTTCTCCCTTCAAAGGTTGTAAATATAAGTCATTAATTCCATAGTTCAGATAGTTTCTCATATCATAACTTCATGTAATAAGAAGATACTTATGCAAAGGAAACCAATAATGTAGTTACACATCCCAAACTGTGATTAGTGCTATTCCTAGGTCATTAATGTTGCACACCATCTTCTACCAGGTTATTTCACAATAACAACTATCATAAAGAATGACCCTGGTCCTTAATTCAAAACCACTGATTTGTTGGCTTTCACAATATCACACTTTGAAAGACTTTCTTATTTCTTCTCTTGCTAAAGCCTCGGTGATATGCAACCTTTTCCAAAAGCATTCTCTTCTATTATATTTAGGAGATCTCTGGTTTGTCCCTTTTCTTATCATTGTTTTTGAACCATTAAGATGTTGTTCATTAAGGTATGCCCAGCTGCACTTTTTATAACCCTAGTTGAATAAGTGTGACTTTCAGAAACCCTAGTTTGCAAAGGAAACAGTTTGGAAGTAAGCAAAGTGTTCAATATTTCCTTTGTTCAAGTGTGACTTTATTATATGATCCTTTCAACAGAGCCACTTCAAAGTTCTAGTGTATCTATGAACTCATGATTCATCCAGTTCTCTTATAGTCATACCTAAGAAGTGTTTCATCCTAGCACTAGATTTGTTCTCCTTGTGACATTTTTTTTTCTTACACTTCAAATACCTCCCAACTAAAACGAAGCATTGTCCTCAATGTGTGCATGAAGAAGAGTAAATGAAGAGATGTTACCTGGGTAGCAGAACTTAACATTTGAAAGATGTAAAACAAGAAAAAATGAGTACGTCCTGCATTACAATCTGGTAAGACCAGAAAGCCAATAGAAAACTTTGGGAAAAAAAAAAGAAACTCAGTAAAAGGGAAATACAAGGACAATAAAGAAAGAAGGAAAAGAATTATAAAAAGAACTAACTGAGGTGATTTAAACCTTCAAACTATACTGGAACTGAGTCAGCTAAGAATTGGTTCCCGTAATGGGATGGATGAAGTGTCTGGTGCATAAGTTGCTAAAAATGGCTTGAATCTCTTACCATTCACATTGAAAGTATTACCATTTTGTGGGTTTGTGATTTCTACGGCACCATGAGAAGAAACTGATTTTACTAGGAAGGGTCCACTTCATTGAGGTCTTAGTTTTCCAGGGAACATATGAAGCCTAGAATTCTAGAGCAAAACTTGCTGATTAGGTTCAAATTTTTTCCTAAGTATGCACCAATTATGAAGCCTAAGGGGTGCGTGGACCCCGAGAGAGAATGAGCATTGGGCCGAGGTTAGCCCCAGTAGTTGGGCCAGTCTGTTGGGCTCGAAAGAGGGAAAAAACCCCTTTATAGTTACCCCACCAAATCCGATTGGACTAGTCTGGTGATGGTGTACTTAGACACTCGAAGTGGCACATTACCCTGACTTTAGTGGCATGTTTCTAATAGTTTTACTTAGACACTCAATTGTGTCCGTTTGGCTTCCCTCGCAGTAATGGTGTCAAGTGGCTTTTCCTCTCCCACATTGTATCGTGCTGAGTGCGTCCCGGGATTTGTGCATGTCTCAGTCGCTTCATGGGCTGCGTGCGTTTCCTAGAATTGGAATTCCAACCATTGTGAGGGCCTATTTAAGCCCCAACTTCTTAATCATTTGGAGTCGAGTTGCTCTATTGGCATCCTTTACGTGTTCTATGCTTCCCTCCCTTCACCTCGTATATGTGTCTCTTGCCCCTTTTTCCTCCATCTTTTCCATCCCTTTGGCTCCCAAGAACCCTTCATGTATTGCTCCTCATAGCTCCAACTATGTTAACCCTTTTGGCGCCTTCTGAATCCCTAGGGTATGGACCCTCCTGAGGTCCGAACCGAGGCCCAACAATTTGATGGTTGTTCTTGACGCTCGATAGTGACTCCTGATAAGTTGAAGTCAACCTGCGAGGTACCTAGCATAGTCGAGTTCATGGTGCCCGAGAGTCACAAAGGGGTCACGTGGAGGATCCTAGTGTCTTGCTGCATTATCTGGCGACAGGCATTGGAGGAGGTGTGTTCGGAGTATCTTGACCTCACCGCCCGTAAGTTCCTTCTCACCCACAATCTTTTGAAGCATAAGGGCAACAGATGCAGTTTTCAATCAACTCATGCACTAGCCTGCTTAGAGCAGCAGTACAACTAGGTGAAAGGGTAGACCTGATGCCGGTTGGCTAGGTTAATTGAGGTAAGTACCCAGTTCATGCCGTCAGGGGAGTTGTAGACGACGACAAAAGTATTTAGGGCCGAATAGAAATTGTCAGGTTTTGGGTGAAAGCGCATCTGGATGACATTTACTATGAGGCTTTGTTGGACAAAGCTAGCCTTTGGCGATATCTGGATCCCTCGACTAACACACACTATGCCAACTGTAGAATACCCATGCGGTCACCTGTTCTTCATGTTCATAGGCATTCCTTAGCCCGCCAATGGAGGTGAAGGGGAAGAAGCCCAAGAGGAAGGAGCTTGATGGTAGTAGTTTTGAGTCGGTGCTGATGCCCGACCCTAGGCAATCTTCGATTCCTATGGTCTTTTGTTAGCGAAAACCATCTCCGAAAGTGGGTGAAGCGGCCAAGCCTATGCCGGGTAAGGCAAGCTAGGTGGATGCAACCCAACAGGTTTGAGTTGCGCCTGCGGTTCCTTGCCTCGGGCCATCTCCAGACTTTTCAGTGGTACCCGCAACTACCGCACCAGACAATGTGAGGGGTGACCCAGTTCTCACCCGAGGGGAGGAGATACTTTCTTTGCGATTCTATGGGGTCTTGCGGGACCTTCCCCATCAAGGAGTCCCAGATGGTGGTTCACCCTCCCGAAGTGAATATTGAGATGGTCGCTTCACCAAAGGTTGGAGGGCACAGGCTAGTATGTCCTTGACAGGGTTTCCATACCTAAGTCCCCTTTTGATTATTCGCTCGAGGACGAGGTTGCCTTAGCCAAAGCTGCTTCAAAAGTTGGCGAAGGCCATGAGGATGCGATGGGGGCAACGTCGAAAGCTATTGAGGCCATGATCATGTCAGTGGGGGATAATGAAGCTCTAATCGTCCTCCTAAACACTGGGGTTTTATTGTCCTTCATTGGCACCACCCCAGCCTTAGCATTGTTGGAGGCCGAGGTCGAAGTGATGGCCGATGATGTAGGGGGAGTTGTGATGGTGGGAGCGGGTGATATCCCGATGGCCCCAACTAATTCTGGGACCATCGTGTGCCATCCCGAGGTTATCGATAGCATTGGGGTGTCGAGCACGGTGGAGGTCAAATCGCCAACTAACTAGGATTTTTAATGTGCCAAGGGAGGTGAGGTCTAGGGAGGCTTGCCCCTGATGGAGTTTATGGGCGGTGCTAAGGATCAAGGTGCTAATATGCTCTATAGCGGGTCCCCGATGGGGGCCCCTCCCGGGGGAAGGGATTATCCAGCTCCTGGGCATGTGGTGGGAAGAGCCCGCATTGAGTATGTCAAAGCAATAGTCGAGACACTTAGGGGGTTCCTTTCTAGGGCTGATTCTTACTTGCTTCCCTCCCCCCCCCCCCCCCCCCCCCCATCCTAGGTTTCTTTACCTACTTCCTCTTTTTGTTACTTGTGTAATTTTTATGCATGGAGTGGACCAATTAGGGACCTTCATTGTGGATGGCCGAAAGGTTCTAGAGGGTGAGAATTTGGCACTTCATTCCTTGTCGCGACTTACCTTGCACCTTGCCAAGGAGGAGAGGGAGAGGAAGGAGGAACCAGAGAAAGCCCTTGTCAAAGCAAAGCTTTGTCACCGTTCCGAGACAAAAAAGGATGGGCTAGCTCTGCCTTTGAAAGGGCCAACCCTAGTCCAAGTTAGCGAAATCTCAGGATGAGGCCTGCTTGCATCGCCTCAAGGCTTCACTTAGCAAGGAAGCATAGGATAACTTGCAGGACTTGCTCGACTATCAGTTCGGGGAGTTCGACCTCCTTTGAGGCGAGAACACTCGGTTAGGCAAGGAACATGGCTTAGATGCTCGGACATACAAGTGGCTTGAGGGGAAATGTAAGGAGCTTTCGTAGTTGTTGCAGAACAAGTCTAAATACATCAAGGCTATGGCCCAGAAGTTGAAGGATCTAGAGGTCGAGAATGCCATAGCCTGGGCCCAGGAAGCCAGGGACATGGACCTGGTCGGGGAGTGAAAGTCTAGACTTTTCAAGGTGTAGCGCATGATAGCCACTCATGAGGTGATTATCGAGGATATGCGGTCACACCTAGATAACGTCCAGACCGCCATCCCATAGCTGCACGAGGAACTATTTCACGTCCACTTGGTCTGTTATGATGCTTGGTCTTGTGGCTATTTGGAAGGATTGGGAAGAATGCATAATTATGTGCTCGAGAATCCTCAAAGTAGCTTGAGATCCCTGAATTTAGGGGACCTTCAGCCAGACCCTGCAACATTGAAGTGAGGTGCCTCAATAGGCAAGAGCCTAATCCCGAGGGTCCTTCAAAATGACCTTGCCTATTGAATTTTTATCTTTTTTGCTTTACTTTGTACTTTTGCTTTTTTATTTTACCAGCATAAATGTATTTTGCACCATTTTTTAATATGTAATCAGTAGTTCTACTTCACCTTTGTCTTCTTTGGATTTCGCTTTTGTTTCTTACTTTTCCCAGTTCTTTATTCGAGGAGAGTTGTGGGGTCTCGATTAGGTTAGGTTATCAGAATTTAAACCCAGGAGGTGAGTCTAACCGAGCCTAGCCCGATGGCTCAAGGCCCCGTGACCAAAGGCCTATACTTGACCCTGGGTGAGCTTGGGTGGCCAAGAGGGCATTTTCTCATATTCTTCAGGTTTTTGGATTTTTGTTTTTGTTGTTTGTTTGCTTGTATGTATTTGTGTTTCATGCGCTATGCACTCGCCTGCGCCTTGGACGCTACACACCCTTTCCCTCTTCCTGTTCCTTGCTCTTTTATTGCCTTGTTGCGCAAATGATTTGAACTTACCACCTTAAATGACTTTAGAATTCACTCGACCCGTTGACCCTTGCGGTGCGAGAGGGGTGGTCGGGTAGTACACCAAACTGGACTCAACCTTTTAACTTGTAAACTGGATGGATGTCAAGCAATACATTAGACTCGACTCGCCTTGTTTACCCTTGTTGTGTGAGGGGGTTCGTGCAGTAGATAAGACTAGACTCACCTTCTTAGACTGGTTTACTGGATGGAGGTTGAGGCTTCGAACCGTACATTAGACTAGACTCGCCTTAGTTATCCTCATGGTGCGAGGGGGGTCAAGCAGTATGTGTAACACCCCGCTCCTTCCTACTTACGTACGCTTCTCTTTTTCTGACTTAAGTTCATTCTTTCTGACGTAAGCAAATCCTGAGGGTATAAATTATGTGATTTATCTGCCCCTTCTATCTAGCGACTGCGAGACTCGTCTTGCATGCCGAACCTTGATGGTTTGTTTCAAAAGATATCGTGTGACTTTTAGGGCATGCCCAATGTTTTAAATATGCTGGAAATATTTATAACGAGTATTTCCAGTATTATTGAATTAAGATTGATTTTAAATACGACAATTATAATATTCTTGAAGAGCTCCAAAAATATTATAATTTTTGGAAATCATTTTAATATCATTATTATAATGATTTCAACTATTTTAGATATTATGATATTTAAATTATGTTGAAAGCTTTTATTAATTAAATGGTTTTATTCTTTTAAATATGTTAAGTAAGAATTCATTATTTTATTAATGATCAAGGAATATTATTTTATAAACTAAAGTCAGTTTAAATAATATTCTATCTTTATTACTTTTAATACTTTTAATTAAGTTAATGCTTATGCATTTTAAATCAGTCATTTAATCCTCCGTCGTTAGATAGTTACGTGGATCCCCAGACAAAGGGACTGGGTTAAATACCCATACCCCCTCTCTTCTCCCTCACTTTTCCAACCCGCGGCCACAGGCGAATCCATTGGCCATAGGGCCACTAACCCTAACACATGGGGTGTAACAGTGTGTACCGGCCTATGAAAGTGATAAGAAAGAATGTATGTATGCATGAATGCACGAACTCTTTAAGAAATGAAGGCACTAACGGGAGAAATGTTTTACGACAAGAAAGCCTTTTAAAGCAAAACCTCGTCTAGTGATGTTTTCAAATGAACACACGTATGACACGTATGCATGCACGTAATAGTATGTAGGTATGATGAATGCATGAATGAAAAACCTATGTTGTTATATTTTAACTGTATGAAGTAATGCTTAATGAGTCTTCGAATCATTTTAGTTTCTATGTATGTCCCTCCCACCACAGGAACTGAATGGTCAAGACGGACATGGCCCATGGGGAAGAGCACGGAAGTCTAGGCATGAGTTTTAAATGTATAAGAGACCTTTTTATTGTAAAATTAATGTTTTCCGCTGTAAACCTCTTTTATTTTCAAAGCACATTTTATTTTATAAACGTAGAGTTTTGCACCCTGGGTATGCAAGCAAAATGTTTTAAATAGAACGGTAATTCCCGTTGTCCTATCTAAAATATTTTATAAAAAGTCCCACCACAAAAACGGGCGTTACATAGTGGTATCAGAGCAAAGCCCAGGTTATGCTAGACTCTATAGTTTTCTTTTCAAAATAAAAGAGAGAAAACCCTTTTTCTGAAGAGAGAAAACTTTTTCCAATGAAAGAAAACTTTTTCAAGGAAAGAAAACTTTTGAAAAGAAAACTGGAAGTGAAGGAAAAACCTATACTGACGTCTTCCCAAGGCATGCTCGTCCTGCAGTAAGTACAAGAAAGTATTTTTATTTTAATGCTATGATGTTTTCAATATATATGACCTAATGGACGCATGCATGTTAGACTGGCAACTAGAAAGAGGTAGTCATGCTAAGTGCATAAAATGTAAGAGCTATCAGAGATTGAACATAGTTAGAGGCTAAGGAATGAACGATGGAATGTTAGGACATGCAACAATAGTTGCATGCTAATTGATGAACGGACTAGGAACGTTAAAAAGACTGTAATGGTTAAGAAATGCATGAACGACTATGAACTAAGTTAGGACCGAAACGTAAAACGAGATGGCAACTTCAAGCCTTGCTGGCAAGAATCTTATCATGGAAGGTACGAGTGCTACGTGATGGATGGACTCGACTACATTAGACTGACTTTAAGCAGGATGATGGAGGAACGACAAGACGTGAGGGCAAGTATTGTACAAGACATGACAAAGATGCCGAACATGTGTGGAGACTCGTGAAGATAACGCGAGGGCCCGTTCGCACTCTTCCTATTAAAGATGAGTAAATTCCTTAAAACACTAAGCAAATCCTTAAAACACTGCACAAATTCTTAGAACGCTAAGCAAACTCCTTTCAACAAATTTCGAGGACAACATTTATTTAAGGTGGGAAGAATGTAACACCCCGCTCCTTCATTCCTACGTACGCTTCTCTCTTTTTGACGTACGTTCCATATTTCTGATGTAAGCAAATCCTGAGGGCAGAAATTATGTGATTTATCTGCCCCTTCTATCTAATGACTGCGAGACTCATTTTGCGTGCCAAACCTTGATGGTATGTTTCAAAAGATATCGTGTTTTAAATTTGCTGGAAATATTTATAAGGAGTATTTCCAATATTATTGAATTAAGATTGATTTTAAATACGACAATTATAATATTATTGAAGAGTTTCAAAAATATTATAATTATCGGCAATCATTTTAATATCATTATTAAAATGATTTCAATTATTTTAGATATTATGAGATTTAAATTATGTTGAAAGCTTTTATTAATTAAATGGTTTTATTCTCTTAAATATGTGAAGTGAGACTTCATCATTTTATTAATGATGAAAGAATATTATTTTATAAACTAAAATCAGTTTAAATAATATTTTATCTTTATTACTTTTAATACTTTTAATAAAGTTAATATTTATGCATTTTAAATCAGTGTTTTAATCCTCCGTCGTTAGATCATTACGTGGATCCCTAAACGAAGGGACTGGGTTAAATACCCAGACCCCCTCTCTTCGACCTCACTTTTCCCCAGCTATCTCTCTCTCCTCCCTCTCCCCAACGTACATAGTACGCAGCTCCTCTCTCGTTGAATCCTCCATTGCACAACTCGGCGCTGGCATGCACCGCCTGGCCTCACCGCCCCTTCCACATGCTCCACCTCCCTCAGCGAGCCTCACCATCTCGGCGTCTCTCTCCCACGCTCCCTCCTCATCTCCCTCGGCAGTGCACAGCCTGAATGGGCTTGGTGCTCATTGTACCGCCATGCGCCGTCGTCCGGTGCCACCACCTCCACGATAGCTCCGCCTCTCACCGGTCATCATCCTCCAGCAAGCTCAACCCCCATGCGTAGCCCTCTCTCTCTCCTCACGAGAAGTAGCCGAAATGGCTTTTAACCCATTTCTCCACCTTGTGCCCACCATCTCGAGCCTCCTCAGGCCACCACCAAGCCATCCCAACCACCCATAGCCCCGATTTGCCACCCATGCACGCACACTCTCCCTCACTCTCTCACGGGCTTCTCCCCCTCCACAACTGTGGACCACCATGCCACCACTACCGAGCCTCCACGACTCCACCAGCATCCCCCTTAGTCCAACCCTAAGCCCGAACCACCACTTTATGTGGTGGGTAGCCAGTGCACGTGATGGACAGCCACTGTATGTGGCTAGCCGCCCCGTACGTTCCTTCCAACGTCAACGGTGACCATTAGCGAGTAACGCACGGGTTATCCTGTCGATGGTATAACCCTCTATCCCTCATATTTATGATAGATGTTAATTAGTTAACTAGGTTGTGAACTGTGCTGTTGGTATCTGTCTAGTATGGAGATGTGATGTGCGGTGTACGTGAAGTGTTGGGCATTATGTGTAGCAAAGTGTTGGGCATATCTGTGTAGTGTGCTGTGAAATGTTGTGGACTGTGCTATGTACTGCGGCTGTGAAGTATGTGCTATAGTGATGATGTGGCATGTGGAATGGGAAGAGTACATGCTGAGTGTACTCTATGTGGCGTAGCATGTGTGAAGGGAGTATACATGGAGTGTACTCCATGTGGCAGAGTGATGCACCATATGGCAGGTATGCCATAATGGTGAGGTGGTGTAGCGTCTATAAATGGAGTACACGTGGAGTGTAGTATATCATAATGGCGATGTGGCGCACTGTGTAGGATGGGAGTACATGCTGAATGTACTCCATGTGGTGGATTGATGCACCATATGGCGTGTACGCCATAGTGGTGATGGGTCGTAGCATGTGTAAAGGGAGTACACGCTGAGTGGAGTGTACTCCATATGGTGGAGTGATGCACCATGTGACGGATATGCCATAATGGTAATGTGGCGTGGTGTGTATGAGGGGAGTACATGCAGAATGTACTCCATGTGGTGGATTGATGCACCATATAGCATGTACGCCATAGTGGTGATGTGGTGTAGCATGTGAGAAGGGAATATGCATGGAGTGTACTCCATGAGGTGTAGCGATACATCGTGTGGCATGTCGCAGAGATAAGGATGGTTGAGTAGTGGATGGGCGTAGAACATGGTGAGTAGTGTCGGGAACTGTGGAACTGTGTCCCGATGTAATCTTGGTGTAGCCTATAATCTGAGGTGACGGGTGCCACCATGAAGTTGACTCATGGCTGGGAGTACGGGTGAAGTAGCAGAATAAGTGTAAAAGCGCGCAGCGGAAGCATGACTGGGCAACGTCACTTCGTGATGTGGTTGCTGCAGTCATGCTTATGATGGGTGAAGTGTTAGTGTAAGAATGGTGTAACGGGAAGGTGACTAGATGTCACGATGTGACGGGAGTACATGAGGAGCCCTACTCATGACGGGAGTACATGAAGAACCCTACTCATGATGAGTTAGGGGTTGACGTAGCAGGATGTTAGGTGACGCGACAAGGTCACTATGTAGTTTGGGAGTAGTCTCGAGCAGTATGACGTGACATAAGGCATAGTTGTGAATGAAGTCTTGTCGCATTAAGTGTTGGGATGAACTGTCAAAAAGGACCGGTAGCATGAAGAGTCATGCTAGCCGGGTTAAGAGAAGTTTGGTATCGAAGTATGACCCTTGTCCCTACGAGTAGGTGATCAACATGTTATATGTTGATCTTAGGTGACAAGGGGTAAGGTACATGTGTAATCTGGTGAGACACATGTACCAGACAGATTCACCATATGTAATGGGTAATCTATCCTAAGCATAGTTGTACGATGCTAAAGTCTCAAAGTTGGCTTAGAGCCATGTGACTTGTATGGATGGGAATGAGGATTAGTATGGGCTAGGTGCATGAAGATATTGACGGGTGTATTGTCTAAGATTGGGATGCGTGACTTAGTCAGTCTGAGTCATGCGTTGGAATGTGGTTAATGAGAAGAATGAGATAGAGGTCTTAGTGTCTTAATCCTAAGGTGAATCATGGGTTCACTTTAGTGGATGAGCACTGGAGGCGAGACCTTGAGTTGGAAGATGTGGTGACCGTAAGTGGTCACCGTAGGTCTTAGTATTGTAAGGGTACGTAAGAGCCCGTGTGAAACCCCCAAATTCCGCTTGGGATCGGACGGACATTTGAAGCGTCGAGACATGCAACACAAGGTTACCTGCCCCCGTTCATGACATATAAGATGCAATAATCCTAACATGTATATAGCATTATGCAATATTCGCAGCGGATAATTTTTTTCTTCAGCAATACTATGCACCAAACCGAAATATCCCAAATACTTAAAACATACTTCATGCATAATGACGTACTAAACAACTGAGATCACAATAATAGTCCATATAGTTGTGATCAGAAGAGTGCTGGAGATTGAACTCCACAAATACAAGTAGTAATATGAGGTAACTACTATACCACCATCTACTTCACACCATTGTTTAGTCGATTATTTCCAGTTGGTCGATTCTCGATTCTCCTTCAGATCCTGTAACAAAATCTACCATTCGGAGGGAATGGTAGTTGGGACTACCACAGTGAGATTTGATTACAAATCTCAGCAAGTTAATAGGAAACTTCCACACAGGTTAATGATGTATGCATGGCAGTAAAAGCATGAATGCATAATCAAATCATAAGTAATCAGAGCATAACTTGACATATAACATAACATAACTGGCATAACTTAAACTGAAACTGAAGTTTACCATGAACGTGACTTGAAACATAACATTGACTTGAAACATAGCATGAACGTGAACTTGGAACATAACATGGACTTGAAACATAGCATGAACGTGAACATGCATAATTTGAACATGAACTTGAACATAACTTGAACTTGAGCATGACATAATATAAATGTGAACTTGGAACATAACGTGAACGTGAACATAACAAAACATGAACTTGAAACATATTCTAGTCTCATGGGATTACCATGATTGCGTGAACGTAAACTTGAACATAACATAACATGAAACATGACTTGAACTTGGAATCTTATTCAATAGACTTAATCATTAAAGTGACCATATGGGTGCTACACAGGTCCCCTTGAGCCGTGTGTCCCTGCCGATTACCGCATCATATCACAGGTTTCTATACCAGCTGTGAGTGCGTTAATACGTACTCCACAGTTGTTGTGGCCCCACGTATTCTACGTATCACAATTGCTATGTCTCACGTAGTGTATGCTCCACAGTTGTTGTGGCCCCATGACTTATTTGTTTGTGCCACACTTGCTGTGGACACACGTAATATAATGTGTGGCACCACCGACATTAGTGCCTGGCGAACTTCGGTGACCAGCTAATTAGGCCCCATTTGCAACCTGTTGACTGTACTTCATCAACCTAAGGAATTTTACACCTATTTAGACACTTCAGCGTGAACAAAGGAGTTTCACTAGGATATTACCCACCCTAGCGCTTAGAGTCGTGATTGACATGAATAACTTAACTGGCATACATGACATTTCGTAACGTGACGTAACATGAACGTGACATAAAAGATAGAAGTCCTGATGTAGCATAACGTGACATGAACGTAAAACGACAGGCATGACATACATTGAGATATAAATATAATAGAGAACATTTCATAACATGGCATACATGTAATATGCAACATTTCGTAACATGGCATACCATATAACAGACAGCATTTCTTAACATGGCGTAACATGTGACAGTGAATATTACGTGACATAAAATATATGTAACAGATGGCATACTTAACTTAACATGACATACTTGCAATATATAACAATACATAACAGAATATCTTGTGTAACAGATGATAATTCATGACAGAATAAATTCTATGTAACAGATAAATATGTAATGACTTGGCATGACACATATGATACATGCATACATACAATTTAGTTCTCTTACTGATCACCCATACACATTAAACTGATAGTAAGTTAAAAGCTAACTTACCTCGATCTTCGTGCTTCGAGACAAAACTCAAGTGCGATCACGGGAAACTGAAAGTAGTGATTTCTAAAAATTAGAACTTAATCACTAACAATTAGGAATATAGAAAAATATCAACTTAGAGTAAAATTACCATTTTACCCTCTACATGTGGGAAAATGACCATTTTACTCATAACTTAAGGATTTTGCATCCTAACTCCAAACATCACTAAACTTTACATACCTTATGTAAATTTTGTCCTAAGCTCAAATATCAATTCAAAAAAATTTAAAACTAAATACAACCATTAAAACTCTATATGGCCGAAACTTACAAGGCTATTTCCTTCGATTTTGTTGTAATTCTTTCAAATTTCAAAACTCATGATTAAACCAAAATTTTTCTTCTACTATACTCATAACATATTCCTAAGAATAATCATGTTTTGAATCAAGAACAAAAGTCATCAAAATCACTAAAACCATACTTGAGCTTTTTGGTTTCTCTTCTAAGTTCAAAACAGAATTTTGTTTCTAACTTGTTTTGATCAATCTCTTGATCCATGACTTATAAAGATGTGATCTTCAAACCAAAATGTCACATGGTTTACAAAGGTGTCCTAAAACAAATCCAAGCTTCAAACGCAAGATCACATGGTTAAACATCACCCAAAACATAAATTTAGCCAAGAACATCATCACTTTGGCCTAACCAAATATTTCAATGTATAAAATTTCATATCTTCGAAACTAACATCAAATATCTTCAAAATAACATTCTAACATGTAATAACATTCTAACATGTATATAAGAGTCTTAGGATCTTCCAATAAAAATATCAAAGCCATTGGAATAAGATTAAACCATAAAAGATTTAAACTTTCTCAAAACATAAACTGTTTTTCCTCTTCCAGTTTCTAAGTTTCTAGACCTAAGAAAATATTTCACCAAAACTTTTAATCATGCAACAAATCCTCAACCAATAATCATATAAACATGTTAACAGTACTCCATAAAAATTTCGGACCAAGATCTATTCATTAGCTTGGTCAAAAACTCCAAAATATAACACACTCTCCAGTTTATCGCCTAGAATGACCTTTCTAGGGTCTAAACAACGTTTTACCAATCAAATTATCTCCAAATGGAACGAATAAGGTATTCACATAAACTAGACTACAAAAGACAAAAGACTTACAAAAACTTCAAAACAGGCGTTCAATAGAGGTACTAAAAACTGTCTGAGAGTGTCTTTTGTGTTCTATGAAGGAAAAGTGTAAAGGAGAGCTGCTTTTCGTGGGAAGTGGACTGGAGAGCCTCTTACACAAGCTATGGAAAGTGATAGGACTGAAAGGAAAGGTTGAGTGTTGGCCTTTTCTTCTCATAAAAATCAGTCCAAGATCTTTTCACAAGGTGGAGTGTAAGAGTGAAAGAGTGAGGTTGCCCTTTAGCTTCGTGTTTCAAGAACCTTCTAGGCCCTTCTTGTAAAGATCTGACCAGCCAAGTGGGGGTACAAAACTTAGCCATGAAGCAATGTTAATGTGGTCAATTTCGTGGGCCTTAGTGTGCCTAAACCGAATGGGCTTAAATTTTGGGGTTTAAAGAGGGTTTGGGTTTCTATCAAGCCCAAATTCAACATCACTTGGTCCAATCAATTTTTCAAGGTTAACAAGGTTGGATAATGATGTTCTAACACAAATTTGAAGGATTAATAGCTTGTGGAAGTGATTTAATCAAGTGATTAAACATAATGCTAGAACTCGGATTAGAAAATGTTTAGAGGCCAACTTTAGGGTTTTGGGGAAACCATTTAGGGTTCCGATTTTAACAATGTTTTTGGGCTTTCAATTGGATTCCCACCCTTTGGGGTTTCACTAGGATTGAAAACCTCTTTGATCTGGCATAATTTGGTTGAGCAGATGAAACAAAGTTTTGCTTAAGTGGCATGATTTCACACCCTGACTTCCTTCACAAATCCATCTAATGGTTCCTCATGGTGCCAAGTGTCTAATACTATTCACTATGTGTGGCTAAGATCTTGCCAAGTGTCCAAATAAAACTCCAACCTAATTTGGACATTTCATACTGTGATTTTGAAAACACTGCACTGGGGTGCGCTTATCGAGGTAACTATCCATTCCAAAAAAATACATAATAAATTTAGTACTGAAAAATTCTAAATATTCACATTAACCTATGGTGAAATCATTTACCGAAATTCAACCCCGAAGTGCCCCTAAAAATAATTTCACAATTTCCAACAGACGTTTCGTCCAGAATTATGAAAATAGGCTATTGGCGTAGACCATAATGCATTCTGACACTTCTAACCACCTTAAATAAATAAAACTCATATTTTTAGCACCATAGTGAGTGATAACACTGACTATGTTGACAGACTAAAACCTATGCGATTGGTCGATTCGTAAAAACTTATGGAGTTTTTACGAGATTTCTAAAGTCAATAGAAATTCTACCAATGAATTTCTAGCGGGCTGTTACAGCCCGAGATAGAAGGAGAGTGTTCCAAGTAAAGTGTAGTTCTATTTCCAATTAAGTTGCTTATGCATTAGATAGAGAATGATGTCAAGGTTATGTGTATGCAGGTAGATTGTCATTTGACACGCGCATGAATGGACTGCATGGTATGAAAGTAACATAGAGTTTAGATAAGTATTACGTTCATACTCTTCTAGAGTATTTATAAGATAAAAGAAAATAAAAATGAAAGCTTTTCCTTTATGACACTTTACGAAAAGACACGAAAGACGTTTTATGGAAGAAAATGTTAAGTGTTCAAATGTATAAGTATGTACTGCCCCTCCTTGGCAGCCCTTGTTTACGCACCCAAGGCATTAATTGTACGCATGTGAATAGTTGACTATACAGTGTATCTATTGTACGTATTTTCTAACAAAATCAACGAACTGATATTTTATGATCATAAAACGATGTTTTCTCATGAAATGATGTTTTCTCACGAAAAGCAAAGAAAGACATGAGAACTAACTTTTTCATGCTTCCTACGAACCGACGCTTTTATAGATGCCACAAGGTGATGATCATGGAGACCACGAAAGACGACGTTTAAGGTGATACTTATGGATGTCATGAAAGATGAAGTTTAAACCCATGTTTTAAACGCTGCTTTTCTAGAAAATGAATGTTTTATCATGAAAGGGCATGTTAAATGAAAGATAAGAAAAAAATGAAAGCTCCAGCTCTTTAGAGCTGCCATGAATGAAAGAACGAAATAAAAGCATGAAATGTATAAAAATACTTAACAGCCATATGAATGAATGAATGGGCAGATTGCAATGCTAGCATTAGTGCTAGTAGTGCACCCAATGCTGCACCCTAACAGAATGAGATTCCAACCCGCGGCCACAGGTGAATCCATTGGCCATAGGGCCGGTAATCCTAACACACGAGGCGTAACAATGTGTACCAGCCTATGAAAGTGATAAGAAAGAATGTATGTATGCATGAATGCACGAACTCTTTAAGAAATGAAGGCACTGACGGGAGAAACGTTTTACGACAAGAAAGCCTTCTAAAGCAAAACCCTATCCATTGACGTTTTAAAATGAACGCACGTATGACACATATGCATGAACGTAATAGTATGTAGGTTTGATGAATGCATGAATGAAAAACCTATATTGTTATATTTTAACTGTATGAAGTAATGCTTACGAGTTCTCGACTTATTTTAGTTTTTATGAATGTTCCTCCCCCCACAGGAACTGAATGGTCAGGACAGAAACGGCCCATGTGGAAGAGCACGAAAGTCTAGGCATGAGTTTTAAATGTATGAAAGACCTTTTTATTGTAAAATTAATGTTTTCCGCTGTAAACCTCTTTTATTGTCAAAGCACATTTTATTTTATAAACGTAGAGTCTTGCACCTTGGGTATGCAAGCAGAAGGTTTTAAATGGAACGGTAATTCCTGTCATCCTTTCTAGAATATTTTATAGAAAGTCCCACCACAAGGACGGGTGTTACAGTACATCAGACTAGACTCGTCCTTTTAACTTGTAAACTGGATGGTGGTCGTGCTGCGTGCAATACGTTAGACTGGACTTACCTCATTAATCCTGACGGTGCAAAGGGGTTCGGGCAGTACGTAAGACTGGACCTGTCCCTTTAGACTTGTTAACTTTGCTCAAAGCATACCTCTAAAAAATCATGGTTTCATTTATCATTTGTATATCATTGAAATAAGTACATTTTACATTTTGCTTTCAGCAATATAACTTCCGCAGTTGTTTGGCATTCCATGGGTGTGATAAATCCCTTCCATGTGCATCTTTGAGCATATTTGAGCCTGGGCAATTATTGGCTATGACCACATAGGGTCCCTCCCACCATGGTCCCAGCTTCCCTTCGTCCCGAGTGGTTAGCCACACTTGTCTTAGCACTAGGTCTCCGACTATGAAAGAGCTCTGGTATTAAAATGCCTCCCAAGTGCAGAAGGTGTCTAGTTATTGCATAGTAAGAGTCTCATGGTCGATTGCACTGGGATTAAGACATTTTATAACTCATAACTATATTGTTATTATGAAATAAAAAGATTTAAAGAAGTGAGATGTTCACTAGTAGAAATCCTTGCAGTCACCGAGCAAAGGTGTGTACCAGGTTTTTCACACCAAAAGAATTAAACAATTTAAAGAGATTTTTGTTTCTTTTTTCCGAGAGCTCTTTGTGAAAATAAAATGGATTGGAGACAAACAAAAGTATATTAAACAACTAAGGAAACTGAATTTTGTTGTTGACTTAGGGAAAACAAATGTAGTACTCAAAATTGAACTTCTAAGAGACTTTTGGCCAAACACCTAGGTCTCGGGTCACTTTCTCACAGAAGGCATTCAAGGGATTTTTAACATTCCCCAGTTTCCTTCAAATGCAATTTCAGTTAGGTTCAAAGCATTTGGATGATGTATATGATGCATGCACTAACAAAATATTTACTAAATAACCTCAATAGATTTCATATAAAATCATCAATCAATATGCAACTCAAGAACATGGTTCTACCCTCCTTAAGCATCCATCGTGCCTTCAATCAACGATGAACCAAAAAGGAAATAGAAAGCCCTAACCTCAGCTTCTACTCAAGAACGACGAAAACTTATGGAGAATAAGAGTTAATAGCAAAAGGAAATAAAAAACCCCCATTGAAACCCTACTGCTCAAATGTTTTCCTTAACCTAGGTTATGAAAATTCTCACTCATCAAATATGAAACTAAACTATTAATCAAGAAAAATAACATTTCCATAATCCAAAGAAAGAGTAAACTCGAAAATTGTAAGAAGAGTTTTTGAATGGCTCTCTCTGGTTTTCAGATTCTTCTAGAAATCCCAAGTGACCCCCTCTAGCAAACCATCTTCAGCTTTTGAAGCTCCCCTTCACCATCCTCTCCTGTGCTCTTGCAAATTTCTCTCTCCAGGTTGTTGCTCCCTCCAATTCCATGGGTTCCTTTTAGAGTGTGAAGTCTAAGAGGAAAACAGAAAGGGTTAGGGGTTATCGAGTGCTGAAGGGATTCTTTCTTCCTTTTTTTTTTAACTGTTGTGCGTGTGTGACATAAGTGGCATAAGTAATTAAGTTCACATCAATTGACACTTAATTTCCCTCTTTGACCTTGTAATGCCCTTATTATAATTCTACTGTCCAGATGAGCATTTGTAATTCATTTTTAAACCAAAAAATCCTAATTTCCATGCTCAATTAGTACATTATTTCCACTTTATCACACCCCCAATTAGTTTTTTGCTAGACCCTTAGAATAGGAGTGATATACAAGGAAGGACCAATTCTCTTCTTTTTTCTAAAACTTTCTATCAAAGGTTTTCCTATCTAAGAACTTGTCAAAAACATAAGTCATTAATTCCATTGTTTAGGTTGTTTCTCATTTCAGAACTTCATGTAATATAGAAACACTTATGCAAAGGAAACCAATAATGTAATTGCATGTCCAAACCTGTGATCAGTGATGTGCCTAGGTTATCAGAGTTGCTCACCATCCTCTACCAAGTTACTCCATAGTTACAGCTACCACATAAAGAAAAATCCTTTTCCTTAGTTCAAAACCACTATTATTTGTTAGCTTTCATGCTATCACACTTTGAAAAGCTTCCTTATTTCTTTTCTTACTAAAGCCTCGGTGATAGGTAGCATTTTCCAAAAGCACTTTTAAATTTTTTTTAATCTCTAGTTTGTCCCTTTTCTCATTTGTCAATAGTATTTATTTATTTATTTGAAGAGGAACTGTATACTTCATTCATGTGTATTTTTTTTTCCTAAACCATTATGATGTGGTTCATTAAGGTCTGCCCAGCTGCACTTTTCAAGTAATCCTAGTAGAAAAATATGACTCCTCAAGTGCCCTAGGTTGCGAAGGTAATAGTTTGGCAGTAAGCAAAGTGTTCACCATTTCCTTCATTCAAGTGTTACTTCATTAAATGAACCTCTCAACAGAGCCACTTCACAGTTACTTATGTATCTATGAACTCATGATTCAGACAATTCTCTTTTAGTCATACCTAAGAAGTGTTTTCAACATAAAACTAGAATTACCCTCCTTGTGAAAAAGGTTTTTCTTTTTTTTTTGAATTGCATATTCCCATACCCCCCAACGAAATTGAAGCATTGTCCTCAATGTGTGCATGAAGAAGAGTAAATGAAGAGATGTTACCTGAGAGGCAGAACTTAAACATTTGAAAGATGTAAAACAAAAATATGCATGTCCTGCATTGCAGTCTGGAAAGATCAGAGACCCAATAGAAAACTTTGGAAAAACAAAACTTAGTAAAAGGGAAAATAAAGAAAGAAAGAAAAGAATAGTAAAAAAAACTAATTGAGGTGATTTAAACCTTCAGACTATTATGGAACTAAGTCAACTAAGAATTGGTTACTGTAATGGAATGGATGAAGTGTTTGGTGCATAGGTCCCTAAAAATGGCTTGAGTCTCTGGCCATTCACCTTGAAAGTATTACCATTTAGTGGGTTTGTGATTTCTTTGGCACCATGAGGAGAAATTGATTTTACTAGGTAGCATCCACTCCATCGGGATCTTAGATTTCCAGGGAACATATGAAGCATAGAATTGTAGAGCAAGAGTTGCAGATTAGGTTCAAATTTTTTCCTAAGATGCACCAATTACGAAGCCTATCATGTAAGGCTTTCATATATTCCTTAGCTAGCTTAGAATTCTCATAAGCATCCCTCCTAAGTTCCTCTAACTCAGACAATTGTAGCCTTCTCAAAGAACCAGCTTTCCATATAAAATTAAACTTTTC
Source organism: Juglans mandshurica (assembly GCA_022457165.1). Lineage (NCBI taxonomy): Eukaryota > Viridiplantae > Streptophyta > Magnoliopsida > Fagales > Juglandaceae > Juglans > Juglans mandshurica. The sequence continues at coordinate 13,280,373 of CM039631.1, forward strand.
ACTGCCTACTAAGCTTTGTGCTCAAGTGCCACAAGGAGGTGGCATGCTTTGCCATAGACCAGCCTATATGGGGATATACCAATTATAGTCTTATAAGCAGTCCTATATGCCTACAAGGCATAAACCAACCTCAAAGACCAATCTTTTCTTGAGGGATAAATAGTTTTTTCAAGGACTTGCTTAATTTTCCTATTTGCTAATTCAGCATGGCCATTGGTTTGTGGATGATAAGGGGTGGACACTTTATGATGGATCCCATATTTTTTTTAAGAGTGATTCTAATGGTTTGTTGCAAAAGTGTGTCCCATTATCACTAATTATGGCTCAGGGCATGCCAAACCTAGACACTATGTTGTCTTTTATGAATTTGAGCACCACTTGGTGATCATTCTTTTTACAAGAGATTGCTTCCACCCATTTAGAAACATAGTCTACTGCCACTAGAATATAAATATACCCAAAGGACGGGGGACATGGGCCCATGAAGTCTAAACCCCAACAATAAAAACTCTCCAACACTAAGATTGGTTGCAAGGGTTTCATGTTCCTCCTAGTTATCCCTCCTAGTTTCTGACATGGTTCACAGTTTTTGCAGAATTCAAAAGCATCCTTGAACATATGGGGCCAATACAAACCAAATTGTAAGATTTTAGCCATTGTTTTCTTTGTAGAAAAGTGACCACCACAAGCCTTATTGTGACAAGCGTAAAGGACAGAGGTTATATCAGTATCAGGGACACACTTACAGATTATTTGATTAGAACAATACTTAAACAAGTAAGGGTCATCATAAAAAGTATATTTTCCTCTACTTTGAACCTTTTTAAATCCTAAGGAGTCCATTGTGTAGATGCTTTTCCTGTCACCAAGAAGTTGACAATGTCAGTATACCAAGGTATATTTTCAATTGAAAGTATTTGTTCATCAGAGAAAGATTCAGAAATTGGCAAAGAAAAATTAGATTAAGTGACAATTAATCTGGACGGGTGGTTAGCCACCACATTCTCCACCCCCTTCTTGTCTTGAATCGTAATATTGAACTCCTACAAAAGCAGCACCCATCTAATCAGTTTTGGTTTAGCATCTTTTTTGTTTACAAGTATTTCAAGACTGCATGGTCAGTAAAAATAATTACAGGTGAACCAATGATATAAGCTCTAAATTTCTCTAGAGCAATAACAATGGCCAACAATTCTTTTCCGTTGTGGAGTAATTCTTTTGAGCACCAGTTAATGTTTTGCTAGCATAGTAAATTGCATAGGGTAGCTCGTTCCCAGGCTAACCTAGGACAGCTCCTATGGCAAAATCACTGGCGTCACACATGATCTCAAAGGGGAGGGACCAATCTGGGGCTTGCATGATAGGGGCTATAGTGAGTAAGTGTTTGAGTTGGTCAAATGCTTTTTGATGTTCTGTTGTCCACTCAAAAACAGTGTCATGCATAAGAAACTTACACAAGGGTTTAGAAACGAAGCTAAACCCTTGTATAAATCTCCTATAAAACCCAGCATGTCCTAAAAAATGACCTAATGTCCTTCACAATTTTAGGAGTGGGGAGCTTAGATATTACGTCCATTTTGGACTTGTCCACCTCCATACCCCTTTGGGATACTATATGCTCCAATACAATACCCTATTGAGACATAAAGTGGCACTTTTCCTAGTTTAACAGTAATTGCTTCTCTTCACACCTGGCCAAAACAGTTTGCAAGTTATTAAGGCAATTCTCAAAGGAACTCCCAAAGAAAGAGAAGTCATCCATGAATACCTCTAGGTTATTTTCACTTAAATCACTAAATATCCCTAAAGTGCATCTCTGAAAAGTTGCTGAAGCATTACAAAGTCCAAAGGGCATTCGTCTAAATGCAAAAGTCCCAAATGGGCAATTAAAAGTTGTTTTTTCTTGATCCTCAGGAGCTATTTCAATTTGATAATAGCCTGAGAATCCATCCAAAAAAGTAAAAGGCATAGCCAGTAACCTTTTTCAAGACATGGTCAAGGAATGGTAAGGGGAAATGGTCTTTTCTAGTGGAAGCATTAAGCTTCCTATAGTCAATGCACATTCTCCATCTTGTGGGTACTAATTCATTTTTTTCATATTTTTACCACAGTAAGTCCAGATTTCTTTGGAACCACTTGGATGGGACTAATCCACTTACTATCAGAAATAGGGTAAATGATACCCACATCCAACAACTTGAGGACTTCATTCCTCACTACTTCCTTCATTGATAGATTAAACCTTCTTTGTATTTCTCTAGAAGGCTTAGAATCCTCCTCCAGGTAAATCTTATGACTGCAAATTAAAGGGTTGATACCCTTAATGTCAACCAAAGTCCAACCTATAGCCTTTTTATGTTTTATAAGGACCTTCAATAGTTCTTCTTCTTGTCTATTAGTTAAACAAGAAGATATAACAACTGGTAGGGTACTATTATGTCCTAGAAAGGCATACTTGAGTTCTGCTTGTGGGGGCTTGAGACCCAATGCTAGGATCTAATCCTTTACTTCCCTTTATGTTGGTTGTGCTGGGCTTAGCTGCTCCACTTTGGGTGTCCACTCTACTGGTTGTCCTGCATAAAATACAGCCACTGGTTTGTTAGGGAAAGATTATGCAATGATATCCTCCAACAAGTTTACTTCTTGGGGTTCCTCTACTTCCTGAGGTTGTCTGCAGAGATTAAATATGTTTAATTCAAGAGTCATATTACCAAAACTCAATTTTAAAAATCCACTTCTACAGTTAATTAAAGCATTAGAAGTAGCCAAAAATGGTCTTCCTAAAATTACAGGAGTTTGGAAAACAGAGTAAACATATGGCTGCATCTCAAGGACAACAAAATCTACTGGATAATAAAACTTATCCACCTGCACTAGAACATCCTCCACCACCCCTTGGTATTTTGATTGACCTATCAGCTAGTTGCAAGGTTATTGAGGTTGATTTCAATTGTCCTAGCCCTAGTTTCTCATATACAGTGTAAGGCAACAGGTTCACACTAGATCCTAAGTCTAGTAAAGCATGGCCAATTTTAGAATTCCCAATGATGCAGGCAATAGTAGGGTATATTGATCTTTACTAGTTTAAATACCTCTAGAATCTTAACCTGATTTTTATCTTTATGAGAAACTGCTAACCTAGTGGGAAAAGGTGCAGATGATTGACAGGTTGTCTCTTCAATTTGTACAATTTCTAAATTTTTTCCACTTCTGAAGACTGTGACAACCTTTACTTGCTTCAAGGTGGAGTCCTCTCCCATCTCTGACACTTGATGGATTTGGCCTTGAGGATTGGGTTGTGGTTGTGAAGGGAATTTCCCTTTCTCTTGAATGCTCAAAGTTGAAGTGATTCTTGTCAAAGATCCTCTCAGGTCATTGATGCTTGGGAAGTTTCGTTGTTTATTGTTGCTTGCCTTGCATGAACTGCCATAGATTGGATGCTATCTGGTGGACAGTATCTTCCAGGTTTCTCTTCTGGTTCACAGCTGCAGGTGCTGGGTGTTGGGGTGATCCTTTCATAGTTGGTTGCAAGTTTGTTGCATAATGGTGAGGAACAGGTGGATGAGATGAGGACTGGCTGCCTGTTTATTCCTCCAGGTGAAATTAGGATGGCTCCTCCAAGTGGGATTGTATGTATTTGAGAAGGGACCTACAAAAGGTTTTGAAATCAAACTAACAGAGTTAGTTTGATCTAAAAGAACTTCCTTAAAAGCTGGGATTGTAGGACATCCACTAGGAGCATACCATATTTCTTCACAAATGTTGCATCTTTCTGGATTTTTCTAAAGAACTTGAACTTCTTTGGAAATCATAGATAACCTAGCAGGCAAATCATCCACCTCTTTCAATTTGTATCTAGCTCCTCCAATGATGGTCTTTCAAATGTCCCATGATTGAGCATTTTTAGATAAGTAGTCAAAATACTTAAATGCCTCCTCAGGTTCTTTATTAAAGAACTCCCCATTACACATTGTTTCTAGAAACTGCCTCATCTTGGGTTGCAAACCCTTATAAAAAAATTGATTATTCTCCATTTTTCATACACATGGTGAGAGCATGCATTAAGCAAATCCTTGAATCTCTCCCAACACTAATAAAAAGTCTCAATGTCTTTTTGAGCAAAATTCATAATTTGTTTTTTTAATGCATTAGTTCCATGCATAGAGAAGAATATTTTGAGGAACTCAATTTGCATTTCCTGCCATGTCCCTATTCTCCTAGGCCTTAATGAATTCAACTAGGTTTTAGCCTTTTCTTTTAGGGAAAATGGGAACAGGTTAAGCCTTATCACCTCCTCTGTACAGGTTCTGTCCATGACTGTACAGCAAAACTCCTCAAATTCCTTAATATGCAAATATGGGTTCTTAGACTCCATTCCATGGAAATGAGGTATAAGAGGGATCATGCCAAGTTTAAAATTAAAGTTGTTTGCATTCAGGGGTTGTATAATGCATGAGGGTGAACTAGTTCTAACCGGTTGCAAATAATTTTTAAGGGTCCTGTTATGGTTACCCACTCTCCTCTCATCATGTTCTTCCTCGGCCATGGTACTAGGACTTTCAAAAGATGACTCAAATGAAAGTGACTTGCAATCAGAGTAAGTCACAGATTCGTTTCTAATCAATCGAGAGGAATGGTCTCTACTCCAAATTGACATGCAATTACCCAACCAAAACACAAGACTAACACCAAGGTTGGTGTATAGTAGTAGCAGCAATTGAACAATTGACAGTAAAATTTAACAGAGAATATTATTCAAAATTAACAAGGGAAAGAAAGAGAGAATTAGGGTTAGATATCACCAGAGTGTGAAGAGGTTCACACTCAGTCACCCATTATCTCTACAGTGTTGTGACAATTCTGCAAATTGCCTTTAATCCCAGGCAATGGCTCAAAAAACTTGTCTCTCCCATTAAAAAGCCTCCTAAGTACAGAAGGTGTCTAGTTATTGTATAGTGAGAGTCTCAAGGTCGATTTCATAGGGATTAAGACATTTTATGACTCAAAATTGTACTCTTATTATGAAATAAAAAGATATAAGAAGTGAGATGTTCACTAGAAGAAATCCTTGCAGTCACTAAGCAAAGGTGGGAACCAGATTGTTCACACCAAAAGAATTAAACAATTTGAAGAGATTTTTGTTTCTTTTTTCCGAGAACTCCATGTGAAAATAAAATGGACTGGACACAAACAGAAGTATATTAGATATCTAAGGAAACTGAATTTTGTTGTTGACTTAGGGAAAACAAGTGCAGTACTCAGAATTGAACTTCTAAGAGACTTTTGGGCAAACACCTTGATCTTGGGTCACCTTCTCATAGAAGGCATTCAAGGGAGTTTTAACATTCCGTAATTTCCTTCAAATGCAATTTTAGTCAAGATTAAAGCATTTGGATGATGTATATGATGCATGCACTAACAAAATATTTTCTGAATAACCTCAATAGATTTCATATCAAACCATCAATCAATATGCAACTCAAGAATAGGTTTCAACCCTCTTTAAGAATCCATCGTGCCTTCAATCAATGACAAACCAAAAAGGAAATATAAAACTCTAACCTCGGCTTCTACTCAAGAATGACAGAAACTTATGGAAATATGAGTTAATATCAAAAGGAAAACAAAGGTTTCCCTTAACCTCGATTACAAAATTACTCGCTCTCATCAAATATGAAACTAAACTATTAATCAAGAAAAACAACATTTCCATAATCCAAAGAAAGAGTAAACCCTAAAATTGAAAGAAGATTTTTCAAATGGCCCACTCTGGTTTTCAGTGTCTTCCAGAAATCCCAAGCGACCCCTCTGGCACACCATCTCCAGCTTTTTAAGCTCCCCTTCACCATCCTTTATTGTGCTCCTGTTGATTTATCTCTCCAGGTTGTTGCTCCCTCCAATTCCTTGTGGTTCCTTCTAAGGTGTGAAGTCTGAGAAGAAAATAGAAAGGGTTAGGGGTTATCGAGTGTTGAAGGGATTCTTTCTTCCTTTTTTTTTCTAGGTGTTGTGCGTGTGTGACATAAGTGGCATAAATAATTAAATGCACAACAATTGACACTTAATTTCCCTCTTTGACCCTGTAATGTCCTTATTATAATTCTACTGTCTAAATGAGCATTTGTAATTCATTTTCAGACCAAAAAATCCAAATTTCCATGCTCAATCACTACATTATTTCCACTTTATCAGTTATCCCCACTTATCTTAGCACTAGGTCTCCGACTTTGAAAGATCTCTACTAGACTCGTTGGTTGAAGGAACGCTCCACCTTCTTTTGTTGATCGTTGTCCTTACTTTGTCTTCCAAACTTATTTCTCCCAACAAATCGAGCTCCTCCTATAGTCTCACACTTTTGGAACCCTAGTCGAAGTGTTGGATCCTATAGGTAGGCATTCCCACTTCAACGGGTGCTATTGTCTCGTGTCCGTAGGTGAGTGTGTATGGGGTCTCACTCGTCGGGGTTCTGACCGTGGTCCGGTATACCCATAGTACTCCTAGGAGTTCTTCCACCCATGTCCCCTTCTTGTCGTCAAGTCTCTTCTTAAGGATCCGAGCAGGGTTTTGTTGGTCGCCTCGACTTGCGCATTAGACTGAAGGTGTCCCGACGAATAGTACTTGAGCTGGATCCCCAGATCCTTACAATAGTCATGGTTGTGGTCTGAGTTAAACTGCCTCATGTTATCTAATATGATGAAGCTAGGGATGCCGAATGTGCACACAATTGTCTTCATGGGAACTAGGTAATATTGCTTGTTGTTGTCGTTGCCAGGGCCTCAGCTTCCACCCACTTAGTGAAGTAATGTACACCTACCATTACAAACTTTACCCCATCTTTACTTGGGTGGAGGGGGCTGACCAAGTCCACACCCCATTGTACAAAAGGCCATGGCGATGTGATGGAGGTCAGTTCCTTTAGTGGGCAGTAGGGGACAGGAGAGAACTTCTGAAATTTCCAAACAAACTCTTGTGCGTCTTGGAAGGCATGTGGCCAATAGTATCCAGATCTCATTACCTTTCTCACCAATGCTTTCCTTCCCAAGTGGTTACTACATACACCTTCGTGTACCTCTTCTAGTACGTACTACGCTTGTTCGAACGAGACACACCTTAAGAGGGGCATGGAATAACCTCATTTATATAGGGTCTCATCGGTTAGGATGAAGTGAGACACCCTATTCTTAGTTTTCCTTGCTTCCCACTTATCCTCATGTAACTTGTTGGAATCAAAGTACTTGATTATGTCTGCATCCATTCTAGGGCCCTCGGCCTCACCTCCAAGATCTTGACTCCTTTCGCTAGCATTTCTACAGTGCTAACCACTGCCTGTTCAGGTAGGAGCGAGCTCTCTTGTCTGAATGCTGCAAGTGCCAATTTCTTTGCCTTTTGGTTCTCGGCTCTCAAAATCTACTGAATCAAGAAATATCTAAAGTGGTTGCGCATGTCTCTCACTAGTGTCGTGTATTTTCTCAATTTTTTGCTTTTTCTTGGTGAACTCTCCTTGGACCTGGTTTACGACTACTTGGGAGTTGGCTTTTAGTTATATCTCACTTGCACCCATCAAATTAGTGACCTCCAAGCCAGCCAATAGTGCTTCATATTCAGCTTCATTGCTGGTAGTTTTAAACGCAAGTTTGATGGTGTAATTATGCTCTTCCCCATCCTCCGTAATAATATTCATCCCCACAACCCTTTAGCCCAGCAAGATGAGCCGTCGACGAAGACTTGCTTGGGTATCACGGTCGGTGCATCTTGTACCTTATCCAGGAAGCCAGTGAATTCTACAATGAAGACGGCCAGTACCTGTCCCTTAATGGAGCTTCTAGGAACGTACTCGATGCCAAACTCACTTAGCTCTACCACCCAATTCATCATCCTTCCAGAGACATCTGGTTGTTGTAGAATATTCTTCAAGGGGGCTTCAATCAAGACTCGTATTGGGTTGGCTTGATAGAGTAGCGTTGGATTGGAAAGGTACTACTTGAGGTTCTCAAATTCCTGGTCACACTCCTCATTCCAATTTTGTGCCTTCCGTAGTACTTTGAAAAACGCAAGCACTTGTCCATCAACCTAGATACAAAACTATTAAGGGCAGCTACCTGGCTAGCAAGCTTCTGCACATCCTTAACACTTCATGGTGGGGCCATGTTGATGATGGCTCTTTATCTTGGTTGGTGTCTATTCCCCATTCCAAGACCATGTAGCCCAACAGCTTCTTCACTAGCACAACATTGGATAGCCAGTTCGGGTAGTGTGCCTCACATATGAATCATACTGTTAGGAGGCGATCGACTTCTTCTGTGATGGCTACGCCTTTCTCGACACTAAAACTCCAAGTTTCTACCTGACTTTCTTGGCTTTAGGATCCACACATAGGTTGTGTTGAATAATGTCTTGTAACGCCCCAAACCCGGGTGGCTTGGAGAATTACTACTTGTCACTCATAAACATGTCTCCCAACACATCCAAAGAATAATCTCCAAAAACTTCATAAAGGAAATCAATCTCAAATCTTCTCAATAATCTCATTACAAACTCCACATAATCTTTAATGCAATAATAATAAATCAAAGGGGTCCATAACCTCTCGGTAGTCATAACAAACCAACTAAATATTTCATAAATCTTACTAAACTCAAGACATAAATAAAACTCAAAGACATTAAGACTAAGAACACCAGAAGTCCTTCTTCTACTAACACCTCCTCAGCTTAAACACAAACAGCATTCTAATCCAGGTCCTCATTTGGACTCACCACATCATCTGAAAAATATTATAATGATAGGGGGTGAGTTATCAACAACTCAGTAAGCAGAAATCATATGCTAGCGTGCAAACATGAGCATTTATAAAGTAGAGTATGCAGAACAAAATATTTTCCAGAGTTATCATGCAGAACAGAACATATTTTCAAAATAACAGAGCGATGGTTTTAAAACAAGTAAAACCCATGGTACTTTGGCATAACATAAACTGAGTATCATCATTAGATCAAAACAGAGCATCAAACAGAGCAGAGACCAAGTTTCACCCCCGTGGTAAGGTTGTGCTAACCCCGGTGGCCAAACCAAGTAGAAACAGAGGTGAAATCTTTCCTTTATTCTTCTCGGAGCCCCGAGTGTGCACACAGGAAAGACCACAATAAAACCACTTTGTTTCCAAAGTGGGTGCACTCAGAGACAGAGAAGTTGGTACCAACCCAAACAGAGCAGAGCATAATAGAGCAGAGCAGAGCAAAGCAGAGACAGAGTAAGATACGAAAACCAGTACACCATGCCAAAGGTTTTCAGATGTTATATCAAAATAATACAGAGTACTAAAACAGAATCAGAACAGTTTACACACGCTGAACACAAAAGCCAGAACAAATAAATGCACAACTTTTCATATTCTCAATATCGCTCTTTTTCAGATTTCAGAAACCACATGACAGAATTTAGCTCATGTCTACAGAATGCATGTCAGAATATATTTTTCCTTTTTCACACAGATTTCATGAATAATGCAGATAAGTGACCGAGGTTGATCTTTGTTTTCACAAGTTCCCAACACAACACAAATTATGCAAGTTTTCATAAAATCAACCTCAGTCTCATTAGCTTGTATAAAACCCAGCATAGGAACCCCGCTTACCTGACTCTTGCAGCCTATTATCTATACCTTGAAATTGACCTCTATCAATCTCGTCGCCTATTCATAAAAAAAATATATAAACTAAGTATTAAAAGAAAATAACACAACCTCCATCTAAATAATTAAAACCCACAATTCTAAACCATATTATAGCAAAAATAGCTTACTAAGTCAACCAAGTAGTAATCTGGAGAGCCCTAAATTCAATCTAAAATATCATCTACTAATCTTAATATTTACTAAAACACCCTCTAAAGTCAACGTCTAACACCAATAATAAAAAATTCTAAGACCATTCTAATACAAAGTGTTGGCTTACTCACTTAAATGACTAAGAATTAGGAATCACAAGCCACGGAAGCCCAAGAACTAACGAAATGCAAACTCAACTCACGGCAACAACAAACTGCAGAAATGAGGATAAAATAAAAATAAATTCGAAGAAGAAACTGCATGAGTATGTTACGGCAATAAGAAATTCTAGAAAAGGTTTCAATGCCTACCCGAAACACACCAACCCGAAATACTCCCACGCACAGCAACCAGAAACTCACAAAATCCTACTCAAACTCACGGCAACAATAATTTCCAGCAAGGCTTCAATGCCAACGAAATGTACCAACCCAAAGACTCACCACACACAATAATCAGAACCCACGGCCACAAACAGAAACTGCAGAAAAAAGAGGATAAATCAAACCAAATACTAAGGAGCAGAATCTGCACAGTTTCAGTAGATGAAACCGAAACCTAAAGGGATGAGAAGGAAACACTTACCAGTCGAAAAATGGAGGGATGAGAGGTACTGCTCGTGTGTTGCAGGGGAAAACCGAAATGCAAAATGGAGAGAAAACAAAGGAATGTAGCAGACGACAACCACCGAAACTAAGTGCAGCGCAAGAGAGAAAACTGAAATTGAAGAAGTTTAGGGCAAGTATTTCGGCAACAGGAACAAAAATCAACGAAAACAAAAATGAAAAGAAAAGGAAAAGGAAAGAGTAACGTGGGAAAAAGGAAGTTGCGGAAGAAAATGAAACCGAAAGAAACCGACTGTGCGAGAAGAAAGGGAGGAAGAAACGAAAAACAGAGGAGAACTCTTACCTCCCTAAACGACGTCGTTCGGTGGTCTTACTAAGCACTAAAATGGCTGGGCCATTTTCACGCACGGTTCGGGTCACTTTGATGAAGAAACTGGGCCTTACATGTCTGGGTTGATCCCAAGCATGTCTTTGTGCTCCCAAGCAAACACATCCCGATGTTCTGTCATGAGTCATACTATAGCTTGCCGCATGTTGGGTGTCATTCTGTTGTGAAGTTTGATAATTTCCTCAAGGCGGTTCAGGTCCAATGGAGCTAGCTCGACCGACTTGTTTGGCTCCACTTGGAGTGCCTATTTATCTCGTACTTCTTCCTCCTCTGCAATAAACTCTGGCGAGATGCAGTCGACTTCTTTGGGCTCGATCATATTGATCTTGTCTTTCGCTAGTTTTAGCTCTTGCACATAACATTCCCGTGCTAGGACCTATTGACCTTAGGTTTCGCCTGCCCCCGTTGTGGTTAGGAACTTCATCTTTAGGTGGGAAGTTGAAGTCGCCACCCTCAGGTTGTCGAGTGTTGCTCACCCAAGTATGGCGTTGTACAAGGAGGGTGCCTTCACCACTATGAAATGAGTCATTGCGAAGGCAGTGTAAGAGGCCTTTCTAGCCATTATCGAAAGAGTAATGGTCCCCATCGGCTGAACCATATCTCCTATGAACCCTTTCAATGCCATGAGGGTTGGTCGCAGGCGGCAAGGATCGATCCCCATTCTAGAGAAAGCATTACAGAAAAGGATGTTAGCAGAGCTGCCATTGTCGATCAGGATTCTCTTGGTGGTGAAGTTAGCCACCTACATCGTCACCACCAAGGCATCGTCATGGGGGTAGTTGGTGCGAGCTCGTTCCTCCTCTGCTTTGCTAGGTGGTGTTCGGTTGAATATACCTCCTCGAACCATGCCCTCCTAGTGTGGGCCTTCTACCACCTCAAACCATGCCCTCTTCTTGTCTCCTTGGAATCTCACTCCTTCTTGGCTAGGCTAACCTTCCCTGACTTCCTTTCCTCCTGTTGGCTGTCATAGTGTTGGGGAGTCGGGTATCTCACTCTTCCCCTGATTATTGTGAGTCAAAGAACGGTTATAGGTGCAATAACAGTGACCATCGTCCCGATGGTCAACTTCTTGAGGAGCAGGCCTGCTCTCCTCCTCTATTGTCAACATCGCTCTATCGTGATTGAAGCTCGCCTTGGTCATCAGTTGACATGCGCTCCTTATTAAATTTGGCCATGTAGGCCTTCAGGTTCTTGTCCTCTTTCTACTTGATAGTCAGCAGGTAAGCCGTGGGGCGTCTTCTCCTCCAGCTATCCATAAATTGTCTGATGAAGTTGCATATTGAGTTTGGCACCAGTGAGGTGAACCAAGCCCATGCCACTCCTTTCAGGGTCAGCAGGAAGACCGTACATGCGATCTCCCGAGGAAATCTATGTAGGGTCATATAAGCCTTAAAGGTGTCCAGATGCTCCTAGGAGTCCATGGATCCATCGTACAAGTTTATCTGTGAGACCTTGAATTTTGGTGGCAGCGGCATGACCATTACCTTTGTACTGTAAGGTAGGTTCATGCTAGTAAGCATCTGGTCTACCGAGTATAAGGCTCCCACCTTTTTGGCCATCATTTTGTATTTGTTCATGAGGATGCGAAACTCAAGCTGCATCTTCTGGTTGTCTTTGTTATCAGCATCTATTCCCTCTACAGCCCATGACTTGACCTACCTACCGTGGCTAGTTTCGGTGTCTTTAGGTAGCTTGGTAGTGTCTATATGTAGGGTTTCATTTTCCCTCTGGAGAGTCTCCACTTGTGTCATCAATGTCTTTACTAACTATTCCATCTCTGCTAAGCGTGTTTCTACGTCTTCTATAAGGTTTCTAGTCCCCGAGTTTTTTGAGAACGGGTAGTCATCGGCATACTAAGGACACGTGAAGTCTATAATTATCATATAGAAGGCACCACTGTTAATGTTTTGTTTCGTACGCCTTGGACCTACCCCAACAACTCGAGCTTGGGCCTTCGTACCTACACACAAGAGTAGGCAAGGGTGGCTCAGTGGTGTCCGAGGAGCCTTCGATGCCTAAGTTAGTTAATCCTCTTAGTAACACGTGTATCAATGTGAGAACTCAGAGAGGATCCTTCATACCTAGGGGTTGATTTTTATACGAGGTTGCTAGGGATGTACGTCTCGTACCCCATGTCAGGGGGTTCATGTCCTTCTCAATGTAGCTCGATTACGATCCTTTAATGAAGCGTAGAGCTTGGACAGGTGCCATTAATGCGGCTCAGGGCTGGGGCGACGCGATTAATTTGTCGTGTTTCTCTGAATGGTGCCTTGCCAGTAGATGATCAGCACCGTGTGGTTCCATGCCCTCTATCAGGGAATCAAGGTCGTCTGCATTTCCCGCCCACCTGTCTGCACAGGTCTTCGATTGCTAGGTGTCATTAAGGGTGCCAAGGGCGGCAAGTCCCATCCGTCCTTGTCATTAATCCTTCCTGAGTGGGGATTGTCTTTTAGGTTGGTGTAGTTAGTGGGCCGAGTATCCCTAAGGGGTATGTGGACCCCTAGAGAGAATGAGTATTAGGTCGGGTTGGCCCCTCGTAGTTCATCGTGGGCCAGTCTGGCGAGCCAGACAGAGGGAAAACCCCCTTAAATTTCTAACTAAAGATTTACCTTTTTATTTGTTTTTTAGATGAGTGAGCTTGGCCCAAAGGAAAGAGGAAGAAGAAGAAGAAGAAGATTAAAATGTTTGGGCTTTTGAACAGAGGACTATTTACCTCATAACAACCTGTGGCATTATCAACCATGACCATTGACCATTGACCAAATATGGTATCGTCCACAGCCAAGACTACTACCCCATTCATAAAAAACAGGATATGATTAAGAACCGAAATTATGGACGGCGAACAATCAAAACATACACAACATCGTACACTATAAAGGACAAGAAGAGTAAGACCGAATAAAGAATTGCACAATGAGAAATGATATTTACAGTTATAGAGTGCGCAAGCGCCGTGCACTCACTTTGAAAAAAATTGGCAAATATAGAACCCACATAAAAAAAATAATTTTTTAATGGTGGACTCCACTTTTTTTCAAAAGAAGTACACAACGTTTGCACAAACCTTGACTGTATATAGTATTACTCGCACAATATACCTTCCAACGGATACATATACATCAGTATAATCAATAGGGAAAGGAAGATCTTCTGAGTCACCCTCGATTATTTTGCACTCCTTCATGGGCTCCTTGTACTTTGCCTTAGCAAGTTGATGAGGTGATTGGTCTAAAATTGTAACATTCTTAACGTCCACACGTTTAAATAATGGGAATAATGGGTGACACAATACATCTTGTTTAATAATCAATTAGTAATCACTCAACATGTCACAACCCATTTCAATCTATCTCAATCCATATTATGTAAATGGGTTGAACTGACCCACATAATCCATTTTACCTAATTAACATAATCTCACATAAAAGTTAAAATCGATATTTATTAGTAACCACAATATCTAAAAACAAAATAATAAAACTACCTACTAACTAAAACTATCAATATTCTTAATATTTTAACATATAATAAAACAATTATTACAAAACTAACAATAATAAATACGAGCAGCAGTACAAAATTATAATCCCAACAATATAAATAAATAAATATCTTGACAAATACCAATATTACATAATTTTATAACAAACCTTAAACAGGTTATTAAAGGCTAATTTGGGTTTAAATAAGTTAACCCGTTATTGACCCGTGTACTTATTGTGTCTTAATGGGTCAATTTTTTTTTTTACCCGAATCCATTTATATCAAACTCAAACCCGTTAGTTTCATTAGGTTCACAATTCGTATCACAAATTGTCACCCCTAAACGTTAGTTTTAGGTTATTCCTGTGACCACCCGTTCATTTTTCTCTCAGTTGGTCGTGAGTCTCACATGTGCGTTTTAAACCTCCAAGTTGTTTTTTAAATATTGCAGATAATTTTTAAATGAAGCCTAGTGTTTTGAAGTCCTCGAAATATTTTAAATGTCAAAAATTATTTTAAAGAGGGGTATTTTTGATATTATTGAACCAAACCTAATTTTAACGTAAGCATTTTTATATTGTGAAGCTCCAAAAATAATATAATTTTAGCAAATCATTTTATTTAAATGATTTTAATTCCTTAAGAGTATTATTTAATATTCATTATTTCAGTGTATGTTAAAAACTCTACTTATTTAGATGATGTTATTCCTCTTAAAAATGTTTAGCAAACTTTTCCATTTTATATTATGATGAAGGATTATGTTTTTAGAATTAAATTTGGGTTTTAAATTGATCACGTTGTATTTCTGTTTTAATTCCTCTTATTTTAGTTAGTTCATTAATGTGTTTAATTTATCACCGTTGGATCAAATCTGAAGACTCAAGATGATGGGTGGAAATTTAAAGCCCAAACCCTAGCTTTTTCCCCCTCACTTTCCCTTTCTCCCTCTCACTCTTCCCCTTTAGCAGCCGCATGCCCCTCTCTCCCTCCCGATCTTTCTTCTCCTTGGCTCCTCCCAACGTTGCCGGCCGCCTTTGGCATAACCACCACCTCCACATTTGACTCACGCCATACCTAGCCCCCAGCCAACATCAACACCTCTCCCTTCCTCACCCAAGTTCTCCCTTCTCTATTTTGGGTTCCCAGTTGCGCCGCCGCCTAGCTCTATTGTAGCAAGCCCTCATCGCTGATGACCTCACCTCACTGGCCACCTCATGCCCTCGGCCCCGACGTAGATCTTCCCTCTTGCCCTTGCTCTGTTTTGCAACCCACAACCACCAGCTCTCCCTACGTCGCCGTGCTCCTCTCGAGCCACCATGGGCCACCCATGACCACCTTTCAGTTCTCCATTCGTAGATCTCCTTTCCCTTCAGCTGTGAGCCAACACCTCCCACAGCCCCTTCCACCACCTTGCACGGCCATAGCCACCATACACAGCCTTTCCAGCTGCAACCCATAACCCCCAATACCTCGACCATCTAATACCACCAAAATCTCCACCACCATGCCCCACTCGTGAAACCCTAGATCCAACTCCTCCAAGATAGCACTATTTTAGGGTCACGGCAGTGACCATCAAGGAGCAGTCACTGCCCAAACCTATGGCTTGCGATGCCACGGGACCTTGCCGAACAGCAAGCAACACAACAAGTTATCCCCACGTATGGTATAATCTCTCTCCCTTTCCTCGATAGTTATTTATTGTAAAGTTGGGTTGTGTTGTGGACTGTGCTATGTTGTGGAGTTTGTTGTGTTCGGTTATGTGAACAGAGTAGTTGTGCTAGTTTGTGAGGTTGTGTATTGTTAAGTGTGTTGTGTCGTGTTGTGGACTGTGATGTGTGAAGTGATGGGTTGTGATGTAGTGTGGAGTTTATTGTGAAGTGTTGGGAGCTGTGAAACAATGTCACGGACTAGATGTGATGTGACCGTGTAGTCAGAAGTGACGGGTGTCATTGTGTAATAGTGTCGTGGCTGGGAGTATGTGTGAAGTGACAGAGTGGTGTAATGGTGACGTAGAAGCATGGCAGGATGGCATGAAGTGACGGGGAATGCATGTCGAGTCGTGCACGTGATGTGAGGAGATGGTGCATAAGTGAAGTGGTGGCTAACAATGTAGCTTGGAAGTAGTCTTGAGCTACGTGATGTGATGGGAGGTGTTGTTGTGAATGTGGTCATGTTGTGCATGGTGCTTGTTTATACAAGCAAGCTTTCAATGGATTTTTTTTTTTTTAATAGGGATAAAAACTTCATTTCATCAAGGTATAGACCTTAAGACAGGGTACAATAGTGTTGATCAATGAAAATTACATTCTCAATGAAAGGAGGAACATTATTCCACCAAATATTCATGTCTTCAATGGACCATGCATGTCTAGCAAGTTGATAGGCAACCTCATTAGTTGATCTGTTGTTGTATTGGAGCCTGCACTGAGGAAATCTTTGCATCAGACTTTTAATATCAGCAACCACTATTCTTATTGCAGCACTTAATTTAGCTACATTATTGACTTCCTCCACCAAGAACAAGTAATCACTTTCAATAATCAATTTAGGTATAACAATATTCAAGCAAAACTGTGAGCCTCTCAGTAAAGCCACCGCTTTTACTTGCTCTGGTTCTAAATGCATAGATTCTGCTCTACTTACTGCCATAAGAACTTCTCCTACATGATCCCTTAAGATAGCACCCAAACCAGCTTTATTCAACTCAAAGAAGAGGCCCCCACCAATATTAAGTTTGAGGAATTCCTGATAAGGTGATGACAACCTATACAAAAGATTCTTTGTAATAGGAAGTCCCTTCTGATGCAATACAGTATCTGTCTTCAATTTCTTCAAGAAAGCAAATCCAATAAATTGTTGTGGTGGTAAAGAAATCTGGTCATGGACCATCTTATTCCTTCTTAACCAAAAGCCCCAAGCCATTAAGAAGAAATTTGTCAACTCATCAGCTAAACCCTTAGAGAAGATTTCCATTACAATTTATATGAAGGAACTAATATGGAAATCATGTTGCAAGACAGTAAACTTTCGAACCCAAATCTCATAAACAGGGGGTAATCCAACAAAGCATGAGTTAAATCCTCCATCTGGTGTTGACAAAAGCAGCATTGCCTGCTAATATCTAGCTTTCTATTAATGAGATTGGCCTTAGAAGGTAAACTTTCCTTACATGCTCTCTAAGCAAAAACTTCGACCTTATGAGGAATTTTTAATCTCCAAAGTGCATTCCAAAATTTTTTTTATCATAGCACCATTTGAAGGCTCACCACAATCAGACACCAAACAAGTTTTAAAGAATCTGTAGGCACTTTTAACATAGAAAATACCTGACTTTTCATGCTCCCACATCCACTTATCCATGTCACCTGAGGCACTAGGATGGAGTCTAAGAACAACATCTGCAATTTTTGGATTGAATAGAGCTCTTACTTTGGATAGATTCCACCAGTTAGTACTAGGATCAATTAAAGAAGACACCTGATCCTCCAATTGACAGACTTGCTCCTCCCTCTAGTAATAATTCCAGCACACAGTTCATATCTCAGATTTTGAATCCCAGGAATGCAAGTATCTCTTAAGATGTGAATTGATTTTCCATTTCCCACATTCCATTTACCAAATTTCAGAAGCAAGTTCTTGGCCTCCCATATTCCTCTCCAAGCATAGGAGGGGTTACCACCAATGGGAGCTTTCAACAGGTTTCCATCAGAAAAGTATCTAGCAACATACATCTTATGGAATAAGCTCTCTTTATTCTGCAATAATCTCCAAGCTTGTTTTGACAACATAGCCATATTGAAAGTCTCAAGATCCTTAAACCCCATCCCTCCAATCCATTTTGATTGGCACATTTTCTTCCAGCTTATCTGATACAGTTTCTTTTTATCATTCTTTTTTCCCTACCAATTTCTGGCCATCACAATCTCAATCTCAGTACAAAGCTTGGATGGAAGCTCGAAGCATCTCATGGCATAAGATGGTCTTGCCAAAGCTATAGCCTTTAGAAGAATCTCCCTTCCTCCTTGAGAAAACATATTACCTTTCCACCCTTGCAATTTTAGTCAGACTATATGTTTAAAATCAACAAAAGCACTAAATTTTGACCTGCTTACTAATGGGCCCTAGATATTTTTCATATTGTTGCACTTGAGATGAGCTCCACAAGTTCATGATAGTCTGCCTCTTACCCACGTCCACATTTGCACTGAAAACCATTGAAGTTTTCTCATTGTTTAACTAATGCCCTGAAGCCAATTCATATTGATTGAGGAAAGTTTGTAATTCAGCATTAGTATCCACATATGCAGCATAGCAAATCAAACTATCATCGGCAAATAGTAGATGGTTTAGCTTAGGGGCCGCCCCGCCACAGATCTGGATACCAAGAACAAATATTGATCTCTCAGCTTCTTTCGAAAGGCTAACCAATCCTTCAGTGCACAAAAGAAATAGGTAAGGAGAGATGGGGTCTCCTTGCCTCAATCCTCTTGAAGGAACTATATATCCAGTTGGTGATCCATTTATCAAAACAGAAAAAGAATGGGTCATAACACACTTCATCATAAGCTGAATTATTTTCTCATGAAAACCCAGCTTTCTCGTAACAGATTCAAGGAAGCTTCATTCCACCTATAATAAGGCTTCATTCCACCCTATTATAAGCTTTACTCATGTCAAGCTTAAGGGACATAGAAACTTTATTTCCTTTATTTTTCCTCTTTAAAAAATGTAACACTTCATAGGTCACAAGCATATTGTCTGTGATAAGTCTTCCAGGTCAAATAGCTGATTGAGAATCTGAGATTATAACAGGTAATACTTGCTTGATCCTATTAGCAAAACCTTAGATATTAGCTTATATATGACATTACATATGCTAATGGGTCTAAAGTCATAACTTTTTTAGGACATTTCTTCTTAGGAACCAGAGTGATGTATTTGTGGTTGACAGACCGTGGGAAGTCACACAATAATTCAAAGCATTTAACACAGCAGAAGTGACAGAACTATCAATCGTAGACCATAATTTTTGGAAGAATAGAGGTGTCATGCCATCAGGCCCTAGGGCTTTAGTAGGGTGCATCTCTTTCATAGTTTGGAGTACTTCATCAGCTGTATATTCTTTAATAAGGCCATCATTCATTTCAGTAGAGACCTTCCTCTCCATTTTATTAAGAATAACTTCGAGAACCTGCAAAGGTAAACAAGGAAGAGAACTGGTTAATAATTAAACGATCATAGTGTTCTCCTTCCCTCCAACTGCCCCATCATCCATCAGCTTTGAGATACAATTCTCTTACTTCCTTTGGGACGCTTTAGCATGGAAGAATTTTGTATTCTGGTCTCCTTCAGCTAACCAAAGTGCTCTCAATCTTTGTTTCCACATTATCTCTTATCTATCCATCCATTTATGTACTTCTTTAGCAGCAGCACAAACCTCACTAGAGTTTAAAATTGTTGCATCTTTCTTTTGTTCCAGTGAAAGGTTGTTTCTAGCCTCTTGCAGCTTGACATGCACCTTACCAAAATTTGACTTATTCCACCTTTGTAACCTTGAACTGCAGCCATAAATACAATTCATAACACCTTGCAAGCCACTCAGTGAATCAACCTTGGTCCACTCACCCTTGATTATTTTTGAACATTCAACTTCCCAAAGCCACATTGCCTCTTTCAACCACCCCTTCTAATGTTTGCATCTTCTAACTCGATCCAAATTGGGAGGTGATCAAAGTAAGATATAGAATCATGAATGACTGAGGCCTTATTAAACAGATTGCACCAAGACCTATTTCTAACAAACCTATGAAGCCTCTCAGAGATCTTAGCTTCATCATGCTTCCATTGCACCAAGTATATCTTGGCCCATCGAATCCAAGATCCTTTAGTTCACAATCCAGAAACCTTTGTTGAAAAATCAATCATTTGCTTATTGGTCTATCCCCCCCCCCCCCCAAAAAAAAAAAAAAAAAAACAAATTCTCCTCTCACGTTAGAATTTCATTGAAGTCACCCAAGACTAACCAAGCATCAACAAGATCCTTTTTCAATCTTCTTAACAAATTCCAAGTTTTCATTTTTCGCACAGTTTCAGGTTGGCCATAAATACCTGTTAAGAACCACTGACTAGAATGATCAATTACCTTAGCATTAATGTGAGAAGCTGAGTAAGTAAGGATAGATAATTGAACTTCCTTTTTCCATAGTAGGGCTAGCCCCCCACTTCTACCCATATCTTCAACTGTTAGACAACAATTAATCCTTAAGCGAACTCAACATAATTCCATCTTTGCAGCATTAAGTTTTGCCTCTTGCAAGAACAAAATATCAGGATCTTCTCTTCTGATAAGATCAAAAAGAGCACAAATACCATGAGGGTTCCCAAGCCCTCGTGTATTCCAACTTAAGACCTTCATTGATCTCGATGGGGCTGTATACCAACCTCCACCAATAACTGTTGGTTGTTGTCCTCACTCTCCCCATAAGTGTTTGCTTTATTTTTCAGTCTCTTAGAAGCTCTAGCCAGTTCCACATCAGAACAAATAGCCCTTTTAGATCCCCCTTGATCATTGATAGATAGAGAATTATGAACCTGAGGCCTTAAAGCCCTTTTCCATTTATGTGAGAGAGTTGTGTTATTAGATCCCTCTAATTTCGCCTGCATATCCTTCCTGCCAGTTTCTTTTACAAGTCTCCCTAGCAAAAATGACAAAATTATCCCTCTGTTGATCATTATCCATACTAATACCAGTGTAATCTTCACTAGGTTACTCTCCCAATTTATCTCCTGGAATCTGGCTACACGACTATTGGCCCGAGATATGCTCTACCTTACTGCTCCCCTGTAACGAAAACTTAGGATCATTATCACAATTTTGAAAATTAACCGAAATCTGCGCCCCAACATCCTCCTCACAGACGTTATCTGCACTAACTGCCATATTCAAATGTATCGGAGAGTTGTCAGTGACCTGAAGTTTCTCATGAGCTGCTGGAATATTGCTAACTTTCTGCTAAAATTGCCTATCACGCATATGACCCCCATAATCACCAAAGTTACCTACACGTAGCCAGGGTCATATGGAAATGTAGAAACTAATAACTGCTCCATCGTTGGCATCCCCTGACTGCAATCCTTATGACTATGTCCAAGAGTACCACAGACGTAGCAAAAATTTGAGAGGTGTTCATAGGAGAAACGAACCTAGATAGGATTAGATGATCCCACACAAATCTTTTTTCCATGCAACAAAGGCTTCGTCACATCCAAGCCAACTCAAATATGCATGAATTCCCCCCAAACTAATTCTTCTTTCTCCAAATCCATCTACACCACCCTACCTAATTCCTTACCAATAATCTGCCCCATCTTCCAGTTCCTAGCCATAATTGGAAGATCGTGGATACCAACCCAAAAAAGTGCCTCTAAGAATGACACTTGATGTACTTGTTGAAGCCCTTCTACATCACTTGTCAACACCAAGTGTTTATTCAAATGCCCAAGGACCCTCTCGTTTAACACGTTCTTAATTCCAAGGATCATCGAATTCAACAATGAACAAGTTTGCACTTACATCCCTAATAGAGATCGGCTTACTAGGACTCCATAGTTTCCTCATCATACTCTTGAACGCTTCCTTGTTGAAGTGTTTAACAATGTGAAGTTTACACAACAAACATCTTCCACCTCTATCTAGAGCACCATCCAAGATGCTTCATCCACCACCAGAACATCCTCTTCATTTTCTGTTAACGATAGTCGGTCGCTCATACATCTTCTCCATATTACCATCCATAGCATGCATACACAAAAGGAACGATTGGAATGAAAGAAAAGAATAATGGAGACCTACATGTAGCAGGTAGGGGAACCTCTACTCAAGGGAGCCTTCTAGAGGATGTCATTTAGAATTAATTAAAAAACTTAATTGAAGTTAGGAGTAAGAATGTAGGCATTCAGTAGATTATATGTTGCTCTTATGTGATAAAAGGGGTATGGTACATGTGTAAAATGGTTGGACACATGTACCAGGCAAATTTACTATATATAATGGATAGTCTATCCTAAGAGTGGGTACACTATGTTTAAGCCTCAGAGTTGGCTTAAAGTTGTGTATTATGTATGGTTGGGAATGATGACGAAGTGTGGTGTAGGGTACATGAAGGAAGAAAGTGGCGTGTGTATTGACTAGGATTGGGTTGTATAACTTGGTTGGTCCAAGTTATGCATTGGGATAGATGGTTTGGTAGAAAGAATATGATGAAGGTGATGATGTGTCTAAGCCTTTAAGGTGAATGATGGAGGTTCACTTTAAAAGATAAGAACTCAAAGTAGTTTGGAAAAGCTGGTAACCTCAAGAGAGTCCCAGAAAGAAGAAATGTGATAAAGGAAAACATCGAAGATAGGGATAGAAGGAAGAGTGTCTAAGTGAGGAAAGTCCAAGTGAAGTGTAGTTTGTGTTTCTAAGTTTAGTTACTTATTCACTTAAGGAGAGAATGATGTGAGGTTATGTATGCATGTAGGTTGTCATCTAACACGCACATGAATAGACTGCACGAAATGTAATTAGCATGGAGTCCAGGTAAGTATTATGTTGATACTCTTATTAGTTTTCTAAATGATATGAAATGAAAAAGAAATGTTTCTTTCTATAATGCTTTATAAAAGGAAATGAAATGAAAGGATGTTTATGAAAGTATACTAAGTAGAGGTGTAAAAGTTAACCAAACAACTTGAAAATTGGACTGGACCGGCCTGAACCACTGGAACCAATCCTGTTTTGGACCAGTCCGGTCCAATCCGTGACCAATTCCCGTAATTCCAAAACCGGACCGGTTCACTATATTATATATTTTAAATTAATTTTTTAATATTATATATAATATTTTTTATATTATATAAAATTTATATATATAATAAATATAAAAATTATAATTATAATTATATATAAGATAATGTTATTATAATTTATAACATAAAATTTTAATCTTAAACATGAAAAAATTTATTTGTTCATCTTAAAATTTTATAAATAGATTTTTTATGACAAATTTGCATTTTATTAAAATTGAAAAATTGGACCGAAAATGGTAAAACCAGAGATACCTGTTTAGGAGGGTAATCAGTGCGTAATCGGTTTTCAAAAATGCAAAACTAGTGCATACTGATTCGATCAAAAATTTTGTACAAACTTTATCAGAACAGACCGGACTAGTTACACCCCTAATACTAAGTATGAATTTTTAAGGGTATATGTATGTATGGCCTTCTTTGGTAGCCCCTATTTGTGCACCCAAAGTAATAATTGTATACTTATCAATGGATGCTTTATGTATTGTATTGTATATATTTTCCAATAAATGAAATGTTGAGATTTATGCCTGATGCTTTTAATGATGTGATGAAAGTGTTTTTAAACGATGCTATGAACTGAGTTTTAAATGATGCCATGAAATGATGTTTAGGATGATGTTTAAGCTCATACTTATAAATGATGTTTATGAAATGAATGGATTGATGACTGAAATGAATGAAAATAAAAGGACTGAAAGGAATGAATGATGAAATGAAGTGTTAGGGTTTATGATCAATGCTTTTACATGATATTTAAAGTGATGCGATGAAAGTGTATTTTTAACTAATGCTATGAAATGGATTTTAAACGAGGCTATGAAAATATTTTAAATGATACAATGTACTTATGTTTACGATAATGCTTATGCTTATGCTTTTAAAGGATGTTTTAAATGTTGAGGTTCAAGTTTATGCTTTTAAATTATGTTTATGAGATGAATGAACTGTTGACTGAAAATAAATGGAAAGGAAAGGACTGAATGAATGAAAATGAAAGGACTAAATGAATGAAAGGAAATGACTGAAATGAATGAATGTTTTAATATATGAAAATATGTAAGGACCATGATTGAATGAATGGGTACCAAAGGACTAAGCAGATTGCAATGCCGGGTAAGTAGTACTGGCGACGATGCACTCAGTGCTACCTCCTGACTGAATCCCAACTTGTGGCCACGAGCAGAATCAAGGTCCAAAGGAAGACTGCTAACCCTAACACACGGGACGTAATAGTGTGTAACGGCCAAATGAAAGTAAAATGAATGAATGAATGCATGTATGCTTTAGTTTCTTTATGAGTGAAAGTACAAGGTGTAATACCCGAGTCCTACTACGTAGGTCCTTACGTCATTTTATTAATTCCTTAAGTTAAATATGTTGAGATAAAGATTTTTATTATTATTTTTAATTACTTTATTTTGAGATGAGCATGCTTTATTTTAAAATATGATTTATTAAAATAAATCAAGGGTATTATTTTGAAATATTTTCTCTTAAACCCTTTAATTTTATTTATTTAGGAAATGACCCAATTATCCATTGGATTGGTAGGTGAAAAGCATCCATGTGGTGGATAGATCTTCACCATCCACTTGCTTCCTTGTGATGGGAGGAAACAAAGACCAAAAAGTTCTTGTCCCCCCTCAAGCTTACGGTGAAAGCCATAAAAAAGGAGAAAAGAAAAAGACAACTAATCCTAAAGCATCCTATTCCTACCCATCAATCAATACCTAAGAAAGGAATAAAATCTCATCTTCCTTTCTAAAATAAGCAACTAAATCCCTTTGACTTTTCTTCCCCTTGAAACCGTAGCTTCCTCAATAAGCCAATTAAATTTCTTTTTCTCCCTTATACGCCGGCTTACACGAGAAGGAACAAATCCTTTTCCTCTTGCACCCACTGACGTCTAGAGCAAGGAAAGGAAGAAAACTCTTCCAGCCTCACCGTGCGACTAACCCAGTACTCTCCCATTCCATTTCTCTTCCAATCTCAAGCCAAGCATTCATTTCTCCTTGTAATGCCCCAATGGAAGGCCCAAACCACATAATCTATACTCCAAAAGGACTAGTCAATGATACAATTGGAGCTCCATTGGTACCTTATAAAGAGCAAGAACTTCTCCTTCCCAAGCAATGTGGGATCTCATACACCAATCGCACAGGTTTTAGTCTGTCAACATAGTCAGTGTTATCACTCACTATGATGCTAGAAATATGAGTTTAATTATTTGAGGTAGTTAGAAGTGTTAGAATGTGTTTGGTCTACGCCATTAGACTCAAGTGATTATTTAGGATTTTATGGCGCATTAACCCTTTTTTCATAAGTCCGGACGAAACGCCTATTCGAAATTGTGAAATTATTTTTAAGGGCAATTCGGGATTGAATTTCGGTTAACGATTTTCACTATAGGTTAATATGAATATTTAGAATTTTTTAGTACTAAGTTTATTATTTTTTTGAGTGAATAGTAATCTCGATAAGCGCACCCAGTGTAGTGTTTTCAAAATCACAGTGTGGAATGTCCAAATTAGGTTGGAGGAGTTTTATTTGGACACTTGGCAAGATCTTAGCCATACATAGTGAATAATATTAGAGACTT
Source organism: Juglans mandshurica (assembly GCA_022457165.1). Taxonomy (NCBI): domain Eukaryota; kingdom Viridiplantae; phylum Streptophyta; class Magnoliopsida; order Fagales; family Juglandaceae; genus Juglans; species Juglans mandshurica. The sequence goes on from CM039631.1 coordinate 13,306,094, forward strand.
GGCACGAAGAGAAACCATTAGATGGATTTGTGAAGGAACTCAAGGTGTGAGATCATGCCACCTAAGCAAAGCTTTGTTTCATCTGATCAACCAAGTTGTGCCAAACCAAAGAGGGTTTCAACCACAACAAAACCCTAAATGGTTGGAATCCAATTGAAACCCCAAAAGCTTGGTTGAAACCGAAATCCTAAACGGTTTTCCCAAACCCTAAAGTTGGTCTCCAAACCCTTTTTAACCCGATTTCTAGTATTGTGTTTAATCACTTGATTAAATCACTTCCACATGCTGCTAATTAATAAAATCATTGTTATAACATCATTATCCAACCTTTTAAACCTTGGAAATTTGATTGGGCCAAGAAAAATTGGTTTTGGGCTTGATAGCATCTCAAACCCTAACCAAACCCCCTTTAAACCCCAAATTGAAGCCCACTTGGTTGGACCCACCAAGGCCCACGAAATTGGCCACCTTGACAAAGCTTCTTGAAGAAGTTTCCACCCCCACATGGTAGACTATCCACTGCCATTGGCTGCAACCCATTAGTGCCTTGATGTGAAGAGAAGTTCACTCCATCAACCTCCATCTCTCACAGTTGCTGCAAGCAATCCATTCCTCTCACTATTCTCCACTTTATGTCACATAGCCACCTCCAAGCGAGGGTCATTCAAGCCCATAACTTCCCCCTCCAAGATTCTAAAGTCGTGCAAGATGCACTTCTCTCCATTTTATCACTTTTTTCCCCCGTTCTTAGAGAGAAACCCAAAAGAGCTCTCTCGGGCTGATTTCTGGGTCTTTTTGCGTGGCCATTTTCGATCCTTTGTAAGTATTACGATGACTCATTCATAAAATTTGTTTGTATTTGTGTCTAGTTTTTGTGGATATCTTATTAGTCTCATTCCATGCTCATTTGGTTGGTAAGAAACTTTTTTAACCATGGAAAGGTCATTCTAGGCGTGAAACTGGAGAGTAAATGGGCTATATGATTGTAGTTTCTCCTTACATGAGAAACTTCCCATTTTGCAAACAACTTAAGATAAAATCTAGCCTCACTCCAGAACATGCTAGAGCTACTCAATGCTTCTCTGTCTTCGACCAAGGCCTTTGTGACTTGCAATGAATCACCCTCGAGTATAATCTGGTGCAAACCAATCTCCCATGCCACTTTGACAGCTTGTAGAGCCCCATATGATTCATCTAGTAAGGGATCAGGGTAGAGCTTTTTCCTCTGCCTCATTATTGCAATTACCTGGCGAAAACTGTCCCTTATCACCACTCCTATTCCTACCAGTCCCTTGGCTTTGTCGACTGCCCCATCCCAATTAATCTTGAACCAGTCCACTGGTGGGGCTTGCCAAGAAACCACTGGGAAGGCTTGGTTGGTCCACTGATCTAAGTTCTTCTCTACCATCATGTCTAACACTACTCTTGCCTCTCTAACAATGAGGTTCGGATGAGAGAGAGTTCCTTCTGCACCAAATTTTCCTTGCTATCAGCACGAACTCTTGAAGTTCCTCTGGAGTCAATACCTTAGTTGTGAGTCAAAAAGTTGAATCATCGAGGAGATTGAGATGGAACATTTCTGTATCCTTTTGGAGCATTGACTCCACACATCCTTAGCTGCTTCACAGCTCCACAGAACATGTTGCACGCTTTCTTCTTCTCTGTTACAAATAGGGCATATAGGGTCACTCACTATTTTCTTCTTAAACAAGTTGTACTGAGTGGGAAGGGCCTCCTGATAGGCTCTCCATAAGAAAGTTTTGTCTCTTGGTGTAGCTTGTATCTGCCAGATCTTGTTCCAGACTTCCTTGAGGCTATTGCTAGTTGATGCTTGACCTTGAGCAGCCACCTCCCTAGCCTTTTCCATGTGATAAGCACTCCTCACTGAAAAGGAACCATTCTTTGTCCCATGCCAAATGATTTTGTCCCCAGTAACCATAGCATTGATCAGAGTTTCCAAAATCAGCTGAGCTTTCCTCTCCTCAAAAGTGTCTTGAATCAGATCTTGTTTCCACCTCTTCGTAGCAGGGTCAATTAAGGCAGCAACTTTTGCATTCCCATCTAAATTCTTAACTGGACTGGTGACTTTCCTTGGATTAGTTAGGTCCAACCATTTGTCTCCCCAAATACTAATTTCTGACCCTCTGCCTACCCTCCAAAAGGAGCCAGCCTCGAGAACATGCCTGGCAGCCAGCAAGCTTCTCCATACAAATGAGGGTTTAGAGCCAACCTTTGTTGTCTGTAGAGTCAAGGAAGGGAAATATTTTGCCTTTAGCACTCTAGCAACTAGGGAGTTAGGGTCTTGGATAAGTTTCCAGCATTGCTTAGATAGCATGGCAGTGTTGAAACATTCCAGGTCCCTAAAACCCAAACCCCCCTTCTGATTTAGCTTTTCTCATTCTCTTCCATGAAATCCAGTGAATTTTATGCTCCTTATCTTGTTGGCCCCACCAGAAATTTTGAATAACACTGTTGATGGCTTGAAGTAGAGTTTTTGGCAACTTGAAAACACTCATGGTGTAGGTAGGGAGGGATTGGATGACTGCTTTTATGAAGATTTCTTTCCCAGCCTGAGATAAAGTTTGAACTTTGTAGTTACTAAGTCTCGATATGATATTATCCAAAATGCCTTTGAAACATCTTATCCTATGTGTCCCCACTATAGAAGGCAAGCCTAAGTACTTTTCATAAGGCATAGCTGACCTCATTCCTGCTATTGAAAGAATATAGTCTTGAGTGGACCTTGATGTGCTTTGACTAAACATGATAGAGGTTTTCTCTAGATTTAGTCTTTGCCCAGATGCCATCTCATAGGTTCTAAGCAAGTTAACCAAACTCCCCCATTCAACCGCATTGGCCTTGCAAAACAAAAGGCTATCATCTGCAAAGAAAAGGTGAGATATTCTAAGCTGCCCTCTTGCAACTGGAACCCCATGTATCAACCTGTTTTCTTTAGCTTTGTGGATTAAATTGCTCAATGCTTCAGCACATAGGATAAAAAGATAAGGTGATAATGAGTCACCTTGTCTAAGTCCTCTTGTGGGATAGAATTCAGGTTGAGGGACACCATTCACCATGAGAGAATAGGAAACTGTTTCAATGCACTTCATCACTAGTTCCACCCATTGGCTACTAAAACCCAACTTATAAAGGACTGTTCTTAGGAAACTCCACTCCACTCTATCGTAAGCCTTGTTCATATCAAGTTTTAAGTCCATGTAGCCTTCTTTCCTTGTCATTTTACATTTCATGGTGTGCAAAGCTTCAAAAGCTACAACAACATTATCAGTAATTAATCTGTTTGGAACAAAGGCAGATTGTGAGGGAGAAATGATGCCATGTAACACCTTTTTTAGTCTATTTGCTATAACTTTGGAAATAAGTTTATAGATGACATTACAAAGGGATATTGGCTTGAATTCTGTGACTTTCGTTGGAGTTTTCTTCTTTGGGATGAGTGTTATGAAGGTGATGTTGATGCTACCCATGCTGCCATTCGAGTTAAGTATATTCAACACTGCATCACACACTTAAGGTCCAACTACTGGCCAGTGCTTTTGATAGAAAAGAGCAGGAAAACCATCTGGGCCTGGGGAGCTTAAGCCATTCATGTGGAATAAGGCATCTTCTACCTCTTGAGTTAAGTAAGGTTTGGTCAGCAGCTCATTCTGTTCTTCACTCACTCTGGTTTCCAGTGTTGCAATACATGTTGTTGGTCTGCTGGGGTTGGAAGAGGTGAAGAGATCTATGAAATGATCCTGGAAAAGCGTGTTAATACCCTCCCTTGAGGTGATTTCTTGATTATTGCTATCCAGGAGCTTTTTGATCACATTTGTTTTCCTCCTTTGTGATGCACACTGGTGGAAGAATTTGTGTTTCTATCACCTTCCTTTAGCCATTTCTGTTTTGCTCTTTGTTTCCACTTGAGGTTTTCAGCTTCCAACAGTGTGTCCACCCTTTGTTGTGCTTGTTTGATCTCTTCATTTAATTGGCCCGTGTTCCTGTCTTGTAGATTTGAGAGAAGTTCCAATTGTTCTTTGACTTCGCTCTTAAAGTTACCTCGTTGTTGTTTACTCCACTGAGACAATTTCTGCTTGCAAGACTTGAGCCCCTCAACAATGTGTAATATTTTGTTTGGTGCTACTCTAGGTATACCCCATGCTTCCTCCACTATTTTAAAGCAACTCTCCTTCAATGTCCAACAAGCCTCAAATCTGAAAGGCCTCTGGAATCTAAGATAGCAAGGGTGCACCAGGTCCATCACAATCCATAATGGACTGTGATCAGAGTTGAGGGTTGGCAGGGTATAGACTCTCGAGTCAACAAACAGGTTTGCCCATGCATTATTGCAGAAGGCTCTATCTAGCCTTTCTTTGCTAAATGCCTTCCCATATCTCCCATTTGACCAAGTAAATTTCCTTCCAGAAAATCCCATATCATTGAGTCCACACCTACACACTACCTCTCTAAAAGCCTCCATTTGGTTATATGGTCTTAATGGGCCTCCCCACTTTTCATCATACGTCAATATTTCATTAAAATCACCTACACAAACCTAGCCAGTTGTACCTGTAGGTGTAAGAGCCTGTAATAGTTGTGTAACACCCGGGCCCAGCACTAAACCGTTTTCTAAAATTATTTTGGATTTATGCGTATAGAAAATAGTTGTTTTGTCGAATATTTTATGGGCCGGTATTTTTTTTTTAGAAACAAGTCGAAATATTACAGGGTTTGGTTCGTGACTCAAAATCTAATAGTAGAGCCCTTTTAGTTTTTATTCTTTTTAGTTATTCACTACCAGATTTGGTAAAGGTGGCTCTACCCAATAACCCCAAGACCATCGCGTTTTATTTTATTAAACTGAGAAACCCAACGGCTGTTGTTTTATTTAGAAACTCCCCACCTTTTTCACGTCTCTTTCCGCCAGTCATAAGTAATCTTATGCACGTCTCTTTCCTCTCTTATCTCTAGGGTTTTATCCTCACCTCTATATTTATACACGTATTCATCTACTGCATGGAGAAACTGCCCAAAACTTGTTACTGCCGCCAGCCATAGCACAACCCCCATCATGTTGCACTCCATTGCCATGACCCAAAAACATCCACCACAGTTTGGTTTTCATCCAACCACCATGTAATAGCCCAATGCCCTACCCCAAGTGAAACCGGTAGCTACCTCGATTCCTTTCCATAAACTGCAACCACCCACATGCACGGCAACACCACCGTAAGTCGCTGCCATGGAGGCCGCACATCCTCTCCATCACTCGGTTAGCCCCTGTTTTTGCTCATCAAAACATAGCACTCTTTTTTCCCCCACCGTGAGACGGGTTTTACCACCAAGCCGCTACCAATCCCCTCCTTTCAAGTTCCAGCATGTTTGCACAGCCGTCCATCGTGGATCAACCACTGGCCAGCATCATCTCTCGCTCTCTCTACGTTAAAGGGTCCCCCCCCCCCAAAAAAAAAAAAAAAACTTCGCATGACACGGCTCCTCCTTGCACAACCACCAACAACCAATAGTGAGGACAAGCCGCCGCAGACAGCTGCAACAGACAGAGCCAGAGAACCTTTCATCACCACCAAACACCGCCCATTCCACGCGTTGCTCGTATGTGAGATTTCTCTCTATCCCTCGATTTCCAGCTCTACCTTCCTTTAGCTCTCTCTCTCTCTCTCTCTCTCAGTGCGCTGCCGTCGGGACAACCTCCGCCCACCGCAACTCAGCTCCGCCACGATCTCCTTCCCTCACGGTGAGCTCCTGTCGCACGTCTTCCCTCACTTGTGAGTTTCGGAAATATATGGTTCTAAGTGCTGCAATTACGTGAAGTTAGTGGGCAAGGGGAGATATTTATGAGATTACCATTTTGCCCTTAAGCCAAGTAGGATTTGAATGTATTTTTTTAAAATGGGTTTTGAATGGGCCTTGTTTTAGGTTTGGGTTTGGTTTTATGTTCAGCTTGTGTTTTACAAAAGCTTTTGTAGCTCAGACTTGTCTTTAATTGAAGTTGAGTTTTGAGATGGATTTATGTTTTATTAAGTGGATAATGAGGATTTTGGAAAGTTGTGGTATTTTAAGGTTACGAGGATTTTTAGGTATTGAAGGATTAAAATAGGTTATTTTAGAAGCTTAGGATTAAATATCGAAGTATGTGATTAATTGGAAATTTATGAGAATTACATGATATTTTATAGGTGATGATTAATTATTGTTCGACGTTTTTTAGGAATTCTGAAAAAAGCTAAGAAGTTCAGGTAAGCGGGGTTCCTATGCTAGACTTTGCATTAAAATAAAATGAGTTGAGGTTATTTTTGGAAAATATACATAATTGATGTTGAAAAGAAGTTTGAACTGCCTCAGTTATTTGTTCTGCATTACTCATGAGATTCTGTTTAAGAAGAAATTATTTTTTGTCATGACTGGTATAGACATGAGCTTATTTTTGACATTTTGTTTCTGAACTTTGAAAAATAGAGCGAATATGAAATTTTGTGCATAAATTATGTTGTGTTATGATTTTGTTCTGTTCTGAAAATTTTCTGTACTCTAATATGATCTGATGTGATTTCTGAAAACCCTTGGCATAACATTCTGTTTCTATTTCTGTTCTGTTCTGACCTCACCACGGGTGTAAAACTGTGGTCTCTGTTCGGGTTGGTACCAACTTTTCTGTTTCTGGTGCACCCACTTTAGAAACAAAGTGGTTTTCTGCGTGGTCTTTCCTACATACACACTCGGGGCTCCAAAATAAATAAGGGGAAGATTCACATTCTGTTTCTGCTCGGTTAGCTACCGGGGTTTGCACAACCCTACCACGAGGGTTAAACATGGTATTTGTTCTGATATGATAAGATAAGATGTGATGTTTCAGTTTCTGCTATGCCAAAGGGATTTTGATTATGAATATTTTTTGAACTTTCGCTCTGATATTTTTGATAACATGTTCTGACGCTGCATTTTGAAAACATTGTTCTGCATTCTAAACTCTGTAAATGCTCATGTTTACACACTAGTATATGTCCTCTGCTTACTGAGTTGTTGATAACTCACCCCTTATCTCCAATTATGTTTTAGATAATTTTGATGGTTCAGCTGGAGAATAAGAGTAGAAAGTTTAGCAAGGTGTGATGATCGTAGTGGGATAAGTGCCTGAGTGTACAAATGCTTATTTGAGAGTCATAGTTAGTAAATTTTTTTATTTATCGGGTATTCGATTTGATGAGTTAAGGATGTTTTCGAGTTTTTGGAGAATGTCTAATTTATGTTATTGGGAATTTCTTTATTGTCGCCATGGAGGAACTTAGATTTTTGGATTGATTAAATGGATTAATATTTTATGGATTTTACAGTTGTGTTATTTAAGTTAATTTTAAGTATTAAGAGCTAACTCTCTGGACCTCCGGGATCGGGGCGTTACAAGTTGCCAGCTTTCATGTCTCTTAGAGGTGATTGGGTTGCAATAAAAGCCTATAAGAATCCAATGACATCCAGCTCTCGCTTCCTTTACTATCAATGAGATATGGTGTTGTGTATAGGACAATACTTCAGCTTCTGTTTCTTCTTTCCATAGGAAGGCCAATCCTCCACGTGATCCTTTTGAGTCCACCACAAAACTGTTTTCAAAATTCAATTGTCTTTTGACTGTTTCCATCTTTAATCTGTTACACTTTGTTTCCATTAAGAAAACAAAATTTGGGGACTTATTTTGCACTATGATATGCAAATTATTCACTGTCCGAGGGTTCCCAAGCCCTCGGCAGTTCCAGCTTAGGCAACTCATAGCAAATGGTGAGGTTGTGCCACAGCCTCCACCACCTCGGTTTTGCCAGAATTTTCAACATGAGAAGCCCCAAGTTTTGCTTTCTTCAAAGCTTGAACTGCCCCATCTGCCATTGATCTAGTGACAACTATCTTAGTACCACTTGGGTAGTTTGCTTTGTACTCCTCAAGCCCAGCTACAAGGCTTTCAAAGCTCTTGTTTCTAGCTTTCCTTTTCCAACTTGCTCTTTTTTTTATCCTCTCCAATTCTTGGACCTGGCCCGAGACAAAGTGGGCCAAGGATGATGCTTGGGCTCTCAGGTCCAGTCTACCCACAAGGCCCAGGCCTGCCTGTTGGGTATTGTTATAGCTTCTATTGTACGCTTGCTGCACACCTCGATGCCTTGCATGGAATAGGCATCCTCTGCATGAGAAGTCAGCCCTGGACTTTCCATATTAAGTATAGAAGGGCTTATCTTAATAGGCTTCTGAAGTGTTTCTGTAGACAACCTAGGAGAAATCAGCTTTTCAGTAGCCTTTCCATTGCATGTGTTGTCAACATCAATCAGGCATGTTTCCTGGGTTTCTGCAGTTGACTTGGGCTTGCTTTTTTGACCATCGTCCCTAACCTCCCTTTCCTTCTTCCATGAGTGACCTTCTGCTTTATGCTGTGTGTCTTCATTGCCATAGGTTTTGTGGGTGCTCTCGCTATCCTTTGTTGCTGGTGCTCGTAGCTAGGCCCCATACTGCAACTTGTTGTCCCTGATTGAACTTACCGAGCAGCCAGATTTAGCATGCTTGATAACCCCACACTTGAAGCAAAAATTAGGGAGGTGTTCATACTTGAGAGGGACCCAAGACTTTTTGCCTGCAAATGATAAGAACACACCTCTAAGCAGTGCTTCTAAGATGTTGACTTCCACCCTTATTCTCAAGAATTTCCCCCAACCAATCCCTCTATCATCCACCTGGACAGTAATAACTTGACCTATGCAGCCACCAATCTGAGCTCCAACCTCGTAAGTCATGCTGGAAAGTGGCATATTATATGCATGCACCCAGAACTCCTCTTTGTTGAAGAGCACTTCATTTATGGACCTATTCCCTTCAAATACCTGCAAGCACAATAGCCATATGTCGAATGACCAGGGTCTACCCTTGAGAACTTTCTGCTGGTCTTCCTCTTTATTAAACTTGATTAGGAATTTGTTCATACCTACCTCTGAAAACTTGAGCCAGTTCTCACATCTCCATATCTTGGCCATTGTGGACTTGAAAGCTTCTCGGTTTACTAGTTTCTCTGCAATGATCATAACCAGCAGGCAAAACTTGCCATATTGTTTTGTTGCTTCATAAAAGTTTATATCCAGAACAACTTCCTCTTTTTCCTTCTCCATGAGACTGAGTCCTTCCCATTATTTAGATAGGTCATCCTCCATTGTCACCTCTACAAATCAACCAAAGCCGTCTAAGAGACTAAACTCTATCTAGAGAGGAAAACCTCAGTCAGAGGACTATGTATGAATGTTAACATGTGTTTATGAATGTTCATTGAGGTATTGTTACATGAATAAAACTTTTGATGATAGATTTCCTTAGATTTAGAAACTTGAAAACTGGAAGTGGAAAAACAATTTTTGTTTGGTGAAGATTTGAATATTTCGTGGTTTAATCTTATTCCAAAGGTTTTGATATTTTTATATGATGATCCTAAGCCTCTTATATACATGTTAGGTATTTTGAAGATATTTAGTATTAGTTTGAAATGTATGATTTTTCTATGCAAGAGGATTGCGGTTAGGCCTAAGATTTAATGTTTTTGGGTTAAATCCATGTTTTATTGAATTTTTGCCATGTGATTTTAAGTTTGATGGTTGGATATTCTTTAGGACACATTTCTAAATCATGAGATGTTTTATTTTGAATATCACATGTCCTTAAGCCATGAATCAAGAGATTGATCCAAGTTAGTGGAGAGAAAAGTTTCTGTTTTTGGACCAAGTGTAAAACCAAAAACTACAAGTGTTGTTTTGTGATTTGGTGAATTTTGCTTGATGATTTAAAGTATGGTTGATCTTAGGATTATGTTATGAATATGTTAGAAATAAGATTTGATTTTTTTGGAATTCTTGGAGATGTTTTTATTAAGCTCAAAACTTGTGATTTAAGGGTTTACTTTTGTTAAAAAGTTTGGGTCTTATTACAAAGTTTGGTGTTGATTATTAGATTTTTTTTAATGGATATTTTAAGTGTGTTTTTAAACTTAAGATAGGAAGATCTTTGTTGCAAAATTTTGGTTTAATCATGGATTTTGATGATGGAAGAAATTGCAACCAAAATCAAGAGAAATGGTCTATGTATGTTTCGGCCATTGTGAGTTTTCCATAGTTGTGATTGGTTTTAAATTTTTCTGAGTTGTTATTTGAGTCAAGGACAAAATTTACATGAAAAATTTTGGTAATTTTTAGAGTTAGGATGTGAAATCTTTTAGTTAGGGGTAAAATGGTCATTTTTCCACATATAGAGGGTAAATTGATAATTTTACTTTAAGTTGTCCCTTTTCACTTTTCTAATTGTTAGCAATTGAATTTTTAACTTTTAGAATAGTCTCTTACAGTTTCTCGTATTTCACGCTTTAATCTCGTAGAACGCAACGATTGAGGTAAGTTAGCTCTTAACTTACTATCAGTTTACTGTGTATGTGTGATGAGTAAGAGAACTAAAATTTTTGTTCGTATGTTGTTATATATGTCATGTCATCACATGTTTATCTATTACACGAATTATTCTGTTATAAAATATTTATTTGTTACACAATATATTTTGTCTCATATTACTATCTATTGCAAGTATGTCACGTTACGTATGTTATCTGTTACACATATGTCATGACATGAAATATTCACTGTCACATGTTATGCAATGTTACGAAATATTTTATGTTATATGTTATGTCATGTTACAAAATATTGTCTGTTACATGTATGTCATGTTATGAAATATTGTCTGTTACATTTTATATGTCTGTCATCTTACGTTCATGTTACGCTACGCTACGTCAGGATTTATGTCTTTTATGTCCCGTCACATTACGAGCTGTCATGTATGCTTGTTAAGTTATTCATGTCAATCACGACCCTAAGCACTAGGATGGAGTAACATTCTAGTGGAACTCCTTTGTTCATGCTAGAGTGTCTAAATAGGTGTGAAATTCCTTTAGTTAACGAAGTACAGTCAACAGGTTGCAAATAGGGCCTAACTAGTTGGTCACTGGAGCGTTTCCAAACACTAACGCGATGGAGCCACATACTATGTTACGTGTGTCCACAGCAAGTGTGGCATAAACAATTCATGGGGCTACAACAACTGTGGAGCATGAAGTATGGGGCCACAACAACTGTGGAGTATACACTACATGAGACACAGCAATTGTGACACGTAGAATACGTGGAGCCACAGCAATTGTGGAATACGTATTAATACACTCACAGCTGGTATAGACACCTGTGTTGTGATGCAGTAATCGGCAGGGACACATGGCTCAAGGGGACCCGTGTAGCCCCCCGTATGGTCACTTTATGATTAAGTCTATTGAAAAAGATTCCAAGTTCATGTATTTCACGTTCAAGTCATGTTTCACATTATGTTATGTTCAAGTTTACATTCATGTCAAATTTCAAGTTCATGTCAATCATGGTAACCCCATGAGATAAGATTACTCAATCATGGTGACCCCATGAGATAAGAATATGTTTCAAGTTCATGTTTATATCATGTTATGTTCAAGTTCACGTTCATGTTATGTCATGTTCACGTTCACGTTATGTTTCAAGTTCACGTTTATGTTATGTTGTGCTCCATTTCATGTTATGTTCAATTTCATGTTCAAATTATGCATGTTTATGTTCATGCTATGTTTCAAGTCCATGTTAAGTTTCAAGTTCACGTTCATGCTATGTTGTTAGTCCATGTTATGTTTTAAGTTCACGTACATGCCATGTCACGTGAAACTAAACTAAGTTTCAGTTTCAGTTCAAGTTATGTCATTTATGCCATGTTGTATGTCAAGTTTCGCTATGCTTACTTATGAGTTTGATTATGCATTCATTCTTTTACTGCCATGCATGTATCATTAACCTGTATGGAAGTTTTCTGTTAACTTGTTAAGATTTGTAATGAAATCTCACCGTGGTAGTCCCAACTACCATTCCCCTCGAATGGTAGGCGATATGTCTGGATCAAAGCAGGGAGTAGACACTGGCAGACTGGAGGAGGTTAACTAGACGCCGTAGACGCAATACGGAGCTTGTAGTCTCCAGTTAAGTCTTTGGATAGTATTCCGGCATCATTAGTCGAGTTATGTGAGTTACTCAACGAACTAGACCAATAGTATATTTTGGCATTGTAATTATGGAGCTAGGTCTCCGTTGTTTTGAGATTACAATCTTCTGAGACCCGTGCTGTAATCGTGGATGTTTTAGGTATGCATAGTTTATGTTTTAACTATTTGGAATATTATATGTTTGGTGCATAGTATTACTAAAAAAAAAATTTATCCGCTACGAATATTGCATAATGCTAGGTGCATGTTTGGAACATTGCATCTTATATGTCATGAACGAGGGTAGGTAACCTTGTGCTGCATGTCCCGACGCTTCAAATGTCCATCCGATCCCAAGTGGAATCTGGGGGCGTCACATATCATATAGGGTACCACAATCTACCACCCCTAAATTCCCGAAGTCGTCGTCGGGTCTGTCCATTATAGGTGGCACGGCTCAAGTCCCACATTTCTGGTTGGGATAGGCTCTGATACCATTTGTAATGCCCCAATGGAAGGCCCAAACCACATTACCTATATTCCAAAAGGACTAGTCAATGATACAATTAGAGCCACATTGGAACCTTATAAAGAGCAAGAACTTCTCCTTCCCAAACAATGTGGGATCTCATACACCACCTACCCTTATCCATATCATATAAGGTATCACACTCCTTCTCCTCAAGAGGAAAATAACAAGGTAAAAATGCCCTCAATCTTCCCCCTTGTGTATTTTGAAATATTAGCCATGGTTGATCAAGTGGGTTTTCTTTTGATGATTTTTTATGTTTCGGTTTTGGGGTTTTTGAATTTTCTTTGTTGGCTGATTGTTGTATGGTAGTTTCTAGACTGATTTCTCATTTGTTCCTCTAATATCTATTCTAGTTGGGTGGTAACCAAGTAGCAAAATGATAGCCCATATGTGTTATGCTCTGTTTTGTTCCTAGCCGTGTGTTTTGCATGGCATTTTTGTTGTAGCCTTACCTTGTACTTAAGCCATGTTTTAATTATGTTAAGTCTTGTTTTTTTTTATGTGTTAAATTAATAGGAGTTGAGGGTTATAATTTTAGACATACTTTCCTCAAGGTTTATGGCCTAAGTAAGCCACTAAGAATTTTAATTAAGCTAGTAAGCTTGCTTTTAGAATTTTAAGTTGTCAAGTCTTGTAGCCTTTTTATTTATGCTATGTTTTCAGAAAAACATGTGAGGTTTTCTTAAGTTTTCTACGACTCTAATATGGTTTAATTATGTAGTTGAGATTTTGGCTAGATGAGGGAAGTTTAAGACCATGAATGTACCAAGACTTGCTAGCTGCCCATGCACTACAGAATTTCTGCACCATGTTCTGTTTTGAAGCCTAAATCAGCCCATTTCATCCATTGTTCAGTTTCACCCTTTTGTTCAACCAAAAATAAATTTTAGTATGAAAAACCATTGAAGAACAAGTGATAAAAATCAACCCTCTTGTGAGCATTAGCCCTTTTGTTGGATTTACTTTCCACATTATGTTACAAAGCTGTCAAAATGCCCTCTTTGATTACAGTTTCAGATTTTCTAGCACTTCCTTATTCCCTTCCATTTTTTTAAATAAATTCCTACCATCTATGCATTTCTAACCTATGATTTACATCTATCCTTCATGTAGAAAACAATGGCCTTTAAAGGGATAGCAAGCATGTTATTTACTTTCATAAGTTTCTTTAAAATGTTTTGAATGATGATTTTAATGTTTTGGCCTATGTGTCATGTATGGTGTAGCTAAATGGGTTAAGGTTGTACCTTGTAGATAATGCTCATTAGGTGAGAATGGGTTAAGGAAAACACTTTAATTCTAAATTGGAATTAAAATGAGCATGTAAGGGTGTTGGTTAGTAAAGCTTAAAGTAAGATGGATATTAATGTGTTTATTCCATTTCATTGAATATGAGTTTATTTTCAAGTTCAAAGGAACTCACTAGTAAAGCTCGCAGGTAAGTAGCTATGACCATATTTCTTACACCAAGTTCTCTTTATGAAAGAATGTCTCTCTTTCTTTTCAAATGTTCTTCTAAGGAAAGAGTAAATGTATATAGTATGTACAAGCCCTTTCTTGATAGCCCCTGTTAAGCACCCTATCGATTATAATTGTGTATATGAGTATAAGGTAATGAATGCACGTTGGTTCTAAGTCATGAGGTTTCCATACATGCTCTCTCAATAAACTTATTGATTATTCCTATATGTAGTATAGCATGAAAATATATCTTGTTCACAAAAATGCATGTGCATGGAGTAAGAAAGATGATGAAAATATTTTTGATTGCAAAGGACAGGAAAGGAACGTCTCATGCCTTATGCTTTAAGCGATGCTTTCAATGACACGAAGAAAGTTTTTTTAAATATCCCTATGAACTGATGCTTTAAATGATGTGAAGAAAACGTTTTAAGATGTCCCTATGAACAGATGTTAAATTGTTCCTATAAACTGATGCTTTATGGATACTATGAAAAATGATGTTTAAGCTCATGCTTTTAAAATGATTTTTTTTCATGAGTGCAATGTTAAATGAAAAGATGATATTTAAGTTCATACTTTTAAATGACGTTTTCCATGAATAAACTATTAAATGAAAAGGACTGAAGGGACTGAAATGAATGAAAGAAATGACTGAATGAATGAATGTCTTATTGTATGAAAATACATAACGACCATATGAATGAAAAGGGTACCAAAGGAATGGGCAGATTGCAATGCTGGGTAAGTAGTACTAGTAGTGCATCCAGTGTTCCCCCTAATTGAAATGGATTCCCAACCTGTGGCCACGGGCGGAATCCAGGTCCAAAGGAAGACCGCTAACCCCAACACACGGGGCGTAATAGTGTGTACCGGCCAAAGAAAGTGAAATATGAAAGTATGGTTATTTCTTAAAATGTTATACATGAAAGGATAGTTATTTCTTAGAATGTTTATGCATGAAAGTGTGCCTTAAACTGTTTATGCATGAAAGCATTGTCAAGAATTAGCAAATATTTATGTATGCATGTTTTCAAAAGAAAAAGAATAGATGCCTAGTATGTTCACTGCATGGTGCACTACTTACTAAGTATTTGATTCACTTTTGTTTTAAATGTTTTAAATGTCCAGGTAATGATGAAAAGGCTGGGGAGCAAGGCATTACTGCAGAGGGAGAGGCCGAAGCTTAGGATCTTCCCTAATTGGAACAGTCATGTTTATGGATGATGGGTTATGTTTTTATGAACGTATGAACTCGGAGAGTCTTTTGTTTTGGGTAAATATTTGAATAGAATGTCTATCAGGTGTTCCCTTTATTAAATTAGAAATTTAGAGTACACGTGTATCATGTTCATGCTGATCGCATGTTACTAGAAAAAAAAAAGTAAAAGAAAAAGGAAAGGCATGTACGTCGCAATCCGGCCCTTCCCGGGGCGAGGTTGTGACACAAGGTGTGGGAAACATTTTTAGAAATGAAAATATTTTTAAAGAAAAATCCGACCTTGTAATGTTTTAAATGAAATGAATGTTTATGTAAAGTATGTAGATGAGTGTGAATGCATGAATGAAAAGCTATGTTAGTATATTTTGACTGTATGAAGTAATGCTTACTGAGTACTCAACTCATTTTAGTTTTTATGTATGTCCCTTTCCCTCTCAGGGACAACATGAGGACGAAGCGTCGAGACAGATATGACCCAAGTGAAGAGTGACTGAAACCTAGGCAAGTTTTATGTAACGTATGAAAGAGTATTTTGTAAAATGACTTTTTATTTAAACTAAATGATTTCCACTGCAAAACTCTCTCTTAAGTTTATAGAGTGTAATTAGTTTTAAACTTAGAATCTTTTATATCATGGGAAAGAAAGAAAAAGGTTTTAAAGGGATCAGTAATTCCTGTCTTCTTTTCTTAAAAACTATTTTCTAAAGTCTCACCACAAGAGTGGGCATTACACTTCCTCTTATGACTAAGTTTTTAGCTCCACTAAGTGGATAACTTGGATTAGGTGGAGGGAATTGACCTTGCTGCTACATCTGTGGTCCAGCTAAATTCATGGGAGGTTGATTCTACCTCCAGGAAAAATTAGGATGACTCTGTTGATTAGGTTTGAATGTATCTGAAAAAGGACTAGCAAACTGCTTCCCAAAATTATTTAGTGCATTTGCTTGCTCAGCATTGCACTCTGAATAAGCCTATGAGGAAGGACATGTTTATGTCGTATGCATGAGACTAGAGCAGATAGAACATACTTCATCTTGGACTTGATTGATAGAATTCATGGTTCTACTTAGAGTTAAAGCTTCTACCCTACGAGTGAGATTGTCTAATCTAACCTTAATATCATGATCCTCACTTAATTCATACAAACCCCATTTCTTGACTGTTTGGGATGATCTCTCTCTATGAGTAGAAAAGTCCCATTGTTGGGAGCTCGCTTATAAGTTTTCAAGAAACTTATATGTCTCATCATCCATTAAACCCAAAAATCCACCACAATTCATTGACTCAATCATGTTATGGTTTGTTTGAGTTAAACCATTATAAAAAACATTATACTAGTCTCCATGTCTCAAAACCACGGTGGGGACACTTTAGAATCAAGTCATTAAATCTCTCCCAACTCTTATAAAATTTTTCATTGTTTTCTTCATAAAAATCAGCAATCTCTCTTCTTAAATCATTGGTTTTTTATATTGAAAAAAAATTAGAGGGAAATTTTGTGATAAGAATATCCCATGAAGTGATAGATCTAGCAGGCTGAGAGTTAAGCCAAACCTTTGCCTTATCTTTCAAAGAAAAAGGAAATAAGCATAGGCAAACTGACTCATCAGTAAAGTTCTGGAACCTAAAGGTAGCACAAATCTCAAGAAAATCCTTTACGTGCATGTAAGGATCTTTTGTCTCGAAACCATGAAAAGTGGGAAGTAATTGAATTATTTGTTGTTTCAACTCAAAGTGTGTTGCAGTAGTTGCAGGCAACACTAGACATGATGGAGGGTTGGTGGTAATGGGTGAAAACAACTCCCTAAGAGTTTTAGCATCCTCAAAGCTTTCCCCATTGTAGACAAGGAATCAGAATCTAGACTAACAAGGCGATGTGTATGCTCACGTATTCATATTTTCATACACCATGCAATATTGCAATTTCTTCTAATTTTTTAAATTTTTTATTTTTTTATATAAAAAAAAACTACAACTATTAGATGAATAAATTTAATCAATATTCAATGTGTTTTCCTAACCAAGTCTCCGACAACAATGCCAAAAACTTCTTGTAAAATTTTAAATATACTCACAAGTGCACGAACCGTACCAAAGTATAGTTTTAGCAAGAAAGAGGTCGAACTCAGATGCACTTGTAAAAACGTAGGAAACTAATCAAATATAAAGCAAACAAATTCTAATCTAGTTAAAAAAGACGAGTTGTAAAATAAAATACGAAATTAAGAACTAAACAATCAATTAATTAAAGCAAGAAATAATTAATTTAAATAACTAATCACAATAAAGAGAACTAAAATTCTACAGATGCAAACTAATTTAAACAATGAATAAACTATTAATGAAGATTGAACTAAGGTTTTAGAATCCACCTCATTGATTTATAATAATATATTTATCAAAATTGATTCTTCCTAAATATCTACATGATAATCTAGAAATGAATCTTATTATCATGGAAAATAGTATCTTTGAAACCATTTTTTATCAAAATATCTAAAGTATGTTCTTCTTCACTTAAAGATATAAAATCAAATCATCATGACTGTATATGTTAAAGCAAATCATAAAAGATATAAGATTTTATTTTTGAAAAAATTATAAATCATGCTCTTAATTGATTAAGATTATTTTAGATCATGAGAAAAACATGATTGAACTCATATCAAGAACTTTATCTCTCTCAATTGATTTGAAGCAAGAAACAATATATTGCTGAGCACATAAATAACTGGGAAAAAAACAATCTCATAAGTAATATTACTAATTTTCAATGAGATTTCATCTTTAACCTTAGTTAAAAACTTAGGAATGTTCATGAAAATAAATTTTAAAATCTGACCGGAAATGAACATCAATGCAATATTTAAAAAAAGTTAAAGAAAAATAAAAATTACAACGCTCTCGTAACGTAAACATAATTGTAAAACTAGGGGTGGAACCCCAGATTTTTTTTCTTCTCCAAAATGCTCCGGCGGCGTTAGCCTTTTTTCTCTTCTGGGTTCCGTTCGGCGTGCAGACTCGCAGAGTGAGTCCCCCTAATGTTGTTTCCTCTTATATTTATATGCCACTCTCGCTTGCCGTTTCCAAATTCACTACTTTTTTGAATCACATACTTTTCGTTCTTTCCTTTTTTCTTCCGCCGAGTTTCCTTTTTTCTTTTTCATTTTGTTCTGTGCGGCTCGACATATAACTTTATTAACCTTTTTTTTTTTTTTGGACCAAGTTACTACCAATTATACTAAAACAAGAAATCAAAATACAACAGTTAGAGTTTAGGTCTTAGTTACATAATTATACAGATAAAGGGGAAGGGTCTTTTCCGCAATGAAAAGACAATAAGGAGGGGGAATTTGGATTAGAAGAATATTGTTATAGCCTTGCGTTGCAGCTGCCCATTGTGCCAAATCATGCGTGCATCGGTTTTCAGACCAATGAATTTTCTTGACTTTCCAAGATTCAAAAGAGAGGAGATGATGCTTTATATCTTTAATGATAGGGCTTGTGATCCAGTCGTCTTCATATGCGGAGTTCGTAATTGTTGTTATTGTGGTACTGGAGTCGCCTTCCAGAATAATTTTTTCAGTCCCAATCGTTTTGCTTCTGATATTGCCATCAAAGCTGCTGCTTCGCTGAGATTTGGACTCACATTGAGAATGTGATTTGTGAGTGCAAATATGGTTCCACCATAATCATTCCAACACAAGGATGCAATATAACTATTTGTGTTTATCTATTTTTATAATTACAACGCTAGGAAGTTTGATGAAAATAAATTTTAAGGGTTTATGGCATTATACCGTCGTTTCATTGAGGGGGTTGATGGACAGGACGTTGAATTTCTTTTGACGTCGTTGTCTAAGTTGATTTACTTATGTATCGAAATGGATGATCTATTCATTTTATGAAACTTGTATTGCAATATTTCGGAGATATGGTAGATGATCCTACATGAATTTATTTCAAAATTTCTCTTAAATTTCATTTTAAACATTATTAAAATACTAACACTTTTTAATTTTTAATTTTTAACTATTCACATGTAAAATAATCAAAACTAAAGGCAATATAATCTGTGTTAGAACGAAAAAAGTTTTTATTAATCTATTTCATTTTTAAATACGCCATAATAAATAATACAAATGCAAAACATTAATTGATTTTACATTCTCACACTTCTCAAAGTAAAATATTAATAATGACATATTATATTTTTAAATTATTAACAAGTTATAATTTAATTCTTTATGAAAATTTATAACTATACTACCTCACCTATTATTATTACTCTTAACGTTTAGAGTCGAATGCGTATGTTGTATATTAGTTATTTCTAGAATAAACATATCTGTCAATTTTAAAAATCTAAACTACAGTATTAACTCTTAAATAATTTGACCATATAATTATAATGTAAGGTCTCATCCTTTACATTAAAAAAATAAATAAGCACACTATAGTAAAATTGAAAATGTAAATTTGCTTCAAAATTCATTATTAATTTGAGGTTAATAAATAAACTATTCAATTCATAGGAAAATGAAACAAAGATTTAATTTTCAGAATTATATATCTTAATAGATTAATAAGAAAAAATCGTTAAGAAATGGGAAAAAAATTATATAAACTACAGATCCATACTAGAATGTAATTCTACAACAAATGTGGGTTTTTTCCAAGAGTGACAGTTGTGGGAAAAAGTATATCTTTAGTGGAAAAAAAAAATTTCCCACCAATTTGTTTCGTGGGAGACTCGTGGCATATAATAGGTGGAGAAAGAGTCTTTTTCCACCAAACCACAAGTTCATGGGAAAAGCCTTCTTTTTCCCACGACATATGTAGCAGTTAAAACTTTTTTCTTTGTGGCAAATAAGGTGGAAAATAACATCATTCTCCATTGAAAGAGGTTGTGGCAAAAAATGTTCACCGATACATCTCCGTGGAAAAAGTGATCTTTGGTATTTCGGATAAAATACTTTCATGGGAAATATATATTTTCCACAAAGTATTTCGTTGGAAATACTTGTTTATGAAGAAATTTTATCGTGGGAAATAATTACTTTCGGCCAAACACAAATCATTTGCCACGAGTTTCATTCGCGGCAAATGCTAATAGATTTCAAAAAAAAAATTTGTCAAATAAAAAAATTGAGATTGAGCCAAAAATAATCATAACAAATAGTCTAAAATAGGCTATAATTATTATATCCGAACCAATGACAGATTATTATAACTAACCCAAACAACTACATTTAATTAAAATTTGTTTATAATTAAACTAACTTTAATTTAATTAATCAATGAAAAAATGCATAAGTTTCCTAAACTAAGCCCCATCACACAATCCATTGTTCATGCATACATGGCACACTCAACATAATCAAATCTGTCCAATTCTTGGACTTCAAGTTCCTCATGTAAATTCAATTCTATAAACTATTGCATTTAAGTAAAATCTAACATATTTGCCGCCCATACACATACTCAATTTATCAATTATAAAACTTACTAACATATTTGTTGCTCATCTATATCAATCCAACACAATTACAAATTTCAAAATTTTAGTAAGCTTCATTCATGGCTCCACACAATTCCCAACCTTCACATGATTTTTCTTGGTTCATTGAAACCAACACATTCAATGTATAAATCTACTCATATTATTTTTACACCAACCCCAAACACAATCATAAAGATTTATAAGCTTCATTCATGGCTCAAATCAATTCCAACCCAATATAACATAACTTGCCTATGTCCAAGCATTCAAATATAAGATCATTTAATCAAGTGTGCCTATTAATCTAAGAGATATGGAAATAGAGGTTAAACCAAAACTCTAGGGACTAAGAATGTCTCGGATGGTTGGTGGTGAAGCTGCCCGTAGGCTTGAGATACGAAAAGTAGCTACAAGAAAAAAAAAAAAAAAAAAAAAAAAAACTTTCTTATCATTGTGCCCTACACCCTAAATAGTAAGAACGAAAAGGTCCAATAATGTTAAGATCTAATAAATTGAAACAATTAATCAAATTCAAAAGTATGTTGAAAGATTAATAGAATGGCACGAGAATTCGTTATTGTGGTAGTTCATTAATTCTCAACAAGACAAAGGCAACAATAATTATTTATCACTCCAACAACACAAGTGAAGCCACTCCATTCCATCCACTCCATTGCAATCCAAATAGGCTATCGCCCAACCAACAAACCAAAAACAAACAACATGCTTGCTACCACAAAGAAATTTTAATTCATTTATCACTTGAGCCCAACCTAAATCCATTACATAATCCATTGTTCATGCATAATACACTCAAGAATATGCTTAAGAATAAAAAAGCTAAAACCAAAAAATCCAGATAAACCAAGCTTGAGAATGAAAACATCTCAGAATTAGTACACTATCTGTCACTAGAGGCCACCAAAACGATGCGGACAGCCAGATATATGATGCAACTTCTCAACAGACATGTTGGAACATATAATTAGTACACTAGTAAATATGCTAAGTATGTACAAGGAATGAACTTGAATATGCTAAGTATGCACTTAGAAGATTGGCTACTGCCTGCTGTTCAGCTCAGTTTTTGGCAATTCAAAAACCAAATGCATAAAGCTTCATCCCTCAAAACCAGAAAAGAAAAAAATACTCCTACTTTCAGCATCAAATAAAACCACCTCAGCTGATTGAAAAGTGGTTCTTCCACAATTTCATCAAAAAAGTCTATCAAAGCTTTCACTTTGATCGAGTCCATCCCAACATCATGCTCAATTTGAAAATAAAGTTGCAAGTTCTCTTTGTCACTGTTGTAGCCCTAAATAGAAAATAAAATGGAACTCAATATCGAAAAAATAGAAGCATAGAGAAAAGAACAATGCCAAATAATACAGACCTCAATGCAAACAATTACCAACTAAAACTAATTTGCAATGAAAAAAATACGCCATAAGTGCAAAATCTTTGGTCAAATGCTGAAAAATATTTGAGACTGAGATACATATCAAGTTCATGTATACAAACGACTAATACCTCAGGAACTGTTCATAAGACTGAGATAAAACTATTTTTTCTCCTTTTTTTTCTCTCTTGTTTTTTATTTTTTATTTTTTATTTTTTATTTTTTATTTTTTATTTTTAGTACCAATGACTAATATGTCAAATGTCTCAAAAAGTTGGGTTCCTAAGGAACTAAAAATGAAAGTAAATAGAGGAACTTATACCCAATGTTTTGAATACCGTACCGGACGCTGTACCGGTCAAGGCACTGGAACGAAATATTTCAGTACCGGTACTGTTTCGGGATAGCATTTTGGGATAACATTTCGGAATAGTCGATATATAAATAAATTATATTTCAAAATTATATTTCAAAATAATAGTCTATATATAAATAAATTATATATAAATACATATATATATAAATTATAAATAGTCTAGTCTGAATTGAGGGTTAAAAAATAAACTTGTAGTTTGAAAAAATGAAAAAAAAAACACTGGCAGAAATATCAGCCGGTATCGGCCGAAATTGAGGCCGGTACAGGCCGAAATTTAGGTCGGTACGGTCGGTATTTCGTCCGGCCGGTACAAAAAATTTCGACCGTACCGGCCAGTACGGAACGAAATTCAAAACTATGCTTATACCACTTACAAAACTTTAAAATTAAAACTCAGGCATTTTTTTACCAACCTTCTGGAAAATGCAAATAATCGTGCTTCCACCAAACGAGAAATATCCAAACTGTACAAGATAATAAAATTGCAATCAGAAAACCAAGATGATAAACTTCAAACATAGCTTAAAAAATTGGTGATCAACATGAAAGGGGAGAAGACCCATGAATTATAAGATTGATAGAAGAATGTCACAAAACATGATAACAAAACATCCAAATAATGTGATAATAAAACCAAAAAAAGATTAAAGATAATAATAAGAACAAGAATTCTCAAAAGAAATATTAAAAAATGAGTTTTAAACCAAGCTTGAGAATGAAAATCGAATAAAATGTCACAAAAGTAAGCCTCCAAGTGAGCTTATTGCATACCCACTTATTGCATACATTAAAAGCTCAATCTGAATTGAAATTGGAAAACACCTGCATCAGTTTTAGATGGTAAGTTTTATTTTATAATAAAACATCCCTTTTAGGAGCATGTAACCTATTACATATTAAAAACTAATTGCACTATAGTATATGCTTAAGAATAAAAAAACTAAAACCAAATGAATTCCACAAATCCAGATTGAACCAGCTCCTACATCATTTATGGTCTAGTTTTATAGCCTAAATGTCCAAACAACAGTTACTGGAGTGAGGAGATAGGGAAAAACAACTTTTGGTTCTTCCACATGTTCGTGTTATAGCATTAGAAATATCAGAATTCAAACCCAAATTAAAACTAAAATAGTCTAGAAAAAGTATAACCATGTAACATGAACAAACAACAAAAAAACTAAGAGCTTTAAACAAGAGAAAGACCTAAACAAAAATAGTAAAAGATTAAAAAAAAAAAAACCCAAACATCATCCACACATCCAAACATCAGAAGCAAAGGTAACAACCTATTGTTATACCCAACATCATCCACACAGCTTTTCAATCCATAAACAACGAGACGGCAAAAAAAATCCAAATCAGAGATAGATTCACATTCAACCAAGAGAAAATAAATAAAACTATAAAAAAACCATACCCAAACCACACCGGCACCAAGAACATAGAAGTGGAACCCAGAGATACACCACTACGAGAGGAAGTTTTTCTTCGGCATCTGACGTCCAAAATCCCTCTGATGGATACCGAAGACCAAGAACCCAGAACTTTCCCCTCCAACGCTCCCATCAACCACCCAAAACATTCCCGAGAGGGTTTAAAGCTAAAAAAGTCCCTCCGAGAGAGATCAAAATGTCTTTAGCTTGCTTGTGAGCATCTAATTCGCTTACAAAAATCCAAAAAAAAAAAAAACAGAGAGACAAGCTATGAGAATCAGAAGCCCTAGGTGAAGAATGAGAGAGAGGTAAGAACCCCTACGTGAAGAATGAGAACCCTCTAGCAAGATTTTTGAGAAGTAGGTTGCCGTCGACCGTGGAAAGGAGATTTCTGTCAAGCCCGAGGAATACATTGGGAAGCCAACAAAAAAAAAACAGAGAACAAAATCCCAAGAAGCAAAAACTCAAATCAGTACCCTCGGTCATTAAAGGACCAAATAACCCAAATTGATGAACGAAAAAGAGAGAACTAAATTGATACTCGGTCAGGGAGGAAAAATGCGGACATCGTGAGTGAGAGAGAGAGAGAGAGAGACACGGAGAGGAAGACAGAGAGTGGAAGAGAGCCATCGAGGGGGTTGCGAAACACAGGGGAAATGAGAGAGAGGGAGATATCGGGCAGAAGGGAGGGAAAATCAAAGGAGAGGAAAACAAAGAGTGGAAGAGAGTCGTCGGGGGGTGAGGGGTGTGGGGTTTGGTTGCGAAACACAGGGGAAATTAGAGAGAGGGAGATATCAGGTAGAGGGGAGGGAAAATCGAATTAGGAATTAGGAGACCGCGCGAGCGATTTCTCATTTAATATATTTTGAATACTACCTTTTATGGCAATTTAATGTCGCCGCAAAAAGATATTAATCTCGTCACAAAAACTATTAACCCACGAGAGGAAAAATATTTATGATAAGATTATATTCGGCAATACAAAGTCGCCGCAAAAAACTAATAACCTTGTCACAAAAACTATTTACCCACAAAAGTAAAAATAATTTTGGTAAATTTATTTTCGGCAACCTGAAATCGTCGGAAAAATGTTTATTTCGTGGCAAAAAGTTTTTTTCCACAAAGTTTTACTTGCCGACATGATTTTGTTACAAAAGGCTTGTCTTTTTTCCCACTGACTGCTTTCGTGTTATCAACACACTATTTGCCACGATCATATATCGTGGGAAAAGAATTCGTGGCAAAAGCCCACATTTGTTGTAGTGACAATTCAATTCAGTTTTCACAGAATTCAAAATTAAAGAAAATAAAATGCTGCCCAACATTAAAGTTTGATTTTTCAAAAGTTAATCTTTCTTCATAATTGTTTTATGAAGAATTAGTATCAATTTACAAGGGGAAAAAAAAGACTATAGGCCATTTGTGATAAATTTTTTAGATGGGTTAATTTTTGAAATGGTCTATTTTTCACATGTAAAGCCCAAAAGTTAAAAACCCAAACCCAACTCGTGTGGAAGCTCAACTGAATAAAACAAAGCCCAACCCTCTTACTTAAACAACACCATTTCTGGCCTAGGGTTAAAATCCTTTTTTCTTCCTTCATCTTTTCTTCTCTCCCCTCCCTTCTCTCCCTCGCACCGAACCACCCCCCACAACCCTTGTCTTTCTTTTTCTCTCCCCTGCAACCTATGACCATGTTGCCACCACGCCAATGCCACACGTTTGTTAAGATTCTAGAAGCATCAGTTTTGGCTTAAGTCTTATGTTAGTGGGCTTGTGTCCATTAGTTACGTGGGATCATGAATTATGTTAGTGGGTCGGGTTTCGAAGTTATGTGTTAGTGGTCAGTTAATTGCTTTAAGTCGTTGGTTATATCATGTCGTCTAGTAAGTGTGGGTTGAATGAGTACAATAGTAGTAGTTGTTACCGTTTATAAATATTTTAATTGATCATTAATGAAGAACATCAGTTTGCATCCAATACTTGAGTCTTTTGGAGTCCTTAGGCACCTCAAATTGCCTACGATTTATTAATTCCTTGTTATACAAATTTCCTTAATCAGAGCCAAGGTCCTGCAACATGGCTGAACGGACTCGCAACGCACAACTCTCAAAAGTTGCAGCTAATCTTAAAGGGAGACAAACCATTCGAAGGATGAACAAGTTCGTCAACAACAATTGTTGGAAAATGTATTGCAACAACTCAGCAATCTCACGACTTGTTATGATCAATTAGCTCTTACAGTGGGAAATGTTAACTCCGGAGAAGGTTCTTCTTGTGGTGGAGGCAATAATGTGAACCTCATTGACAACCCTCTATTTGAAGGTCATGGAGGAATTCAGGCTTGTACCTTGCGGTTGGATTTTTCTAGATTTGATGGAGCTGAGCCCACCAAGTGGATCCTCAAGGCCCAACAAATTTTTGCTTATTGAAATACCTCTGATCATCACCGGCTCCAAATTTTATCCTTCCATATAGTAGGAAAAACTCTTTCTTGGTATTGTTGGCTCATATATTCGAGTTCAGTCCACACTTGGGAGGAGTATGTTTCAGTCTTCAAAGTTTGCTTTGTGCCCTCGACTTACAAAAATCCAATAAAAGCTTTTACTAAGCTCTGACAAGTGTCCAATGTTGAAGAATATCAAACCCAATTCGATCTCTTATCTAATCGAACTAGTGGACTCACTATAGAGTTTCACATTAGCACCTTTCTTAGTGGCTTACGGGGTGATTTGAGAATTGTCGTCGCCATGTTCAAGCCTACAACTATTTCGGCAGCCTTTGGGTTAGCCTATTTGCAAGAAGAAGTCCTATAAAGAACTCCACATTGCTCCCTACCTAGCCAGCCACCACAACCTTATTTGCCCAGCCTTCCTGCCCTGGCTCCCTTATTAAGACTATCTGCCCCTCCACCATGCCCAAAACCAAGAAATCAACCAAAACAAAGGGCTCACCTTACTTGTTAAACGAATTTCCCCAACTTAGATGCAGGAGAGAAGGAGTCAAGGCATTTGTTATTACTGTGATGAAAAGTTTCAACCCGAACATCGATGCAATCGAAACAAAAATTTATTTGTTGGAAGGAATTGAGGACACATCTCAAGAGGACATGAATGGCAATGCAACTTGGGAAGATTTTGGATGAGCTTTGGCGGATCATGAATTATGTTAGTGGGTCAGTGGGTTGTGTTTCGAAGTTATGTGTTAGTGGGTCAATTAATTGTTTTAAGGCGTCGGTTATTTCCTTTAGTCTAGTAAGTTTGGGTTGAATGAATCCAATAGCAATAGTTGTTACCATTTATAAATATTGTAATTGATCATTAATGAAGAACTAGTTTGCATCCACCTTGAAATGCCTATGATTTATTAATTTCTTATTATACAAATTTCTTTAATCATAACAGCGTCCAAAGTACACAGCCCCATCGTCCCCATCTAGCCATCACCCTTTCTCCCCCAATCTATGCCTCTCTGTTTGTCTCCCCATGATTTCTCCTCTATCGTGCGTCTGCGCACCACAGTCGCGGCCCTCTTTCTCTCTCTGTCTATCTCCATCTCTCCATAACTCTTATCTCCCATCTCCCTCTCTCTCTCCTTTTATTTTCGTCACTCGGTCACACTCTCTCCTCTCTATTCCAGGTGGCATCTCTCGTTGTCTTCAGGGAATTGTTCATCTCTCCTTCAGCGAAAACTCATCTCCATTGGTTTTGATTAAAGGTGGACGGGCCGAGGGATTACAAAGCAAAAAGGTTGTTCTTGTATATGTTTGTTGAATCCACTAAGCACCCTTGGTGTAGGAGGGCATTGCAGAACCAATGGGATTTGAGCATTGGGAAGAACCAAGAAGATTTTGAGAAATCAGGAAATAGGAGACTGAAAATATATGACAAAAATGAAATTTGCTATTTTGATTTAACCTTTTCAGTAGGGGAGAGAGAGAGAGAGAGAACTTTACAAAACACAATTGTGATTTTAGCCTTTTTTGGGGGACAAAGAGAGAAATAGAGAACTTGCAGACAAATACTATGGTGGTCAAAATGCTTTTCAACTTCCAGAAAGTCACTGTGGTAGGGAAAGAAAGCTGAGAGACGAAGCCGTAAATGAGAAACACAAAGGGAGAAAATTGTAAAGCAAAATGTCAAAACAAAAAACACTATTACTTTTTGGATTGAGGCTTTTATATCTCCTTATACTTAAAAGCGTCTATCGCCCAATGAACAGTATGAACAATAATGAACAATATTCTTATTTTATGCTTTCCTTCTTCGCCCTTCTCTACATCCTCACAGCAATACTCTTCACAAAATGACTATAACATATCACAAAATCACTACAAAAATATCACAAAATACTACAACAGATCACAAAATCACCACAAAAATCATCACAAAATCACCACAACATATCACAAAATCATCACACAAAATCACCTTAACAGAGCATGGGGTAGTCGTCGGAGGAAGGGGAGCTCAATGGTGGTGGTGCGGTGGTGTGGGACCATGTACGACGGCGGTATGGTGGAGAAACTGTGTGAGACCCATTCGGGAGAGGGAGTTGTGGGGAGACAAGGGCTGCCGTGGGGGCTTTGACAGTGGCTTGGGTCCATGAGGGTGGTCGCCGGAGGAAGAGAAACTCGATGGTGGTGGTGCAGTGGTGTGGGGATGGCGTACGATGGCACTATGGTGGAGAAAAAGTGTGAGATCCATTCGACAAAGGGAGTTGCAGGGAGAATAGGGCTGCCGTGGGGGCTTCAACGATGGCTTGGGTCTTAGGGAGTGGTCGCCGGCGTGACAAGGAGCTGCTGGTGGCCGACGGTGGCTGGGTTGCTTGGAGAGGAAGAATCGACTAAAGGGGGGTTGTGCACGTCTAAGAAGAGGAAAAGAGAGAGAAGGAAAGGGAAAGAGAGAGAGAGAGAGAGAGGGTGCGGGAAAGGGAAATGGGGCCTGGGCTACGCACAGCTAAGGGCTGAAAGGAAAATGGATTGGGCTAACCAGACAAATGTGAATCATTGAAATCTAAAATTAATTAAAACAAAAACAAAAATATTTAATCATACATATTATGAAGCCAGACACATAATTGGTGATCAAAGTTTGAGTTCAATATGACATTTTAGATGAACTTTAAATAGATAAATATTTTTGCATAATTGGGTTTTAGATAGAAAGAAGAGTGTGTTATTGCTTTCAATTAGCATATCATATATACAAACTACCAAAGAAAGCAAATGACTGCTTGACTATGCAAATGAGAAGGAATTATTTTATTACACAACATAAAAGTAGAGAAAAATCGTTCATCTGATTCAAGTACTGGGAGATTGGGGGAGTGAAGAAATGTGAATGAATGAAACAACAATAAGCATTATGGTTTTGCAATGAAAATGTGTCTTTGGCATATTAAAAATGAGTCATACTAGGCTGCTGCCCAACAATGACTGCTAAGCGTGTTGCCTAACATAAATTTGTATTTGTATTTTTTTTCTTCTTTTTCTTTTCATATTTTTTTAATATATATTTAAATATTTTTAAAAAATAGAAAAAAATACATAAATACATTAAAAGCCATTTCCTTAATCATAGTAAAAAAAAATCTAAATACAGGAATAGTCAAAATGAGGGGCAACTTAAGGCGACATACTAGTATTTTCCATTAAAAATACATGTAGTACATCATGAAACTGTAGGTTGCAACTTGAATGAGTTATATTATCCTCATTTACCTGAGTTTTTTTCTTGTACACTAGATGTTTATATTTTTGAATAATTTATTTTATAGTAATACAGGACAAATGTGCTTCGCATGTAGCTCTACTGCTAGTATAGAAGATATGTATATATACTTGTTGAGAATCTTTTCAAATTAACAATTTTATAATTATCTCGTCATTTAAACAATGATCTGTGATGGTGCTAATACAACAACCAACCACTAAGAGCATTTGGTTATTTAAGGATAGCTAAAATTTGGTAATATTTATAAAAAAGACTACATTAATTTGAACATTACTAAAATAACAGTTTCTCAATCCTAACAAACACGCGGGAAGACTACAGGGAACCACGCGGGAACCAAACCCCAGTTTCTTCACTCCATTCTCCCCTTAATCCCCGACGCCCCGTAGCGCTCTCTCTCTCTCTCTCTCTCACCCACACTTCTCTCGGTTTTTAGGCATCCCGATCTTTCGATTATATCTCTCGGTCTCTTGTCCGATCGTCACTTCCAGCTACCACCAGCTTCGTTCCGACAATATTTTTCGGTCAGCTCGCCAGAAAATCGAAGTCTCGACACCCATTGTAAATCGAGGTAAATTGTTTCTTTGAGCTTTTTTTCTTAGTTTCTTGATTTTAAATACTTCGGCTGTTACTATGCTTGATTTTTTTTGTGTAAGTGGCTTGAAGAGGGACTAAAAGTTTCGGATTTATGTGCAGAGGTTGGTAGGGCTAAAGGTGCCCTCCATTTTGAAAGTTGGGGTTTTGATTTTGGGATTGATAGATGGACCAATATTGGCGGCTAGTAGTTGGACCATTTCTAGAAGTTTTACTGCATAGTTTTTATATGTTCAACCTTTGTTTAATTTTGGGTCTACTTTGAATTTTCTATCTTGTAAATGTGAGTTCTCTTTCATTATTATGCTTGTAGTTGTTGAGTTAACTTTGTTGGCTATTAGAAACGCTGATCGCTGAGCATGATGATGGGATTTGGATCATTTAATTGCAGAGGGCAGTGGTGGTTCCTTAGCTTTCTGGACTAACTAGTATTGGAATTTTCTGATAAAAAACTTTGTGCCATTCGGAACAACATAGACTAAATGGTACGATCTATATTTATTTGAATTAAAGAAGATATTAAGGTCAGAAAATTATAAAGAATTTTTAATTCCTTATAATTATCTCATTTACCTTCATTGCAATAGTCTTCCTCATGTCCAATCAGGTATTCCACACATGATAGATAGAGGGAGGGTGAAAACAGAACCACGAGGAAATGGAAGGTGAAAACATGATAGATAAATGGAGGGTAAAAATAAATGTGCTACTAACAAAAAGGAAATGGCCTCCCCTTGAACATATGAAGAATATATTCTTCTTTCTCTCCATTATTTTTTCACCTGCATCTCAGACACAGTGGAACTTGCTGTATCTCAATTTAAACTTGCTATCTAAATTTTATTGGAATAAATGCTATGTAATGATATGGAGGCTATCTTTAACCTTGCGAATTTGTAGTCTGAAAACCTTAAAGAAATGCTATGTACTACACTTGACTTTGTTACTTGACTTTGTTTTATGCTAGGATGGATTCACACTTAAATTGTTGTTTTGACTTTGTTACTTGCTTACTGTTTTGACTTTGTCTCCCCTACTTAAATTATTGTTTTGACTTTGTTACTTGCTGACTGTTTTATGAAGGATGGATTCACACTTATTGGACGATGCCTTTTCACCACACTTGCAAAGTGGTGAAGAAGGTATTAATAACCCTCCATGGCTAGTGTCTTGCATGATATTGTTGAGGTCGAGGTTGAAGTGACACAACTCGAAGGGGAAGTAAGGGCACCAACTAAACTATTCCAACGAGGTGTGTCCTTCGCCATGGAGGAAGATAACCTCCTTATATCAGGGTGACTCAACATTAGCATAGACGCCATTAGGGGGACTAACCAAAAGTCCACCCAATTGTGGATAAGAATCCATGATTACTTCAATACTTTTAAAAAATCTAACTGGCCTGAACGTTCTGTGGGGTCGTTGACTAATCAATGACCAGCCATCCAAAAAGCCACAAACAAGTTTTGTGGTTGCTTGGCCCAAGTTGAATCAATGCATCCAAACAATACCAATGAACAAGACAATGTATATTTTAAATTATTATATATTTGGATTGAAATATGTATTAATTTGCCAACAAAGAGAAAGAAAGGTTGCTCTACCGTTCCAGCTGCCAATGCCACGGATGAAGACATTTGTGAGAGCATGTCTGTCAATGTGGAGAGGCCACTAGGCAAGAAAGCTGAAAAAGAAAGGGAAAGAAAAAAGAAATGCAAAGAATCTTCACCTACTGAGTTTCATGAAAGGTTATAAGTCACATGGAAAGTGATAGGAAGATAATGATGATTGAGCGACAGGAAGAAGTAAGCGGGGCTGACAGGGACGGGGCTGAGATGATAGAACTTAAGAAGAAGAAGATGGAGATGTAAATCATGAGTTTGAATGTTGATAACATGAATGCAGTGCAGCGAGAATACTTCAGGGCAATTCAAATGGAAATCCTAGAGAACATAGGAATTGATCACTTCAATGTAGTAGCTGGGAGGGAGAAGTGCACTGAAGAGTATCATAACTGACAAAACCTGGTAGTTGCTCGATTCTTTTTTGTTATTTGTGTAATCTGACATGCTAAAACAACATTTGTTGCAAAATTATAAAAAAACAAAAAAGAATCAACATTGTATTTAGGTGCAGAGTTTGTAACTAATATTTTTGGTTAATATATTGCACAGTTTTGCACAGTTTTGTAATTCTGTTTTTGGCCAACACTATATTGCACAGTTTTGTAATTCTGAACTTAATATTGCAGAGTTTATATATGTGGCTATAAACAAATTAATGGTAGAAAACTATTAAAGTCTGTCTCATTTAGTTTATCTTATTAAAGTCTGTTCTGCTGTGCCAACATTTATGGATGGCTGTGTTTTTGCAGGTACTACTCAGAACAGTTTTTTGCTGCTGAAGCTCATTGAATACTCAGAACAGTTATGTGGATGGTTTTTGTAACAACTCGTGGATGTTTTTGATTTTTTTCTAACTGCTGTTATGTGTTGTAATCTGGGGGTTTCTTTTTGTGCTGCTGTTAGACATGGTATGTTGCTAACTTGCTAGACATGGTGTTGGAAGTGCAGACTTTGTAATTAAGAAGGTGTTGAAGTGTAGGCATGGTAATTTCTGTAGGTGCAGGTGTTTTTTGTAATTAAGAAGGTACAGGTGCAGATTTATGTAGGTGTTAGAAGTACAGACATGGTAATTTCTTGTAGGTGTTTATGTAGGTGTAGATTTCTTGACACGCTAGATATTTGGTTAGTAATTTAGAAATTTATATAGAATTTTAGATGAATTTAATTAAATATTTTTTGTTATTAATATTAAATGACCTTTGAAAATATGATTTTTTAATATTAATTTAATTAGAATGTAATTATTATTAATATTTAATTGGTAGAATTATAAAAATAAATTAAATAAAAAAATTATTAAATTAATAATATTTTTTTATTATATAGAGAATAAGTAAATAATTCAATGTGAAAATTGAATTTAAATAAAATAGACAAATATAAATTGATATGATATTAGCTGAAGATATATTTGTCTAAGCCAACGAAAATGCTCTAACAGCCCCACGGCAAACTAACCACATAGATTTAGCCGTCGTTTTCGACCAGTCGATGACCCCATGCGTGTGGTGCTCGTTTTCTCCCTCGGTTTCGAGACATTCTTTCAGCCTTTCAGGGTTCTCATAGTGAATGATTATAACTCCATACATGAAGCACATGATTCTCACCGCGTGACCAACTAGAACCCATTATTTGGTTAGATTAAATTTCCTCTTGGGCTTTCTCTATCTCACTAAATCAGTGAACCCTTGGGTTTTTGTGTTCTGATAGATTCATGGCTTCTGCAATACTCAGTGGAGCTGAAAACCTCACAGTCATCAGAGGAATAACCCCAAATAGGTTAGGTTTTATTGGGTCAGATTTTCGTGGGAGGATTTTCAAGACTAGAACCAGAGTCCCCAAGTGTAGTGTTTCGGCTCCAAGGCCAGCTTCACAGCCTAGGTTCATACAGCACAAGAAAGAGGCATTTTGGTTCTATAGATTCCTCTCGATTGTTTATGACCATATCATAAACCCTGGGCATTGGACTGAGGACATGAGGGAAGATGCGCTTGAGCCTGCTGATCTCAGTGACCGGAATATGATAGTGGTAGATGTGGGTGGGGGAACTGGGTTTACCACTTTGGGGATAGTTAAGCATGTGGACGCCAAGAATGTTACGATTTTAGACCAGTCACCTCATCAGCTTGCTAAGGCTAAGCAGAAGGAGCCCTTGAAGGAGTGCAAAATAATCGAGGGTGACGCAGAAGATCTTCCTTTTCGTACTGATTATGCTGATAGATATGTATCTGCTGGAAGGTATATTGTGCAATTCTTTATTCGGTTTTATTCTACCAGACCTTTATAGCGTACCATGTTGTGTATGTTTTGATTGTTGGCTGTCCATAATTTCAGCTCTTAATCATATCCTGGTTTTTATGAGTGGAATAGTAGTCTTGGTTGTGGATGATACTTTATTTGGTCAGATGGTCATGTTTGATAACGCCGTGGTTGTTATGAGGTAAATATCCCTCTGTTCACATGCCTAAACATTTTAATCTTCTTCCACTTCCCTTTGGGCCAAGCTCACTCACCCAAAAAACAAATAAAATGGGAAATGCTTAGTCAGGAGAATAAGGGATCAAAGTTGTGCTCTAGTTTTTTAATTTAGAGCAAAAGATATAAAAAAGAGGTGAAAATATATTTTCTCCATCGATAACTAGCTTTCCAAAATTTACCTATTAAGAAAGAAAAAAAGCTTGCCAAATTCTTATTGGAATTTTAATTACCAATTGATTCATGTAGATAATTTATAAATGTGTTTATACTTGCGTGGGGTATGTATCACGAATGATAAAAGCTTGATATGCATAGAACAGAAGATAAAGTTGTTTGCTTAGGGAGAGAGATATCAAGTTTGTGGTAGTGCCTCTTATGGAGGGAGAGAGAGATTAATTGTGGTAGTGCCTCTTACGGGGATTATTCGATTGCATTGCTCACTTTTCAGCATCGAGTACTGGCCAGACCCACAACGAGGCATCAAGGAAGCATACAGGGTGTTGAAACTTGGAGGAAAAGCATGCATAATTGGCCCTGTTTATCCAACATTTTGGCTGTCTCGCTTCTTCGCAGATGTGTGGATGCTCTTTCCAAAGGAGGAAGAGTACATTGAGTGGTTCAAAAAGGCTGGATTTAAGGATATCAAGTTGAAAAGGATTGGCCCAAAATGGTATCGTGGGGTTCGGCGCCATGGGTTGATCATGGGATGTTCTGTTACAGGAGTAAAACCCGCATCTGGGGAGTCTCCTTTGCAGGTAATTGTTCTTTTCAACTTTTCAGTCATTATAACATTACCAATGGGACCATCCATGAGGATTATGTTCCTTTGAGCGTTTAAGCATCTGGAGTGGTGTATATATTTGTAGGTGCTTTACCGTACCGCCCATCTGTGAAAGGTTATCACGTATTGAATCTACGATAGCATTGTGACTTAGTAATTCATGTTTAGGATTTCTTGTTGATGGATGCAATTGGTGAGATTCTTAGAAACCTTAACTCAAGTGTTCTGCTGTTTGTACCCTTTCCCTTATAATTTATAACGTGTGTATTTTGGTTTGTCTGAAGGTTCTGCTTCATTGGTCTACTTAGAAGTATGGATGTTTGAGCCGACAGAAGTATGTTTGTGTCTGTCAACATGTGTTTCATGCTTGATGCTTTGGCTAACTGTAGTCTGTAGCATATCCAGCTTATATGTTTAGCCATGTTTCATTTTATTGTAATGATCCCTTTGCATATCTACTTTGGTTGGTTTGGGCAAATTGCTTTCAAATGGGTTAGACCATAAACCTATTGTTTTTTCCTTTTTTCCCTAATCAGATCATATACCTGTCGACTTGATCTTAGTTTTGGATCTGTTGCTTTGAAATTTATAATGTTGCTAAGTTACAAACCGAGGCATTCTGTAGAACCAAAAATGTTATATTACAATGTATAAAATAGCATAAGTTTTCAGATACCAAGAAAAAAGAAAAAAAGAACAAAGAACTACACCGATAACAAATCTAACTATCGGTACAATTTACAAGACTGATACACTAGGAATGCATGTTATTCGAATCATGAGTATGCTGCACTAGGAGGAATGGAATGACCTCGTTCCTTTATTGCGAGTTTTCTTATATTTCTGCATGGTCGGAGGTTCCATAAGTTTGGTTCAAAGAGTTTGACAGATGGAGGCTTGAGTACCTGTATGCTCGTGCCATAACAGATAGAACTTGCTTTGCAACCATATGATTTCCCAACTAATGACATCTTCTTCCTCTCTTTCTATCTCTATCTCTGTCTCTCTCTCTCTCTACATGTTCTGTCCAGACTTATGAGGTTGTGTATTTAAATGCAGCTTGGTCCAAAGGCAGAGGATGTAGCAAAACCTGTAAACCCTTTTGTGTTCTTCATGCGCTTCATTTTGGGTGTCATGGCAGCTACATACTATGTTCTGGTTCCTATTTACATGTGGCTCAAAGATCAAATCGTTCCTAAAGGACAGCCAATCTGAGATTTCTAGCTGGTTGGCAGTTGCAGCTGATTGTGAGTCGTGACACTCTTATATGGGTAGATTTTTCTCATAACACAATTTGGATCTCCCTGGCCTCTCATATCCCTAATTTCGTTGTTATGTTTCCTTTTCAGAGTATATCATGGTTATTCTGCTTAATCAAGCGAATAAGTTTCTTGCCAGGAACTACTTCGTTTTGTGTTAAGGTGGCAATATTTCTGCTAATGTATGCTTTATTATTTTCTAAAAAAAATGAAATGTAATGGATTGCTTTTAATAACCTGTTATTTTGAGAAGAAAAAGATGTCACTACCCAAGGAGTGGAACTACTCTACAAGGGATGACGTAGAAACCAACTTGTATCCATGTGGTGAATCTGGCTGCCCTGAACGAGTTGCAAGTATTATCTGGGTGGCCGGTCACACCCTAAATGTAACGTCCGGTCCCAGAATTTCAGAGAGTTAACTAATGAGCTATTTAAAATTATCCCTATTAACACAATTATATAGAGATAACATAACAATATTAATTTATTTCTTCAACACAAATATTCATATTCTTCTACAAGGACGCCAAAGAAATACCTCAACAAAAAAATTTAAAATCTTCACAAAGACTCGGAAATTTCATGACTCAAAATATCAAAATGACAGAAAATAATAAATCTACTAAATAGGACTTTCCAATAAATATTTGTACCCTTTGTTACTTATTCTTCTATGATCATCAAACTTTGTTAACACATCCTACTCTTGATTTTTAGTTGAACCATCAAAATTATTTTAAAAATATTGTGGAGATAAGGAGTAAGTTATCAACAATTCAATAAATAGAGAACATATACTAATATGCAAATATGAGCATTTACAGAGTTCAGAATGCAGAATTAGAACATGTTATCAAAAATATCAGAGCGAAAGTTCAAAAATATTTTTATTCAAAAGTCCTTTGGCATATCATAACTAAACATCACATCAGAAACATAATTTCATGTTTAACCTATGTGGTAGGGTTGTGTAAACTCCGGCGGCCGACCGAGCAGAAATAGAATGTGAAATATTCCCCTTATTCATTCTCGGAGTCCCGAGTATGCATAGAGGAAAGACCACACAAAAAACCACTTTACTTCCAAAGTGGGTGTACCAGAAACATAAAAGTTGGTACCAACCCAAACACAGGCTATAGTTTTATACCCATGGTAAGGTCATAGCTGAGTAGAGTAGAAAAGAACCATATACAGAATCAAAATGTCATGCCAAAAGTTTTCACATGCTACATGTAACGCCCCGGTCCCGCATGGGTTGGAGATTTACTTCCTAACACTTAAACTCACCTTTCAACAATATAAAAAAATAGACTCCAAATTTTCAATATCATATAGAAAATTTGATTCAAGCCACTATACTTAAATCATCTCACCCAAAGCCTCAAAATCTTGATCATCAGCTGAACCATCAAAATATCTAAAAACAATTATGGAGATAAGGGGTGAGTTATCAACAACTCAGTAAGCAGAGAACATATACTAGCATGTAAACATGAGCATTTATAAAGTTCGGTATGCAGAACAAGACATTTACTTTCATAATGCAGAAACAACATATTTTCTTTCAGAATGCATAAACAAAACTTGTTACAAAACATCAGAGCGAAATTTTTCAGAAAAACAAACTTGTTCTAAAAAAGAAAGTCCTTTGGTATATCCAAACTGAAATATTATATTCATATCATCACATAGCATCACATCGGGACAAATACCATGTTTAACCATCATGGTAGGGTTATAAACCACCATTATACCCGTGGCTGGGCCGTATACCATGTTTCATCCCCGTGGTAGGGTTATAAGCCACCATTATACCCGTGGTTGGGCTGTATTCCATGTTTCACCCCGTGGTAGGGTTATAAACCACCATTATATCCGTGACTGGGCCTTAACAGAAACAGAACGGAACATCATCGAAACCAGATCACATTCAAATACAGAATTAGAACTTCATGCCAAGGTTTTCAAATGACACATCATATCAAAACAAAATACTGAATGGCTTCAGATCATTTCACATGTTCGAAATAAACATAGTTCAAAACATCTTCATTTATTCATAGCAAAAACTTTTAGATTTTCATATTTGTTCCTTTTGCATAGTTCAGAAACAGAATGCGCAAAATTAGTTCATGTCTACACCAATCATGATAGAAAATAATTTCTCTATATAGAATTTATGCATATGCAGAACAAACATTTGAGGTCGTTTCATATTTCTTTTCAAACAAACATGCATATTTTCAAAGCGACCTCATTTCATTTCTTTTATGCAAAACTAGTATATGAACCCCACTTACCTGGACAACTTAGCTTTTCAGAATTTTCCTCAAAATGTCGAGTCGAGTATAAATCGTCACCTATAAAAATAATCACATAATTTTCGTAAGTTTTCAATCAGTCATGGATTTCGATATTTAAATCTAAGCTTCTAAAATAACCTATTTTAATTTCTCAAAACTTAAAACCCTCATAATCCCAAAATATATCATCACTTCCTAAACATCACCAATATCCACCATGACCAACTTCAAACGCAAAACACAAATATTTAAACCCGAAACAGCCAACAAATTTCATAGCATAAACCACTCACACAAACAACTCCATCATCCAATCCAATCGACCCCCTTACTCCTCGGACTCAGTCCGGCACAACCAACCAATTAATAATAAATATGAGTTAGCACATAAATATATTTAAATATCAAAAGTTCTTTAAGAAAATACTTACAATGCTATAATATAATTTTTGAAAAATCACGAAGGTGCTAGAAGTGGCGGCACAACAACGGAATAGTGCAAAATGCACTGTGGTCGTGGGTCTCAAAAACTCACTTTTAAACGGGGACAAACCAAGACCCGAGATTGATAGGGAAGAGCTTATGGATGTCGGTGAAGCTAGTGGTGGTGGTGGTTGGCCGTGGGTGGCGGCGTAAAGGGCGGTTTAAGGACAAAAATGTTCAAAACGGAAATGTTGATGGTGGGGCTTCACCGGTGGCATATCGGAGTTGAGGTTGAGTGCATTGGCTTGCTAGGAGGTCGAGGATAAATTGGTGAAGAAATGGTGGCCGGTGGTGGCGCGACGGCGCTGCGCGAGCACAAGGAACGACACGGCATAGTGTTCCGCGTGGGGGCAAACGACGACGTGAGAGGGGCTGAGATTGGAGGGAGGTGGTCGCCGGAGGGTGGGGAAGGCCATGGGCTGGGCGGTGTAGTCGGACGGAGGCGCACGACGGTGGGCTGGGAGAGGAAGGAAAACGCACGGGGAGACGGAGAGAGGGACGTCGCGGGCAGGGCAGCAGTTTCGGAAGAAAAAGAAAGAAAAAAAAAAGAAGAAAAAGAGGAAAAAGACAAAGAAAGAGGAAAAAGAAAAATGGAGGGAAATGAATGAGGTCTAATTCTCACAACATGGTCTAGTGAGATTTAAAGGGAAACCGTTGCTCATCAAAGCGAACATGGCGTGATATATATGTTCCGTTAATTGGAAGGTGCAAGCACTTGTAACATTTGTGGCACGGGCTATAGCCTATGAAGACACATAAGATGGATCTAAAATCCGTTTTCTGAGAATTATATGGTCTTAAGTTTCACCAACACGTTGATCCAAAAGTCTTCAAAAAGGAATAGTTAAGCTTTGTGTAAAATCACCAATTCTTCCAAAAGTATAATCCGATGGAAAGAAATAATTTTTATTATATATTTTATATTCTTAATGCTCCCCCTCATTTATTGAGGGAGAGAGATAGTCACTTTTGGGTCATTTCTCTTAATAAGTGAGTCCAACACATAAAATATTATACAGTATATTGTCAAAGTTCAAAACCATGGCTTCTGCTCTAATACCATAAATGGATATCTAGATTTCATATAGTTAACCATACATTACATGTACAAATGCTTAGAATTATACAAGTGTAAAGTTTCTACAATAAACAATTACAATAAGTGCAGGAAATATGCCTGCTAGTGCTATGTAGAGAAGATTATATTACAAAAGCAGACGATGCTTGATTCTTGGTGCTTAATTGATTGTTGTCCATGATTGAGGTTTTGACTTGAGCCAGATTCCATGATCTTTGTTACTTGATTTACGTCGTTATTACACCCAAATTGCCTGTTAGTACCTCTTTTTTAATTTTGAACTTTTTAAGTGAAACAATTACAAACTCTATAGTTCTTTTCTAAGCAAGCAATACGTTAACAAAATGAAAAGAGATACTTGAAGTAGGGTGAGGATCACCACTAAGGCAGTCACTTTTTTTGAACTCTCTCTCCAAGATGAGTTAAACCCCTCTTAATTTAGTTCTGTGATCTAAACCATAACCAGTTCTGTTTCATCTTCCTCTACACAAATACCACCTACATTTACACCAAACCATCACAATATCCTCATAACAAACGCTGAACCCTTCGTCCCTCATATAAAACAAAATACCTCAACCTCCTCCGAAACAACTACCCATTTCAACACCTACGTCCTTCATCTATTTTCTCCAAAACAACTACAATGAACTCTCTTCCAGGAATGGAAACCCCCATAAAAACACCAAATG
This sequence comes from Juglans mandshurica, assembly GCA_022457165.1. Lineage (NCBI taxonomy): Eukaryota > Viridiplantae > Streptophyta > Magnoliopsida > Fagales > Juglandaceae > Juglans > Juglans mandshurica. The sequence continues at coordinate 13,347,135 of CM039631.1, forward strand.
CTTTAAATTGGAATGACCTAAACCTGCAACCAAAAACCGAGGTTGCTGCATATCTCTCAGATCATCCTCTCATCGACCGAATCATTTCATCCAAACCTCTTAATAGGCATGCACTGCATGCAACAATCAAGGCAGCTTGGAGCTTCGACTTAGAGCTCACCATAGAAGACCTGAATGTAAATCTCTTCACTTTTCCAACACAAAATGAGAAAAACAAAGTGATGGAGCAGTGCCCTCGGAATATAAAGGGCTTCCACATGCTGGTACGTGAGTGGCCCTCCTAGCTTGAGCCTACAAGAAATTAATTTAAATGTCTATTTGCTGGGTGCAAATACATGAACTTCCGTTGGAATTTATGACAACTTCAAATGCGGAAAGAATTGCAAAGAAGCTAGGCAACTTCATTTAGGTAGAACAAGTGACCAATATGAGAATAGTTCTAAGAAGATATATGCAAATTCAATTGGATATCAATGTTGACAATTCACTCCCTGATGGCTTTCCTCTCATACGACCAAGATGACCAGCAACATTGATAAGTTTTAAATATGAAAGATTATCATATTTCTGTTATTCTTGTGGTTGTTTAGGTTATATCCAGCAAGTCTACTCACTTTTCCAGACTCAAACTGAAGTCACAAATTTCGGTTCATGGATGAGAGCAAAAAATTCCATAGCACGAAGATTGGATCAAGCAAAAAATTATCAACCAACACTTTTTAATCAACACTCAGATATGGTGGCATTTGAAACTAGGCAAGCAGTACCTGAGACCAGTCACTTTTTCCCACAAAATTCAAGCAAAGTGAAAAATAAAGTGTATCAGGAACAAGAAAGCGCTACAACTATTCCTGATTATTGCAACCAGATTGATGCTAGGGTGCAACTTCTCCATGGAAACCAGTTTAGCATGAACATGGGAAGAATTGGGATGCTGAGTGGGAAACGTGGCAACCTTCTAACTTAGTAGAAGAATGATAAGGATACATTAACTAAGAGCAGAGAAAGTCATCCCAGTTCGACGACTTGTAAAAGCCCACTGCAGAACCAAAATGTTCAAGCTAGTCTCCCCATCACTCTGACCAAGAACATCCAACCCATTCAACACAACATTGGAGATCAAACGGTTAGCATTGCGCCCCCTTCATTTAAACACAACCCACCTTTTTTAACAAGCATCAATTCATCACATATAATTGAGAATCACATGCCCCAACTCAATCAGACTAAGGCTTCAGAAACCAATATTTTTAAACAAATAATAGCCCAATTCGAGCAACTCCTAAGCCCAACTGAAATCATCCCAAAAAACCATTCCATCTCACTCTTGGTCAGTCCATCGGGAAGGTCATGCTTTGCAATTAGGCCTAATACAACTGAATCCAATATTCTAGTCCATCCTAACCCAGCCTAGTCAGCCTTTAAACACCCTTCTCCTTCCTAAGATGTAACACCCGGTATTTTTAGTGTATTTTTTAATTGAATGATTATTTGTTATTAATTTAAAAATTAGATTATCTTGTTTTAAATTTTCAGATTTTAGTGGGTTTATTTTTATGATTTTTAATTTGTGAAAATTAAATTTGACATGTTTCCTTAATATTAATTATTGTTATGCTTTTAATTTTCTTTTCATATTAAATTAACTTATTGTTGGATTTAATTATTTATTTCCATTTTAATCATTGCGTTTGAATTATTTTATTTCACTTGCTGTTTTAAAATCGTTTCCGTTTGATCATTTTTTTATGACCCAAGATGTGAGGATTGGAGCTCATTTCTTTCCCTACATTTTCTCTTTCCTCTTTCTTTTTTCTTCCTTTCTCTTTTCTTCTTTTTTTTTTCTTTTTTTTTCTTCTTCTCCTGGCCTTTCCCCGCGCGCCACAACCCCTCCTCCCTCTCTCTCTCTCTCTCTCCGTTCGATCCTCCTTCTCACCCCAGCGCTGCCGTACGCTGGCGGTGGTCGACACTGCCCGGTTTCCCAGCACCCCCACCCACCAGCGACCTCCCCCTTCGGTTTCCAGCCCAGCCGCGCCGCCGTTAGCCTCCTCGCATCACACGAAGCCGCGGCATTCCTTGTGCCGCTGCGCCGCCGTCGCGCCACCTCCGGCCACCATCTCTTCACCACATCATCCTCGATCTTCTAGCAACTCAATGGACCCAACCCCACCTTCGATCTGTCACCAGTGAAGCCACACCATCAATATTTTCGTTTTGGGTATTTTAGACTTCGACTGCCCTCTGCGCCGCCGTCCACGGCCAACCACCACCACCACTAGTTTCACCAACATCCCTAAGCCCTACCCTATCAATCTTGGGTCTTCGTTTACACTAGTTCAAAAGTAGATTTTTGAGACTCACGGCCACAGTGCTTTTGGCACTGTTTTGTTGCTGCGTTACCGCTTCTAGCACCTCCATGACATTTCAAAAATTATATTATAGCAGTGTAAGTATTTTCCCAAAGAACTTTTGATATTTAAATGTATTTCTGCGCTAATTCATTTTTACTGTGAATTTATTGGTTGTGCCGGACTGAGTCCGAGGAGTAAGGAGATCGGTTGGATTGGATGATGGAGTTGTTTGTGTGAGATTGGTTTATGCTATGAAATTTGTTGGCTGTTTCGGGTTTAAATTTTGGTGTTTTGAGTTTGACGTTGGTCATGGTGAATATTGGTGATTTTTAAGAAGTAATGGTATATTTTGGATGCTTGGTTTGATGCTTTGGAAATGTTTAGAATGGTTTGTTGGGGCCTTTTAACATCTAGAAGTGTTGAGATTTTTTTTTTCCTATTGTGGAGTTGTGAACGGAAAGAGAGTAGTGTATAGAGTCGTCTTGGTTAAATTATTGACGATTGCTTGGGAGTATGAGCTGCTGAAATAAGTGTGAGTTAGTGATAATCGGAGTTGACATTGGTTTTGATGCTTGAATTGGACAATATTGTAATTAGTATAGAATATTTTGGATCGAAGTGTGGGCTGTCCAGATTGTTATTTGGTTGTTTGAGTTGGATTAAACTTGCTGAATTATGGTCTAGAAATTGGGTCTTAAGTTGTCTAAGACCAATTTTGTGTTGTTGGACTTTAATATTTAGTTTATATTATTTTTATGAACAGGTGACGAGACATATAGAGACCGTATTCAAGTCATAGATAATGCGCTGCAGGAGTCAAGTAAGCGGAGTTCCTATGCTAGGCCTTACAAGAACTATTGAGACTGAGGTTGATTTTCTGAAAACTTTACATATTTTTATGATGAAATGAGAACTTGAGAAAAACAAAACTAACCTTGGTCGTTTATTTGCATACTCATGAAATCTGTGTGGAAAAGGAAAAATATGTTCTGACATGCATTGTGTAGACATGAGCTAAATTCTGTCATGTGGTTTCTAAAATCTGGAAAAAGAGCGATATTGAAAATATGAAAAGTTGTGCATTTATTTAGAAAGATGTTCTGGCTTTCGTGTTCAGCGTGTGTAAACTGTCTGATTTTGTTTTGATACTCTGTATTATTTTGATATAACATCTGAAAACCTTTGGCATGGTGTACTGGTTTTTGTATCTGACTCTGTCTCTGCTTTGCTCTGCTCTGCTCTGTTATGCTCTGCTTTGTTTGGGTTGGTACCAACTTCTCTGTCTCTGAATGCACCCACTTTGGAAACAAAGTGGTTTTATTGTGGTTTTTCCTGTGTGCACACTCGGGGCTCCGAAAAGAATAAAGGAAAGATTTCACCTCTGTCTCTGCTTGGTTTGGCCACCAGGGTTAGCACAACCCTACCACGGGGGTGAAATAAGGTCTCTGCTTTGTTTTGATCTGATGATGATACTCAGTTTATGTTATGCCAAAGCACTATGGGTTTTACTTGTCTTAAAACCATCGCTCTGTTACTTTTAAAAATATGTTCTGTTCTGCATGATAACTCTGGAAAATATTTTGTTCTGGATGCTCTACTTTGTAAACGCTCATGTTTGCACGCTAGCATATGATTTCTGCTTACTGAGTTGTTGATAACTCACCCCCTATCATTATAATATTTTTCAGATGATGTGGAGAGTTCAAATGAGGACCTGGATTAGATTGCTGTTTGTGTTTAAGCTGAGGAGATGTTGGTAGAAGAATGACTTATGGTGTTCTTAGTTTTAATGTCTTTGAGTTTTATTAATATCTTGAGTTTCAGTAAGATTTATGAAATTATTGGTTGGGTTGTTATGACTACTGAGAGATTACGGATTCTTTAGTTTATTTTAGTTGCAGTAATGACTTTGTGGAGTTTTCAAGATGGTTATTTAGAACTCTTGATATTGAGTTTTGCTATTAAAGATTTGAGCTTTATTTTAGTTGTGTTGGAAAATGAGTTCTTAAGAGACAAGTAGTAAAGTCTCCAGACCATCCGGGTTTGGGGCGTTACATAAGACATATAAAAAAAACTGCAGACTTCATTTTCAACCCCACCCATCGTTGATCACCTTGAGCATAGATCTAATAAGAGGTATACTCATGAGGGACAAGGGGAGTCAGCTTCTGTAGGAGAAAAGTTTTACATTTCAAAAAACAATTGGATTACAACAGAGGAGGGAGGAAAAACATAGACAAAAGTAGAAGAAGACATTCCGATTGCAAAATACCTCCAGATGGCAAAGGCAAAAAGGTGTGATGTACTCAATAGGAGAACAAAGAAACCCCGCTTTTCTCCCCATCAAAAGGATGAGCATCACTCAGGTAACATGTCTCCGACCCAAAATCTCAAAGTTTTTTCTTTAGATGACGAGGCCAAAGTGGCAAGGCCAATACTGCCACCAAATCAAGAATGACACTACTATGTTGGAATTGCAGGGGTCTTTCCCGACCTCGTGCAATCGTAAGTCTGAGGGCAAATATCAGGTTCCTTAAGCCTGATGGAGTCTTAGACACTTTTGTTGGATGTGAATACTAGTAGTATTGTGAATAGACTAGGTTTTACCATGTATGTAAATATCCCACCCAATAGTACATGGGGTGGTATTTTGTTTATGTGGAGACAAGGAATGGATGTAGATCCAATGCTTATGAATAGTAATGTAATGACTATGTTTGTGCACTCAGATCCTAATCACAACCCTTGGCTTCTAAATCTTGTTTATTGCCCTACGCAGAATAGTAAAAAATGACATTTTTGGGAAAATTTGAATAGAATTGCAAATAGTTTTAATGGCCCTATCTTAGGCATTGATGATTTTACTTCTGTACTTAGTCAATTAGAAAAACTGGGAGGAAGGCCTTTTGCTTGTTCCTCAAGTTGTAATGGCCTTAGAGCATACATGGAGGTGAATGGCATGGTTGACATCGGATTCCATGGCCCTAAGTTCACCTGATCTAATAATAGGTAGGGATTAAGGAACATTAGAGAAATGCTTGATAGAAATGTAGCAAATCCCTTATGGATGAATCTTTTTCCCAAATGCTACTCTTCAACATCTTCCCATTAGTTCATCTGATCACTCTCCAATCTCTTTGGATACTTTAAGAAGAAAGTACCATAAAAACTCCTTCAAGTTTAAAGAATCCTAGATCTGGGATCCAACTAGTTAGATGTTTGTTCAAAAAGCATGGAATACCTTCATTATAGGAAACACTGGTTTCATTCTCTCAAAGAAATTAAAAAAGGTCAAGAAAACTCTAAAATCTTGGAACAAGAACCACTTTGGCAATATCCGATCTTCCATAAACAATTTGACTCAAGCACTCTTTCAAATCTAATCCAATGACCCGACCAATCGAGACATGAACATTGAAGATGACCTCAAAGAACAACTCAATGAGTAGCTAAGGAATGAAGAAATTCCATGAAGGCAAAAATCTAGTTTATAGTGGTTAACTACTACTAACCTCAACACTAAATTCTTTCACATGTCAACCATCATTAAAAGGTGATCAAATTCCATTAAGAGCTTGAAAATCACTTCTAATCATTAGACAGTTGACCAAACTGTCATCCAGAATAATTTTTTTGACCACTTCAAAGAAATATATCAAACATCCAACCCCATCTTTCAATTTGAATTGGAAGATTTGTATCCTGACAAAGTTTTTGATTTGGGTAATAATTTTCTCTGTGAGATAACATTTGATGAGAAAATTTTATCTACTTTAAAGCAAACTCCCTCAACAAAAGCTCTTGGTCCTGATGGGTTCACATGCCTGTTTTATAAACAGTATTGGGACATCATAAAAAATTACTTCAATGCTGCTATAAAAAACTTTTTCATCAATGGGAAACTTCTAAAGAAATTGAACCATACTCATATAGCTTTCATCCGAAAGACCAACAACCCCAATATTGTGCATCAATACGGGTCTATTAGTCTTTCAAATGTTTGCTACAAAGTCATAGCAAAGATCCTTGCAAATAGACTCAGAAAAATTCTCCCTAGGATCCTTTCACCCCACTAAACAACTTTTGTTCTTGGAAGAGTAATTCAGGAAAAAACTATTATTGCTCAAGAGGTATTTCTTCATCTCAAGAAGAAAATAGGGAATATGGGGCTCATGGCTATCAATATATACATGGAGAAAGCTTTCAATTTTATGGAATGAACCTTTATTATCAATATAATGTCGACCTTGGGGTTCCACGGAAATTGGATTAATTGGACCAATGAATGCATCACCACTATTTCCTACTTAGTGATCATAAATGGGAATCCATATGTCCTTTTCCATCATTCTAGATGACTTAAACAAGGGGATCATTTATCTCCTCTCCTTTTCATACTTGGAACTGAAGTTCTCACTAGACTCATCTCTAGAGAGGAAAATCAAGGTCATCTCAAAGGTATTAAGATCAGTAGGAATGCCCATTCTCTCTCTCATATTTTGTTTGCAGATGATCTCATACTCTTTGGGAAATCATCTAATCAAAATATCCAAAAGTTTTTGAATTTTCTAGAAAAATAATCATCCTGGTTAGGCCAGAAAGTTCACTCTAGTAAATCTTCCATTCAATTCAATAGTAATACACTGCTACAGAAAATGAGAGAGGTGAAAGATTTCTTTAATTTCAAAATTGCACCATCCAAAATAAAATATTTGGGTCTTCTTCCCCTTTCTTTCAAAGCCTATAAAAAAATTCATTTTGAAAAGATCCAAGAAAAAATCTTTCAGAAATTAGTAGACTCGAAAGCAAAGTTATTATCTCAGGCTAGTAGAACCACCTTAATCCGATCAGTAGCCAGTTCCAATCCCTCTTATGTAATGTCTACCCTCTTAATTCCAAAATCAGTCACCAAGAATATTGATAAAGCCTTCTAGAGATTTTAGTGGGGGATATCACCCTTGAAAAATCTCATAATTTCACTCTTAAATCATGAAAGTCAATATGCAAGCCGAAATCTATGGGGTGCATTGGTCTAAGATTGACATATGACTTCAACAGAGCTCTCATGTGCAAATTAGGTTGGAAAATGATAAATGGTACTAATGCCATCTGGAAAACTGCTATTTCTGGAAAATACTTGAAAAACTCTCCTTTTTTTTGCAACACATCCAAAGGCCTTTGACTCATGGATTTGGAAAGACATCCTAAAGCAGAGGGATTTTCTCAAAAATAGTGTGTGCTTCCAGATTAATAATGGCATAAGTGCGAGAGTTTGGTCTGACCCTTGGATACCCACTCAGCCCACATTCCAACCCATTCCAAAGTCTACTTCTATTGAAAGGGATTTGTCTCTAATAGTCTCTGAACTTACTATGGAAGAGTCGAGAAGATGTAACACTATTTTGTTGTAAGCATTGTTCCATCAAGATTCTGTGATTGAGATTATGAAAATCCCTTTGGCTCAAACTGATTTCTATAGTTTGGACGATAAACTCATATGAATGCATTATTCTTCAGGGAGATTCTCAGTAAAATCTACATATGCAGCTATTACTATGAATCCCAAAAATACAAACTTTGGAAAATCAACATATATGATAGACTTAAGCTTCTCTGCTGGAAAATTCTGAGCAACATTATATCTACAAAAATCTTGTTTTAAAGATTTCTTCCTTTGAATGATGAGGAATCTTACTGTCCTATTTGCAACAGTGAAGTAGAAATACAAACTCACTTATTTTGGTCATGCACTTTCACGAGAATCATTTGGAGACATTTCCCTTGGCCTTTGAATATTTCCTATTTTGCAAACAATAGAATTAGCCATTAGATAGAATGTATTATTCCCCCTACAAAGAGACTCAACATCCCTAGTAGTGAAGAACATCATTTCCAAATCTTTGCCATTAATGCTATGAACGGCATTTGGTTCTTAAGGAACAAGATTGTTCATGAGTATTTTACCCCCAAACATTGAAAGTTTTGCTTCTTGTACTTCAAAGATTTATAAGGAACACTGTAATACATGGGGTAGTAAACAACTACATGAAAGCCATAATTAGAGAGCTACACCTAGAGATCATTACATTTTATCATTTGATGTAGCTGTAAGAAACACAGGCAACACAACAACAACAATATGCAGATTAGAGGATGGCTCTCCAATTTTTTGTCATAACAAAGTTTATCCAAAGCCAGAACCAAATCAGGGTGAAGCCACTGCAATGTACATAGGAATCACATAAGCAAAAGTGAAGCAACAAGTCAAGAAACTTATTATTGTAGGAGATTCTCTAGTTGTATTGCAACCTGTGAATGATCGTGATAAAAATTCAGATTGGACTATTCAACCTCTAATCAATGACATCAGAATCATGGTACAATCCTTTGAAAGCTGAAAAACTAGAAAAATACATCAAGACCTAAATTGATGCACACATTCTATTGTGCAATGGGCAGCTTCCATGAAAATCTATGGAAGCTTTCCCCTCATCTCTATTCTCCCTTGTCATTTATATTTCCGCAGTGGTAAAGACCCTCCTATTAATATGTAACTCGTAAACATCCTCTAATGACTCTGTAGCTTGAACTTCCTTTAATGAATGAACCTTGTTGAGAACAAAAAAGGGTGACTATCACTACTGATCATTTGATTATAAATGGAATCATGCTTGCATCTTATAAGTTGAAAATAATTTATAGAGCTATCGAGTCGAATAGTTAATTATAAATTGAGTTGGACTAATATAATGTACCAACAAAAAGAATAGTCAGTTTATATATGCCTATATTTGGTTTACTTATCTACTATTTTCTCCTTATTTAACCCTAGTGAGTCAACATATGTCACAAAAAGAAAAAAAGACACATAAGGATTGGTGGGGATACATACCAATCATGTCATTACGACTCAAATTGCATATGAAATATCAATACTAAAAAAAGGGGATTCAGGATAAATAATATGGACAAATCAATACCATAGTTCAATAAGAGTGCAAGGGAGATTCCAAGAGATGGAGAGGGAGACAAGAGGATGGCTGGTCGTGGCTTGCTTAACTTGGAGGTGTTGTTGCCTTGAAGTGGTTGGGGGTAGTTTAGAGGCGAAGGAATGAATGTTAGGGGGAGAAAATGTGGTCTACTGGTGCAGCAGTCCTAGGGTTTGTGTTAAGGAAAAGAGTTGTGTGGCGTCCCGTTTCTCATGAAAGACTAGGCAATGATCCATGGTGCCAAGGATCTAGGCCAACCTGTCAATAGCCCAAAAGGAATTAGAATAGGCAGGTTATTTTTCAGAAGGAAGTACATGTATAAGATATTTAACTTATGACATCATAGTAGAATTGAAACGGAACTTGTTGCAGTGACAACATTAGCAATAAAGTACCAAAATACTAAACTTTACGATAAAAGGGGCTCCCGCCCTTCATTAACCTCAAAGCAATACACCATCCAAAATACATAAGGTTAGTCGTCATAAAATGGTAGACTAATTACAAATAAGTGTCAAGCTTAATGTTGTACATCCTATAGTAGGTACAAGTGCTAAGGCAGGTCCTAGTCTCTATAATCAGGACTCGAGCAGGATTGACTCTTCTTCTTCAGGCTGCTGGAGTCTCTATCTGCATCTAAGTCTATGGTCCCAAGAACGAAACCATAGGTAGGTTAGACAAGTATGACAAGATTGCTAATGAGAGATAATGATACCGAAGATGCCATGAAAACTTTTCATGTAAATACTGGACGAATACGTATATGTATGGAGAGGAATCACCCTCACTCTTACAGCTACGTGCATCTTCAAAACCTAGTGATGAATTACTCTCTCAATTCAAACATATATATGCATGACGAGGAATTCCCCTCTTGGGACGTTGCCCTTTCTTTATACAAAATAGATCAAAACACATTAGTAATATTATGGTGAGGAGTAACCCATTCCCATATAAGTAAAAAACCTATAAAACTAGTATTCGGCCTATTTCAACCCAAGTAACATTATTCCACCTCACAGGTGCTCATCACATAGATATTCGCCACATATACACTCATGCGCAACATAGGCATGCATACACTTGCCACATAGGCTCACACTCGCCACATAGGCACACAAGCAGATACTTATTGCACCAGGGATGTTGCTCTACCCGGCCAACTAACTTGAGGACACCATCATATGATATGCTGAGAGATCCCACATTCAACTATTAGGCATGGCCAAATACGACATCGTTTCACCCCCATTGTCCAGGAGGTATTCTCCTTCTCATGTGATGTACATGGTAACATTTCGCAGAATGGTCTCAAGGAATTCTTTGTCCCATACCATGAATAGAGGTTCATGCTACTGACTACTCACACACACACACCAATATCAAGGGTTCCACACAAGGTCTTAGCGTTAGGTATTGAAAACAGTTAAAGCATAAAAAACATTGAAAACATAAAAAATCAGCAAGTAAATATAGATAGAAATATAATGTGTGAAATATTTATTCATGTCGTAGAATAGGGGAGAAGTTACAGAAATAATGCAATGCCTCTTATACATAACATTGAGCTCACATTACCAAGTAGTGTCTTAGAAGCTAACTTGCCATCCTATGTCAGAAGTTTTCTAGTTGCCTCTCTGCTCCTTGCTCTCCTCAAGAGTTATCTTCACGAGTTCTTTAGTGAATATGGTTTCAATAGTGAGATATTGTCCCACGTCTAGGTTCTTTATATAGAGTGAGATTGTCAGATGTCTTTTCTGATGTACCTCTGACTCCAGGTGTGCTTGGATAGGAGTCATACGTCCTTGTCTTGTCATATTGCAGGATGACAAAGATAGATGGCCAGGGCATGGTCTTCACACCTCTACGATCTACCAACTCCTTAGTCCAGGCGACATGACTTGTCTTGCCTTCACCTTTCATTGCAGACCCACTCTGGATGTGACCCTTCAGATGGAGTGTGGGCTTCTACGTACATAACTGACACCTTTACGAGCCCTTCCATGTTATCTCGAAAATTGCTCATGCCTGGGTTGGTCTGTCCTTGACCGTTGCTCAACTTGGGTGAGTAATTTTATCTCGCCTTGGGCGAGTAACTCTTCATCAGAGTTCACCAATCTCTTCAGCTCCTTGTTCTCATCTTTACATTAGGTGGCTTCTAGCTTGCCTACCATGGTTGAGACACTCATCTCCACCTCGCTATGGGACATGTCAATCAGCCTTCTACAAGGTGCTTGCTTGCCCAGATGTTAGACTAGTTGTACTCTACATCTCCCACTACTGATTCCTTGACTATTGGAGCAATTCTCATGTTTGACTTCTACTCAACTCCAAGAATAGACTGTCCCCTTTCACATTAGACGGGGCCTTCACAAGTTGGATGTGAGTCGGTGTTGTATTTTGAGTAAGAATAGGTGACTTGCATGTGATTTGGATTTGGACTGAGGCTATGGAGATGTGTTTCAAATTTGGTCCATTGGGTTGAAGTACAGCTGGATCGGGAAAACTCATTGAAAACTCTTTGGCCAAAGCAAGAGAAAATAATTTGCTTTGACAACCTTGTGGTTGAATGAGGAACATCTAGCAACTCTTACCCAAAATTATGATGATGGGTAAAAGTTTTCGTAAAACCTTGTAGTTGAGTGGGAACATCCATGCAACAACTCTTGTGTCAAATCAAGATGATAAAGAAGACCTAGGCCTTGTTTTTGTAATAAGGTATTTTCAGATATTCTTATATATTTCTTTCCCATACATCACTTAAATACAAGACATTTTAAAATTTTAAACTTTTAACTTTTTCATCTAATTATTGCCTAACCATTATCCAAGCACAAATCTTAATACAACTTTTTCAAACTTTCAAATGAAAAAATATATAACTTTTTTCAAATTTCAAAACAAAAATAATATAAAAATAATTAGTTTTTGACTTTATAATATTTTTATTTGACTTCTTTCATCTCCTTTCTCAAAACTCAATAAAACATATTAACTCAAGTTATTTTACTATTATTTACAAACCAATATTTCACTACTAGTTACAGATATTCCGAGATATTCTAAACGTCCAAACGACTCTTTGAGCAAAACCTTGTGATTGGATGGGAACACTCGTATATGTAAAATTGACAAAGGAAAAAGGAATGGAAATGAATGAGCTTCAAATGAAATTCAATGGTATGAAATTTTATAATTATTGATGGCGTGCGTGCTTTGAGTATTTGAATTTTTTCTAATATAATTATCTTTGAATTGGTTGTAGCATGCATCCAAATACCAATTTAATCTAGTACATGGGAGAAGTGCTATATATAGACTAAAATTTTTGTCATCATCCTTCCACTATCCTCTAATGTGGTATTAAATGATTGAAAAGTTATTTATCATTGATTATTTATCATCCGATTATCGGATGCCACATAAAAGAACGATGAATGGATGGTAATTAAGAGGATGATGGATTAAATTTTTACTGGTGGGAGTGTCACAAAGGACTAGTTGTCCATTGTGTTTCTTTGTTTTTTTTTTTTTTTTAATTTCTCTTTCTGTTAAATTATCTCTTAGCTTGTATTGGGATGGAAAAGTTGGTTTGTTGGAATATTCACGATTTTTGTCTTAATGTACCTAGGGCCATAAAATTTCGGTTTGGATCGGAAAAAACTGACCGGACTAAAAACCTATTTAGTCAGTTTCAATCATTTATTTGTGAGGAGTTCAATTTTCGGTCCCATCCTAGGGTGGGTGATTCTTGGACCGGACCGGACCTAAATCAACCAAACTATATATATATATTTAAAATATTATATATATAAATATGTTATTTTATATAGTAATTATATAAGTTAATTCCCTAATTTTCATATATTCTATTATCATTGATCATATAAAATGTTAAATAATATATGCTATCAATTAATAATATATCATAAATCATATGTTAATTTATGTTATTATGTGTAGATACATCATACATTCATACATATTCTACCATTTATACTTAATTAAAGTAATTATGTAATTATTTTTTAAGATACCTAAGTTGCAAGCAAGAATTAATAATCTATGGACAATGAGATTATCCAATATTTATTAACCATATATGATATATAAAATGTTAGAATTTTAATTTTTTTTATATAGACCATTATTAATAATTATGAATACTAAAGTTTAAGTTATAACTATCAAAATCATAAATATAATTTTAATTACATAATCAACATGAAGAATTAACTTAACTTTAATTTTATTAATTTAAATAATTTTTTTATTAATTTATCTACAAAAATTAAAGATTAATTTATTTATTTGCTATTGGGCCGAACTGAACATACCAATAGCTAACGGTCCGATCTAGTTGATATGGGTATTCGACCCAGTCCAAGGTGGGAAAATCTTGGACCGAAGGGGTTCGATTCGGTCCCAAAAATCCCCTATGGACCGACCGAATTCACACCTAAATGTACCTATGTCTTGTGTACTTTTTACTTAATTTGCTTTCCATACGAAACTGTTATGTTATATAGAGTTTTCTTTGGTTGTGAAATTGTGATGTTATGCAGACAGTTTTTCTCACACTTTGGGGTGTGGGTACTTTTGCTCACCCATCCATCCAAATGAGCTCGTTTGCTTGCCCTTGGCTAAACCTTTATGCTCGTTAATGGTGCTCGCCGTGGGGGCAAGCATTACTGCTCTTCACGAACATGTGCTTGTCGTGTGTGTGATCTGTTGTTGTTCGTCTTGGGGTTCAAGCTGTCTTTGATCACCCTTGGGTTCGAGCACTCTTTGTGAACCCTTGATTTTTAGCATTTTTGCTCACCTTGGAGTGCAAGCATTCTTTGCTCACGAACGCGAACATTTCTGCTTGTCTTGTGTGTGAGACGTTGTTGCTCGCCCTAGGTGCGAACACTCCTTGCTCGCTCTAGGGTCCAAACACTCTTTCCTCGACCCTAGGTCTGAGCATTCTTTGCTCACGTTTTGGTACCAGCAGTTTTGCTCATCCTGAGGTCCGAGCACTTGTCTTCTATGGTGTTTTGAAAACATCACTCCTTGTTTTATTTTTAATTTTTCAAATTTCAAATAATTCTTATAGAGGGAGGCGGGCACACTCCCACCTAATAGTAAATTAAAAAAAAAAAAAAATTGGGGACTTGATCTATTTATGATGCTTTTATAACCAGAAATTTTTTCGGGAAAAAACTTACAAAACCTAATACAAAATGAGTATTTCAGTCAGTTACTTAAATACATACTCAAACTTTAAGGCTAATATTGCTTTCAATATCAATTTAGGCCTCGTTTGATTGATAGATTCAACTATGATAAACTCAATTTAGTCTAATTTTACGTTGAGTCTAACATCTAAATACTCAACTCTCAAATTACTAAACCCATCTCAACTCAAAACCTCTTTACACGTGAGACCCATAACCTTTTTCAACTTCTCATAAATATATATAAATTCATATTAATATTTAAACATATTTAAACTCATTTTAGGTGGATTCTACAAAACTCACTCTATCATTTCAACCCACTATTATTTATAAAAAATTTAATCAAAGTCAAGTCAACTTAACATCTAAATGCAGCTTTAGTCCAACGTTATGATGAGACTTTTTCTCGGTTGTCTGCTTTTTGGAAAAATTAGACTCACTAATCGTGAACCATACGAAGTCCACGGGACCATTTATTGAATTCTAAATCTATAATCTTTTTTTCTTTTTCTTTTTTTCTTTTTTTGTAGGTAAATCTATGATCTTCACTTTCATTTATATTATTTTATTTACATTATTTTAAGTATCTTTATTTTTTAGCAAATCATATTATTCAAATAATTGAGCTTAGATCCTATGAAAAAAAATCACTTGTATGTGTTATATTATATATGAAAATGAATGGACGAGATCTATTGAGATGATTAAATGAGTATATCACGTCCTTTCAATTTTTCACCCCACGTATTCAGTGATATTTTCACTAAAAATGACCCAAGTACTGCATGTAATTTGATCCAAATAATTAACATTCATCATTTCTCTACGTGACCATTCATCTTTCAAATGGGTTTTTTATATTAATAAATTCAATTTATAAGCTGTTGTGGAGTACACACACTCAGTATTTAATTTATAAAAAATAAATTTACAGATTTGAATCTTGAAAATTAAATCGTGTCACATTAGTGACGTGAATGGTGTATTTTTTTCTACACTTTAGAATAGAATGAATCAAACCAAGGAGTATATTCAATTCCAAGAATTATTAACTAGAGCATATCTTTTTTCCAAATTCAAAAAAAAAAAAAAAATGCAAATCAAAGTCATGGTCTTGTTGACGGGTTTGTTTGTACTAGTGAGATGAGATGAAATAATTTTAGATGAGTTGAATAAAATATTATTAGAATATTATTTTTTAATATTATTATTATTTTAAAATTTGAAAAAGTTGAATTGTTTATTATATTTTGTTTGGAAATTTAGAAAAATTATAATGATGATATGAAATAAGATAAGATAGGTTGAGAGTATTTCTGTATCAAAACATGCTGGCCATAAATATGATATAGAAATTTCTCTAGTTGAACCATTGATCCACTCAATACTTCTAGAAAATCTCCAACTTTGCTGAATGGGAATTTCTCGCACGCCTGTTTGACCATTTCAATATATATATATATATATATATATATATATATATATATATATATATATATATATATATATATTTCAAACTGCATGCTTTCAATGGAGAAACTTCTTATATATATATGATAACTTCACCAAAACCCAATTTTAATAATTAACCATTCTTTCTTTCAAAACCCAGCAGTTTTCTCCCCGTGGAAATTAAGCAGCAGCTCTGTGTGTCTCTGAGTTGATTAGGTACAGTATCAAAGCTTTAAACCCAGCTAGCATGGCAGGTGCATTGACAGAAGATCTGATGGCAGAGTACCGAGAAGCCTTTTGTCTCATTGACAAGGATTCGGACGGTGTGTTTCTACCAATCATCTGTTTGTTATTAATTCTTGTTTGATATTGTGTGTAATGCATGGTTCATCATTTTACGGTCAATATTTTGCAGTTTAGGAATTCCATATTTGACAGATATGGAGGCGATTTTGGCCTTTGAATATTCAATAGCACGTATATAAGCACGCACGCCCGCCCAGCAAAATTCATATAATGAAACCTTTCAAATTCTTACCCGAATTTGAGAATTAGATCTTTTTTCCCGCAACATAAGGAGAAGAAACAATGCATAAGTTTTGTTTGACTTATTCTGAGTACTTATGCTGTAGGCTACATTACTATGGAAGAATTGGCAACGTTCATTCAGTCATTGAATGAAAACCCCACAAAAGAAGAAGTTCAAGACATGATTGGTGAAGTTGATGCTGATGGAAATGGGACCATAGACTTTGAAGAATTCTTGAATATTATGGAAAGAAAAAGGAAGGTACCTACCGAGGAGCCAAAAGAAGCCTTCAAAATCTTTGACAGGGATCAAGATGGATATATTTCAGCTAATGAGGTGAGCCTTGCCTGCGTTAATTGGCCATATAAAATACTCTTGCTCTTTCTGTTTTCTCTTACACTTTCATTTGGGTGTATCGATCGGAAATCCACCAACGGTACTTGCGCGTTCGAGCATACCAACATACCGCTAGCGGTATTTAATAATTTTATTGTTAACCTTCACTTATGATTTGGAAGAAATTTACCCAAAGATAAAAGATGAAAGACAACAAATTGTATGCAAATTACTTCCACATTAATTTTATTAACCTTTAGGCCTCTCACACTCCGCTCTCTGCCTTTCCTCTGTTTTTAGTTCTCGTTTTGTTTCATACACGCATGCATGCATCTTGCATGTAATGAAGCCTTGAGATTTTATTGATATAACCTAATTTATCATAGATTTTCTTTTTCAATTTTTATGTGAGTGAGCAATTTATTTATTTTTTAAAAATGTGCACGTGCTTCTTCTTGTGTATTTATGTCCTTGTGGAATTTGCATGTGAAATGCCTCTTACATTGAATTTCACCATTTTCACTTTCTTTGAGTGATCATGAGTTTGACCTTATTGATCACTTTAGAAATGATCTCAGCCAACAGTTCCGATCAAGTCTTGTTCTATACGTATCCACTTATAACCCGACAATAGAATCGTTTTGGTAGATAAAAGCAATTAACATGATGCAATGATGCATGATTTCTTTCCGTCAATAGAATCGTTTTGGTAGGAAATACCTAATAACAAATAAACAGTTTTCTTGTAATATATAATTTTGTACGTGCCATGCACTTATTTAAAAATCCAAAAACCCAAAGTTTCTCCACATGTATGACATGCAAATTTTGATCTTTCATTGGTGGAACGTCATTGAGTTAGTCACAATAATCCCTTTTTGTCACAATAATCCCTTTGGCCCCGTTTGGATAATGAGATTAGATGAGATAATTTTAAATAAAAGTTGAATAAAATATTATTTTCTAACAATCATTTGTGCCACATCAGAAACAAAAGAATAATGTTATATATCTAGAAGGATGGAGAACATTCTTTTTCATGTAAAACATTTGACAACAATAAAAACTGACACATATGTTCATGTCCTACGTTGGTATCAGATCATAATTTAGCTCCTCATATTTTAATTGTCTCCTAAAAAGAACTCTAGAATTAAAGGAATCAAAGGTACGTATAAGAAAAGTAATGCAATCAATTAGCAGCCAAGGACATTATAAAAGTATAACTTTTATTTCATGATTAATTTGTTCCAGCTTCAAATGAATATATGTAAACATGACTCATCATGCCATGATCGGTTATTACTATACCTACCTTGGCTAAACAAAGACATTTTTTGTTATGTAGCTGAGACATGTAATGATGAATTTGGGGGAGAGATTGACAGACGAAGAGGCTGAGCAGATGATTAAAGAGGCTGATTTAGATGGTGATGGTCAAGTCAGCTATGAAGAGTTTGCAAGGGTGATGATGCTCAATTGATTTAAAACGTAATAAAAATAGAGTCATGCATGCCTTTCCTTTCGTTGATGCTAGTCATGATTTCTAGCAAGGTTAGCAGGGCAATAGATGTACGTACATAAAATTTTAAGTTTGAGAACATAATAAACAGTACTTAAAGGTTGAGTAATTTGTGACACAATATCTATCGTACTGATCAAAGCATAAAATATTTGAGACCATCGATCCAAAAGGAGAGTAGATTTCAATTTGAAAGTACGCTTGCCGCATCATGTTTTAGAATTAGTTTGAAAAAGCTAATGATCATTTAGTAAGTGAACTTGATTAAAAAAAAATTAGTTTGAAAAAGCTAATGATCATTCCTTCCTCAATGTTTTTATGAGAGGAGTATTAAGAAGGAAGATTACAATCTATGCAAGCATTGTAATTTGCATAAACTTATGAAGGGTTCCAGATGGAGTACAAATTATAATATGCACAATGGAATTAACAAGATCAAAACATCAAGTCTATGTGATTAGGGAAATACTCCAGCCACACAAGGATTACATAACAATAATTCCACAAACTATTTTGACTTAATGTGGTTTGTCAGATTATAAAATTAATTTTATTATAAATTAGATCTAATGGACAAAATGAAACCACATCAGTTTGTGAGATTACTTTTGTATATTTTTTGTGTGGATGTAGCACTCCTCATGTGATTAATGCACAATAAATATAAAAATTGGTAAAGAAAAAAATGTACTTCATGAGATTCGAAATTTTCAAATTTGATGCTCATTTATCACAAAATCTTTTAGTCCTCAATCCATTTGTAATGAGCTATAAGGAGTGTGTGCTCCTTAGTTGGAAAAAATAAAACAATTTGCTTCAAAGTTCATGGCTTGGAGCCTAATTTGCTTGGTCATATAGTACGTGAAAAAGAAAAAATATATTTTTGTAAAAAGAAAAAAGGTGTTTAGCCCTTTCTACTAGAACTATTGTGGAAGGCATGCGCGAGCCAAATGCTTGATTCAATGGTCCTTGATGCAAAGCTCTCGTCGTTGGGATTGGTCCATTTTGCAAAGCATTGGTCCTTGGGCCAATGCTCTCGATGTACGTATGCACTAGTCCCCGAATCACTGTCATTTTTCACACGTACGCACTGCTCCTCAATCTAGTGCACCATGAGCATGGTCCTTGGACCTGAGCTCCCTACATCGACAACCCCAGGCGAGGTATTGCACTAGTCTATGGATGAGTATAGGCGAAGTGTTATCCTTAGTCAGGTGATGCCAATGAGTGACTAGTCCGTGCACCTGTGCAAGTTGGATGGCTTTGACTCAAGGACTAGGGGCAATGTGCACCATTAGTACATGACCAGAGGGTAGCATCATTGTAACACCCCAGGCTTCTTGAGGCCTATGTTTTAGGAATGCTAGGTGTTGATGGAAAAATTAGTTGATTGGCATATTATTGTGAAAACTTGTGTAAAATTGTGTTGTAACAAGTGTTGAAGTGGTGTAACATGAAAATGATTGAAGTGTGCTCAACACGGCTCAACTGGCACTTGAGCAAAACCATCTAGAGAAGTTCGCTCGATGTGCGCTCGACGCAGCGCTCGAGTATAATCCTTTCAGAGAGGTTCACTCAATGTGCACTCGAGTAGAATTCTTCCAGAGAGGTTCGCTCAATGTGCGCTCGAGCAGAACTCTTCCAGAAAGGTTCGCTCGATGTGCGCTCGATGTGTTGCTCGAGCCGTTTCAAAAGGACAACGTGTGGTCGACACCTCTCTCGAGCTAATGTTTGAGACAACTTAAAATTCAGGGTTTTGAGCACCGTGATTTGTTGGGACTATATATAGAACATCTTATTTCTGTTCTTTGGTGTGGAGAAACAGAGCAAAAACCCTAGTTGCTTCAAGAGCCATAGAGAGAAACTTTTTCCCACATTGTGAATCTCTCTTGGACAAACACATCTCCACCACACCACACTCAAGATCAAATATTATTCAAAGTCCATTGGAGTGGACATTTTGATTGGCCGGAAAAGTCCGGAGCTGCTGTTGATGCAGAAATCGGGAGGTTCTCGTGGGAAGCTATAAAAAGGTCGGAGTTCCGGCACTACATGCTTGTAGAGATAGAGTGGGTCACTTGTGATGTTGCAAGCCAAGTTTAGCTACTACAAAGGTTTTGTGAGTGTCTCTAAATTGGTTGTAACTTTTTCTATAGTGAATTTTAGGTGGTGCCTTATACCCGGAGTGGTTTTAGAATTTGAAGACGTTCTTCAAATGAGTTTCCACTTCATGACCAAAATCATTGTGTTGATTATTTGTGTTATTTGATTAATTGTTTGTTTGTCTCAATTTTTAAAAAGTCCATCAAAATTGGATTACACTTATTCACCCCCCTCTAGGTGTAGGGATTGGTAGAACCACTACTTTTTTAATTGGTATCAGAGCGGGTTCACTCCGCTAGGATTCAATTTTTGAGTGTGATCTTGTTGTAGTGGTTTAAATGGATAAGTCTCAATCTCTCACATCGCCACCATATTTTGATGGAAACAACTACGCTTATTGGAAAGTTCGAATGAGAGGATTCATAAAATCTGTGGATGAACAAGTGTGGGTTTTTGTAACAAAAGGATGGAGAGAACCAGTTACTATCATTGAAGGAGGTCAAACCCCCAAAAGTGTGGATAATTACTCTAGGGATGAAATAAATGAGTGTGGTTGAATAAGAAAGGCCTGAATGCGATTTTCATGGCTGTGTCCCAGGAGGAGTTCAAGCAAATCTCCATGTGTGAGAATTGCAAAGAAGCTTGGGACATTCTTGAGGTTACCCACGAAGGTACCAAGGCTATAAAGAATTTAAGCTTCAAATGCTGACCACGAGTTTCGAAGAACTTAGAATGAAGGATGATGAAACATTTGATGCTTTCTATGCCAAACTAAATGATTTGTTGTCAATTCTCGTTTTAATTTAGGGGACAGAATTCCTAAGAACAGAATTGTGAGAAAAGTCCTTAGATCTCTTCCTGAGAGGTTTCGCCCTAAAGTTACTCCTATTGAATAAACCAAAGATCTGGACAATATATCTGAAAATGAATCTGGGTATGAAGATCAGTTGCAAGAAGTCTACGAGAAATTGTACAATAAATGTGTTAAATTGAGAAAACTCAACAAAGCACACATTGAGGAGATAGACTTCATCAAACGAGAAAATGAAGGGCTTCAAGGAAAATTAAATGAAGCCATTGGCCAAGTTGATCAGTTGAAAAAGAGGAATGTTTCTCTGGAAGAGGAATTAAAAAAATAAGAAAGTGAGATGATTTTGCTTAAGGATAAACTGAAATCTTTGTCTACTGGGAAAGAAAAGCTGGATGAAATTCTGAGGTCAGGATAGCCTCCTAGTGACAAGAATGGGCTAGGATATGATGCAGAGAAATCTGATGCAGCTACTACCTCAAAAGTCTCCTATAAAAATGGGAGGAAAGCTGTGTTTGTTCGTGAATCAACCACAAATGGGAATGCTAACCCATCTGACAAGGGTAAAAAATCCTCACATGTAAAAATGGGTGTTCCATCTCACGAGAAGTCAAGAGTTTGAAATACAAGCCCTGTTTGTCACCACTGTGGTAAGACTGGTCATGTTGTAGCAGACTATTTTAAATTGAAGGGATGCACCAGGTATGATCATACACCCTCTCAAAGTAGAGGTGTGTACTCTCCAAAAATGGGTAAAAATCCCATAGCTGCTCCTAAGTATGCCTCATCTTTCAGGGGACAAAGAGATCACAAAGAGAACTATGTGTGCCATAATTGTGGTAAGGCTGGTCACATTCGACCAAACTGCTATGAGCTTAGGAGGAATCCCATGAGAAATGGAAATAACGAATCAAGAAGAGGGCATTTGAATCTTTGGAGTCAAGTCAAGGCCTTAACTAGACAAAATGAGATGCTTAATGTGAAGATAGACCAACTGTCGACTAGCAAAAAGGGCAGCTCTCCAAAAGTTAGAAACATGTGGGTCAAAAATGGAGAAAGAAACACGTGCCATGTGGCACACATTGCTCTAAAGACCAGAGACACCTATATGTGGTACCTTGATAGCGGATGTTCTCGCCACATGTCAAGTGATAAAAGCCTATTTAAAACGGTTGAAGAGTACAAGTGTGGAAAGGTAACATTTGGAGATGGTGGAAAAGTTGATATAATTGGGAGGGGTGAAATTGAAATACCTGGACTACCTGTCTTGAGAGAAGTCTTGTTTGTTGATGGATTAAAAGTAAATCTCCTCAGTATAAGCCAAATGTGTGATAATGGTGCAAAAGTCCTTTTTTCAAAAGATATGTGCATTGTTTCAGATAATAATGAGAATTGCATGATGCAGGGAACAAGGACATCTGATAATTGTTATTGCAATGCCCCTAGACCTCAGTACAGTTGCAATTAGGGCTGGGAAAAATTCTGGAATTTTTGATTCCGCCCGACATCCGCTCCGATTCCTACTCCGACGAAGTCGGAGTGGTCGGAGTTCAGAGTTAGAGTTCGGACCTACTCTTTAACGGGGTTCGGAGTTGGAGTTGGAGTTCAGACCCCAGATGTAAAACGACATTGTTTTACATATGGGGTTTTTTTGAAAAAATAAACGACGCCGTAAGTGGGACGGCATCGTTTTATCTCGCAGAGGGGGCCAAAACGCAAGAGCCCCCCCCCCCCCCCAAATTCCCTTCTTCTTTCTTCCTTCTCACTTCTTAGTTCTCTATTCTCTCTTGTCTGCAGCATCCGCACTCTGCTGCCATGCTACGTCTCACGTCTCTCTCGCATCTCCGTTGCCACCGTTCCTCGTTGCTCCTTCATGCGACTTCAAGCCGAGCTTTAGCCTACAGTGAGAGTGAGGGGTTCCGAACTTTCGAGCCCTAGAATTAAATTTAGTAGTTTAATTAATTAATTTAATGTAAATGTCTCTCACTCTCTTGTGAATTGGTATTTTGTTGTGATTCTTCTGAATTGATTTAGTAAATTTGTAGTAAGGAAATGTGTTTAATGAAATGTATGATGTGTTTGTAAGTTGTGTTGTATGCATGCATAGTGTTTGATAAAATGTGTAAGAGATGTTAACTTCGACTAATGAACACTTGCAAGTATAATTCTCAATGGGAAATTGGTGCCAACTCTTTTAAAGGTTCTATTTAGTGTATAAGGTATGTGAACTTGGTAAAATATGATATTTTTAATTTAATAAATTTAACTATTCCTAAGCAATGTGCAAGTCTGAGACTTTTTTCTTTTTTATAATAAATTGAATTATTGAAATGAACAACTTCATAATTGCTATGGCTTACCTCAAAGCTTTTAGTATCATCAATGCGTCTCTGAGTAAGCTTGAGTAAGCTTGCTATTCCTATAAGGAATATGTGTACTCTTCTATGCAAGAGTGGAGATGACATCTCCAAGTGCAGAAAGTGATCTGTTTATATGTTGGGCCTCCTTCAGTCTCTCACCAACTGAGTGGATTCTGGAATAAGCCTTACACTCTGATAGTTTTGCCTTAACCATATGGTATATATATATATATATATATTGAAATGTAATAGCAATAAATATTCATTTTCTTCCTTTACAACACTTCATTTTCTTGAGGAAATTAAAGACAACACTCAGTATGTTACAAGTTTGGATAGAAAATGACATCGATTAATGCTTTCTATACCAATCTCATGGCAGCCCAAGATCTTGGCCTGTTTTGTGTGAAGTAAAAAGAATGAGGAAGCTTTTGATTAATGATTTCTATAAATCATGTGACATTTGCAAGTTTAATAGTGATGTGCCCTCTTGCAATGAATAATTTTATATCTTTTTGTTAATTTAAACGTTTAATAAAGGCCAGTTATTTTTTAAACTAATTTTTTTTTCATTATTATTTTTTTAGCCTCTTTGATTGTGACATGGATCGTCCACAAGGGGGGATGTGGCAGATGCCAATGCTACAACTCCTACACCGGTGGGTACTTCCACCCCTAGAGCCACATCTAGGGCAGTTATATCTAGAGTAGCTACATCTAGAGCAACTACTTCTTGTGCAAGTAGTCGACTCCCACTCCTAGTTGATATAGAGGATGAGGATATGTTCAACAAAGAGGAGGAGATGCCTATTGAGCAAGATCAATCATCATGACCTTCTAAAAAGAAGTCGTGGACATGGAAGCATTTCAACAAAATTCCTAGTGATGTTGCAAACTCGGTAGCAAGATGCCATTACTGTGAATCACTTTGTGGATGAAATTCAAAGAAGCAAGGTACCAGTGTGTTAATAGCACATCTAAATGGTTGCCAACGATATAAGATAGCGAAGGGATTGCAAGCCACTGATCAGACCAACCTCAGTTACCAAACTTCTATAACCACTGATGGTACACAGACTAAGAAATTGGTCATCCCTCAATACAGTGAGAAGATGTTGAGGGACATGCTTGCAGAGATGATAATTACTGATGAGATTCCATTGACCACAGTCGAGAAAAGAGGCTTTCAAAAGTTTCTAAATTTTGTTGAGCCACGATTTCTCATTCCATCAAGGTATACGGTGATGCGAGATTGTATGAAGAGGCATAAGAAGGACAAGGAGGAGATGAGGAAGATGTTTATTACTACTGGCCAGAGAGTGTCGTTTACGACTGACATGTGGACTTCCATACAGAACATCTGCTACATGTGTATCACAGCACATTACATTGACAATGAGTGGATTTTGCATAAAAAAATTATTGGTTTTAAAGATATTGTGGATCATAAAGGTACATCCATTAGGGCGAAGATGGATGATTGTTTAAAGGACTGGGGAATTCGAAAAGTGCTATGTATTACAGTTGACAATGCCAGTGCCAATGAAACAGCAATTGATTGGTTTAAGCGGAACACGACGGTGAGGGATGATGTCATTCGGGCCCACGAGTTTATTCACGTTCGATGCTGTGCTCATATCATCAACCTCACAGTTGTTGATGGGTTAAAAGAGATTAATGATTCCATTACCTGAGTTCGCAGTATTGTAAGATATGTGAGGTGTTCCCCTCAAAGGCTTGCCAAGTTTAAGGCAATAGCAGAAGATCTTAAGATTGAATGTTCTAGTATGTTGTGCTTGGACGTTCCGACTCGATGGAACTCTACATTCATGATGTTGGATGTGGCACAAAAATACCAAAAAGCATTCGAGTGGATGGAGGTCGAGGATGGAGGCTCGAGGTATGCTTTGTTGGAGCCAGCAGGACAGGGGCTCGGTGCTCCAGACACACATGATTGGACCAGTGTGAGCTACTTTGTTGAATTTTTAAGAATTTTTTATGACATAACCATGCGGCTATCTGGATCCAAATATACGACTGCGAACTCATTCTTTAGTGAGCTGTCGGAACTTCACTTCCACTTGGAAAATAGTTGTACTGACTCTGAGGGATTGTTATCTGCTATGCCTACGAGGATGAAGACCAAATATGATAAATATTGGGGGAATATTGAGAAGATAAATAGATTGCTATTTGTGGCTGTGGTCCTTGACCCCCGATATAAGCTAGCCATTCTAGAATTTTGGGTAAATTCCGTCCTCGAGGCAGTGAAGGCTACAGAGTTTATTAGAGTGCTAAAAAGTAATATTGATGACCTATATAATCACTACAGCAATAGTTGTCAGCCTTCATCCACAGCTGGTACTGGTAGCACCTCACATTCGAGGCCGACGGGGTCGACAGCTTCCTCAGGTGCTTCTGACCCATTTATAGAGGTTAGAAGCCATCGTATTATCCAGTAGTATCATCAACTCATGTCAACAAAGGCTACTCCGACTCTGTTGGAGTCAGAGCTCAGCCTTAGTTGCAATAGTGCTAAGAGTGAGGCGCCTAACCTTTGGCATTAAAGACTTAGACATGTGAATCAAAAAAATGTCTAAGATTGCCAAGAAAGAGATGGTGGTAGGATTACCTGAGCTGGGTAAAGTGGAGACTCCTGTATGTGGGTCATGTCAATTGGGAAAACAAGTTAGAACAGCTCACAAGAACACAACGGCTATCCTAACCAAATGACCATTAGAGTTGTTTCACATTAATCTTATGGGACCCTCTAGAACTAAGAGCCTGGGGGGAAAGAAATACATACTGATAATGGTAGATGATTTCACCAGATACTCCTGGGTAGAATTTCTGAGAGAAAAAGGTGAAGCTCCCAACGTGATAAGAACTTTGTGCAAGAAACTTCAAAATGAGCAAGGGAAAGCAATAGTCAGAATTATGAGTGATCATGGAAGAGGGCTTGAAAACTCAAATCTTGTGACTTTATGTGATGAAGAAGATATCAGTCAAGAACTTTCTGCCCCTATCACTCCACAACAAAATGGAGAGGTCAAAAGGAAGAAAAGAGTTATTCAAGAAATGGCACGAGTCATGATACATAGTAAAAATGTACCAACTCACTTCTGGGGAGAAGCTGTAAACACAACATGTCATATTGTGAATAGAGTCTATCCACGACCAAGCACTTCCAAAACACCATATGAGATGTGGAAAGGAAAGAAACCTAATGTAAAATACTTCAAGGTGTTTGGAAGTAAATGCTACATTTTGAGAGATAGGGAAAACTTAGCTAAGTTTGACCCTAAGAGTGATGAGGGAATATTTCTTGGATATTCTAGAACCAGCCGTGCTTATAGGAGCTACAATCTACACACTCAAACCGTCATGGAGTCCATGAATGTGGTGGTGAATGATGCTCCTGGAGAGGAATTGAACAAGGAAGAGCCAACTCACACACTGAGTGAAACTGGACAAGAAGATTGTGGTGCACTAAATGAGAACTTAGAGACCTCTTCAAATGAAAAGGTGAGTAACCAAAAGGAGCCTTCTTCGAGAGTGAAGTTAAATCATCCTTAGGATAACATCATAGGAAACATAAATGAAGGGATGAGGCTGATGAGGAAAGTGATAAATCCATTGGCTTACTCAAGCGACATCTCACAAATTGAACCAAAAAGAGTCGAAGAAGCCTTAAATGACGAGAATTGGTTGAATGCTATGCATGAAGAAATAAACCAATTTGTGAGGAACAATGTGTGGTATTTGGTGCCAAGACCAGAGAATCACAATGGGGTGGGCACTAAGTGGATCTTTAAGAATGAGTCGGATGAGAATGGTACAATAGTGCGAAATAAAGCAAGATTAGTTGCTCAAGGGTATGCCCAGATGGAAGGAATAGATTTTGACGAGACCTTTGCACCGATCGCCAGACTTGAATCTATCCGGATATTGTTAAGCATTGCCTGCCACAAGTGTTTTAAGCTGTATCAAATGGATGTCAAGAGTGCCTTTCTGAATGGGATCCTCTAAGAAGAAGTGTACGTCGAATAACCAAAGGGCTTCAATGATCCAAAATATCCTAATAATGTCTATAGGTTGAAGAAAGCCTTATATGGTTTGAAACAAGCTCCTAGAGCTTGGTATGAAAGGCTAACTTCGCATATGGTAGCTGTCAAATGCATACTTCGCTATGTGAATGAGACAGTCAATTATGGGATCTGGTATTCTAGAGTCTCTAATACTGAGCTTGCAGGCTTTTCAGATGCTGATTGAGCAGGTAATGGAAACGATAGGAAAAGCACTTTTGGTGGGTGTTTTTATGTCGGCACGAACCTTGTTGCCTGGATGAGCAAGAAGCAAAATTTCATATCTCTGTCCACGGTTGAGGTTGAATACATTGCTGCAGGCAACTGTTGCACGCAATTGTTGTGGATGAAGCAAATGCTATGTGACTATGGCGTTACTCAAGGTGTGATGAGCATTTATTGTGACAATACCAGTGCCATAAACATTTCAAAAAATCATGTCCAACACTCTAAGACCAAGCACATTGAGATTAGACATCATCTTATTCGAGAGCTGGTAGAAACACATGTTGTGACTCTTGAGTACAATCCCATCGAACACCAACTAGACGACCTTTTTACCCAACCTTTGGATGGGCTTCGGTTTGAATTACTTAGAAAGGCTATTGATATTTGTGCATTGACCTGAGGGTTGAAATATGCATTGCATGCTTTACATGCATTTTTTGTTGTTTTGTGGCTATTCGCTTTCATCAGCTTTTGTTTTTGTTATTACTGCCTTTGCATGTGTCTTTTGTGATATAAGTTGTTGGTGCTGTTAATTCTAAAAATCTAGGTGCATGTGTCTTTTGAGAATTGTATCATATACCTATGGTTTACAAAGGTTTCGAACATGTGTATCTTTTGTAATTTGTGACTAGCATCATACAATTCACTCCCAGCTCAGTCAATCGACATTTCACCACTGTGAGTTTTGGGAAGGCAATCAATAGTGTTAGTAAACTCTACTTGCACACAGAATTGACCACGAGCTAGACAACCTCATTATTGTTCCCTTGTGCAAAAATCTTGTATATCATTGAAAATAAAAAGAGATGATGTTATAAATAAATAAATAAAAAAAGGAAATCAGGTATCTTGATATTGATACAGGTAATCAAACAAAAGCATTCAGGTTCTAGCAGCATTAGGTTTGACTTTCTGTATCTTGGAAGAGCTTCCCAAGCATTTATGGTTTCTTGTACAGCCTAACCCCACTCGCACTTCTCGGTTGAAATTTCTTTTTTGAGCAAGGACCTTGTTAAACATGCATGTCTTTATTACTTGTGGTACTTTGTTTTTATTATCTGCATGTTTTATGAGAATATGATGCTCTTCTACATTTGATATGTATTTTTGGTTTGAGAATTGACTACATTAATACTTGAATTATAATGAGAAATTAAAGCAGTTGATGAAAATTTTGGGCTTCCACTAGAGTGAAACTTAAATTTCACTCGAGCGAAAACGTTTTAAAAAGCCCCCGCGTCATTTTCTTTTTCCCCAACCTGTTTCTTTTCTCTGCGCCATTTCCTCTCCCCTCTTCGTGCGACTTCTCCCTTTTTGTTCTCCGTGTGTTTTTCACTTGATTTCTCTCAAGAAATCCCTTGCTAATCACGGTAAGCTTCTCTCATTTGTGTTTATTTTTCTAATTTCGGCATTAGGGTTTGTTTATTTTCCCATTTCGGGTTGTTGCATTTGGGCATTTTGTTTTGGTTTCCGGAATGGAGAAAATGATTTGGGGTGTTTGTTGGTTTGTGATTTGGGTGTAGGGAATGATTCTCTCACTCTTGTATTTAGGAGGTTTTTGGAACTCCCATATAGTTTTGATTTTGGTTTTGCTTGGATGCACTCCAAGTGCTCGGTGAAATGCCTCAATGATGTTTGTTTGTTTTTTTTATTTTTTATTTTTAATTTTATCATGCATTGACATAGCATTGTTTTCATGTCCATTACACGTCTATCCTAGTCTTGGGATAATGTTTGACATTGAGGCATGGGACTTACATTGGGGTTAAAACCCAACCTTGACATTGTGTTTGTTGGGTTTGGAATTGTGTTTGTATAAGGGAGGGTCATGGGACTTGAAGTGCTCAATGAAATGCCAAAAAGGTGCTAAATTTGTTAAAAAAAAAAAAACCAAGTTTGGCAAAGTACACAATTTGTTTTTTTAATTGGGCATGTGCATGTGCATTTGCATACATTTGTTTACATTAGGCATGTGCATTGGATCATGCATTGGGCATATTAGACATGCATACATCAGATCTTCACAATACCTTTAGCCTTGTCTAACGGTCACTACTTCTGTCCACAGCCAAAGTCATGTCTCGACGTGTTCGTCCGTGCCAAAATCCTCCTGCCCCTGCTCAAGCAAATTTCCACAATGCTCGAGCAAGAGAACTTTATACTCAGAGCTTCTCTATCCGTTCTCTTATTGTCGAGCGTGAAGTCACCCTCGGTGAGCTTACTGAGACTTTTATTCCACATATTTTTTAGTCAAGCCAGTGGCAGGCCTTGACCACTAGTCATCCCACTCCTTCTGTGGAGTTGGTTTAGGAGTTTTACTCCAATATTCATGCCATCTCTAATGATGGCTCTTTCAATGTTAGTCTCCAGAGCATTGTCTTCTGGATGACTCCGGGCATGCTAGCAAACCTGCTAAATGCCCCGCGTGTGTCCAATCCGATGTATCCCTATACAAGGACATCTCCTCCTAGTCCGTCTATCATTGGTGATTGTTTGTATGGTAGATCTAGTGGTTGGGATGGTAAGTCACCACTTCTAACTGTAAGATTTTCGCATGAATATCTCATTCTCAGTAGGATTGTCCTTACAAATCTGTATCCTACTAGTCATCAGAGTGATGTGAGTCTTGACAATGATGTCTCCCTGGATCTGAGGAGTCATCTTTGTCAGGTCTTGCTTGAGGCCTTTAATTCCCCCAAAGTATGGACTGGCTTGCCATTTGCCTGCCTCATCACTCAGT
Organism: Juglans mandshurica; assembly: GCA_022457165.1. Taxonomy (NCBI): domain Eukaryota; kingdom Viridiplantae; phylum Streptophyta; class Magnoliopsida; order Fagales; family Juglandaceae; genus Juglans; species Juglans mandshurica. The sequence continues at coordinate 13,377,857 of CM039631.1, forward strand.
TAGCCCTCTCTCAGTCAGTTGCGTTTCTTCCTCATGAGCCTAGAATCCCTCTTAAGGCTCCTATCGGTCGTAGGACCATGCAGCTTAGTCGTGCTCACATTACCCATCACCCTCTGAATGTTGAGCATCCTCCTGCACCCTCCTCTCAGCCTTCGAGCTCTCTGCCTTCCAACTCACAGCCTCATAGCTTGGCACCATTCACATCGGTACCAGATTCAACCGAGTCCAGCCTTCAGCAGGTCCTTGAGTACCTTGCCCGCCTTGAAGCCCTGTTTGATAGCCTTGATGCTAAAGTTGAAAGCCTGCAGCAGCTTGTGTCTCAACGCTTCAACGATATAGCGGAGCGCCTCGATGATGATGATGGTGGCAGTCAGAGTGATGGTGATAATTGAGATTTTTGGCTTGTTGTGACAAAAAGGGAGAGTAGTATAAATTTAGGGGGAGTGATATAGATGTAGGGGGAGCAGCTTTTGTTTTTGTTAGTAACACATTGTTTTGTGGGGGAGCAGCTTTTATTTTTGTATCACATGCTGCTTGTGATGCTATTGTTTGTCTAATTGAACTCAATGTCTGATTAATTTTTTAATGAAAAGTCTTTTTTGAAAACTGTGCTACAAACATTGTTTATGCTTCTGAGATTATTTGCATATTTTTGTTGGTACGTTTAACCGTTTGCAAAGTATTTGTAGAAATATCACAACGTGTTCAAGATTATGCCTGAATCATGGGAATCCTGTTTGGGGTGTGTCAGGATTAGGTTATTGTATAGGTTAGAGGTTTTGTCACAGAAATGCCAAAGGGGGAGATTGTTGAGGGAAAAATCAGTTGATTGACATATTCTTGTAAAAACCTATGTAACGTTATATTGCAACTAGTGTTGAAGCGATGTAACATGAAAAGGATTGAAGTGTACTACTCAACACGGCTCAATTGGTGCTCGACTGGCGCTCGAGTGGAACCATCCAGAGAGGTTCGCTCGATGTGCGCTCGACTCAGCGCTCGAGCGGAACCATCCAGAGAGTTTCTCTCGAGGTGCGCTCGACGCAGCGCTCGAGCAGAACTCTTCCAGAGAGGTTTGCTCGATGTGCGCTCGAGCAGAACCCAACTAGAGAGGTTCACTCGATGTGCGGTCGACATGGTGCTCGAGCAGAATTCTTCCAGAGAGGTTCACTCGATATGCGTTCGATGTGTTGCTCGAGCTGTTTCAAAAAGACAACGTGCGCTCGACTTGCGCTCGACACCTCACTCGAGTCAATGTTCAAGACAACCTAAAATTCAGGGTTTTGAATGCCGTGATCTGTTTATTTTCCCATTTTGGTGTGGAGAAACAGAGCAAAAACCCTAGTTGTTTCATGAGCCATAGAGAGAAACTTTCCCCACATTGTGAATGTCTCTTGGACAAACACATCTCCACCACACCACACTCAAGATCAAATCTTATTCAAAGTCTATTGAAGTGGACATTTGATTGGCTGGAAGAGTCCGGAGCTGCTGTTGATGCAAAAATCGGGAGGTTCTCATGGGAAGCTATAGAAAGGTCAGAGTTCCGGCACTACATGCTTGTAGAGATAGAGTGGGTCACATGTGATATTGCAAGCTAAGTTTAGCTACTACAAAAAATTTTTGAGTGTCTCTAAATTGGTTGTAACAAACTTTTTCTATAGTGAATTTTAGGTGGTGCCTTACACACGGAGTGGTTTTAGAATTTGAAGATATTTTTCGAATGAGTTTCCACTTCATGACCAAAATCATTGTGTTGATTATTTGTGTTATTTGATTAACTATTTGTTTGTCTCTATTTTTAAAAAGACCATCAAAATTGGATTACACCTATTCACTCTTCTAGGTGTAGTGATTGGTAGAACCATTGCTTTTTCACTAGGATATCACTCTATTTAGGGTTTTTATTTATTGTAGGTAGTTAATTAGAGTAAGAAGTAGAACTTAGGCTAACAAGCTAATTGTCTTTATTGTTTTGAAGATTTATTAGTGGGTAGATAGAATTGGACCAAGAATTATAGATTTAGATTTAAAGAGGAGTGTTGGCCCGCCCATTAGGAGGTGGGCAAGCGCAAAGATTTCTTTGCCAAAACCCACAAAACCCCATAAAACCAAACCCATTAAAGCCCTAGCCAAATCCCCCGCAGCGTCCAATTCCTTCCAAGTCACATTCAAATTACCTAATCCTACTCAAAACACAACCTCCTTTATTTTCACAACATTTTCTAACTTATCTCATCTCATCTAATTATTACAACTTTATCAAATTTTCATACAAAATAAAATAAATAATTCAGTTTTTTCAAATCTTAAGATAAAAATAATATTAAAAAAATATATTATAATAATATTATATTCAATTTTTAACTTTAATTTCAACTCATCTCATCTATGAAAACAAACCACAACCATATCTCCCACCAATGTCAAACTTTGTACTCAACCAATAAGCACTAGGGCTGCCTCCCCTATATCCCTAGTTTCCCCACATTAGAAAACATAAGCCTCATTCTCTTCCCCTTTAAACTGAAATCCCTAGCCCTCATGCACCTTACCTCAATACACAAACCCTAGTTAAGCATTGAAGTCAAGCCAATTCAACCCTAGTTAATTAAGCCATGCACCTCCACCACTCATTGGAGCAAGCTTCTACTCTCGGTAACACCCTTCTCTTTCGTTAAGGGATTTGGTTGTTGCTATTATGGCTTAAGTGAGGGAAAGAAGGATAGGTGATAATGCCATGAATTCATAGTTGTGAAACTTAAAGATTCACTTTTATGAATGAATATAGTGTATGCATGTTGTGGTTGATCTTATTGTACTAACTTGCATGGATATGCATGAGTTCTACAAAGAATACGTGTTAATTAATGCTATGAGTGATTCAATGTATGTTACATATTCCACAACCCACGGCTAAGGTTATTGGAGCAGCATGCACAATATGGCACCACCACCTTGAAGGTGCAGAATCATGAAGGATCAGCTAGCAGTGACAACACCAATGGAGCAAATTTGCAGATGCAGTCATCATGTGATGCACTTGTTGCTGATGATACTATTGTAACTAATTTACTAGAAAGCCCTCCATTTAGTTGAGTTATTATGTATTTTTTTTGTATTTTTAGAGTTAGCTATTGAGTTGTACAAATATGATGAATATTCTTTGATTCCTTCGTTGGTTAGGTTGTTTTTCTTTTCAGTATATAGCTAGGAGCAATCTATAAGCGTGGTACAATGAATGAGAAAAAGCAGCCTTTTCTTCAATTATCTCTCTGTTTTTCTCTGTTTTTCTTCTCCTTCTTCCTCTATTCTTACATGCTACCAAAGTAGTAGAATGAGAATTATTTTCAAATGTTTGTCGACCCAACCAATTCTATGTTTCATGATTTTACCAACATTATCAACCCATATCGACTTGATCATGGGGATAATCCTTCCATCCCCTTGGTCCTTGATCTGCTCACCACAAAGAACTACACTACTTGGTCAAGAGCTATGTGCAGAGCTCTTCATGCTAAGAATAAACTTGGTTTTATCAATGGCACTAAAACCAAAAGACACTATTGATCCATTATATGATGCATGGGAACGCTGTAATGATCTGGTTGTTTCTTGGTTACAAAACTCCCTCAGCCAAACTCTGAAATCAAGCATTGCACCAATTGATGATGCTAGGTAGATTTGGGAAGAATTAAAGGATCTATTTACTCAACAAAATGGGCATCAAATTTTTCAATTGAAAAAGGCCTTGACAGGTTTGCAACGAGAACATGATTCTGTCAGTGTTTATTTTGGCAAGCTTAAAACTCTATGGGATGAACTCACTATATATGACCCTATGCTTGATTGTACCTACGTAAAACTTACTGTCTTACTTGATAGATATCAAAGGGATTGTGTAATACAATACCTAATGGGTTTAAATGAATCTTATAATGTCACCTGTGACCAAATTATGTTGTTAGATCCTTTGCCTCCCATGAATAAAATTGTTTCTATGATCCAGCAGCAGGAGATGTAGCATCTTATGCTCTCTAGTCTCCCCTCTCCTGACTCAATGGCTCTTGCTGTTAAGTAGGCATATCTCTCATACAATCCCCTTCCCAGACTAACTCACCCACAAAAACGTGATAGACCATACTGCACACACTGTAAAATCCAAAGGTCATGTTTTAGAAAACTTCTTCAAAGCAGGAAATGCCCAAGCCCCAATTTGCACTCATTGTAACATGTCAAGACACAGCACATAAATGCTATAAACTACATGACTACCCAACTGGCACAAGTTACATGTTAAGGGTAAGCAACATGGTTTTTTTGCCAATCTGACTTCAATTGAGCAAGAGGACTACTCATATGAGAAATTAACCTTCACAAAGGATCAATACCAGCAACTTTTGTCTCTATTGCAATCAAATGAGGTTTCTATTACCAATCACTCAGTCAATCATGTCCAAGCAGATTGTACCCACCCTTCCACCATGAATGGTACTCCTATTTGCTTCACTTCATCTACTCAAGCACACAAACCACCCACATACTCACTCTGGATTATTGACACTGGTGCTACATATCACATGATCTATAGCATCTCATCTTTTTCATCCATTACATCTCAAGTTTCCTTTGTGGTTTGACTTCCCAATGGCCAAATAGCACCTGTTACTCACATTGACATTGTCAACATCACTAACACATTAATCTTACATAATGTGTTATGTGTCCCCTCTTTTAATTTTAATTTGATCTCAGCAAAATAACTGACTAACTCCCTCTGTTGTTGTTTCATATTTTTTTCACAAATTTTTTTTTATTAAGGACCTTTTGTCATGGACCACGATTTGCATAGGTGAGGTGAAGAATGGTTTATACAACTTGCTAGCTGATGCAGTGTCACCAACAGCTCTTCTTGACCACTTTTTTGTTTCTTTACATAAAAAATATTTGTCTCTCTACTAGTTACAGAAATGTTGATTTAGTTTCAGATCTTTGGCATTCTAGAATGGGGCATACACCCATTTCCAAATTAAATGTACTCTCAAATACCTCTATCAAGAACTATTTATCTATTGTTCCTAATGAAAACCCTTGTCTTGTTTGTCCCATTGCAAAGCATTATAAACTCTCATTTCCTGTTAGCAATCATAAAAGCAAACACATCTTTGAACTTATCCACTATGACATATGGGGACCCAACTCAATTGAAGCTTATAATGGTTCCAAATACTTCTTGACTATTGTAGATGACTTTTCTAGGGATACTTGGATCTACCTACTCAAAGCTAAGTTACTAGATCATGCATTGAAGCTTTCTACAACTTAGTAGAAACCCAATTTCACACCAAAGTTCAAGTTCTTAGAAGTGACAATGGCCTTGAGTTTCAAATGAGGGATTTTTTTAATAAGAAAGGGATAATACATCATAGAACTTGTGTGGAACCCTACAACAAAATGGGGTTGTCGAGAGGGAGCACCAATACCTTTTAAATATAGCCCAAGCCCTTCAAATCCAAACCAATATTGGAGTGACTGCACTCTCACTGCATCATACATTATCAATCGGGTTCCTAGTCCTTTGCTATCCAATAAAACACACTTTGAGCTTTTATTCAAGTTCACCCTATATATTCCCACATGACGAACTTAGGTTGCCTATGCTTTGCCTCCACCTTATCTCAAAACATAAACAAATTAGACCCTTGTGGCAGGAAATGTTTTTTTATTGGTTAACTTTTGGGGTAAAAGGATACAAACTTCTTGACCTTAATACTAATGTAGTTTTTATTTCTAGAGATGTTACATTTTATGAGCACATTTTCCCCTTTCACCACCACAGTATTCCCTTACCTCCTTCATAGTTGCCACTTCATGATAACTTTTTCACTTTTCCTACTTATTCTAATCAGCCTACCACTTCTCCTTCACCCCCTTCACACACCAATACAAATTCTATGCCACTCCCTCAAGTATCTTCCCCTTCACCACCTCTCTCTTTTGACCCTATCATTTCTACACCCCTCTTCCCCTCCACCATCCCCTTCAGTTCCTACACCTCAACCTACTATTAGTAGATCAACCAGAACAAGAAGAGCTCCTCAATATTTGAAAGACTTTCATTGTCAGCAAGCTTCATATGCCTCACCTACTCAATCTATGGTCACAACATCTTCTCCCTCAGGTATATCATTTCCCTTGTTTGCCTCTATTCCTTATGATCATTTATCACCCACTTTCTCTTTTTGTTTTTTTCTTCCACTATGTCTTCACACATTGATCCACATACCTACAAACAGGCTGCCAAAGACATAGACTAGTGTAGGGCAATGAAAACTGAGCTTGAGGGTTTAGAACTTAACAACACATGGGTCCTCACTAAGTTACCCCTTGGTAAAATTCTCATCGATTGCAAGTGCATGTACAAAACCAAGTATAAATCTAATGGCACTGTTGAGAGAAAGAAGACCATATTGGTTGCTAAAAGCTTCACACAGCAGAAAGGTATAGACTACCATGAGACCTTCTCACCAGTGATTAAAATGGTCACTATGAGAACACTTATAGCCTTAGTAGCCATCATAGGATGGCACCTTCAACAGTTTGATGTCAAAAATGCATTCCTCTATGGAGAACTCAAAGAAGAAATTTACATGAAAAAGCCTTCAGGCTACCACAAAGGCAAACCTGGTTAGGTATGCAAATTGCTTCGAAGCCTCTGTGGTCTCAAGCAAGCTTCACGCCAATGGTATGAAAAGTTGTCTACCTCTCTAATTCAATTTGGCTTCACTCAATCTAAGGCTGATTACAGCCTTTTCACTTGGATTAATGGTGCCAACTTCACAGCCTTATGGATGATATAGTGGTTGCAAGTAATTCTCTTGACTCCATTTCTGTTCTCAAAACCTTCTTGAAGCTATCACTTCAAAATCAAAGACCTTGGCCCCTTAAGGTATTTCCTTAGCATTGAAGTTACTAGATCACCATCTAGTATCCATCTTTACCAAATAAAATACACATTAGACATACTTGCTGACTTAGGACATTTGGCTTCTAAGCCTTTGAAAATTTCCATGGACCAAAACCACAAACTCAGCAAAACCTCTGGACCTCCTTAGCTGATCCCACTGCCTATAGACGTTTGATACGCTGCCTTCTTTATCTCACCATAACCAGACCAGACATCAGTCATCCCACCCAAGTCCTCAGTCAATTCATGGATCACCTTTCCACCACCCATCTTGTTGCAGCCCACGAGATTTTAAGATACCTAAAAAATGCCCCTGGTCAAGGTAGCTTGTTGTCCTCCATTTCACCATTTCATCTTCAAGGCTATTGTGATTCTGATTGGGCTTCTTGCCCTAATACAAGAAAGTCAGACGCTAGCTATTGCATATTCTTGGGACACTCTTATCTCTTGGTGCTCCAAGAATCAAACTGTTGTATCACGATCATCTGCTGAGGCAGAATATCGTGCCATGCCTCCAATTCTACAGAATTTACTTGGCTAAGAAAACTTTTTTTCTAATCGTTCCATTCGTCATCCTCAAGTTGTTGACTTGTTTTGTGATAATCAAACTGCACTCCATATAGCAACTAATCCAGTTTTCCATGAAAGGACAAAACACATTGAAGTGGATTGTCACTTGATCACAGATAAAATCCTAGAAGGCAGCATCAAAACTGCCCATTTTTCAACTCATTCACAGCTTGCTAACATCTTCACCAAGTCACTGCCCTCTTATCTCCTTTATTTACACCTCTCCAAGATGGGAATAGTGAACATCTATTCTCCATCTTGCAGGGGTTATTGGGGCAGCATGCACAACCTGGCACCACCACCTTGAAGTTGTAGGATCATGAAGGATCGACTAGCAGTGACAACACCAATGGAGTTGATTTGCATCTTCATCACATGATGCCCTTGTTGCTGATGATATTCCAGGTAAGAATCTGCATAAAAAAACTAAAGACATTTCTTGGAACGAGTGCGGCACTGCAATACCACAATCGATTTTTCTTTTTGTATCCCTTTCACTTTTTTCAACGAGACATGCGTATTTGGATCATAATCAAACGATTTTGTCGCTAACTCATTTAATTCCTCCTCAAATTCACCCTCAGACCCAGCCTTGGATAGAAAATCCACGTGATTCACGTCTTCCCCCTTAAAAAATCCTTATCTCCCAACCCACCTAACTCAAATTCCAGAGCTTCATCCACTAGGCGCAAATTACTTCTTGGCGCTGAATTCCACAAAAATTCCTAATTGTCCCCCTCACAAGCTGCTTCTGTTAATTCATACTAATTTGGCAGTCGCTTATTCAGCGTTGCCTTCACTGAAACGGGATCCTCTAATTCCTCTTCACTCATAATCCCAACACTAGCCTGAATCTGCACTTCCTCTGCAAGCATCCCCTTAGACGGTTCCTCTCTATATTCTTCCACACATGCTTCAAAAATCTTCCCATCCATCGAGACGTACCAGACATCAGATACCTTCTTGCTGGACCCTTCTTTTCTCAAACGGACGAATTTGAGAATAACCTCTCGTCTGGTTTTCGAAGACTCTCCCACCCCCATCTCCGATGCATTATTGGTTACATCACCATTACGATTACCTACAACCTTCCACATATTGTTGATAGCCTTCTTTTTACCCGCCTCCTACACGAACCCAATAACAGTTATTTTTTCCCCATCCGCAAGACGTTCCTTCTAGAGCATCGAGCCTCAACATGCCCCTGTTTCCTACAAAAAACACAATACGATGGGGTTGATTCAAAATAGACTTCTTGAAAGTGGCTTGTAGCAAGGCCCGGGGGACCCAACCAAAAAGATTTCCGTAGAGGCTATAAAACATCAATTTCAACACAGATGTGCGCGGCCTTCGGGCGAGTCACACACGCCGTGGCATTATCCCTCTTCAGGTATCGACCAATACCATTCCCCATACTTCGTAAAATCGATTCCTGAAAATAATTAGGCGGCAAACCCGGCAACGTGATCCAAACAGGAACCCACAAGGAATGCTCGTCTTTGACAAAATCCGGGGTCAAGTGAGAAACCTAAAAAGGGCTTCCATGATTCTCGGAGTTCCCTCTCGCCATCACAGAAATAAAATCTTCCTCCTTTGCATTCCGTACCAACACATTTCGAGGGTTACGCATTTGCCCAACCACTGGCAGCAATCTCAACCCCCAAAGATTTTTTATAAACGCACGAATATTATCGAGTGAAGGCCGTCAACGAAGAAATTTCAATACCACCGAGAACCAAAAAGGCTCTGCAGATTGTTGAATCTCAGTCTTCAAAAAAATGAAAAACATTGTGCCATCCTGAAATCGAGGTTCCTGTAGAGGTACAAACACCTCAGGTAGCAATTGAGGATTCGCAGCCACCACGTCCACAAAAGCTACACCTACGATAGGCGCACGTTCAGTACGCTGCAATGTACCATTCGTCCACCCCTGTACCGAGGTGTCGCCAGCCTCTAGCAACTAAGGCCATAGAAGCCCTAATAACCTCCAAGCTGTAGAAAGAAAAGTATCCCTACGCCATGTCAGCCCTCCACTATATATTTCTTTTTAGCCGTTTGTTTATAGCACTTTTGGTTGCTGGCACTTTTGATGGCCCCTCCATCCAAGGGAGCACTTTTTCTCACCCTTGGCCAAACCCTCATGCTCCATCACGGTGATCTCCGAGGAGGCAAGAATTTTTGCACTTCAGGGGGCGAGCTTTGTTTCTCCTCATGGTGCTCGTGTCGAGTACGACCCCCGGGTTGGGCACTTCTGCTTGCCCCAACACGGTGCTCGCATCTGGGGAGCACTTTTCCATTTTGTACTCGTCTTGGATCACAAACCTATCTCAATTCATCTCAATTTATTTTATCTAATCATTACAACTTTTTCAAATTTCAACACAGAATATAATAAAAAATTCAACTTTTTCAAATCCCAAAATAATAATAATATTCAAAAATAATATTCTAACAATATTTTATTCAATTTTCAACTTTCATCTCATCTCAACTCAACTCAGTTTAACATACAAACGCAGCCTAAATCTAATCTTCACTTTCATTTATATTATTTTATTTACATTATTTTAAGTATCTCTATTTTTTAGCAAATCATATGATTCAAATAATGGAGCTTAGATCCTATAAAAAAAAAAAATCACTTGTATGTGTTATATTATATATGAAAATGAATGGACGAGATCTATTGGGATGATTATATGAGTAAATCACGTCCTTTCAATTTTTAAGCCCACGTATTCAATGTATGATATTTTCACTAAAAATGACCGAAGTACTGAATGTAATTTGATCCAAATTACCTTTCATCATTTCTCTACGTGACCATTCATCTTTCAAATGGGTTTTTTATATTAATAAATTCAATTTATAAGATGGTGTGGAGTACACACTCAATATTTAATTTATAAAAGAAAAATTTACAGATTTGAATCTTGAAAATTAAATCGTGTCACATTAGTGACGTGGATGGCGTATTTTTTTCTACACTTAGAATAGAATGAATCATTTATGTTCAAACCAAGGAGTATATTCAACTCCAAGAATTATTAACTAGAGCATATCTTTTTTCCAAATTCAAAAACAAATAAACCAAAGTCATGGTCTTGTTGACGGGGCAGAGTTCCGAGAAGACTTTTGTCTCATTGACAAGGACTCAGACGGTGTGTTTCTACCAATCATCTGTTTGTTATTAATTCTTGATTGATATTGTGTGTAATGCATTGTTCATCATTTTACGGTCAATATTTGGCAGCTTAGGAATTCTCTATTTGACAGATATGGAGGCGATTTTGGCCTTTGAATCTTCAAAAGCACGTATATATGCACGCACGCCCAGCAAAATTCATATCATGAAATCTTCAAGCTATTACTTCAAAAACACCCATAATGAAAATCACCTCAAATTCCTAACCAATATTCCTAATTGAAAATAGATAAATATATGAAATGAGTTATACAATATTTATTAAGTATTTGATATTATTCCAAAACGCCGGCGTGCGGCATAAATGACGTTGTATGACTATTCATTTTATGTGTTTGTTTGTCCTCCGGTATCAACTTTTAATGATCACTTTATGTGTTTATCTCTCTCATATGAAATCTTTCAAATTCTTATCCGAATTTGAGAATTAGATCTTTTTCCCGCAACATATGGAGAAGAAACAATGCATAAGTTTTGTTTGACTTATTCTGAGTACTTTTGCTGTAGGGTACATTATTCTGAGAGTATTTCTGTATCAAAACATGCTGGCCATAAATATGATGTAGAAATTTCTCTGGTTGAACCATTATCCAAGACTCAATACTTCTAGAAAATCTCCAACGTTGCTGAATGGGAATTTCTCGCACGCGTGTTTGACCGTTGCTTTGAATGGAGAAACTTCTTATATATATGATAACTTCACCAAAACCCAATTTTAATAATTAACCATTCTTTCTTTCAAACCCCAGCAGTGTTCTCCCCGTGGAAATTAAGCAGCAGCTCTGTGTGTCTCTGAGTTGATTACGTACAGTATCAAAGCTTTAAACCCAGCTAGCATGGCAGATGCATTGACAGAAGATCAGATGGCAGAATTCCGAGAAGCCTTTTGTCTCATTGACAAGGACTCAGACGGTGTGTTTCTACCAATCATCTGTTTGTTATTAATTCTTGATTGATATTTTGTGTAATGCATGGTTCATCATTTTACGGTCATATTTGGCAGTTTAGGAATTCTATATTTGACAGATATGGAGGCGATTTTGGCCTTTGAATCTTCAATAGCACGTATGCACGCACGCAAGCCCAGCAAAATTCATATAATGAAATCTTATATGGAAATATTTCCCACCGAAATGAGAAATGAAAATCCCCTTAAATTCCTAACCAATATTCATAATTGAAAACGCCGGCGTGCGGCATAAATGACGTTGTATGACTATTCACTTCATGTGTTTGTTTCTCTTCCGGTATCAACTTTTAATGATCACTTTATTGAAACCTTTCAAATTCTTACTCGAATTTCAGAATTAGATCTTTTTTCCCGCAACATAAGGAGAAGAAACAATGCATAAGTTTTGTTTGACTTATTCTGAGTACTTATGCTGTAGGGTACATTACTATGGAAGAATTGGCAACGATCATTCAGTCATTGAATGAAAACCCCACAAAAGAAGAAGTTCGAGACATGATTGGTGAAGTTGATGCTGATGGAAATGGGACCATAGACTTTCAAGAATTCTTGAATATTATGGCAAGAAAAATGAAGGTACGTACGTTACAATATTATAATTTAGGTCCATGTTATATGAATTTTTTACAGAAATTATTTATTTAAATTTGGAGGTTTGTCTTATATCTCTATAGCTTCTTAAATATTTGTTAGATCGATGATGTTGATGAGGATGTGATTCTATTAGGAAAATGTTGCCGATGAGCTAAAAGAAGCCTTCAAAGTCTTTGACAGGGATCAAGATGGATATATTTCAGCTAATGAGGTGAGCCTTGCCTGCGTTGGCCATATAAAATACTCTTGCTCTCTGTTTTCTATTACACTTTCTTTTGGGTGTCTCGATCCAAAATCCACCAACGGTACTTGCGCGTTCGAGCATACCAACATACCGCTAGCAGTATTTCATAATTTTATTGTTAACCCTCACTTCTGATTATGAAGAAATTTACCCAACGATAAAAGATGAAAGACAAAAAAACTTGTATGCAAATTACTTCCACATTTTTATTAACCTTTACGCCGATCTCACACTCCTCTCTCAGCCTTTCCTCTGTTTTTAGTTCTCGTTTTGAAAACTTAGGTCATGAAGACACAATGATATTAAAAAAATTATTGAGTTATATTTTCTAGATTTATTTTTATATGCTTTGACTTATATTATATATGGCTTTTCATATGTCATAAGAATTCCTGACCACGAACCATGCATGGACCACATGCAACCTTTCCCACATATATAACCACTCAACTATCATCTTGGATTTCGATTCAACCAAAATATTCAAAAAAAAAAACCAGTCCATCCAACATTCCATGGTAATGAGAAGACCACAACAAACTTCACCCGCTCATTTCTAGCTACCCCTCTCCTAACACGCACGTAAAGTTTCAAATTGCTATAACATTATTCATCCGATCCGGCCATATTGATCAGTTTAGCCTGTTTGGAAATACAAATGTTCTCTTAATTAGCCTTTTGACTCAAGTAGTACTCTTGCAAAACAATTGCTCAACTACTTGTTTGTCTTTCTTTTGCTCAATCTGTGTGAAAGCATAACATTAGAAGAAAATTAATGAGTATTTGTGACGAATTATTTTAGATGAAATTAGACTCATTTTGGTATGAAATATTTGGTAACAAATAAGCAATTTCCTTGTAGTGTATAATTTTGTACGTCCCATGCACTTATTTAAAAATCCAAAAACCCAAAGGTTTTCCAAATGTATGATATGCAAATTTTGATCGGTGGAAAATCATTCATGATCGGTTAGTCACAATAATCCCTTTAAGTAATGCTATTTATCATCCATTTAATTATCATAATTTTTATCATCTTCTTATGAATATATGTGAACATGACTCATCATGCCATGATCAGTTATTACTATACCTAACTTGGCTAAACAAAGATATTTTTTTTATGTAGCTGAGACATGTAATGATGAATTTGGGGGAGAGATTGACAGACGAAGAGGCTGAGCAGATGATTAAAGAGGCTGATTTAGATGGTGATGGTCAAGTCAGCTATGAAGAGTTTAAAAGGATGATGATGCTCAGTTAATTTAAAACGTAATAAAAATAGAGTCATGCATGACACCTTAAACATTTTGAATGCGCGCCCGCATGCCTTTCCTTTCGTTGATGCTAGTGATTTCTAGCAAGGTTAGCAGGGCAATAAACAGTTAAGGGTTGAGTAATTTGTGACACTATATATCTATCCTACTCAAATGGTTTTAAGCATAAAATTGAGACCATCGATCCAAAAGGAGAGTAGATTTCAATTTGAAAGTACGCTTGCCACATCATGTTTTAGAAAGTTTGAAAAAGCTAATGATCATCTAGTAAGTGAACTTGATAATAAAATAAATAAATAAAAAATTAGAGTTTGTGTAAACCTCCCTCAATGTTTTTTTGAGAGGATTATTAAGAAGGAAGATTACAATCTGTGCAAGCATTGTAATTTGCATAAACTTATGAATGGTTTCGGATGGATCGAGTACAAATTATAATATGCACAATGGAATTAACAAGGTCAAAACATCATGTCCATGTGATTAGGGAAATACTTTAGCCACAACAAGATTACATAAAAGTAATTCCACAAATTAATATGGCTTGATGTAGTTTGTCAGATTATAAAGTTAATTTTATTGTAAATTAAATATAACAGATCAAATGAAACCACATCAGTTTGTAGTATTACTTTTGTATATTTTTTGTGTGGATGTAGCACCCCTCATGTGATTAATGCATAATAAATATAAAAATTGGTAAAGAAAAAATGTACTTCATGAGATTCGAAAATTTCAAACTTGATGCTCATTTATCACAAAATCTTCTAGTCCTCAATCCATTTGTAAGCTCCTATAAGGAGTGTGTGCTCCTTGGTTGGAAGAAATAAAAACAATTTAATGAAAAACTCAGTTTGCTACAGTGTTTACAAATAAAAAAATAAAGTTCTTTTCATCCACATGCAAATAGAAGAAGAAGAAAAAAAAAAAAAAAACAATTTTCTTCAAAGTTCATGGCTTGGAGCCTTAGCATGGTCATATAGTACGTGAAAAAGAAAAAATATCTTTTTGTAAAAAGAAAAAGGTCTTTAGCTAGCCCTTTCTACTACAACTATTGTGGAAGGCATGCGCGAGCCGAATGCTTGATTCAGTGGTCCTTGATGCAAAGCTCTAGTAGTTGGGATTGGTCCATTTTGCAAAGCACTGGTCCTTGGGCCAATGCTCTCGATGTACGTATGCATTTGTTGACATCGTGTTTCGCAGGTCTGGGTAACTTCATACCTCCGATGCAGCGATGTGAATGATTCGGAGCCCCCGACAGTGTTCCCTTGCGGCTGTACGGTGACGACTCGTACGTCGATAGCAGTGAATGAAAAATAAATGATGTGAAAGTAAAAAGAGACGACACAAGATTTACGTGGTTCGGCAATATGCCTACGTCCACGGGGTTTGCGAAAAGAAGTCACCAATATAATATATATATATATATATGTTTATAATCATTCATGGATCCTCATATCTCACTGTATAGAGAAGTTGAAGTTCTTCCTTTCTGTATATTTCCATCGATTCATTCGTCCGGAAGGCCTCTCTTTTTCCTCAATTCAGGAGAAGTCCCCTTTAAAGTTGTCCAAGCATCCCTTCTTATAGGCTTGTCTGACCCAATCTCCCTTGCGTGATCCCTTCTGCCTTCTCCTCTGACCCTCTGCCATTTTACAATCCTAATATCTCTCTTGTCCCCCTATCCCCCCTAACATGTGCAGCCCTCCTGTCTCACTCAAGTCCCTTCTATCCTCCCTGACATGGTCCCCCCTTTTGTCTTTAATAATAGCTTGGTCGGCTGGGTCCTATTTATGGACTATGTGTATTTCTACCCCCAACATAGCTCGCTAATTGTTAGCACCATTTTGGGGCTGGAAATTGTAAAGAAGATTTATTATACTCATATTTCCTCAGTTTCTTTTCGCTCATATTTCTTCAGTCTCCTGTTTCTGCTCCTATTTCCTTACTAGCGCGAGCGCGGAACTCAAATGGTGCGGGAGGTAGACTCAACCGCATAATAGTGCGAGCACGTAGCTCGAATGGCACGAGAGTGGACTCGACTGCGTAATAGCGCGAGCGCGTAGCTCGAATGGTGCGGGAGGGGACTCTACCGCGTAATAGAGCGAGCGCGGAACTCGAATGGTGCGGGAGTGAACTCGACCGCGTAATAGCATGAGCGCGGAGCTCAAATGGTGCGGGAGTGGACTCGACCGCGTAATAGTGCGAGCGTGTAGCTCGAATGGCGGGGGAGGGGACTTGATTGCATAATAGCGCGAGCGCGTAGCTCGAATGGCTCGGGAGTGGACTCGACCGCATAATAGTGCGAGCGTGGATCTTGAATGGTGCGGGAGTGAACTGGACAGCGTAATAGCGCGAGCGCAGAGCTCGAATGGTGTGGGAGTGAACTCGACCGCATAAAGTGCGAGCACGGAGCTCGAATGGTGCGAGAGTGTACTCGACCGCATAAAGTGCGAGCATAGAGCTCGAAGGGTGCGGGAGTGTACTCGACCACGAAATAGCACGAGCGCGGAGCTCGCAAGAGTCTAGTGACTCATTTTTCTTATGATGGAGATTCCGTTCGATGGAGATTCTGTCACTAATGGAGATTCCACTTGATGGAGTTTCTATTCGATGGAGATTCTATTCGATAGAGATTTTTGCACGAAGCTCGGCAGGTCATTTAGACTGCGTCGAGAATAGCTGTTAGTAAGTCAGAGCTCATGGCTCGGTTCCTGTGCTTTATACTTCGTGGATTGGCACTTATAGGTTGGCAGAGCCCAAGGGTCCTGCTCCCTCACCAAAACGTTCATTTTTTTTCTTTGCAAGAAGCTCGGCAAGTCGGTTAGACTGCGTTGAGAATAACCGTTAGCAGGTCAGAGCTCATGGCTCGGTTCCTGTGCTTTATACTTCGTGGATTGGCACTTATAGGTTGGCAGAGCCCGAGGGCCCTGCTCCCTCACCAACGCATTCCATTTTCTTTTTGCATGAAGCTCGGCAAGTGGTTTAGACTGCGTTGGGAATAGCTATTAGCAAGTCAGAGCTCATGGCTCAATTCCTGTACTTTATACTTCGTGGATTGGCACTTATATGTTGGCAGAACTCGAGGGCCTTGCTCCCTCGCCAATGCATTCCTTTTTTTTTTTGCATGAAGCTCGACAAGTCTTTTAGACTACGTTGAGAATAGTTGGTAGCAGGTCAAAGCTCATGGCTAGGTTCCTGTACTTTATACTTCGTGGATTGGCACTTATAGGCTGGTAGAGCCCGAGGGTCCTGCTCCCTCACCAACACATTCCGTTTTTTTTTTTTTGCACGAAGCTCGTTAAGTCGTTTAGACTGCGTTGAGAATAGCTGTTAGTAGGTTAGAGCTCATGGCTCGGTTCCTGTGCTTTATACTTCGTGGATTGGCACTTATAGGTTGGCAGAGCCCATGGGCCCTACTCCCTCACCAACGCATTCCTTTTTCTTTTTACATGAAACTCGGCAAGTCGTTTAGATTGCGTTGAGAATAGCTGTTAACAGGTCAGAGCTCATGGCTCGGTTCCTATGCTTTATACTTCGTGGATTGGCGCGTATAGGTTGGCAAAGCCCAAGGGCCCTGCTCCCTCACTAATGCATTCCTTTTTCTTTTTGCATGAAGCTCGGCAAGTCGTTTAGACTGCGTTGAGAATAGTTGTTAGCAGGTCAGAGTTCATGGCTTGGTTCCTGTGCTTTATACTTCGTGGATTGACACTTATAGGTTGGTAGAGCTCGAGGGCCCTGCTCCCTCACCAACGCATTCCTTTTTCTTTTTGCACGAAGCTCGGCAAGTCGTTTAGATTGCGTTGAGAATAGCTATTAGCAGGTCATAGCTCATGGCTCGGTTCTTGTGCTTTATACTTCGTGGATTGGCACTTATAGGTTGGCAGAGCCCGAGGGCCCTACTCCCTCACCAACGCATTCCTTTTTCTTTTTGCACGAAGCTCGGCAAGTCCTTTAGACTGCGTTTAGAATAGCTGTTAGCAGGTCAGAGCTCATGGCTCGGTTCCTGTGCTTTATACTTCGTGGATTGGCACTTATAGGTTGGCAGAGCCCGAGGGCCCTGCTCCCTCACCAACGCATTCCTTTTTCTTTTTGCACGAAACTCGGCAAGTCGTTTAGACTGCGTTAAGAATAGTTGTTAGCAGGTCAGAGCTCATGGCTCGGTTCCTGTGCTTTATACTTCGTGGATTGGCATTTATAGGTTGGCAGAGCCCGAGGGCCCTGCTCCCTCACCAACGCATTCCTTTTGCTTTTTGCACGAAGCT
Source organism: Juglans mandshurica (assembly GCA_022457165.1). Taxonomy (NCBI): domain Eukaryota; kingdom Viridiplantae; phylum Streptophyta; class Magnoliopsida; order Fagales; family Juglandaceae; genus Juglans; species Juglans mandshurica. The sequence continues at coordinate 13,395,946 of CM039631.1, forward strand.
CGGCAAGTCGTTTTGATTGCGTTGAGAATAGCTGTTAGCAGGTCAGAGCTCATTGCTCGGTTCCTATGGTTTATACTTCGTAGATTGGCACTTATCGGTTGGCAGAGCCAGAGGGCTTTGCTCCCTCACCAACACGTTCCCTTTTTTTTTTTGCATGAAGCTTGGCAAGTCGTTTAGACTGCATTGAGAATAGCTGTTAGCAAGTCGGAGCTAATGGCTTGGTTCCTGTGCTTTATACTTCATTGGCTGATCTAGAGACCGGGCTTGTTTCTGGTAGGTCGGGCGGTTTTTGACCTTTCTCTCCCGGCAGTTTGTTCCAATGATAGAAATAACTTTGTTATTATAAACATAATTTCACATGAACTTTGAAACTAATAAACCTGGAGTTGTTGATTAGTCAGGGAGAGTCCTTGCTTGCTCACGCAGCAATGTAGAGCAGAACAGGAAAACCGAACTGGAAATCTGAGCCAAGCAGGAAATAATCCGAACAAGAAATTCGAGCTGAGTAGGAAAACCGAGCCGAGCAGGAAATAATCCAAACAGGAAAACCGAGCCGAGCAGGAAAAAACAGCGCAGCAGAGCAGAATAGAAAAATCGAACAGGAAAACCGAGCTGAGCAAAAAAGTTTCATGCATGTTGTGTTTCCTTCGTGCATGTATTTTATCGAGCTGAGGAAGTCCGTTCATGTAGTAGCTGAACTAAGTAGTTCGTGCATGTGGTCACCTCTGTCTGCGTAGCTTTATCGAGCTGAGTAACCCCTTGTGGGTGGTCACTGAGCTGAGGAGTCGAGCAAGTTGAGGGACCTAGCTGAGAGACATGTGCATATAACTTCCGAGCCGGTGGGCCCCGAGCAGGTGGTTCTGTTTCGAACTGATGGGCTACTGGAAGTTCTCGTGCAGGTTCTCTTCGTGCAGTGGTTTCCGAGTGAGTAACCTCGTAGATATATTTCACGTGCAGGTGGCTTTCCGAGCCGGGGTGGGGAAGCCCGTGCAGATGCTTCACCGAGATGAAGAGCCCGCGTGTGTTGTTTCCTCTGTTTATGTTTTTTCCCGAGCTGAAGGACTCGTGCTCTGTAGTTTTACATTCAGGTGAGTGCTGAGCGAGAATCTGTGTGTAACGCCCCGTTCCTGGAGGTCCGGAGAGTTAGATCTTAATACTTAAAGTTAACTTAAATAACACAACTATAAAATCCAGAAAATCCCATAAAATATTAATCCACTTAATCAATCCAAAAATCTAAGTTTCTCCATGGCGACAATAAAGAAATCCCCAATAACATAAATTAGAAATTCTCCAAAAACTCGAAAACATCATCAACTCATCAAATCAAATACCCGAAAAATAAATCAGTTTACTAACTACGACCCTCAAATAAACATTTGTACCCTTAGACACTTATTCCACTACGATCATCACACATTGCTAAACTTTCTACTCTTGTTCTCCAGCTGAACCATCAAAATTATCTGAAAAATATATGAAGATAAGGGGTGAGTTATCAACAACTCAGTAAACAGAAAACATATACCAGTGTGTAAACATGAGCATTTACAGAACTCAGAATGCAGAACAAAATATTTTCATTTTCAAAGTGCGGAAGCAGAAAATATGATCAAAATATCAGAACGAAAATTCATAAACAATTTTATTCAAAAACATCCTTTGACATAGCATAAATGATCATCATCATCATCAGAACATCATATCAGAACAGAAGCTATGTATAACCCCCGTGGTAGGGTTGTGCATCTGCGGATAGCCAAGCAGATCATAAATCACTCTGTCACCAAGGTGTGCACTCAAAATAGAGACTACTACTATAACCCGTGGCAGGGTCGTATCCACTATCATTACCCGTAGTTGGGCCGTATCCACTATTATTACCCGTGGTTGGGCCGTATCCACTATTATAACCCGTGGTTGGGCCGTATCCGCTATTGTAACTCGTGGTTGGGCCGTATCCGCTATTGTAACTCGTGGTTGGGCCGTATGCTACTATTATCACCCGTGGCAGGGCCGTAACTGAACAGAGCGAAAACATAATCAAATTCAGAATCAGAGAGTCATGCCAAAGGTTTTCAGAAATCACGTATTATCCAAATAGAGTACTGAACAAAATCTTCGGAACAGAACAAAATCATATCACAATATAATTTATGCACAAATTTTATATTCGCTCTCTTTTTCAAAGTTCAGAAACATAATGTCAGAAATAAGCTCATGTCTACACCAGTCATGACAGAAAATATTTTTTTCTTAAACAGAATCTCATGGGTAATGCAGAGCAAATAACTGAGGTAGTTCAAATTTCTTTTCACAATCAGATATGTATATTTTCCAAAAATAACCTCAACTCATTTTATTTTAATACAAAGTCTAGCATAGGAATCCCACTTACCTGGATTTCTTAGTTTTTCAGGAATTTCCTCAAAATGCTGAACAATTATTAATTGTCACCTATAACATAATAACGTAATTTTCATAAATTTCCAATCGAACACAATTTCAATATTTAAGCCTAAGATGTTAAAATAACCTATTTTAATTCTTCAAAAACCTAACTTCACGTAACCCTAAAATATCGTTACATTTTCTAAATTCATCAATGTCCCGATAATCAATCTGAACAAAACACAAAACTAACTTATTTACTAATGAGATCAAATTATAAAATTTAATACTGGATAATATAATTATCTCAAAATATTTTAAAATAAACCACAACTATTTTTAAATAGACTAAATCATATCTAAAATGTAAAAATAATATTACACCAATATTGTTTACTTTTAAAATAAAACTTTACTTAATAACATGTTAAAATAATTTTCTGTAATCATAATTAAATAACAGTGTACTGATACATAATAAAAGTATAAAAGCCCATTAATATAACATGTAGTAAAAGGTATTACGGTAATTTCTATTAATTCTTTGAAAACTAACAAAACAAACCTACGTAAATCAACATAACATGCACGGCAGGGCTTACTCATGGAGGAAAACAAGCGGCAGCATGCGACGTAGGCGAGGGACTATGCAGACGGTGGTGCTCTCGGCGGAGCACTGGACGAGAGAGAGAGAGAGAGAGAGAGAGAGAGAGAGACCAACGAATGAGAAAAAAATGAAAGAAAGAGTAAGCCAAAAGAGTGTGACACAGAGGTGTTGTCGGTGGCTTACCGAGCGAGACGCGGCGGATAGGAGTGGCGTGGAGTGACCATCGGAGTTCTCTGTGCCGGTGGTAACGATGTGGAAGCGCTGGTCACCGTGTGTGGTGGCTTCGAACGACAAGTGCACCGGGTTGGGTTGCTATGTTTTCGGTGGCTAAAACAGAGGTTTCTTTAGTGTTTGATTGATCATGGATGAGGCAGGGTGGCTGGGCAGTGTGAGTTGTACCACGGTGGCTGGGCAGTGTGAGTTGTACCACGGTGGCTGAGAAGGGGTGCAACGGTGGTGGTGCAGGAACGGTGCTAAGGGGGTCCTAACGCAGAGGCAGCGACGGGCCTACGTGGGTTTCACAGTTTGCCAACGAGCTGGGCGGTGGGGCTATCACACGGTGACTTGACTTATAGTTTTTGCAAGGGTGCACCCTCCATAGCTGAATGTTACGACGGTTTGGGCTTAGGTTGTGGAGGGCTTCCGCACATGAGAGGGATGGGAAGGTGACGGCAGTGCTGAGCCGAGGACTACAGGTTGTGTGAGTGAGGCGTGATAGGTTTGCAGGGACGAAGACTGCCGTGATAGGTTTGCGGCTACTTCATTTTTCAGGAGAGGAGTACAAGTATATAAAGAGTTGATTGACAAAACCCTAGAGAAAAATAGGCAAGAGACGTGCAAGTTATGCATGCTGTGGACGAGAGGGAAACTTAAGGGGAAAAAGAAAATAGACGGAAAGATTGAAACGTGCGGAAGTTAATGTGTGAAAAAAATAATAATAAAATAGAATAGAATACACTAAAACAAAATAAATAAATAAATTAAAAAAAAAACAAGTTGAGCTTCATTGGGTCCGGGTGTTACACCGTGCATGTCGAGCTGAGGGAATCCATGTCTGTTGTTTCCGAGCTATTAACTTCCAAGCAGGAGGAGCCGAAGCTGAGATCGAGCTGGAGACCGATTTGTTTCCATGGCACTACTGGACGTACTACCACCGTAGAGCTTCCGTGTACCCTGTAGGGTGCACGCGGGGTGGGTAGACAAGGGCCCAAGTCGGTGGTTCACGTAGTGACTGCTGACGAGACAATCGTGCTCGTGATTGGACGCCGATAGTTTGTTTTTGGGTGCACGGCAAATGGCCACCGCGGGCCAGTCACTGGCATTGGAGCAGCACCGGCGAGGTCAGATGTTGCCGGCGGGCTAAGAGGACCTCTGTTGGTACCTCTTTCATCCGCAACACGGCTGGACCATGCGTAGTTTTTTGCATTACGGAACTCTGTTCATGCAGAATCGCGCTGGAGGAAGTGGTTGGTCATTGACCGGCCCAGTGGAAATAGACGATGCCGACGCACGACATGGTGGACGCCAACCACCTTTCCTGCCGCGTAGCAGCTGGGCTGTCGTGCAGCAACACGAGGTTGTGTGTGTGATGTATTTTCGTCGAGGTCACTTCCAGGGTTGAGGGGATGCCGGTGACGCTCCAGCAGTGACAGACAGGGCCGGCGAACCACACGGTGGGTGCCGGCCCCCCTTTCCCGCCGTGCCGAGGCTGAGCTTCGGCCTACACTCCGTGCGCACGGCGTGGTGCCCACGGGGGTACTGTTCACGACCCCTCGGTGGGGGGCTCGTGACTTCTGGAGCCAGAGACCGCCAGCGGTCTAGGTGGTGACCGCCAGCGGGTGACTGAGCTCGCGGCGTGGCGCCGTGTGCTTTGGGCACACGGGAGGTTGGGCCCCGTGCGCTCGCACAGTGCACGGTGGCCTTGCCTACAAACGTGCATGAATGCACGTTTGAACGTGCATGCTCACGTACTATGCACAATGTTTAATCCGAGTATGGTTAGAGGGGGAGTTTGTGTGCTACTGTGTACTTAAGTGCACAATATTCACTTGTAATGTCCGAGCAGCGTAATTCTTATGCATTCGGTATTTACTGGGTATTTACTCGCCCCCCTTTTTAATAATTGTAAAAATTCAAGAAAGTTGAGAATACTTATCTCGAGGAAGCTCCCATCTTTATTCGGAATTTATTCGGTGCACTGGAAAATCATTATTCTTCCACCTTTATTGCGTCATTCTTTTGTGTTATCATAGGTTGTTCGTTAGCTCTTTCTTCCATCGTTTCAGTTTGTTCTTCTCCACATCGCAAACTCTGAGAGTGTGTCGTTGTCGGCCTACGAAGGACACGCTAGTTATGGGACAATAGAGATCCCACAGACGGCGCCACTGTTGACGTCGTGTTTCGAGGGCCTGGGCAACTTCGCACCCCCGGTATAAAATCATTATCATGTAGAACTTGTCTGAAGCCTTGCATTTGATTAAAAGGTCTTTGTGAACCTCCCCATTTTTCATTTTGGTGGAGTATCTCATTGAAATCTCCCAAACCTAACCAAGGCCTGTGATCTGAAGGTTGCAAAATTCTGAGTAATTGCCAGCTGCCCTCTCTTTTTGTTGTAACTGGATTGCCATAATAACCTATTAGAGTCCAAGTCTTCCCAGTTTTACCATTAGCCACTTTAACAGAGATGTAAAAATTAGTATAGTTTTCAACTTCTATGTCACTGTCTGATTTCCACATCATTGCCAACCCTCCACTACTCCCTTTTGCATTGACTGTAAAACTCCTGTCATAACCAATTCCATTTCTGAATTTTTCAATCCTCTCCCTCGAGCATTTTGTTTCCATGAGGAAGAGAATTTCTGCTTACTTTTGCTTCACTAAAAAATGAAGCTATCGAACTGTTCGAGGGTTCCCAAGCCCTCGACAGTTCCATGCTATGCATTTCATTAGATTTGGTGGGGTTGCTCAGCAGCCTCCACCTTTGATTCCTGATTTTTACTCCTTGCAGGATTGAGCCCTTCTTTCATTTTTTTGTAAGATATTTTCTGTTTATCCCTTCCTATCGATTCCTTGTTTATTTTCCTTCCTCTTGCTTCAACTCTATGGGTGATTTCTCTTTATGTCAACTGTCATTGGTGAATTTAAGCTCCTGACCCTTCTTTTCCATCCCATTGGCTTCTGTATTACCTCCAAAATCTGCACTGGTAATGTATCTAATATCTCTTCCTCTAACTGCATATGAATTGTACTAGCTACCTTCTGAGTTTCAGAGAGACTGGGGTTAGTATTACTATATCTGAACTGTTTCTCTTCTTGAGCTTCAATGTTTTGAAATTCCTCTATTAAAGATTTGTCTCTATTTTTAACTTTGATCATCTCATTCAACTATTTGTTTTCCTTTATCAAAATCTCCTCCAGATACCTTATTATTACCAAGCTGCTGCTTTTGATTATCTTCTGATGGATCCTCTTCCTGGTTTACAAAGGTACCCCAAATATTAAGAGCTTCTCTTTTGCTAGGACCCTCCTCATGGCCATGATTACTTGTCTGAGACTTGGTTCCTCTCCCCCATTGTTTCTCGTTTCCATTGTCAAATAAGTTAATAGCAGTGGCCCTCAACCATTGGCTATATTGAGATTGTTCAGTTCCTGAGTTGTAAACTTTAGAATTCCCCACTCCACAAATTTTGCCACCATGTTTGATAACCCCACAAGTAAAACAGAATAGTGGCAGCCTTTCATATTTGAATTTCACCCAAATCTATTTACTTTCAATATTAACTACCGTTCCTAGAGGTATAGGTTTAGTGATATCCATGTTGACCCTAATCCTAAGAAATTTTCCCCACCCTATTCTTTCCCATCCACGTCTACAGTTATTACTTCCCCATCTTGAATCTAATTTTCTCTCCTCCTTTATAGGTCATTGCTGCTAAAGGTAACCCATGTAATTGAACCCAAAATGATTCTTGATAGAAATTCACCTCAGTAGGGGAGTGCTTCTGTCAATTGTTTGGATACAAATTAAATATTTATCAAAAGTTCAAGGTCTTCCCTTCATGACACATTCAAGATCTTTCCTTCTTTGAAATTCAACCAAGAACTTGTGATGTCCCACCTCACTGAAACTGATTGATCCCTCAAGGTTCCATACTTTAGTCAGAGTTGCTTTAAAGGCCTCTTTGTTGAAGCTTTTGTCCATCAAAATTAGTAGAGGCAGGCAATTCTGAACTCTATCATTAGCTTGTTTGGTTTCTTCTGCTGTGATTTCCACCTCTTCTTTTTCAATATTTGTGAGTTTAAATCATTCCCAAAGCTTTGTTAATTCCTCTGCGATTCCTTCACCATGTGCAACACTCGTCTTATTCTCTGAGATTCTAGTAAGCTTCCTCGACCGCCTCATCCAAAAAAGAAAATGACTGCACTTTACCCTAAAAAGGAAAGGACCCAAATTCCCGTAGATGGGGACGTTTTGGATGATTTGTAACAGGAAAGGCTATCTTGGAACAACCATTGGTTATTAAACAAAGTAAATTCATATGATTGAATATTATGTATTAAATGGAAGGTCTTCAGTCATTTTTGTTCCACTTTGTATTGCTGTTTAATTTTATCTTTCCATTTCATTGACACACAAATGCATTAGTAGTCACTCGCAGCGATCAAATACAAGCAGCAACACATAGCAGTCACTCGCAGTGATGAGTCACGACCCATTCTTCATCATAAGAAGAAAGAGAGAAATTTCATATTAATGAAACTAATTCTCAAGTTAAAATGAGATCCACTGGTAAAAGAGATGGAAACTTATCTAATTGCATCAATCATCTTTAGTAAAACTCTTCGCGCCTTCTTTTCTTTCCTCAGTGAGTTCCTCGAAGCTCTCACACAATTTCTAATCCAGTCGGTCTTTTAATCGAGCTAATGGGTACTCCTGCGTCACCAAATCTCGACGACTACTCAGCCGCTTCTACTGTCATCACGTTCGACCGCCCGCTCCCCTTGCTCCGCGGGCCCATCCATGCCGGCCCCGCTGACGATCCCACTGCCGGGCCATACCTCCTCGCATTCCGGGACTCCCGAGCCTGGACCTCCGCTCTCCAAGCCTGCCAGTCCAAAATCGTCCAGCAGTGCGAAAGCGGGGCAAGAGTCGGGTGCGCCCTCGCGGCGTCCGATAAATGCAAACCCCCCTGGTGGCGCGCAGTGATCGGCCGGAAACCGACGGATCTAAGAGAACGAGAGCGGTGCGAGGAGCGAGAAATGGAGGGTTGTTTCGTGACGGCGAAGGAGAAGTGCGTCGGGTTCGCGAGGGACAAGTGTGCGACGCCTTTCCGAGATGCGCGGATTGCCGTCAGGGAAAGGCGGGTGATTCCGAAGGACCTTGGGAAGTTAATTTATTTGGCGTCGGTCCTGGATAGGAGTACGTGGGTTGATTTGATTCTATTGGATCAATTGAATTCGCGGGCTTTAGCTCCAACGAATTATAGGGCGAGTGAATTGCTCGGCTCTGATCCTGAATGTTTTGAAGTAGGTGGTGGCGGAAAAATCAGAAACGCTGCTCTTGAAGCTGGTCCGCTGCAGAGGTAAGTTTGGATGAAATTTTGTTTTCCCTGATTTAGCATGAAAAAAAGAGTAGGAAAGATTTAAAGCGTGTTCGAGTGAAGAACATTAGTGTTTTGTGGTGGTAAGACGGATTAATTGATCGCCATAGTTGATGAGTATTTATTGGCGTTTGCCATGGAATAACTTGGATTGTTGTGCAGATGAACTTCTTGTTCAATTGTACAGAAACTTGAGGCCATAGGAATGATTTTGATGATAAGTTGTGTGATTTTCTTTTTGTTTTTAATACAAAAATACTCATCTATCGTAGGAATTACTTTTTACATTGTATTTTAAAAAAGAAGCTCAATGGGCAATCTGGCACCCACTGGGCAATCTATCGATCAAGTTGGTTTCCGAGCGGAGTTCCTTCGTTGTTGTTGTTTTATAAAATAGCAACTTAGCAATCTAGCTATTTTAATCTAATAATTCTTGATTGAGCTTTGCCTTAGAGAATTAGATCCAGGAGTGACCCAAACAAAAAAAAAGAGGGGCTTGAGTGATGTGCTTGGAATTCGCCGTTCTAAGCTTGAATTATCCTCCGGAAATGACGAGACCACTGTGAAATGTTCGTTGGACTTCTTACTTAGGCACTTTGCCTCTGATTCCCGTCCTAAAGCGTACCAAGAAGATTTTGTTGACCGGAAACTTTGGGCTCGTCATCGATTACAAGCTCTTGCCCTTGCCATTTATGGGATACTCTTGGACAGCTATGGCTAGCACAGGAATGTTCTGAGAGAAAATATCAGATCTATAGGAATAATCTCCTTCACAACCTTCCTACCTCCCTTTGGAGTCTCATTTTGATTTGTTGAGGTTGTTCTTTTGAGGCTATTACTTTTAGCGTTTTGCTTCATTCTTTTGATAATTGCATTTTGCTTGATTCTTTTGATAAGTGCGTTTTGCTTCATACAATCTACTAATGCCAGGAACTGAAAATGGATTAGCTGCCAACCTATAAGCACGAAGCTTGTTGCCTCTATGGTTCTCCACTTTTTGCAGCATTAGATTCCAGAAGGTGTTGGTAAGGAACATCAATATTTCCTATTTTGGTTGCACATCAATTGTATACCATTCCTTTATTCTGTTACAATGTTCACTTGAAATGAACTTATAAAAAAAAAAAATGTTCACTTGAAATGTGCACGTGTATTGTGTTGCTGCTTGTTGCATTTCTTGGTTGAGTTTTAGTGAGCCAATCATTGGGCACATGAGACTGTAGGAACCCAATGTACTGTTGTTTTTTTCTACAATAAACTGCTGTCTTTAAGCGTCATTCTTCTTTGATAGATTATTGTGACATGTTATGTAATACCCCCTACCTGGTTAGGAATGCTGCTCACTTTTAAAAGAATTTTCTTACAAGCCGGGTATAAAAGATTCCATAAAACGAAAACAACCAAACTTTATTAAATAAAAGAGAGTTATAGGTAGCATATAAAAAAATTTACAAGTCTTGTGTTAATTCACAAATTCACATACTAAAACCTAAATTAAAACTGTTCTAATAGTCTAGGCCCTTTTTTTTATAAGTAAGTTATAAAAGAGCATTTTCAATCACTTTTAGTTCATTTATATATAGTTACATATACATTTGTTTTTTCCTTTAATCCATCGATGGCCAGAACTTGATCCTCCTCTGTGATGGGCATAACTAGGTGCACTGCTGGTGAGCCATTCCAGGCATTGGAGTCCACCCTTTATCTCTGGTACCGTAAATAATCATTGTTATGGCTCCTTTTTGAAAAAAAATTATCTCATGCATTCATTCATTCCTAATATAATGTACTCTTTCGTTTTCCTTTCATTTTTCTGTCTTTCATTCCTTTAATATATAATGATACAATACGTATATGATGGCAAGTAAAAGCATACAATTCATTCCATTACATTTATCATGTTATATAATAATGATAGGGTACATGTACTTCTTGCTTATCAAAATAATAATAATAATAATAATAATGATAGGGTACATGTAACAAGGGCTTCCAATGAACAGTCTATGCATAGTATATCTTTCAAAACATGTACATATCATATAGCTTAGCTAAAAGAGCATTTTTGTAAACATTTTTGTTTACAAAAATAGCTATAAGGGTATGATCATAGTTGCTTACCACTTAGTTTTGTGCAAACAATCAACAATCACGTCAACAAGCACCTATATAAATCAAATATATATATATATATATATATATATATCATAATGTCAATTTCTATCTAAATGTTGATCCTTTAAACTAGAAGACAGATCATGCCCTTGGCATGTAAAAGAAACACATGGTGTGCTATAATATGCTCAATGGTGTGTCAAAGTGTCTGTTCTATCGTTTAATACCATTCTGTCCATTCACTAAGGTTCTTGGTTGCACAGCAGGTAAAAGCTCTAAATTTTGATCCAATGGTGTGATGTAAACATGCATACTAACATATAGTCTGGAGGGTTGTTTTAGGGTTTAACTCTCATGAGAGGAATTAATGAAAATCAGGTTCTAGGTCTCAGGTAAGTACTTTTGCTGCCAAAGCTTTTCTTTTACTGGTTTCCCTTTATGCTGTTAACATGGACAGCATCATGCGGCCATAGCTTGCTTTGAGTTTCACGGTTAAGGTATGCTTATGCATGTCCTTGTATTATGGCATGTGTAATTTGTATGACATCCTATTTTAGGTGCTTTTTGAGGAATTTAGGTGTTGCTGCCCCCCCCTGCCAATATTGATCTTGACTAGATTTTTCATAACTTGAGGTTTGATTCATGTATCTCCAGTCTAGTAACAGCATTCAGATGGCCTTTTTGATGTGTTAAAGCATGTGTGTATACTGTGTGATTCCCTTATGAAATCATGGTATAAACATGACCAGTTGGTTCTCCTAGGCTTTGGAAATTGACAGATTTATTGGTCAGTCCATAACTTGGCAAGTTTGATGAGTATAGTCAATCCAATGGAGAAAAGTAACTGAAAGTATTAGTTACTACAAGAGCAATAAGTATTCTTCGAATCTTGAAGTTCTTGATTGTTGAAACTCAAGAAAGAATAGATGGAAAGGGATGGCAGAGTCTGAGGAGTGTTTTCTTGGCTATTCTTGGTTCTCGGAGATGGAAAACTGTAGGGTTCTGCAAGGAGAAAAAGGGGTCACACAACACAGAATCTTGGGGTTAATTTTCTTGAAAGAAAATTGGGGTTGGATGAGAGAGAAGGGGCGGCAGCTCCTATTGACCAAGATAGAGATGCTATGGTTTGCTATAGTTTAAAACCTCGAGGCTTCTTGAGAGTGGCAGAGTGATAGGGTTTCTGCGGGGTTGTTTTTCTGAAATGAGGACTCTTAAGGAACATTGGTTAAGTGACAGCCATTGGATAATTTTTAGGGAGACTGCTGCAGCTTTATTAGTGATTAGGGCTTTCAAAAAGGTTGGGTCGGTCTTGAATATGTGTGCTGGCTGATATGGTGTTGTTTCTTTGAAGATATAGGATTTGTTGATGGTATAAGGGGTGGCAGGCAAGAGGCCTTCTTGGGGTGAGCTGCTGCTAGCAAGAATTTTCTAGGGGGATTCTAGGCCATTCGTGAGTTTCTGGCAAAACAATCTGGGAATCAATGGGGCTTTCTCTAGTTTAGGGCTTTTCTTCCAAGAACGTGACTGCCATTTACATAAGAGAATCGGATTTTTAATTTCAATTTCTGTGAAAAACATAACCTGACCGGGCTGTCTGGTGGCACACGTTTGATGTGCATCTCAATTGGTCTGAACTGAAGAGGCTTTTAGGTCTTGATGGGGAATGATATGAAAGCTCTAGAGCCAATTAGTTTTCTATTTTTTGTTTGGTGGTTCGTTGCCTATCTGTGCAGGCTTGGATTAGGTACAGTTAGCATTAGTTCTTCAAATTTTGTTCAAGGTATTGCCGCTTTTGTCGGAAAGCGCGTATGTATTCCAAGGTTTTTCATCCTTGACTTTTTGGGTTGTCGTTGTTAGGATCTAAATTTCAAACCAACTTTATAGCCTTGTAAATAGGATAGGTTCGAGTGTGTGAATGTTGAACTTGTTTATTTGATCTCTCACTGAAGTGCAGCTTTCGGATAGTTATAACCTGCCTTCTAGGTTTAGGGCTTAAACCTTTTTTTTCACAAGGTTGGGACATGGGCCTGGCTGTGCTGGACCTGGCGAAACTGGCTTCTCATTTTTGATACCAACTTCAACTTTGCTACAGTCGGCTTCCCAAACCGTAGCAAAGTTATTTTATTAATTTTTTCTTCTTTTATTAAAACATTTTATTCTCACAGTAAAAGTTATTTTCTTTTTCATTGTATACTCAATTAAATCAATGATTTAGTTGCTTTTTATTTTATTTTATTTTATTCTGTTTTGCTCATAAAAAAAATATATTGTTTTATTTTGTTTGGTTATGCTTTTGTTATTGTAAATGACTCTTTTATTTCTATTTCAATCCTTTTTTAACCATCAAACATTAATTACTTATATCATTTTTTTTTATTACTGCTAAATTTCTATAGAAGTAATTTCTATCGTAAGTGGTAGGTAACGTGTAATATCCAAGCAAGAGAAGTCTAGGTCGGAGTATGCGCTTCTTTCTTTTTCATATCTGCCACAATACGATAGTGACCCTTAATAAGTCAGTCCCTACGGAAGTTTCTCGGCTGTTTCGTTTGTCAATTTAAAAAGGTCTATTTTATTCTGTGAAAGTCATATTTGTTATGTTAATGCCAACTGCCTCAATTACGTGATAAGCTTATTATAGCTATTTGGTATTCGTGACGTGTACGGATTATACCAGAAAAAAGTATGCATATTATTAAAGAGTAATGTTACATGCAGTCGTGGAGTGTGTAAGTGTCGTGTAATCGCTTTGAAAAAGAGTGAGATCTACTGTTAAAAAATTATTATTTTTCATGTGAGTTTTCTATTTATTTATTTTTTTTAAAGTGATTGCACGGCGCTTGTGTACTCACGACTGCAACTATTATTTCTCATTATTAAATCTAGATCTAAAAGGTCATGTCATGTATTAGAGGAGATAAAAATAAAATAGGAATTTGTGTGTGATTCCAGACAAAGATACTTGGGCTTTTTGTTTTACTACAAAGATTTCTATATAATTGTTGAAACCAACTGATATTACAAAGAAGGAAGGTTGGTTGATCAAATCCTCTCTGTTATTCTTGTTTCTAACTTCTGATAAAATGATCACCGGTAAGGATTATTGGTCTGCCATTTCATGCCAGTGTGATTGAGTGGGAGTAGGAGCCGAAAGTCCTTTTGTTTTATTTGTCTTTTGCTTTTGTCTTGCCCTGTTTGCTGCCTTCCACGAGTCCACGACTTTGAAATCATTGAAATGTAACCAAAACCCACCCCCAAAAAAAATTAATGTGATGACCTAGAATCATTCACTGCTCCTCAACGTGACAAATGGGGTTGAGTTCACAAGCTTCTTGATCAAGTTCACAGCACATGATCTAGAAAGCAAGTTTTTTCCATATCATGGATAGGAAATTTCTGCGAGCTTTACAAAATTAGCCGACATCGTTGGCAGTTGGTCACCGAACTGAGTAAAAAACATTGTTTTTGTCATCCTCGATGTTCACCCCAATTCAAAAGGATAGTGCATGTTGTCACTACTCCCCATTGTCAATCATGGATCCCACTTGTTCTAAGAAATTCAAATTATCAATGGAGGAAGGTGCCAGGAAGTTGCACTGACGGGACTTGCAATGTACAGATCCGTACCTTGGACTGGGTAAACCTTCACAGGAAATTACAAGGTATGTTTCCTTCATTGATATATGAGCCGAGAACTTTTTATTATTTTGGAAAACTGTCTGTAATACAGCCTTTTCCAGCCCGTGTAACACGCTTATGCAGTCTGCACTTTGGTTTCGTTTAGAAATTAAATTTTTTCAAATCTTATAATAATAATAATATTAAAAAATAATATTCTAATAATATTTTATCATTTTAATTTAATTCAATAAACACAATCTAAAACCACGACCACCGAACGTGAAAAAAAATGGGTACTCACTGTTTATTTTCTCGGAAAAACAAATTTACGACTAACTGAAAGTGGAACAACTCGACCAATGAAAGAGATGCATGTAAGGACTGTTTGGAAGCGTAGATTGTTTTTCCGTAATTTCCAAATTTGATAGAGTTGAAAAGCATCCACCACAGAGGAGCCACCATGAAAGACAAAGACAAAGACAGAGATAAAATATGTTTGTCATCTTTGTTCAGTCAACAAAGTAAGGCTATGCACGGAAAACAGGCCTGCCATGTGACTGTTGCCCAAATTCTAAAATGTACGAAACAAAATTAGGTTCAAACTTGAACCCCTCCTATTTTTAATTCGGCTACCGATTAATTCGGCTACCGACCAACAAAACAAACAGCTGTTCGTCAAGTATTTTTAACAAACGGCTCCAATTATTTTACTTTTTTATACATGTATTTTTTAAAAAAAAAATAAAAAAATTATAATATCATTAAAAAACACTTACTTAATCACTAAATAAATAAAAAAAATTATTAAATCTTAAAAATAAAAATAAAAATACTGGAAGAATTATTTGAAAACTCATCAGGGCTAGGACTGGGAGTGATCGAGGAGCGATGGGTAAAAGGCAGCCCGCTGTAGCATAAAGGTGGGAAAATAACCGATTAATGATTCAATAATTATTTTAAGAAGTTATACCGTGTCAAAGTACACAAATGAAGTGCCACTGAAGTTTCTCATGCCCGGGGTTGAGGCATCTCTTATAAGAACGTAGTTAGCTGTGTGATAGAATGAAGTTCTTTCCTGTCTGCTCCAAATTCAGTAATACCATGACAGGAAGCCATCTTTCGAGTTATCCTAATTATGGCTCGTTGCTGCTCGATACCATCACTACTTCTACCATCATTAGAGCCCATAAGCGGTGGCGCATAGCAATCTGTTCCATCCGCTTCGTGGTGTCCCTTGCCAGGGAAATCAAATCTCAATTTTACTCTACCCTTCCCATTCAACCAAACAGCTCCCAGTACGGTGGAACTATTTGTGGTTTGCACCAAGACATGATCACTTCTACAGATACAACCAAAGCTCAGAAGCGGTGGCGCATTGCTTGTGTTGTGATCTGTTCTATCCAGTTCATGGTTTCCCTTACTAAAGAGATCCACACTGAACAGAACAGTCATGATTCTGTGATTTTGAAGTCACCCTTTCACACCGCCCTCAAAGTTGAACCAAGCAGCTCCGACCATGGTGAAAATGAACATTTGCCACGCTCCTTTAACCCCACCATTGATCAATTGACTCTCACAGAAATTGTGAAAGAAAAAGATTTAGCAACTCTTCTCAGGCTTGGAGGCGTAGGAAATATCGCCACAGCTCTCAATACTGACCCTGAGAATGGAATCTATGTCAATGATCATGAAGTCAGCATGCGGCATGAAATGTTTGGTACAAACACTTACCGCAAGCCTCCTCCAAAAGGGTTCTTATTTTATGTGCTGGATGCTTTCAAAGACACCACCATTCTCATCCTACTGGTCTGTGCAGCCCTGTCCCTTGGTTTTGGCATCAAAACACATGGAGTGCAGGAAGGCTGGTATGAAGGGGGAAGCATTTTCGTAGCAGTCTTTCTAGTGGTGGTTGTCTCTGCCCTCAGTAACTTCAGACAGGAGAGGCAATTTGATAAATTATCAAAACTAAGCAACAACATAAAAGTTGATGTTCTTAGAGATGCACGTCGCCACAAGATCTCCATCTTTGACATTGTGGTAGGAGATGTCATCTTCCTAAATATAGGCGATCAGATTCCAGCTGACGGATTGTTTTTAGACGGACATTCTTTGCTGATAAATGAGTCAAGCATGACAGGTGAGAGTGATCCTGTTGAAGTAAACTCCACTGAGAACCCATTCTTGTTCTCCGGTTCTAAGGTGGTGGATGGGTATGGTCGAATGCTGGTTACATCTGTTGGCATGAACACTGCATGGGGCGAAATGATGAGCTCAATATCTGGTGATTCCAATGAAAGGACTCCATTACAAGCAAGGCTAGACAAATTAACCTCTTCTATTGGTAAGATAGGCCTTGCAGTTGCCTTTTTAGTTCTGGTAGTCTTGTTAATCCGTTATTTTACCGGGAAAACACAAGATAAGAATGGACAAAAAGAATATAATGGTAGCCAAACAGATTTAGATGATGTATTCAATGCGGTCGTGCGCATTGTTGCTGCTGCAGTCACCATTGTGGTAGTGGCAATTCCTGAAGGTTTGCCATTGGCTGTCACACTAACACTTGCTTACTCCATGAAGAGAATGATGGCTGATCAGGCAATGGTCAGAAAACTTTCTGCCTGCGAAACAATGGGTTCAGCAACGGTTATCTGCACAGATAAAACTGGTACTTTGACATTGAATGAGATGAAAGTGTCCAAGTTTTGGCTTGGTCAAGATTCCATTGAAGAAGATTCTACACTTGTAAGTGCAGAAAATGTTGTTTCATTATTACACCAAGGAGTAGGTTTGAACACAACTGGAACCGTCTACATACCTGCGTCAGGATCTGGACCTGAAATTTCTGGCCGTCCAACTGAGAAAGCAATTCTCTCTTGGGCGATTTTGCAATTGGGTATGGATGTGGAAAAGCTAAAGAAAGGGTATAGAATTCTTCACGTTGAAACCTTCAACTCTGACAAGAAACGGAGTGGGGTTGCAATAAGGAAAAGTGCTGATAACACCATCCATGTGCACTGGAAAGGAGCTGCTGAGATAATCCTAGCAATGTGTTCAAGCTATTGTGAAAGTAGTGGGACTACGAAGTCCCTAGATAGAGATAGGGTTAAGATCGAGAAAATAATCCAAGGCATGGCAGCTAGTAGCCTCCGATGTATTGCTTTCGCTCACAAGGAAATATCAGAAGAAGAGATGGTATGCCACAAGGACGAAAGCAAGCACCAACTACAAAAAGATGGCTTAACCTTACTAGGGATAGTTGGTCTCAAGGATCCATGCCGACCAGGTGTCAAGAAGGCGGTGGAAATTTGCAGACTCGCTGGAGTGGACATCAAAATGATCACAGGAGACAATGTTTTCACAGCAAAAGCTATAGCTACAGAATGCGGTATACTAGACCCTAATGACCAAGTAAATGGTAACGGAGTGGTAAGTGGTGCTGAGTTTCGAAATTATACGCACAAAGAGAGAATGGAGAAAGTTGAAATGATCCGTGTGATGGCAAGGTCATCCCCATTTGACAAGCTTCTGATGGTACAGTGCTTGAAACAAAAAGGCCATGTGGTTGCAGTCACCGGAGATGGCACGAACGATGCTCCTGCATTGAAAGAAGCTGATGTAGGGCTTTCCATGGGCATTCAAGGTACCGAAGTGGCAAAGGAGAGCTCGGATATTATTATCTTGGATGATGACTTCACTTCTGTTGCCACGGTTTTACGTTGGGGACGATGTGTTTATAATAACATCCAGAAGTTCATCCAGTTTCAATTGACAGTGAATGTGGCAGCTCTTGTTATAAACTTTATTGCAGCGGTTTCTGCCGGAAAGGTTCCCCTAACAGCAGTCCAGTTGTTGTGGGTAAATCTCATCATGGACACACTAGGTGCCTTGGCTCTTGCTACAGAGCGGCCTACTGATGAGCTAATGCAGAGGTCCCCTGTCGGTCGAACAGCGCCTCTAATTACAAATATCATGTGGAGAAACCTCTTAGCCCAAGCCTTGTTCCAAATATCAGTCCTCTTGACTTTCCAGTTCAAGGGTGAGTCTATATTCAATGTTAATGAGGAGGTAAAGGATACACTTATTTTCAATACATTTGTTCTCTGCCAAGTTTTTAACGAGTTCAATTCAAGAAGCATGGAAAAGCAGAATGTTTTCAAGGGAATTCATAAAAACCGTTTATTTGTTGGAATTGTGGGAATTACAATTATTCTTCAAGTTGTTATGGTGGAATTTCTAAAGAAGTTTGCAAATACAGTGAGATTAAATGGGTTTCAGTGGGGAGTTTGCATTGCAATTGCAGCTCTATCTTGGCCAATTGGTTGGATGGTGAAGTTAATAACTGTTCCAGATAAACCGTTCCTCAATTCCGTTAAGAGAGCTGAAGCGAGAATGAAGAGGATATTGCGGTTGTTTAATCAAATGGGACCCTCTTCCCGTAGGCTTGGAACTGGATGTGGGTCGGTAAGGACCTAAAGCACAACATGCGCAAGTTGCTTCTTTAGGTGGCTTTATAGAATTTCAACATTTTCTAGTTCTTTTCTTCTTTAACGTAGTTGGTATAATATTAGAGTTATGCTATACACTTTCATCCCACTCTCAAGCACCCGCAACCACAGATAACCTTCAAAGTGATACTTGATAAGACGGAGAGCTAAATTTCGACCAGAAATCAGTGTGAGAGCAACCTCTCTTTGTTGTCGATGAAACAATTAAGTATTGAAGCAGTTTAGGTGGAGGAAATTACTCGAACAATGATCGACTATAGACAAAGTCAACTATGATGGATTGAGATTCTCTCAAATTCATCATCTATATAAATAGTTTCTCTCCAATTCTTAATCCGAATTGGGCTTCTACACCACTGTCGGGGGGGACCCAGTACAGACGGCATTACAAAGTTGATGATCCACCGAGGTATTTCAACCGCATGATTGATTGGTGATAAGAAAACTACTAAGTTTGTCCAAGTATAAGTGCAGCAAGTTAGTGATGATGACCAATTATTCGAATTTGCTTATCACTCAGACGAAGAACACGGGTGATGCGTGTGTATTTTAGAGAGAATGATCGAGTATGGTGTTAGTGGGTGCAATGTGTGAATGTTTTGACTTGTGAAGTTACTCTTCTGTGTTAGCTACATTACCAAGTTGTGGATTCGTGAGTAGCAAGTTTGGTGTGGTTTGTAATTTGTACTGGTGTTGCCTCATATTATACGACTGTTGTAGCTTGTATTAGGGGATTTTATTAAGTTTCTTGAAGAACTTCGTGACTAAGATAAGAAGAATTAACTTGGTTTAAAATAGTCTCAAATTCTTAGAAGAATTCTTATAATGATTAAGGTTCAAGGGACAAGTAAGTTGGACTTCACCCCTTGTGTTTCGAAGTTTTTCTATCGTGTTTACTCTACTATATATATGTTTGCATAGATTACACGACTTGACATTTATAATATATGTTATTTTGTATGCCATGCTTACAAATTATTTGATTTTGTGAAAACTACATAAGCCATAGCATGAAATAACTAATGAAATGAATGAACACTTTGGTTGGGTGGGGAATCCGCAGCACCCCATGACTGAATGGGCATATCCAGAGCCCCAAGTGCAAGGATCTTTTACTCCATAGTAGAAAATTGGCAATAAAGAAACAATGGGATTTTTTTTTTTTTTTTTAATTTTAAACTGTTGTGAAGTATTAGATAAGAGCTTCTCTTGCATGTGCCTCCTTGATATCTGTTTTGTATTACAACTGAGTAATGATATATTGCATACTTTCATCCTATTTTCATCTCACTGTGTAAGATGTGACATATTTATCATCATTAGATGATAAATAATCATCCAATAAAGGATAATCCAATAGTAATAAATGTGTCACATCTTACATAGTAGGATGAGAGTGAGATGGTAGTGTAGTGTATATAATTTTCCATTACAACCACTTGCATTCTTCATAAATTTGGAGGGCACAAATGACTCTACGTACAATTACTTCTCATGTAGAACTCCCACCTGCAATACCATCCTGGGGTCATGTTGATAGTGCATGTGATATAGATTGTGCGACCAAGAAGCTCGATAATGAACCTTACAGCTTGTTAGACTGCCCTTCCTTAGGTTCGATCTTTACTCCTTCATTTTGGTAATTTGTGGTGAAAATTTGAATTTCGTTAATGGACACATATGAGCATGATTTTTGGTTGGATTTACTTTGGATAATGGTCGATCTTGGACATGTGATCTCGGATTAGAAGTTGCGAATAGGAAGGGAGAGTTTGAAAGACGAAAGAGAGAAGCCAAAGATAAAGAAGTTCAAAATAGGTAGAAGACAGGTGGGAGCTCCACTCGTCACCCTCCACCCCCATCTCTAGAAAAGAGAGAATTCTCTTGTGAGAGGAAGCGGGCAGGGGTGCCGAGCGGACCGGATACAGGTGTCTGCCCATCACCCCTATGTGATATATGGCAATGGAGTACAATGACGACTTCTAAAAGAAAAAACGAACAAAAAAAAAAAAAGAAAGAAAGTAAGTGGAAAATACTAGTATGTCGCCTGAGTTTGCCTCTCATTTTGACAGCTCTTGTATTTATTTTTTTTTTATTTTTTTTATTTAATGATTAAGAAAATAATTTTTAATATATTGATATATATATATATATATATATTTTTAAAAAGATCTAAATATACTAAAAAAGTGAAAAAAGGAAAAGAAGACAAAAAAAAAAAATTTGTGCTAGCGGGCACACCCAGCGGTCAAAGCTGGGTGACCCGCTAGCACGGCAAAAAAAAGTTGTAGCAAATCCTTTTCTCTTGTATACCATTTAAATAGGCATAAAACCACGCTACATATTTGACTTGCTAACATGAACACTCTATCATATGGTAAAGTATAGAGCCATAGAGGGAGCATTTATCATGTGTTTGGCATGCCCATGGTCACATCAGGTAGTGTTAGACCGACGGGGGTGTGCACAGGTTGCATTCGAGAGTGAATCTGCCTCTCATGTTGTCTTGCCCAGTGATATGGAGATATTCATGCATGCACTATCTTTTTGGTCAATGTCTAGACAATAAGCGTTTCTATCTGAACACCAACGTGTTTGCTTAATTTATAAGATGTGGCCAACTCTGTGCTAAGTATGCAATCAACGTTCGAATATTACGTCCTATATATGGTCTGAACGTTAAAAGCTAATCTTTTACTTAGTTTCTATTCTAACCCTATATATTCATAGCGTCATGTCCTGAGGCATATATATGCTATGTTTCTAACTATATTTTTAAGGTTTTCGTGATAGGAGTTTTATGTTTAGGGAATTATATATAATATGCATGGCACCACTAAGAGCATTAATTCGTATTGGTGTATATACCTAAAGTTTTAGACAAATTTTGAATAAAATGTCACCTTTTGCCTTTTGGCCTGTCCATAATTATTTTATACCCCACATTGAATTACCCATATCACTAGCTATATTAATAATAAAATATTATTATTTTTTAAAATTTTTATATTTATAATCTACACATTAATTTATATCATTTATATTTTTTTGACCTAATTTTTTATTTTACTTTTCATAATTTTCAATGATCTACACATCAAAATTCATAAAACCTATCAAGAGAAGAGAGTTTGAGTGAGGAGATCAAGAGATGAGAGAGAAAATAACATAAATTCACTAACCATACATATTCAGATTGCAAAGGCATTTGGCTATATATATAAACTGATGCCGTTTCTCTAAGAGACATAACAAAACTTTAGAGCCGAGAGACGCTTATAGAAAATTTAGAAACATCCATTCCCCTCTTTGAGAGTTCAATTAAGAGAGAATCATGTAATGGGTGGAAGAACATCCATTCCCTCTATTTTCCTTATAATTTCTTTTTCATTCCCTCCAAAATTTTGAGGAATGGTAGGGAATGGAATGAAAGTTCATAAAATATTGACCAAAGTCTCTATAATAATATTCTTGTATTTCATTAAATACTAAACTAGCCATTTAATGCTCGAACCTAATAGAAAAACCCCTTAGAAAACTTTTTCCAAGATTAATTTCATCCTCCTTGTAATCCAAATTTGGAATTTTAAGTCAGGATCGTAATTATCCATTTCTTTATTAAAATGGTTTTTATTTCATCTTGAAAATATTTCTATGCAGCAGCCTTGTTCATTTCTATGATGGGTCTGTCACAACTGATTTCTACTTTTTCACTTTGCATTTTTCTTCTCATTCTCTCTTTATTCATCTTTGTCATAAATTATGTTGATATTTTTTAAAAATAATTATTAGGATTTATGAGATTTATTGCTTTAACGGTTTTAAACTTGCTTTTATTCTCTTGATTTGCCAGTAGCGGAACGGAGAGAGTTAAGTGATCATACCGTTTTGGTTTTCAAGAAGCTTTATTGCCTTAATGGTTTCTTCAACGTTTCTTAAACGGGCTTGTAGCTGTTAATATTGGCTTATTTAGTAAATGTTATTTCCGTTTACGTCCTTTAAGTTTTGGGTCACTTTTTTCTCTAATTCACTTTATATATATACATATATATGTATATATTTGAGTAGTCTGACCGGGTGTATGTGTGTGGAATATTTGACAAAAAGTGTGATAAACAAAAATATACTTAGTGAGTATATATTTTTGAGAGATTTTCCAGATAAAAGAAATGTGTTCTTTGAGAGGAGCTTTGGGCTCAACCGCTTGTGCAGAGTTGGTTCGGGCTATACGACGATCAGTTGGGCTGTTGTATCCTGGAGGAATCAAGTCAAGAAGATTTCTACTGCACTGGTTAATTTGAGACTTTGTACACCGCAGAGGGCTTGAATCTCCTTAAAGAGAGTGATATTTCCGTGCCTCAGTCCAAACTGGCTTCGTTTTAATTTTAATTTCATTATAATTCTTATTATATTATTGTGTATTTCACCAACAATTTTAAGGAGATTCATTCATGGAGCCTATGACTGAAAAATCTAGGGAAAGCATTGGAGATCTTAACAAGCCATTCCGGTTCAAAGGAGCTTATTTCAAGATATGGAAGTGCAAGGTGCTCTTCTATCTAAGCCTTCTCAACGTCTCATATGTTCTCACTGCAAAGAATCCTAGCAAGATTACTACTGAAAACATGACTGAAGCACAAGTGAAAGTTCATGAAGAAAATATTGAGAAATATACCAAAGATGAGTATAACTGTCGATGCTATCTTTTAAATTGTCTTGCTGATCAATTTTATGATTACTACAATACTACTTACACATCTGCGAAGAAAATTTGGAAAGCTTTACAGAGTAAATACGATACAGAAGAAGCCGGAGCGAAGAAATATGCAGCAAGTCGCTTCTTTCGATATCAAATGGTAGATGAAAAATCCGTGGCGGAGCAAGCGCAAGATTTTCAAATGGTTGTAGCTGAAGTTCGATCAGAAGGTATCAAGATTGAAGACAATCTAATTGTTTGTGACATCATCGACAAGCTACCACATTCGTGGAGAGAGTTTCAAAAGTCGATGCGCCATAAACAAAAAGAGACATTTTTGGAGACATTAATCACACGTATTCGTGTAGAGGAGGAATCAAGAGGCCAAGATGATTTGGTATTTCAAAATGGTAATGAGGATACCATGACAAAGGTAAATTTAATTTCTGAAAGTGGTAGCTTGCCCAAAGGTCAAAATACAAGAAATAGTTTTTGAAGCCGCAAAGAAAAGATTTCAAAAAATTTAGTAGACCTCACAAAAAAAGTTTTCAAAACCAAAATGATAAGAACCAAAGACCCCCTTCACAAAATCAAGCATGTTTTGTCTGTGGCAAATTTGGGCACTTTGCTCGAATTTGTAAGTTTCAAAAGCGAGATAATAATCCTCAAGTTAATGTAACTGAGGAGCCATTTGCAGCAATGATCACAGATATTAACATGGTTCAATTTGTTGAAGGGTGGTGGGCAGATTCTGGTGCCAATAGGCATGTCTGCTATGATAAAGATTGGTTCAAAAAATTTACTCCCTTTGAAGAAGAAAAGACTATAATGCTTGGTGATTCAAGTAAAACCGAAGTTCTTGGGAGTGGTGAGGTTGAGTTAAAATTCACCTCTGGACATATATTGATGCTCAAAGATGTTCTCTATACACCGTCTATGAGGAAGAATTTGATGTCGAGTTTTTTACTCAACAAAGCGGGCTTCAAACAAACTATGGAATCTGATCAGTATGTTATTACAAAAAATAGAGTTTTTGTGGGTAAGGGCTATGCTTGTGATGGGATGTTTAAATTGAATATTGAGAATAAAGTATAGTATGTTTCTTTTTACGTGCAATATTTTTTAAATATTTTGGCACACTTGCTTATGTATTTATCAGATTTGGAATAAAAAATAGCAGTTCGTTTTTTTCATTTCGGAATAAAGTGATTTTTGAGTAAGGTGTATTTTTTTTATGAAAAAGAAAATTTCTTCTTAAAATCCAAAGTTAGTGGGGGTTAAGGTTTTAGAAAATAATTTTTTTTTTTTTAAAAAAAACTTGGCTCTAACGTTTTTCTTTTCTTTGAGCTTTTGGGAAAAAAGTCAAAAGTGGTTGATATCTTAGTGTTGGTGAACGTTTATGAACGTCTAGTGCATTTAGATGCACGAAAACTGTTTCAACTTCCAAGCGGCAAGCAGATATGTACGTATTTACATTAAATGCGTTCATAATCTATTTCCGTTTGCTTTCTTTAAAACATATATAGTATTAATCTTGGACTTAATGCCATAACCAAAAAAAAAAAAATTTTAACGTTCAGTTTCTAAAATCAAGCCGTTTTTAATTTTTAAGTGCTTTATTGCATGATTTGGCTGCCGTATATTTTATTGCTAAGTCAACTATCAAGTTGAACTGCGCGCTTTGGCCTCAATAAAAAAACAAATATGATGAGAGATTTAATCCCTTGTGGAAAAAATCAATTAGTTTATTGTGAAAGTACTACTACAATTGGTAGAGTACAAAACCGTTATTATAACGGTAAATCCAAATCGTTTAGAAGAAAAATATAGTACTGTGAGATTTTTTTTATTGATGATGTTATTAATGTGGATCCACTATACAAAACTTTGATAAGAGAAATGATCTGGAATACATAGAGGGGAATGAGATTAAAACCCATAATTCAAGAGCCATGTATGAGGATACCCAACCCGGGGACTAGAGATCCTGATAACTGGGCTCAATGGGAAAAACGAATCATATGATGGTCGTAAGAAATGCACTATTGTTTTTATTTCTCATTCCTATGATGTGAGTGCATTTATCCTGTAATGTTATGGAGGATGAGTTTTTGACTGAAACTCTTAATGAAATTCTGTAGCTCTTATGAGTAGGGTGTAAGAATTATAGGAACACCCTTGACAGATTTCACCTATGTGAGTGTGAGAGTGGGGCCGCTCTCTATGAGATTTGGGTTTATTCTCAAATACACTCATAAAACCGGGATGAGCACAAGGCCGAAATGTGCTGGCTAATAAAGCTTATGTCAACACCTGGATTTTTATGTGTGACTAATAATTCTTTATTTCCCCTAAGCAGTCATAGTTCAAGTCTGAGACCACTACTGACTCTGGAGTAAAGGTTGTTATTTCACTAAGTGATGGTTCAATGCAGAGCACACCTTCATGATACATAATAATCCTTCTTTATCTGGAAGTATCTCTCTCGTATTATTATTCATATTATTTTAAAAAATAGTGGGGGAATGTTGATATTTTTAAAAATAATTATTAGGATTTATGAGATTTATTGCTTTAACGGTTTTAAACTTGCTTTTATTCTCTTGATTTGCCAGTAGCGGAACGGAGAGAGTTAAGTGATCATACCGTTTTGGTTTTCAAGAAGCTTTATTGCCTTAATGGTTTCTTCAACGTTTCTTAAACGGGCTTGTAGCTGTTAATATTGGCTTATTTAGTAAATGTTATTTCCGTTTACGTCCTTTAAGTTTTGGGTCACTTTTTTCTCTAATTCACTTTATATATATACATATATATGTATATATTTGAGTAGTTTTATGGGGTGTATGTGTGTGGAATATTTGACAAAAAGTGTGATAAACAAAAATATACTTAGTGAGTATATATTTTTGAAAGATTTTCCAGATAAAAGAAATGTGTTATTTGAGAGGAGCTTTGGGTTCAACCGCTTGTGCAAAGTTGGTTCGGGCTATACGACGATCAGTTGGACTGTTGTATCCTGGAGGAGTCAAGTCAAGAAAATTTCTACTGCACCGGTTAATTTGAGACTTTGTACACCGCAGAGGGCTTGAATCTCTTTAAAGAGAGCGATATTTCCATGCCTCAGTCCAAACTGGCTTCGTTTTAATTTTAATTTCATTATAATTCTTATTATATTATTGTGTATTTCACCAACAAATTATACGTTTAGAAAGTATACAGTGGAAAGATAATCAAAATAAGCCAATACTAATGCTTATTGCTTGGTTGCAAACAAATTACATATCTATTTAATTATATAAAAGCCATGTTTAAACTTGCTTACTTGGATTCAGCCCACACAAATTGGCCTAACAATCCATAAATTATTGGCACACCTTACAAACTAGCAAACCGTTTATTTACAAAGGTTCAAGCGGTGCAATGAACTAGCAAAGTGTTTATTTGCAAAGAGTCAAGAGGTGCAATGATTCAGCATATTTACAAACGGTCAAGCAGTGCAATGGTGAACGTGCTCTATAGTTTATTTGTAAAGTTTGTCGAGATAGTTAAAAACAAATGGCCAAGCGGTGTACTAGTGAACGTAAAACAAGATAAATGAATGCTATTATCTGGCAATTTCTGTTTTCTCTTCTGTGCACTCTCTCCCTTTCTCGCATCATCTATGTCATTTCTTTCTTACATGAAGGCACACCATACCATAAAAGTGCAAGTAAGTGTTGTTTTTGGTTCATTTTATTTTTTGTGTAATCTACAAACATTATCTTGGGCACGTACACAATGTTTGGACTTTGCAACGTTTTTCAAGGTTATGGTTTTAATCCTATTTTGGTCTTCAACTCCGATAAAAAGAAAAATGTATGTTTAGCCGTCACCATGCATGGGAGTTCTAAAGACTCATGAATGTGGCTTCATAGCCAGTAAAATCAAAGAAAAAATTCTAAGTAATGGAAAGAAAATACAATAGAGAAAAACTCCGATATAGTCGGAATACTATTTCTTTCAGAGTAATGCTATAAACTAAACTCTCATCCTATTTTGATCATACTAATTTGTAGTATGTGGCACATTCATCACTATTAAATGATAAAGAAGCATGCAATAAATGATTATTTAATAGTGATAAATGTGCCACATCATACTTAATGGGATGAAAGTGGAATAATAGTATAGTGTATAAAATTCTCCTTTCAAAATTACCGCTTGAAACACGTGCTGTTTAAAATATGCAGTTTATTTCGCACCGCTCGCTTAAAACACATGCTATGCTTAGAGCGAATTCAAAGGCAAAACACCGTTTGATTCCTGTCTAATCTATTCTAACATAAACCCATCCATTCAAAACAAATGTAGAGAGCCATGTCTTGATAGCACTAGATTGGGGGTGGCGGCGTGGCCATATGTATATTACATTAAACAACGATATATATATATATATATATATATTTATATCTATATATTACATTTAATATCAATATTGTAGTCCATGACACATCTTAATTATTTGTAAAGTGGACACTTTTTTCCTAATCTATTTTATAATTATTTGTAATGTGTGGGCACTCCGTTTGCGCCATTAGGGCAATTATAATTCAGTTTTGCTACGTACAACCGGCATGCACAAACGGGATGCAACCGGCTGTACGTGACAAAACTTATGCGGAAGAGAAGAAGAAGAAGAAGAAGAAAACAAAAAAACAGAAAGCAAAAAGGCTAGAACGGAGGCCTGCAAAGAAGAAACCCACACATATTTCCACCATGGAAACACATGTAGATACCTTCTAAAGTATTTTTTGTGTTTCCCAACTTTTCTTTATCCCTTTTGTTTTTTTTTTTTAAGCCATCACATGTTGCTTCTTGTATCCTGAAGGACTTCAACTCTAGTTCTGAGATCCTCACACTAGGACTCACAGCCATGGAGTTCAATCATGAAAATCCGTTGACTCATTTTCCATGAACCCAAAACCCACTTTCCTTTTTATCGGAAGAGAAGAGGAAAACATAAAATGAAGGATTCATGGAGTCCAGATCTGAGTGGAGAAGAGAAGGGGTTGCACTGAGTGGAGATGATGAAGGGGGCTTCGTTGGTGACTTCGTGGAGACCAAGTTTGGAGTGGAGAAGAAGAAGGGAAGGATTAGCTTCTTGGGAATGGGTTGTCGTTGTGGAGAAGACGTGCGCATGAGAATTCAAATGAAACAGTACGTTTCATCTCCACGTGGGCACCGATTCCCCAATGGTTCGCAAGGGCGGTTGCATACATAATTTTTTCATTATAATTACACAATTTTAAGTCTGCAGTTTAGAAATACTATTACTCAAAGCGAAACAGGCACATCATAGGGATACCAACGTTTTCCCAAATATACACTAATTCATCATAAAGCTCAAGGGTAAAAATGCAATGTAGGCATCAAACACAAATAAAATATAATTCAACAGTTTTTACTCACATACCTGCTTATTCACTCCAAGCTTAAAATAAAATATACGCATGCTTCATTTTAAATAGACATACATTTTTTATTCATTGTTCATGTATTTATATATTCTTTATTAAAATAATTTAAAATTAAATAATTGTAATTGTGATTATGCATGTTTACATTTAAATATAACTCTATATATAAAATCTTGCACGCGCATTGTGCCATTGCGCGGGTGATACACTTGTTGATTTAATTATCAAGTGGAAATTATATTTGATATTTGAAAATGTTAGCAAATGGGTAAGCCCATAACCCATGAAGTGTCCACATGGGTGGAGAAGTTACAAGCATCCAACTAACTCTCCACCACAAGCAGTTAATTAACTTTAAGGTAAGTTAATTAACCACTCCAACGCCATTAGGAGACTTTTCAAATAAAAGTATTCCGTGTGTGGAAAAGCGAGTGAATGTTAATATCCAAGCCTATGCTACTTGTTCTCGTCCCTATTAATATGATTACATGTTACTTGATGCTTTTCATGATTGAGTTTAAAAGCATATAATTAATGATATGCTATGATTGTTTGAGTCTCAAAATTTTAAATTTATTACATGAAAACATTACTTATAATGTCATGAACACGTCCCTTAATTTTGGTTAAAATTCATTTCATATAGAAGGATGAGTCTGAAACCCTAATTTTAAAGTGAATGTTACGACCAACACTTTGAGCCCAATTTTAACCAATCATATGTTATTTTTTGAAATCAAAATTTATATGGTTAGAGAGCTGGGTTCATAAGCTTTAAATTGGCATAGCATAAGCTTGATTTGGACATAAAATGAGTAAATTATGGCCAAATGAAATGAGTGGTCAAAATTGGAAAAAAATCAGAAAAATTGGCTAAAGAAGATGATGAACAGTGCCGTTTTGGCAAGAGCCATTCTCAGTAGTCTTGTAAAGTGTGATCCACCCTTGCACTTCTAGTCCCTTTTTCCCCACAATATAGACACACATTCACATGGAAACGATAAGGTGATATACACTCGGCGAAGGTGAGTGTAGAAGGAACAAAATTATTGTTTAGTAGAAAACAAAGCCCATCTGTGCAGGGAGCACGTGTAGGAGTGTGTGGTGGTTTACATGGCTATTGTGAGCTTGGGTTTGTTTACTAACTTTATACGTTTGATTGTTTGTTTAATATAAGTCCCAAAAATATTTCTTATAAATTAGTTTTTAGGTAAAATCCTTAAAAATGAATGGTAATAAAAATTATTTTTGGGACACTTGTTATACTTCCTCAAACCCAATTTTTCTGAGTTACTTGAGCATTTATACAGATTATTTTATTTTTATTAAATATGTGGATCCATATATTGAATTGTTATTATTAAATGCATGAACATATTGAATTAATATGTGTCCCAAGATTTGATGGCCTATTAATGATCCCTTCTCATTAGTTGTGAATTTGGGTCATCAATCCATTGAACCATCATGCATATCATTATGATTGGAGTCTTGAATTCATTAGTATTTTTTGTAAATGGATAGTGTTGATATTGACAATTTGTTGTACTCATTTATAATGTATGTATTTATTTTTATGTGGATGGATAAGGTGTGGCTTATAAGTATATTGGTGAAGTGTACCTATATATTTATTTATTTTCCTAGAAGATTTCTAGTAGGATTTTCTTTAGAAATATAATATTGAGAATATAATTTTGTTACTGAGACCATGTAAAGGGATGTTTTTCAAGTCTGTTGATATACTTTAAAGTCACTTTAACATGATGCACCAATTTACCAATGAGAATTCTGGTGGAGCCTATGCGTAGGGCAATAATTATAAATTTTTTTTATACTTGATGAATGAATTATATATGCATGAGTTATGAGTTTTAAGATTCTTCTATAGATTTTATTCAAAATTAGTTAGATGTAGTATTTTAACTTATATAGTGTTACTAATGTTTTGCAAAATTTTCAATCTCATTATGTTGGAAAGAATTACATGGTTTAGTTAGATTTTGCAATAAAATGAAGTATGTATTAATGTTAATTTTGCACAATGAATGTAGTGATAATGACTACTAAGAACGTAGTTATTGACCATACTAAAGGAAAAAAACTGGATAGGACCAACAATGATATATAGCATAGAAAAATCAAATACCTGCTAATGTACAAGATACTCTAGAAAATTTATCACACCTTATGATACCACCTAAGGAAAGGAATATTTTTCAACATCGTCATGATCATATGGAAGCCTATCATGCTTAGTCAAAGAAATATCAGTGCACGCGCTTTACCATGCTTAGTAGCATGCACAATGATCGAATTAGGGAGTTTGAAATTTGCCCATGTGGACCCTAAACATACCATGACCAAGCATTTGAGATTGATGTCTGCCTTGATTCGTGATCTAAAGTATGATGGCAATAATCTCATTGGTGAACTATAAGTTATTGTTCTAATACGATCTTTGCCCAAGTCAGCATGTGGGTAAATGA
This sequence comes from Juglans mandshurica, assembly GCA_022457165.1. Classification (NCBI taxonomy): domain Eukaryota; kingdom Viridiplantae; phylum Streptophyta; class Magnoliopsida; order Fagales; family Juglandaceae; genus Juglans; species Juglans mandshurica. The sequence goes on from CM039631.1 coordinate 13,427,426, forward strand.
AGCTCATTTTAACATAGTGAGAATACTACAACTAGAGGAAGAGCTCATAGATGCACACCATATCACTTTTCTTGTTGCTCTAGTCTAAGCACAAGCAACATGGGAGATATGCTTGAGCAATAAATAGTCTTGGGCCACAGGATGGGAAAGTTGCAAAGTGCCGTAGAGGCAAGCGCGTTGATAAGGACAAGTTCAAATTGAAGTATTCTAACTGTGAAAAAGTGGAACACTTTGCTCGTGAGTGCACTAAGGCAAAAAAAGAATGCACTAAACACAACTCTCTTATTATTTGTCTTTATTCACATATTTTTGTTGCTCAATCAATCCCTAAATGAATTATAGACACAAGAGGAACCAAACATGTAAATTGAGATCGAGTTGGGTTCATAGATTATAGAAGAATATTAGCTAGCAAATAGTACGTAATATTGGGTAATGAAACTCGAGAGGAAGTACTTGAAGTTGGCAGCTACCAAAACTTTGGATGCATCTAGGTCGCTTGTTACTTTTTCATGATGTGCTTTATGAACTAGTATTCAATGTAATCTATTTTCAGTTATTTATATATTAGAACTTAGTTTTACTTTTCAATTTTTTGGCTTCAGTTGGACTTTTATTTGGATAGGCTTTGTATGGACATGGATCTTTTCAAATGGTTCTTTTATATTGGATTTAGGGCATGTTTGGTAATCAGATGAGATAAGAATTCTGTTAATAGTAGTGAAATAATTTGTGAATAATAGTGAAATGGTTTGAGTTAAGATGTTTTATTGAGCTTTGAGAAATGAGAAATAAAAGTTGAATAAAATATGATAAAATTAAAATATTATTTGAATATAATTTTTGGTTTAAAACTTTAAAAAGTTATTGTTTTATATTTTGTTTGAAAATTTGGGAAGGTTGTAATGATTAGATAATAATTAAATGAAAAATTTGAAGGTTTAAAATTGAAAAGTGTTTGTGTTTGAGTGACATTTGGGAAAGAAATGATTAGACGTTTTGGGGTGAGATGAGATGAAATCATTTCACTTCCCAAACAAGCCTTTAGATAATTTCTCATTTTCTTTTATGACTTCAAATGATTGTGATGTTGTTTCTAATTCAATGAAATGGCATGCTAGACTAGCCTACATAAGAAAAAAATAAAATGACTAGACTAGATAGAGAAAGCCTATTGCGGTCTCTCACTAAATAGAATGGCTTAACTATGTGTGAGGCTTGTTTAGCTGGAAAAGCTAATAGGAAGCCTTTTGAAAAGACTTCTAAGGCATCTTATCCTTTAGAGCTAATTCACTCTAACATTTGTGGATCTATGAACATGAAGGCACACCATAAAGCCTCTTATTTTCTCACCTTAACAAATGACTACTCACGTTTTAGTTATCTCTATCTAATCTCCCCTTGCTTTAAAGCATTAGACTGCATTGTAGTTAAGGTTGAGAATAAAAAAGAAAAGAATCTTAAAACTCTACAACCTAATCACGGTCGTGAGTACTTGTCTAAAGAGTTTCAGAGACTATGTGAGAAAAAGGGGATACGTAGGCAATTGGCAATTTTTGGCACACCACGACAAAATAGAATAACAGAAAGAAGAAATCATACCTTATTGAAAATGGTTCAATCAATGATACCGTAAGCTAAACTAACAATATCATTTTTGGGGATGCTCTTTCAGTTGTTGCCTAAATTTTGAACTGAGTGTCTTCTATGTCTGTTCCCTCTAACCCCATATGAATTATGAAATGTCCCAAAATCAAATTTGGAACATTTGCATCCTTGGGGTTATGCGGGTTATATTCACACCAATTCCCATAAATATGAGAAACTTAGCCCTAGAACAAATAAGCATACCTTCCTGAGATATTCAAAAAGCTCAAATGACTACGTAATGTATGGTGAATATCTTAACGAAGGAATGACGGGAATATAATCGCATGATGTTACATTTACTAAGAATGATTTTTCCAATATTATGAAGCAAAGAAAGATCTATAGCTTTTGAAGTTGCAAGAACTCAAGGAAGTTATACCATCTTTTGGCGATGGTGGAGGATTATCACATCCTAAAATCGCAAAAGATAATGAAAGTGATTTTCCTTCTAGTATAGGTGTACTACTATAAAGTGACTCACAGGAGTCTCAGATACGTAGAAGCGAATGCAGAACCATTCCTCGTTCTCATTTTAAGATTGAAGGGAAATATTTCATGTGTGTTCCGTATGACTTTGATGAGCTTGATTCATATGAGGAAGTACTAAGTTCACCTACTTCAAATAAAATGCCAGCTGCTATAAGATATGAGATGAGTTCTATCGAAAAGAACCAAGTTTGAGAGTTGGTTGATCTTCCACCAAAAGCAAATATATTGAAAAAAAATAGAGGATCACTTAGGAAACTTCTTGGTCTATCTAAAAAAACTTGCATTAAGAAGATTCTAAAACAATTTCATATACTCAACTCCATACTCGTAAACACTCCAATTGAGAAGGGTTATTATACATTGATTCTGTTGTCCCAAGAGTGATGAGGAAAAGAAAGAGATTACCAGAATTCTTTATGCAAGTGCAAATGAAAGTCTGATGTATGCCATGTTGTGTACACAACCTGACATTTGTTTTGCAATTGAATTGGTTAGTCATTATTAGAGTAACCCAAGACCTATTCAATGTCAATTAGTTAAGAGGATTTTTTTTATACTTTTGGGGGACAGAAGATCTCGTTCTTTGCTATCAGGATGGAGACATGAGACTGAAGGGTTATAGCAATGCTGATTGGGTTAGTGATAAAGGTGAGCGTAAGTTCACGAGTTACGCATTTATGCTTACTGTAGGAGCTGTTGCTTGGTGTAGCAAGAAACAACATTGCTTTGTCCATGATGGAGATAGAGTACATTACTTGTTCAGCAGCTGTACAAGAAGTTGTTTGATTGTTCTGAGCTTCTGGGAATTACGCTCAAGTAATTCGAATTAACCATATCTAACAGAAAATTCATCTCAATACAGTAGTACAATTGGTAAATTAGAAAAGGGAACATGGCACTAGATAGAGTAAATGAGGTCGAAGTAAAAAGAATTGAAAGAGCTATATATTATCATAGCTGCAAGCAAATCATGTGGAGATGCTTTTGCTGCAACAACAACAGAAGTGGTATATCCTCAATTGCCTCAAAGAGATGGTTGCAAATGGATCTCTCACAATGCATCAATCATGTGGAGATGCTTTTGCTGCAACAACATGAGCGGTATATCCTCAATTACCTCAAAGAGATGACAGCAAATGGAGCTCTCACGATGCATTAGAGGAACCAACCATCTCCAGGAATCGTTAGCTTATTCTTTTCTTAGATGATTTGAAGGTTTTGATTTTTATGGTTTTTGGAACAATTGTTTTGTGTGCAATGCAAAAGATTTTATTAGGGGTGTAATCGGTCTGATTTGGTCTAGTTTTGTATATTTTTTACAACCGAACTGATATACACCTGTTTTGAAATTTTAACAATTGATACCGGACTGATTTACTACAGAAACCTTAACTTTTGGTTTTTCCTGTTTCAATCCAGTCTGGTTCGGTTTTTCGATTTTATGACTTATCTATGTTAGTAATAATATGATGTTATATATACTAAACTATTAGTCTATTTATATTATAGTATAAATACATTATTTTATAATAATTAACACATACAAGTATAATATTGAATTTAACTATAGTCTATATAAGTTCTAGATTATTTATATAAGTATATATGATCAAATGTATAAAATATATTTACAAAAATAATATATATTATAATATATGTATTATACCAAAAATGTATTTATCTTTGGATATATATATATATAATTTTATTTTAATTTTATAGCATTTAATTGAGTAACATTGTTCCACTTGATCGTAGATCAAACATATAGGCGTATATTCGATCGAGGATAGTTACCAAGCCGGTTCGTCCCAAAAATGATTCTTTTAGAAACAAACTCAAAATTTTATTTTTGAGATGATATTTTCAGGACGAAGAAAAGACAACTTTTTCTCGAGAAAAAAAAATGCATTTTAGGGAACGAACTATTGGTCCCTAAAAGGAAATTTTCTTGTAGGGACCCAAGCTAATGACATGTATGAGTGGTTGATATAGAAAGGCTAAAATGCAAAGAATTATGACCAACCATCCTAGCTGATTGGAAAAATAGCCCCCCGCCCCTAAGCCAAATACAAAATAGGGCGAAATTTGCTCAATGGGCTGCACAAAAAAAAAAAGAAAAACACTTTGGACGTTATATCTGTTCTGGTCGCGTTTGATTACGTAGTTCAAATTAGATGAGATAAGATGTTTATTAAAAGTTGAATAAAATATTATTATAATATTATTTTTTAATATTATTTTTATTTTGTGATTTAAAAAAATTGAATTGTTTATTATATTTTGTGTAAAAAATTAAAAAAATTATAGTAATTATATAAAATGAGATGAAATAATATGATTTTATGTAATCAAATCAGCTAGCTACTGTTGATACGTGACGCGGTAATTCAGGGAAGAAATATGATCAGGAAGAAACATGTAAAGGCACTTTGGACGTTCAACAGAAGTTGAATGACATCATTGGTTTGCAAGTAAACCTCAAAACCTATATTACTTTTTCTTTTCTTTTTATTATTATTTTTTATTATTTTTTAATTTGGAGGAGGGGTTTCGAACTCCAGATCTCCAGCCTAGAGGCTGGGGTTTATGCTAACCAGGCTACGGGCCTTTGGCAAAACCTATGTTACTTTAGTAATGTTATATACAAGTTTCAAACGTATGTCTTGTACAAATTTTTTATAAAAATATGAGTCCCATTAAAAAAAAATAAGTTTTTTATGCTTACCATAATATGGTCCACTTTTTTATAAAGGGTTTGTGTGAGATTTGTGTATTTGGAACTTGTATATATAATTTCTCATGTTTTACAATGGTGGCATGAAAAGAGCTTTAGGGAAAATTACAATTTAATCCACCAAATTATCGCTCACAAGTAGGGTTGTGTAGAAAATGTTCAGATCTGATCCGTCCGTGAGACCCAATTCCACCCGACCCGAAAAAACGGGTTGAAGTAACTTGCGGGTCGAACTCGCTGAAACCGACTACACCGTTCTAACTTCTCACTCCTCTGTAAGTTTGCATGTCCCATTAAAAAACAGAGCAAAAGAAAAGAAGAACTCCCTGTCAACAACGTAAGCCCCCAAAAAAACATAAAAAAAAAAAAAAAACTAAAAACACCCTCTAATAAGTGCAAGACCCACTACACAATTACAAAGTCGAATTCAAGTGATCTTTTGCCTTTGGATTGCATGCGGCTAAATAAATGCCATCACAAGTGGTTGAAATTTAATCCTCAGAGATCTCATTGTCGGTAGTGGTATTTATTGGCGAGGGAAACTTGTCGATCTTATTCTTGTTGTCTTCGTCGTCTCCGTCTTCGTCATTATCTTTGACTTCGTTGAACACAGGCTTAGTAGCAATAGATTGGAAACCTAGAGGTTGAAGAGGCTTGGGCTTCGGGGTTTCGGAGAGTACCTCCTTGATGGTTTCTTCCTCAGCTGAAGGAGGGGGTGCTCTACTCTCATTTGCATCAGATCTCGGTCTTGGTGATTGAGTTCCCACCAAAGAATGATGCTGCTTTAGTAAATCAAATGACTTTGTGGTGCTTACACAGCAACCCATTGAAGAGTTTTTGACAAAAAATTGTTTGGGACAACACCACCACCTAAGCCATTACTGGTTTGAGCTCAAGAATGGGACAAACAAATTTAACCCAGAAGTTGCAGATAGAGAGGACGACGTTGTCTACCCGATTCGTCGTCATCGAGGGCAATGGCGTTTGTTCTGATTTGGCTTTGTTTTATTCTGCTGTTGATTTGCCATTTTACCTCTTCCAATCTCGGGTCGGGTCAATCCATATCGTTTTGTTCCCTTTTGAATACGGGTCGGGTCGGACCAAAACGCAAACCGGGTTGGTCGAGTTGCAGCCCTACTCACAAGTGGCAATTAATTACCCTTCGTAATTATAATCTAAGATTTATGTTAGATCCAAGGTGAGAGTGAATGTTTGTGGGGAAAATTCCGAGCAAAACGTCAAACGGCTGCAAATGCAGGTACATTCCACTACTGTCCAACATATAACATCAAACTTCACAAACTTACACCTCCAGGTCCGCATTACTACACCCTTGCAACTATAGCTCGTCATAACCTTGATAATTGAAATATAGCATATGATATGTACGTTAGTCTCAAGGATGAACCATGAAGTGTAACTCCATTACTTGCCCTTGATCTCTCCATTTTCTTGAGTAAATCCTCCCTGTCTCCTTTACTTCAAGGACATGACTTAGGAGCCATTGAGATCACACATTACATCCAACTGCATGGCCCTACGCTTTATAACTTGAATAATCCAATCCAACTTCATTTCACTTCTACTTCTCAAAGGTAAGTTTCAAGGTAAGTTTCCATGCATTACCTTAAGATGTCCAATACATCACTATAAACTTCACAATACAATCCAACTACACAATTCAACCCAGCCAATGCATAAACCACTTTCTCCATGCATATACCATTCAACCCAACACTCCACACTCCACACATTCATCCAAACTTCATTTCACCTCCTTAAACTCAATTATATAACAATCAAAGACCAAGCATAATTCTACAATTCCAACCTGACTTTAATGCTTAAACACTGCACATTTATGCATAAAAAGAAATTCTACATAACTATATATGATCTTTCCAACTAATAAGATCAAGCTCCTATATATTTTTAGTTCATAAACCATGCACATACATACATACAACAGCACGTCCCCTAACATTCATTCGCATCCATATCATCGTCATTATATCATGTGTAAAATAGAGAGGAAGAGATAGAAGCCATACGAAAATGGAGTGACTTATGCTTGATGGTTGTCTCATGATGAAGCTTTGAGCATTAATATAGAAATGAGCAAAAGACTAAAGCTTGAGCATGTTGACTTCATGGCTAGTTTGGCATGCACGTTGTCAAGGTGTGGCGGTAAAGTGGAGCTTAGCTGATGTAGGGGTTGTTGTTGGCTGGTGGTGGTGGTTCAAGGCATGTATAGTAGTTGTTTGGTGATGTTCAGGTGGCCTAAAAACAAAACTGGCTGATCTATTACACTCTTCCATGTTGGAACCATGATATATAGAGAGGGGAAGAGAGGGAATGAGACTAAAACAGATTAGGCAAAGGAGGACTAAGCTGTGGTCGTGAGCTAGACTGGTGTGAGGCTGGACAAGGAGCTTGGGTCCACATGATGGTTTGTTGCCGTGGACTAGCTCAAAGTGATGCTACTCTAGTCTTCTAGTGGTTGTGGTAGCTTGCTTTCAATGGAAGAGTGTAATAAAGGGGCACCCCTTACTATTCCTATGCCTAGCAGTTATGCTTGGCATATTTATTTGTGCATTATGGGTTACAAAATGGTAGCCTCTCTCCCCTTAGTAAAAAATATGGATGTATGGCACAAAAGTAAAAAATCTCTCTCTAGTATACTTCTCTCTAGTCCTGACATTTAGGCTGTAGGATATATAGGTGTTGCTCTAATCTTACCACGTAGCACACTCCACCATCAATACAAGAAGATTTCGGATGAAAAATAACGACGAAAAATCTGTGGAACAACTGCACTAGATCTATGATTTTTCGACTAGGTAATATTGCTTCCGTTGTGTACTTTGATATAGTATTTCTAACATTAGTATCAAAGCAACGTTGGTTGTTCCCGATTTATGTTTGGCATGCATGTTGTGATTTCTTTTTCATGCACAATGATAAATTTGTTTTTCTCTTGGTAACCTTGGCCACCTGAGAGGTGGTGGCGCAACTCGGTGTTAGGCCACACAAGACAGTAGCTTCACATGGATGCACTGTATTCACCATAGTATACTGAACACCATAGGTAATGGGAGCACCTTCGTGCTGTGCACGCCAGAGGGCAGAGGTGTCCACCTGAGGTGCTACAGCACCATGCGATGATGCCGCAGACCAAATGGGGTTGGTACACCTTGCTAGGATGGTGCATCACCCTCATGAGAGCGCAACAATGCCTCACAACATGCTTTGATGTGCGCACCGTGGTGGTGCAACAGACAAAATGGCACGCACCAATAGGGTGCCACCACCACATCACACACAAAGGGACACAGCCCGCACAGCTTCAACAAATTAACCACGGGGTGTGGAGCTCACCTATAGGTGCGAGAAGCACCTAGTAGCGTAGTGTCCACCTCTGCTACCTGCAGAGCTTAGAGCGCCTTGACAGAGGCACTATCCTCTGATGCGCGCAGAGCAACGCGCACCATGGTGGTGCTGCGAGCTCTACTATGCACAGAGCACAACAACTCCATGTTTTCTGGTGTTGTGTGATAGGCAACGCAAGTGCAATGGTGAACCTTGTGCTGCGCTAGGCTGTGGGCAGTAGGCTCTACCGATGCAGCGTTGACCAAAGTGGTGCAACGATCTCGCACCATCCATGGCAGCACGTGTAACACCCGTCCTTTTGGTGAGACTTTTTATAAAATGATTTTAGAAAAGAGGACGGGAATTACCGTTTGATTTAAAACATTTTACTTCCATACCCAGGGTGCAAGACTCTACGTTATAAAATAAAATGTACTTTGAGAATAAAAGAGGTTTACAGCAGAAAACATTAATCTTAAGATAAAAAGACCTCTCATACAATTAAAACTCTCATGCCTAGACTTCCGTGCTCTTCCCCATGGGCCATGTCTGTCCTGGCGAGTACTGATCATTCAGTTCTTGCGGGGGGAGGGGCATACATAAAAACTAAAATGAGTCGATGACTCGTAAGCATTACTTTATACAGTTAAAATATAATAACATAGGTTTTCATTCATGCATTCATCATTCCATACATACTATACGTACATGCATACATGCGTTCATTTGAAAACATCACTGGATGGGGTTTTTCTTTAAAAATGAGCTTTCTTTTCATAAAACGTATCTCCCGTCAGTGCCTTCATTTCTTACATTCATGCATTCATACATTCTTTCTTATCGCTTTCATTGGCCGGTACTTACTGTTATGCCCCGTGTGTTGAGGTTAGCGGTCTTCCTTTGAACCCGGACTCTGCCCGTGGCCACGGGTTGGGAATCCCTTTCATGGGGGGCAGCACTGGGTGCACTACCAGTACTACTTACCCGGCATTGCAATCTGCCCATTCCTTTGATACCCTTTCCATTCATTCATATGGGCGTTACGTATTTTCATACATTAAACGTTTAGTCCTTTTATTCAGTTTAGTCTTTTCAGTCCTTTCCTTTTCAGTCCTTTTCATTTAATAGTTCATTCATGGAAAAACGTCATTTAAGAGCATGGACTTAAACATCATCTTTCATGGCATCATTTAAAGCATCAGTTCATAGCATCCTTAAACATCAGTTCATAGCGACCTTTTAAAACAACATACTTTCTTCATGTCGTTTAAAGCATCAGTTAAAGCTCGAGGCATAAGTCTCAACATTTATTTTATTAGAAAATACATACAATAGATACAGCGTATAGTCATCCATTCACATGTGTACACTTAATACCTTGGGTGCGTAAAAAAAGGGCTGCCAAGAAGGGCCGTACATACGTATACCTTTGAGCACTTAGCATGTTTTCGTAAAACATCTTTCGTGTCATTTTGTAAGGCATCGTAAAGGAAAGACGTTTCATTTTCTTTTTCTTATCTTTTAGAAAACTCAAGAAGAGTATGAATGTAATACTTACCTGGACTCCATGACATACTCATTTCATGCAGTCCATTCATGTGCGTGTCAGATGGCAACCTACATGCATACACATAACCTTAACATCATTTTCTATCTAATGCATAAGCAACTTAAACTAGAAATAGAGCTACACTTCACTTTGAACACTCTCCTTCTATCACGTGCTCTTACGTGTCCTTTACTATGCTAAAACCTTCGGAATCTACTTATGGTCACTACCTATTCCAAGCTCAAGGTCTTACCCTGAATGCTCATCCACTAAAGTGAACCCATGATTCACCTTAGGATTAAGACAATAAGACCTTCGTCTTACTCTTCCTGTTGACCACATTCCGATACATGATTCCGGCCAACGGAATCACGCATCCCAATCCTAGAAAATACATCCGTCATTGCCTCCATGCATCTTAGCTCACACTAAATCCTCATTCTCATCCATACACGCCACATGGCTCTAAGCCAACTCTGAGGCTTAAGCACCGTGTAACCATGCTTAGGACAGATTACCCATTACATATGGTGAATCCGTCCGGCACATATGTCTCACCAGATTACACATGTACCTTACCCCTTTATCACCTAAGACCAACATATAACACGTTGATCACATACTCGTAGGGATAAGCGCCATACTCCGATACCAACCTTTTTTTAACCTGGCTAGCATGACTCTTCATGCTACCCGTCCCTTTTGATAGTTCATCCCCAACACTTGACACGACTAGACTCCATTCACCACTACGTCTTATATCATGTCATATAGCTTGAGACTACTCCCAAGCTACATTGTGACCTTGTTGCGGCACTTGGTATCCTACTACGTCATTTCTGCACCAACTCCTAACTCATCACAAGCACGACTTCTTGTTTAACCATGTCACTTCATGACATGGCCCCGTCATGCTTCCACTGTGCACTCTTACACTTATTCTGTCACTTTACACATACTCCCCGCCATGAGTCAACTTCACAGTGACACTCGTCACCTCAGACTACAGGCCACATCATAACTACTTCGGGACACTGTTCCACAATTCCCGACACTACTCACCACACTCTACGCCCATCAACTACACAATCATCCTTATTTCTGCAACACGCCACACGGCGTATCGTTGCGCCTCATGGAGTACGCTCCACGTGTACTCCCTCCACACACATTATGACACATCATCACTATGGCATACACGCCATATGGTGCATCACTCCACCACATGGAGTACACTCCACGTGTACTCTTCTCATTCCACATTACACCAGAAAGGTATATTTTACATATACTCTCCTTATCCCACACTACGCCATAAGAGTACACTTTACCTGTACTCTCTTCCCAATCCACACAATGCGACTTCACCATTACAGCACATATTCCACAACCACACTACACAGCCTGGTCCACAACACTTCACAGCACATTTCCCAACTACGCCCAACACTTCACTACACAGCACATCACAATACAGCGAACTCCACAATACTAATAGCACAGTCCACAACCTAATCAACTAACAAATAACATAATTGACAAGGGATAAAAGGTTATACCATCGATGGGATAACCTGTGCGTTGCTCGCTGATCATCACAGTTGATAAAATCGGAAGGGTCGTACGTGGCGGCTAACCCTCGTACAGTGGTTGTTTGGGCGTTTTGATAGCTAAGTGTGGTCTTGGAATAGCTCATGGTGGCCTCGTGATGGCGGTGAGGGGGCAGAACATGGCGTATCAAGCCGTGTATAGTGGCGGTTAGCCACACACAGTGGCTGTCCACGACATAAGATGGTGGTTCTGGAAGTGGCTGAGAATGGAGGGGCTTGGAAGGACCTCGGCGAGGTGATGGTGGCATCACGGTGGCGTCACGGTGGCCTTACAGTGGTAGATCTAAGCTACGCGTGAGGGAGAGCCAGTATGAGAGTGAGAGAGAGTGGGCATGCGTGAGGGGTAGATCGGGGCTATGGGTGGTTGGGGTAGGTTGATGGTGGCCAGAGGAAGCTCGAGACGGTGGCTGGCCGCCATGGGTGGCGACGTATGGCCGTGGAAAGGGAAGAACCCGTGTGTGAGGGAGGAGTTTCGTGCGGCTGAGGAAGGGCTATGGGCTTCAAGCCAAGGGGAGGAGGAAGGGGGAAGGCTCAGGGGGCTCGTGGTGGTGCTTGGTGGCCGTGGGTGGCCGCGTACGACGGTGGAAGGGGCTGTGCACGGTGAAACCATGCGTGGGTTGCTACGTGCGTGCGACGAGGAAGGTGGCTGCGAGGTGGAGGCTGGGTTCAGATGTGGTGGCTCGCTGGCGAGAGAGGAGGTCGTTGGTGGTGGAGGTGAGACTGGGCGGTGCACGGCAGCACCAGGCTGGGCAGAGGAAGAATCGGCTAGGGAGAAAGGGCGGAGAGAGAGAGAGAGAGGGGAGGGAAAATTGAGGAAGAAAGAGAGGGAGAGGGAGGAGAGAGAGAGAGGGGGGAGGGAAAATTGAGGAAGAAAGAGAGGGAGTCTGGGTTTTAATCCTGATCCATTTATCTTGGGATCCTCAAAATGATCTAACGATGGTGAATTAAAACACTGATTTAAAATGCATAAACATTAACTTAATTAAAAGCACTAAGAGGAATTAAGATAGAATATTATTTAAACTAAACTTTAGTTTATAAAATAATATTCCTTCATCATTAATAAAATGATGAAGTCTTATTTAATATCTTTAGAAGAATAAAACCATTTAATTAATTTGAGTTTTCAACATAATTTAAATCTCATATTATTTTAAATGACTGAAATCATTTGAATAATAATATTAAAATGATTTCCGACAATTACAATATTTTTGGAGCTCTTCAAAAATATTATAATTGCCGTATTTAAAATCAAGTTTAGTTCAGTAACACTGGAAATACCTTATATAAACATTTTCAGTGCATTTAAAACACTAGGCGTACTTTAGAAATCACATAATATCTTTAGAAACATGCCATCGATGTTTGGCATGCATAACGAGGCTCGCAGTCGCTAGAGAGAGGAGGGCAGAGTGTTACATAATTTTCATCCTCAGAACTTGCTTTTGTAAAAAAGAATGAACCTTACGTCAAAAAGAAAGAGCAGGGTGTTACAGCACGCACAACTCGATTATGTGCAACAGTAGAGCCACTCACCAGGCCGGTGCAGCACACTCTCCAGAAGAGCAACGCAAACTGTATTGGTGTTGCCCACCACTACAACAAATAAGGTCTTTTGGGATGAAAAGTTTCATCCCAAAAGACTGGATTTTTGTCCCAAAATATATTTTGGGATGAAAAAAAAGCATCCCAAGGTCATCCCAATAAAACTGTCCCAAAATGTATTTTGGGACGAAAATCACAAATTCGTCTCAAAAAATATCTTTTGGGATGAAATTTAGTTTCATGGCCGGTCGATCGATACCAATCTGTTCGACCAAATACACATGAAGAAACGTTCGAACAAACAAATTGATGATCGAACGTAAATTAAGCCGTTCGAACGTGTTTGGGATGAAAAGGGTGAATGGCGCAAGTTTTTTTACCGTTCGAACTCTAACTTGTGAGGTTCGAGCCATTGTGTCCGATGTATATATGTTCGAACATTTGATGATCGTTCAAACGGTTGTTATTTTCATGGAGAATACTAATTTAAAACCTAATAGATATTTATATTTAAAAAATACAATACAAATTGTTCAATATAAATAAAATTAATTTAATAAGTCATAACTAAAAAAATAAAGTAGTAATAATACTAATAATGTTATCAATACATAATTGTTTAATATGCAAAACATGAAATTCAATTGCTTGGAGGCCTGAATTGTTGCATAAGTTTCTGCATTTGGAGTTGTATCTCTCTTTGTTGATCTTGCATTTGGAGTTACATATCTCTTTGTTGATCTTCTTGTTATTTTATGCGCATTCTCTAACGCAATGACAGTAGTACTTGACGTTGATGAAGAGCCTGAAGGCTTTACACAGAGACCCAAACCCCTCAAATATCCTAAACGTTGACCCATAACTTGTGTAAAAATTTCAACATCACTTATTGATGAATTCTAATCTTATGCAGCTTTAGAACGGAGAGCAACCATTGTATCCTATACAACATATAAAATTAATATTGATACAATAATTTAAATATGTTTAATTAAAACAAATTATAATACTTACATAATTCTCACGAGCATCGGAATGAGTCCACTCTCCATTACTATTAGTATGTGATGCAACATATAATTTTGTCAAATCATAATTGGTGTCTAACTCTTTCTATAAGAGACAATGTTAAGATATAAAGTCAGTATTAAAAACAAAATATATAGAATAAAAAAAAAAGAGTACATTACCAGTTTCAAAGAGAGGCAATGGAAAGATATTGAGCTTGCATGATGACAAATCTTCAACTTCGATCTATTTGTTTTGTTTACATAAAGAATTCATTTAATTTACCTTATATGATGGATCCTCAAACATGTCGCAAAATTTTTCCCAATCTTTAGGTTGGACATCCTAAAAAGGATGTTGGCGTGCATCTTCCTTATTCTCATACTTCTTGTAATGATCACATCGCCTTATACTTGCGGAATGCATTACACATCAGCTTATCGACAGTCTTACGTTCCACTCTCCGACCAAAATTTAGTTCGAAGTCATCCTTGAAAAGGTATATACACAACGATATTATCATTTAGAATATTAAATAATATCAATATAAATTTATTATTTAAATATTACGTATCAAATAACGCTTCTTTATAAGCTCTTTCACATCTTGCGAGACTTTATACCATGAACTCGTAGCCAAAGGTGTATAAGTCCTTGTAAGAGCACTTACATGCATTGCAAGCCAAGCTGCTTGTTGTCCCTCGCCTCCGGTATGTTCGTTAAGAATGCTAAGCTTAATCTTACCCACTTTATGATATTTCTCCAACGTCACGCCTCTATTAGTTTCTCATCCGTGACGAGATTGTACTGTTATCTCTATAAAATAATAGTTATTTACCTCATATCAATTATCTTAATGGAGAAAATGAGTATTAGTTATTTACCTTGTTCAATAGAGTCAGTTTCTAATGGTGAGTTAGATGGAGAGCTAGAAACAAGTGCAGATGGGATGCGAACTTCCTTCCTCTTTGGTGGCATAATTGCGAGATACTATATAATGTGAACACAAAACCAGTCAATCATTTGTATCAGTTTTATCTGTAGATTTGCTCTCATCATTTGTAGATACTTCATATGACTCAACACTTTGATTAACTATCGCCCCAACTATTTCAACCTCAATATCTTCCCTATGTAATGGAATCATCTCATACTGGCTCAAATTTACAAATAAATTAAAAGGCAGGTTGACTCTCTTGGTATGCTTTTTGAGTAGAGGGATCATCTTCTTCTTCTTGTCCCTCCTCCTCAAATATTTCTAGAAGAAAACTTTTGTAGTACTTGCCATTGATTTCCTAATTGAGGATCGTCTAAATAGAATACTTGAGATGCTTGGGAAGCCAAAATAAAATGATCATCTTTATACCATTTTTTTGATGTATTAATACTTAGAAAATATTCACCGTGGAATTTGCCCCTTCGAGGATTGCCTAAATTTCACCAATCACACTTAAATATATAAATCACAAGCTCCCCCACATATCTCATTCCAATTATATCTACCATAACTCCATAGAAATCAACATTGTCTCCATTTTGACTCCCTTCCCTTCGACAAGGACACCACTATTTTATGTTTTCATATAAAGTTCTCGATCAATTGTGTGATACCTACTTCCTCGAGAAATACATGCAAAATATCGAGCAGCTCGTCTCAAAGGGCCATGCACCAGTGCATATAGTTCGTTTGATATATCGTTTGGATTACTCGCATGCATTTGTACAACCTACATATTAAATAAAGCATAAATATTCAACCGTTAACAATCCAATCTATTTTTTAAGTTAGTGCAAAATGGCATCTGTATTAATGTCATTACCCGTTATTTGAACCATTTCAGGAACTCTTGTTCATGTATCTGGTCTATTTTATTTACTCCCAGTTCTTTGAGCAAGTTAATATGATCACTAAAATTAAAAATTATCAAAAATAAGTATATTCGTATAATTGTTTAGTAAGTGAATTCAATGATTAATTAACAATTAATTTGAACTTACTTCAAATGACTCTCTATCTCAGGGCAATTGTTTAGCACATACCACTGAGTTTTCTCAAACTCCATTCCACACAAATCATAACCACGCTGAGCACCAAGTGGACGTACTTGTTGGGAAAATACAGAAAACTTGTTCCGTTGTCTTACTTGGTCAACATCAAAGTTTCTTTTCGGTCGATCAAACCTTGTGTCAATGCCGTGAAAGTATTTGGAACAGAATGTATGCCACTCATCATCAATATATGTTTTTGCAATTGATCCTTCTGGGCGAGCCCTATTACCCACTATGCGTTTAACTTTCTAAGAAACCGTTCAATGGGATACATCTATCTATACTGGACTGGTCCTGCAAATCGAGCCTCACATGGCAAATGAACGGCTAAGTGAGCCATGATGTCGAAGAATGACGGTGGGTAAATACTTTCCAACTTACACAATATTATAGCAATTTCTCGTTCCATACGACCCAAAACTTCTACATTCAACGTTCTAGCACATAAATTTTAAAAAAATGCTCTTAACTCAATTAACGCAACATGCACATCTCTCGTCATGAACCCACAGATACCAACAGGCATGATACGCTGTAAAAATACATGACAATCATGGATTTTCATGGATTTTTAGTCTAGTAGTTTTCTTGTCATTTGTTCGCACAAACCTTGTTAGATTCGAGGCATACCCATCCGATCATTTAATCTTCTGCAACCACTCATAAAATGTAGCACTCTCATTCCTTGACAATGTATATCACCTAATTGGCATATAGACAGACTAACCACTTTGTAGCAAATGCATTTCAGGTCTAATTCCCAACCGCTTTAGATCTTTCCGTGAGTTTATATTATCCTTCATTTTACCTTCAATTGGCATCAATGGTCCTAACACGGATTCACATATATTTTTCTCAATATGCATAACATCGAGACTATGCCGCAATCTTAATGTCGACCAGTAGGGGAGTTCAAAAAATATACTCTTCTTTGTCCAATTAAACTTATTCGCACTTCGTTTTCTCTTCCTTTGTTTTTTACCAAAATCATTATCTCCGACATGCACAAACTGTGCAATAACATCTTCGCCAAAAAAGAATGGTGGAGGGTGCCCCCATTCAACAGTGCCATCAAACATCCTACTATTTCCACGCCATCTATGGTCACAGGCAAAAATCGATGTTGACCCATGAAGCATACTTTCCTCCCATACATAAGCCATTCAGATTGGATATGTTTGTTACAAGTCGAACATGCCAATTTCCCCTTAGTGCTCCAACCTGACAAGTTTCCATAAGCGAAAATATCATTTATTGTCCATAACATCGCAGCATGCATTTTGAACGATTTGCCTGTAGATGAATCAAATGTTAAGAACCTATTCTCCCACAAATCTTTCAATTCTACTATCAGTGGTTGTAAGTGTATGTCTATATCATTTCTCGGTGATCTCAGACCTGGAATAAGCAAAGTTCCACAGTGGTAGATTGTACGGATCTTTCATACACTTCCACAGTGGTAGATTGTACGGTATCAATACAGCTGGCCAAGTACTATGACTAGTCCTCATCTTCCCAAATAGATTAAATCCATCTGTTGTTAACCCAAGTCAAACATTACAAGGTTCTTCAGCAAACCATTGGTTTTCCAAGTCAAATTCCTTCCAAACTTGAGAGTCTGCAGGATGTGACAAAACATTATCATTCTTGACTCGCATACGATCTTCCGCAGCACATTCTGCTTCTCAGTTGTCCATCTTGATTCATGACAAATGAGACACTCGTTCAACTGCTCATTATTTAAGTATTAACTATAATTTAATTTTATTATTTTTTAAGTTAGTCCTCATAGTTTTTAATTAATTTTCTTTTAAGCATAAATATGAGTTTAAGTATTAATAATTCTTATGTTTATTATTTTTAAGTTATTTATAACTTAAGTATCACAACTCATGAGTACAACCGTTTGAACACTTAAATGTTTGTTCGAACAGAATAATTCATTCAAACAGAATATTATAGTGTTCAAACGGTTTCGATCTAGAATCCAAATACCAGTCAGATCAGACAAAACACAATCTCAGAAAACATCACAAACTCATATTTAGAAAACACTACAAACATACAACATATATACTTCGAATAGCAACTATATATACAAAACATGACAAATAAACAACATATATTTCGAATTTAATCAAATAAACACCTACACAATATATATATATACATATATATACATATATATAAACTATAAAATCAATAAACACCTATATTTCAAATTTAATCCAATAAGCACCTATATTGAAGTATAGATTTCTCCAATAAACACCTGAATAATATATATATATAATAGAATCAATAATTGATTAGGAAATAAAATAAAAAAGAAAACCATACCTTTAAGCAAAATAAGTGTGCAGCCCTCTTTGTAAGATGATAGAATGAAGGATTGTGTGAAGCAAATGGAAGATTTTGGAGAGAAAACGGAGAAGAGAGGAAAAGAGGAGAGCAAAATGAGGGACTAACGGCGTACGGAAATGTTTTAAGTTCTCACTTACCGTTCAAATTAAAATAATTGGCGGTCGAACACAAAAAATTTTCAGCACGCAAGTTTTCCCTTTTGCAAAAATTTTCGGCAATGCGTTCGTACGGTGAAAAATACTTCCGAACGGTAATCCACGAATCAGTAATTGGTGGGATATTTTTCCACTACTGCAATAAAACGTTCGAACGGTGATAAAATACATTCGAACGATAATCCACAAGTCATTAATTGACGGGATATTTTCCCACCATTGCAATAAACCGTTCAAACAGTGAAAAATTCATTCGAACGGTAATCCACCAGTCATTAATTGGTGGGATATTTTCCCACCACTGCAACAAACCGTTCGAATGGTTTTTTCATATGTTCAAACGCAATTTTAGCCTTCAAACGGTTTATGGATACAGTTCGAATGTATCACCTTAATGTTTAAATATATTTGTTTTCATAATTATACATATTAAATCATAGTATACTATCATATATATTGTAATCTATACTATATATCAAATATATAGTATCATATATATTATAATATACTAAAGTATAAAGGAAAATATAAGATCATATGCATTAGTAATATATACTCACATATATTTACCCTCAAATATATTAAGATCATATAGTAAAGTATAGAGAAATTTATAAGGTCATATATATTTGTAATCTATACTCTCAAATATATCATATATAGCATAGTAAAGTATAATGGAATATATAGTATGATATATATTAGTTAAGTATAAACTCATATATATAGTATTATATACTATCATATATATATTATCATATATAATACTTTGAAAGTAAAGTATTATAATATATTACTATTATACTATAATAAAAAATATATATATTATTATGTTTTCATTTCAAGTATTATACTATCATAGCAGATATATGTATAATATACTATAATATTATATATATTACATTATATATAATCTACTATAATAGTATATATATTATACTAAATTATAGTATTATAAACTTCATTTAAAACATATACTAATTAAAATATACTATAATATACATTTTTACTAAATTCGAAGCAAATATCGTTCGATCAGTAAATACTACCATTCGAACAATATCTTAAAACCGTTCGAATGGTTAAATATAGCATTTGAATGGTTCTGCACATATAAGATATCACAGGCGAAGGCATTTCAACTCTGCCGTCCCCAACCGTTTGAAAACGAGAGAAAACGTTTGAACGACTATCAATCGCCGTCGTCTGCCGCGTAATCACCACCCACCTCGAACACTCTTCCACCTAAAGTAAATGTATGCTTTTTATAAGTTATTTTATCGTTTATTTTTCAAGTTTTACCGTTTTATTGGTTTTCTATAGAAAAATTGTATTTTACCATCAATAGCATTGTATAACATCACAAATCCATCGTAGGATGTTTAGAAATGAAGAGTAGTGTTTTCATGGTTGCTGAGTTGACTCAGTCATGGGTGAGCTCAATCTATTTTCCATTCAAACGAGTTTAACTTCTCCGATCGAACACTTTTCTGACGTTCGAACAGTTTGAACCAAACAAGATGTTTTCCGTTCGACCACATTTTTGTCCATTCGAACGTGATAATATCCGTTCGACCACTACAGATTACGTTCGAACCAATTATTTTATATTAGCTTATTAATTTATTTTCATCTTTTTATTAAATTGTTCTATCAGTTAATTTATTAAATTTCAATTAGTATATAATTTTGTGAATGTTTTCTCATATTAGATTTTATCACTAATGTTGAATATATATTATATTTTTTAAATTTCAGGTTCATAATAATATCTTATAGGGGCCAAACGTGGCAGATCAGGCGAACCTTCTATCCAAACAGTTCGAGAGTGGACTGTTTTACTGGAGCGGCAAGTAAAACTGTCTGATTTTGTGACTCTTATATGGGAGGGTCATTCCTTCCCATCAGTATTCAATTATTGTGGTTGGGCACCAATGCTAGATCAGCGAGAAGAAGGAATGAAGCTCATTTCCTATATTGACATCGTTGCTGAGTTCTATAAAGAGCTCGGTGGTGCCAGCCTAGACAATGGAGGGGCATACAGGATATGTGTCCGAGGATCTCTTGTTATATTTTTAGCAGACAGACTCGCTGTATATCTCAGTATTCCTAGGATGGTCGATGTCTATCTAAAAATGTTGCCTAGAGAGTCTGATCTTTCAGGTGATGCAGAGACTACTCAGGACGAGGGACCAATTTACACAGATGAGGTCGATACACTCGCTGATCATGAGGTCAGAGACTTGATTGTTGGTCCAGATGCTCCAGTGTACGATAGGATGAAGAGCATTAGGCAGACATATTTATCTTCTTTCTTCAAGATCATGAATTTGTTAATCACCAATAATATTGACCCTAGGCAGCACAAGGCCGAGGCTAGCATGGATTGAGCAAAATTTATGATACGGGTCGCTCGTGGCATTCCGATCGACGTTGTGGGATATATATTTGCGAGGATCCGATCAGAGGCTCAGTACTTTATGACAGATATACTTTCGTTCGAGATCCTGATCACTCAGTTTTTGCTACATTCTGAGGTAGTGCCAAAAGTTGCCGAGCGTGCACGGGAGCCGATGGGACCGATCAGCAGCACCACCCTGTCACGGAGCATGGGACACTCGAGACTTCGTTTTTGTGGACCTGTTCCTGACAGGGCTGATATTCAAAGAGATGCACAGCCCGAAGCATCTACATAGGTCGAGGCATCACACATCTACTCACGAGGAGATGGCCAACATACTGCATGCTGAGATCGGCATACACACATCAGCGGTGATCGATGCAGTGCATACTGCCATGTCTGAGTTGTGTACAAAGATTACTGCTAGCATCTCTGAGTTACGTACAGAGATTAATGCTAGCATCTTTGAGTTACGTACAGAAATTCATGCCAGTAATGCAACTCAAGTCACGCTCAGTACTCGATTGACACAGGTAAAGAGACGATTAGCTGCAGTCAAGGATGTGTGCAGAGACCTCGCATCATAATAGTTTCTATTTTTTATTTATATTTTTTTTTGTTATAGTTATGGACAATATATATAGTGTTTTGATAATTTGCTTTAGTTATAAATTAAATATTTTTTGTCTGTTCTGGATTAATTATTGATTTATATTATGTGGTGTATGGCTGATAATATTTATTTAACTAAAAATCTTATTTAACATAAAAGGAATCATTAAAATATTTTTAAATTAATTACATAAAATTAATTTATGAATTTGTATATATGATATATATATTTTATATTTTGAGTTACGTACCGAGATTAATATTATACGTTCAAATGTATAAATGTGGTGTTTGAATATGTTCGAACTAAATATGTTCCATTTGAACGGTCTAGAAACCTTCCTGCCAGATTTTGTCACCAAATATTTTCTGTTCGAACAACAAAATTTACGTTCGAATGGTTTTGAACTTCTCCCAGCATAATAAATTACTTCCCCACCAAGGTTTTTCTGTTCGAATGGATTTTTTTCTGTTCGAACGGACAAAACATTTTGAGACGATCTAATTCGTCACAGAAGATCCTATTTGAACGAATATTTATCTGGTCGAACGGTTTTGTAAAGTATTCAACTTTTTGGGACAAAATTAAAAATTTGTCCCAAAAAATTACTTTTAGGGATGAAATTTAGTTCGTCCCTAAATAATTTTGTCCCTAAAAGTCAAATTCGTTGTAGTGCACAACAAAGGCGACAAAGGAGCAGCGCTGCACAATACGCCAAGTGAGGCAGCGTGACCATGGTCCTCTGTTGCCGCTAGGAGATGTGATAGTGGCGCTAAAAGGGTAGCGCAGTTACATGATTTTTATTTTTTGTCTTCTGTTACATTGAACAGTAACTGATGCATCGGGGAAGAATAATAGTGTAGGTTGTTTATTTGTTTTTTAGGATTTGGGTTGTGGGTTACTAAACCATTGGGCTTGTTCTTTTTATTTTGGCCGAAACAATTTTGGGCCGATAAGGTTAAAAGAAAAGGCCCAGCTCGATTTTCTTTTACAAAGAAAAAGAGTCCTATTTTGATGGGCGCCCAGGAGGCAGCCCAAGAGAATTATGGAATAGACCATTTTGTGGGCAAACCAGGAGCTTATGGCTTGCAACCCAGTGTGCTGGGAACACATCCCAACCCATCCAATTTCATTTTTTGGGGTCATTAGAGGCAAAAAGTCTATGTGGTGTTTTGAATCCAAGACCACGCACAGAAAGGAAATGAGCTCAACCATTGGGCTGAAGCTCATTGATAGATTGCTGGATTTTGTATGTTTTAAATCATTCAGCAAATACTTATGCCATATGAATATTTTTCCTGAATTTTTTTTGTTTGCATAAATTTTATAATGTTTTGTTTGCAAGTGATTATGGTTATTGAATATATGCATGCCATGATATTATGAGATATTTTATCGCATTTGTTAGGCATTTTATTTTATGTTATAAATTGTCTATATTATTATTCTTTGTGAATAATCAATATTTGAATGAAATGTGATTATTTTTGTGCATGTATTTTTGTGCAAGTAAGCTTATTTTATCACTTGTATTTATTAGGCTAATTTTAGAAATTAGTCTTTAAAGTTTCTTTTAGAATGTGATAAAATACATGATTAAGTATCTTGAGTTTCATTAGTCTATGCTTATGATTGGTTCAAACTGATTTCTTCGATATAGGAAGAAATTATTTTTGCATGTGACTGGCTCGGTAGATTGCTTATCCTAGTGGGAGTATAGTTGAAATTGATTTAGAATTAATCTCCTATACGATATAAATTTGTGCAAAAATTAAGTTATAAATTAATAATTAGGCATTGTAGCGTAAGAGATGATTAGGATGCATAGCGAATTTTCGATCTAGTGACATATATTAATTAATTTTTCTTCTGACTTAGATTGATGCGGCAAATTTCTTATATGTGTGTGCAATTAGATTCATATTGGTTAGTAACTTTGAGATAACCGAGAAGAAAGCCTAGAGATTGTGTGCGACTTAATTTGTCTCATTAATCTCCTCCATGAGTAATAGTTGGAAACAAATGAAGATTATTATGAGTATTAGATAGTTTTAGACCATCATTATTGTAAAAACCTCTTAAAGGTCTAGAGTAAAATTGGAAGTGCGCATGGAACTCATGCACTATAATTTTCGTGAGTAATAATGAAAGTTGCGTGTTGTTTTTTGTAAAGCAAAGATTAATTGCTCCCATATTTGAGGTTGTTTATTATAATCTTGAAGCAACTTAGATTAACTCATAGATAAGTGCATTCTCTCTAAAACTTGCTAGTATGTCTGGCAAGTAAGACATTAAAATCTGAGTGTGCAAGAGTGTTGGTAATCTTGCTCAAGTTTTATTTCTCTCCATGTGAGAACAAATAGATTCTTGCAGATATATGAACTTAGGAGCACTCTTGAGATTAATGTAATACCAAGTACATTGGAGGTTTGCATGGTAACGGTGGCATAAGTCGCAAAAGTCTGAATAATTAGGTATGACTTGATTAAGCCTAAAACTCTTGTTTGTGGTTGCACTGATGCAAGATAGATTTTAGGCTAAGATAATTTCTCGCAATATTTTTTCTCTCTCCTATAATGGATTTGAGAATATGAAAAATATTGAGTAAGCAAGAATTAGGGATATATCGCTGGTTAGCAGCTAAAATGTCACATACTACATTTTTTGCACAAAGTGATGTTTTTATTAGCACTTTTAATGCAACATTAGCGAAGTGTAGACCTAATTTGATTTAAGACTCATTGAAAACAATAGTGTTAGTGAGAGTTCCTATAGGTTTAGAATGTGGATGGTCACTCATTGACTCAATAATATTATTTGGATGCTAAAATGTGTTGTGAAGGCATAGGATGATGGGTGTGAAGTTTGAAAAATTAAAAGTTTTCTCGCTAATGAAATCTCTCTCCTTTATTTAGTAAAGTCAACGAGAAAAGGCAATATGAGCATTTTCTATGATAAACTTCCTATACATGCACACTAAGGATATGAAATAAAAAAAATTGTCTCATTATATGGATGCGATAACAAATTTTTTTTATTTATTTAGAAGAAAAATATTTTTTTTAGATAAAATATTTTCTAAATCGCATTTGTATGAGTCATATGATGAGAGCAATTATCTCACAATTTTATAACTTGCTGAGAATGAAGTTAGAAATAAATTATGGTGCAAAGCAGTTGTTACGTCACACTTGGGTTGATTTAATCTGGGGTTGTGGCCTTAATTATGACTTGTCGTTCTTAGATCAAGTTCATTCGCCTTTAAGTAAGACTAAAAGATTATTTTGTGTATACGTGAATTCAATTAAGATGGAAATATGGTGGATCTAAGCTCGAATATTTTTAGTTGAGTTGAGAAAATTACTCGTATTTTCAGCGAAGATGGGGTATTGTAGATTTTTGTAACACTTGATTTTTGGAAAGAACGTTTCTTTCCACATTATCTTAATATTAATATTCTCAAATATTTTTATAAAAAATGGCTGAAAATGATGGGAGTAATTCAACAACTAGTGAGTATACCTTTGAGTGCGGGTGTAGCAACTAGTGATAGTGACTCACAAAACTTGAAGAATAATAAGATACTCATAAATAGCATAGTAGCTATATATCAATATTCTCTCATCGTTTAAAGACTATAAGAGAATATTTGTAATATAGCCTTGCTAAAGGTACTGAATTCACATTGTAGGAATCTCAACATAGAATCTTAGATTCACTTCACTTATATAATCCAACCTGGGGTTGTTGATCTGATTGACACAGGAAAAGTGAAGTTGATAGAGGTATAAATCCATCTCTTGGCACTATTTGAGTTGCATTTAGATAACCATTAATCACTAATTTATTTGAACTTTTCTTGAAAGAGTCAAATAGTTTATTCTCGTAGGATAACTAGATAGTTAGTTTTTGTGATATTCAGGCGAAAAGTACTTTGAGCGTATGATTGTTACTTGTACTATTTTGGTTCAAAAAGCAAATAAATGTTGCTAGTATTGTTTACATGTGGTCTAAACAAACTATCTATTCAAAAATACCCAATGTGCCTAGTCATTTTTTTTTATTAACGCGGCCTATTGAATGAAATGAGGTTCTTTGAACGTTGTTGACAATCTTAGAAAAGTCTCATCCTAAGAGATATGACGATCTGATTGTCTTAGATTATTAATTGTTGCCTAATGAGTGGTTTTCCATACTACGAGGTGATGGACATGAGTTTGTCAAAAGTAGCAAAGACTCCACGTCTTGTGAGACTGTGTATAAGAAAAATAGTTTCTATCAGGTCTTATTCAAAATCCATAGAAAATTAATGAGATGACAAATACAAAAGAATCTAGTTTTGCCTATATTATTTGGTGTTTCTGTTATAGTTTGCTCATGAGAGTTAGAAGTTGAGATTTTTTTTAAGGGATAAATATGGCTTACTTGATAAAGTGAGTTTGTGATGCTATTTAGACAAGTCATTAAAAGTAATGGCTACATTGTTATGATTGTCTTTGGGGGCAAAGGCCCTAATCGTTTTATCGTTAATGAAAAATAAAGGTTGATATCTCACATGTTGTTGTTGAGTACAAGAGATTCATATAAAATCCTTAAGTCGCAAATTAATTTTGTTGAATGATATTTGCAGTC